>CM028131.1:1515032500-1515717500 GCA_016271365.2 Neoceratodus forsteri
TAGCCTGTGCCCTAGTTACTTTCCATCCTCTGGTGTCAGACTGAAACTGACCTCTTGCTTTTGCTGACTCCTCATCTCTCCCATCCGACGGTAGAGATCCCTTGTCACCCTCTGCAAAAATTGAGGCAGAGTACTCGTTTAATACTTCTGCCTGTTCCCCGGCTTCCTGAGCCCATCCCCCTACAATCTTAATCCTGTTGATCTGTGTCCTCTCTTTTCTCTCTTATGTATCTATAGAATCCCTTACCTCCCCTCCGGATATCCCTAGCCAGGTTTTTCTCCATCCCTGCCATGGCGCCCCTCACCACTCTGGTGATCTTCCTGGCCAATAGTTCATACTCCCCTCGCTCCTTATCCCCCCTAGAATGTTTGAAACGTGTGTAGACAGCCTTTTTATCACTCACTGCCTTCTGCACCTTCCTGGTTCACCAACATGGCTTGCTGGTTCCACCATGCTTGCACCTTACTTTAGTACAGGACCTATTAGCCTCTTGTACCCCTTCTTTAATGGTCTCCCACAATCTTGCAGCATCCATATCCTGCCTAATCATGTCCAACCTCTCCCTTAGAATCCTACCCATACCAATGAAGTCTGCTCCCCTGAAATCAACCACTACTGTATGAGTGTGGTTTTCCTCGCCCCCTAGATACAGCAGGAACCAAACCGTGGCGTGGTCTCCACCCGCCAATGGACTGCACACCTCCAGCCCCCTTATTTGATCACTATCTGCTAGGACAATGTCCAATATCTGCCCCTGTCTAGTAGGTTCCCCCACCTGCTGAACCAGGAAGGCATCCTGAAAAACATCCATCAGTCTCTGCTCCTTGATTACAGAGGATGTCATGGTGTCCTAGTCCGCCCCCCAGCATATTAAGATCACCCATGACTACCACCCTACCCTTTCCAGGGTCACAGTGACCCTTGATGTTCTCAACCAACTTATCCTCCAGAGCCTCATCTATTGCAGGGGGCCTGTATACCACCCCTGTCTTCAATTTCTTCCTTCCCCTCATTTGCAGGGTTACCAAATCGCCTCCACACACCCTCCAGCCTCCTCTGCTCCACTTACCATTATGTCATTTCTGACTATCAGCGCAATCACCCCCCAAAAACTCTCCTATCTTTCCTGAATATCCTGTAGCCCTCTAAGTTTAGGTCCCAATCATTTCTTTGAGTGGCCCATGTCTCTGTAATTGCTGCCACATCGCTGTTCCCTCAGCCAACATAGCCTGGAGTTCAGGCATTTTATTGCTCAAACTCCTGGCATTGATCAGGACTGTCCTCCACTCTAACTTGTCCTGTCTCTCCAGTCCCCCCAACCCTGCGCAGTCCCTTTTCTGCCCAGTGTCCTAGAATTCTCAACATAGTCCCACCCACTCCTCACGTGCAGTATACCTGGACCCTCAAACAGCCCCCCTTTACAAGTTTAAACCCCACGTTTTGCCTATAAATCCAGCAAGTTTTAATTTCAAGATTTCCCTTCCCTCCATGTTAAGGTGTAACTTATCCCTGGCATATAGCCCCTTATCCTCCCAAGTATCCCCCAGTCACCTACCAGCCCATATCCCTCTGCCCTACACCAGCCCCTGAGCCACTTGTTCGCCTATCTGAGTTTTAGCTTGGTCTCACCGGATGCCCTAGGTACTGGCAGAATCTCAGAGAAAGAAATTTTGCTTCCTATAGCGTGACAAACCCTTTCCAGGTCCCGGAATCTAGCCTGTATTTCTATCTCGCTATTCCCTTCCAAATCATTTGTCCCCAAATGTACTAGGAAGTCTGGGGATCCCCCACAATCCAATGCCAATGAGTATAGGTGGAATTTGGCCTTGTGTACGGATAGACCTGGTATACATTTAGCCTTGACAGGGCTGCTTTTATTCTCCCCCTTCCCCTTTCACTGAATACCCCAGATCATGGAATCTTCCAACAATATCACCTTCACCTCACCCCCCCACTTTATTAGCCCTCTTTATTCCTTCCAGACTCCTCCTTCTGTCATCGAACCCTTGCTTGCTCCTACCTCTCCCATCAGCCTGAGGGTCTTTATTTGCCCTTTTAGTACCATCCAGGCTCGTCCTCCTGTCAACAACCCGTGCTTGTTCCTCCCCCTTCCCAACATCCGGGGGGGGGGGGCCACCCTCATTTGCGAGCCTTACCATACTCCTTCTACCTGCAACTGCCAGTTTACTCCTTGTCCCCCAATCTCCTGGGTGGCCAGAGTTCACCCCCCAGATCCATCCCTATCTCCCTTTTGGAGCTATAATCCTCCAATCCCCCATCCGAGTAACCTCCCACTACTTCCCCTCCTCCTTTGGACCTACTCCTCCCACTCCATCTGCTATATTTCTCCCTACCCTACTCTCCACTTCACCTAGTGATACATGTCTGAAATCTGACGTAACTAGAGAACTATCTACCACCCCCTCCTTATTGATTAAATTCCCCAATCTGGTCACCGGCCTATCCCCAATCTTACCTCCTTCCACCCTGTCCTCCCTCAGTGCCCCCCCCCATCTATCACCTCTCCCTCCAACATAGGCTCATGTCCCTCCCTCCTCCGTCCTTTCCTTTGGTTCAGGCTCCTCCTCTGACACCCTCCCCTCTGCCTACTGAACAAACCCTCTCATCTACACTTGCTCCCCCCTCTCACCATCTTACTCCACTTCATCACCCGGGTATAGTATGGTGAAATGGTTTGTAAGCTTGATGCTCACCCCCGTTTTGCTCACTCCTACCTCCCCCTCCCTCATCTGCTCCCTCTGAGCTGCCCCTTCCCTATGGCATGCTTCCTGTATGTTGCTTGTTCCGCCCCCTACACCCCCAGTGTAGCCATATGATCCACCCAACCTGTGGTATAAATCCTTTTTTCCTTGTCCACTAGTCTCCTGAGGTATGCCAAATTGATGTTGACCCCCCACATCTCCAGAGAAGCCATTTGATCCACCCAACCTCTGGGATAAATTCTTTCTGCCTTGTCCACTAGCCCCCTGTTATATGCCAATTAGATGTTGACCACGTCTACTGACACTTGATCCGTACCCCACCTTGTCTCCCCATCCCTTGCCCCTCCCTCCTTCTAGCTGCCTTCTGATCCCTCTGAACTCTTCCCTGAAACCCTCCAATTGAAAACACACTGGGCACCCTCTGAACCTCCATGCCCAGTTCAGTATTATGGCTGCCCCACACCCCGTACACCCAATCACCCTTACAAAAATGTGCGAAAATGCCTCCAAGCCCCCCTCGTTTTGAGTGCGAACAATATGAACCTCACACACAATACCCAGCAACACAATATGTTAATCAAATGCCATTCCCCCTCAATCTTGCAACAAATCCAAGCTACTTATTGCTCAGTCACAGTCAATCACACCATGCTCTCCCCCAAGGATCCGCCCCCATAGACCATTTAATGGAGGTTGGGGACGGGGTGGGTGGTGTGGGACACAATTACAGCTCCTTCCTGAGTGAGGTGGCTGGGCCAGACTTGTGCAGCCCAGGCGCTGTTCAGATTTGGTGCCGTCTCTCCTGATTGGTCTACCAGCACAGAAGCTCCCTCAAACCCTGGCCCGCTGCCAACTGAGCCGCCAGGAAGTCCTCTCCGATGCCCTCCTCTCACAGCTCCTCTAACCCAGGCCCGCTGCCGACTGCAGCCGCTGGGAAGCCCAGTCCGGTGCCCTCGCTGCTCTCTTCAGTTGCCGACACAGCCCTGATGCCTCCCTCCTCAGTGCAGCTGCCACTGCAGCTCCAGCACCTCCCACAGTGACCCCCAGTACAATTCACCACCGCCGATGTGGCTACCAACCTCCACTCCTCACTGCCCACAATTACAGCTCCTTCCTGAGTGAGGTGGCTGGGCCAGACTTGTGCAGCCCAGGCGCAGTTGAAATTTGGCACCCTCTCTCCAGGTTGGTCCACCAGCACAGAAGCTCCCTCGAACCCTGGCCTGCTGCCGACTGCAGCCGCTGGGAAGTCCTCTCCGATGCCCTCCTCTCACAGCTCCTCTTGGAGACAGGAAATGGCACCACAGTCCGCATGGAGGTTGTGTATAGACCTCCATCTCAGGGTGAGGGAATGGACAAGGAAATTATAGAAGGCATCCATCCTTAGAATGGCAGAAGAGGGGAGACATTGTTGATGGGGACCTGAATATGCCAAATGTTAAGTGGAGCACCTTTGCTTCAGGCACATCCAAGAGCAGGGTCATTCTAGATGCCCTACAAGGGGCATACCTCAGACAGCTAGTATTGGAACCCACTTAGGAAGGAGCAATCTTAGACCTAGTACTCTCAAACCGGGACGGAGAAAGGATCTCAGATTTAAAAGTGGGTAGCCATCTGGGAACAAGGGACCACCAAACCGTGTGGTTCACGATTAACATAGCCATAGAGTCAAGCCATACAAAAGCAAGAATATTGGACTTTAGGAGGGCTGACTTTGGGAAAATGAGAGAATGCCTCAGAAAAGCACTAGCAAATGGGCAAGAAGTAGGGGTGGAGGAACAATGGGGAATAATCAAAACAGCCATCACAGAGGCAACAAGCCTTTGTGTGAAGCTAATCAACAAAACAAAACAAAGGAAAAAAAACACTATGGTTCTCAAAAGAGGTGGCAGGGAAGGTTAAGGAGAAAAGGATAGCATTCAGGAAATATAAGGAAACCGAGAAGGAGTAGGACAGAGAACTTTATCAGTTAAAGCAGAAGGAGGCAGGGAAGACGGTCAGAATAGCAAAGGCTGAAACCGAGGAAAAGGAAACCAACTCTGTTAAGAAGGGGGATAAAACCTTTTTAGGTACATTCGGGAGTGAAGAAAGACCAAGGGAGGAATACTGAGGCTTAATGAAGGGGTGGGAATGTGGATAGAGGGTGACAGTGAAAAAGCAGGGATACTGAATGACAGTTTCTGCTCAGTATTCACCGTGGATGAGGAGGGGGAGGTGCCTAAACCAAATAAGAAAAACACTCTGGATAGGGGGGTTGATACCAGTCCATTCACGGAAGAAAGGGTTCTGAAAGAACTCTTGAAACTGAGGGTGGACAGAGCAATGGGGCTTGATGGGATTCACCCCAGAATTCTAAAAGAACTAAGGATTGAACTACTGACACCACTGACTACTCTAACAAATCATTGGAGGATGGGGTGGTACCTGAGGACTGGAGGAGGGCGGATATGATTCCACTTCACAAAAGTGGGAGCAGGGCAGAGGCAAGAAACTACAGACCAGTTAGTTTGACCTCAGTGGTAGGGAAAATGATGGAATTACTTTTGAAGGAAATAATTGTTGCATACCTAGAAGCCAGTGGGGCACAGGACCCAAGGCAGCATGGAGTCACAGCAGGAAGGTCATGTCAGACGAATCTAATTGATTTCTTTGACTGGGTGACCACAGTAGTAGACCAGGGAGGGGCTGTGGATATGGCCTACCTAGATTTTAGCAAGGCATTTGACACAGGCCCACACAAAAGATTAATATACAAGCTAGACAGCATTGGAGTGGGTCCCAAGGTGGTAGCCTGGATAAACAATTGGCTGGACAACAGGACGCAAAGGGTAATAGTAATCTGAGTCAACAGTGAAGAAAGGAGGGTAACTATCTGGGTACTGCAGGGTTCAGTACTGAGGCCGATCCTCTTTAATGTCTTTATAAGTGACATTGCAGAGCACCTGGAAGGAAAAGTATGTCTCTTTGCAGACAACACAAAGATCTGCAACAGGGTTGATACACGGGTTGGGTGGAAAAGATGAGAAGGGACTTGGCTAGGTTGGAGGAATGGTCAAGTGTTTGGCAGCTCAGATTCAACGCAAAGAAGTACAAGATAATGCACCTGGGAAACAAAAACCCAAGGGGAGAGTACACAGTGGGGGGTGAGATACTAACAACAACAAAAATGGAAATGACCTGGGAGTAATTATATCAGATGACCTAAAGGTGAGCAAGCAGTGCTAGAAGGCAGTAAGGAGGGCTGGGGGGATACTGGAATGCATAGGGAGAGGCATCAACAGTAGAAAACAGGAAGCTGTTATCCCTCTGTACAGACAGTTGGTGAGACCCCATCTGGAGTACTGCATGCAGTTTTGGAGACCCCATCTCCGCAAAGACATAGACAGAGTGGAGGCTGTCCAGAGGAGGGCCACCAAAATGGTGTAGGGTCTGCACAAGAAGACATACAAAGGGACTAAAGGAGCTTAATATGTGTACACTCGAGGAAAGGAGGGAGAGAGGGGACATGATAGAAACTTTCAAGTACCTCAAGGGAATCAACAAAATCCAAGCGGGTAGCATCTTTCAAAAAAAGATATGTTCAAGAACAGGAGAGCACAATTTGAAGATAGAGGGGGATGGCTCAGAGGTAATGTTAGGAAGTATTTTTTCATGGAGAGGGTTGTAGATGCATGGAACAGCCTTCCTGAGGAGATTGTGGAGTCAAGAACAGTGGGGGAATTCAAGAATGCATGGGACAGACATAAGGCAATTCTTATTGGGGGTAGGAGGAAGTAGGCTATTGGTTTAACTCGAATCTGCAGCTTATCTATCAGGTAGGGAAATGGACAGACTAGGTGAGCCAAGCGGTCCTTATCTGCCATCTAATTCTATGTTTTTATAAATGTTCCTTATGTAAAAGGAGCCTAAACCTCTGGTGATCCCTCCATTAGTGGATACATTCCAGGACCTTACCAGGCTCACCTGGAAGCACCTGTCATCCTCCTCGGCCATTTCCAAAAAATCAGACCGGCACACAGGGGTGAACTTTTCCTAGCGGAACACCCTCTAGTTGACTCAGTGGTTGTCACTACAGCTCATGACAGATGTAAGAAACCACGACACATAAACAACTAGCCTTTGTATCAGGAATCCTAACTCATTGACCAACTGGGCAAGAAGGTTTACGCCTCCTCCACTTGCTCCATTAGATCTGTAAACTTCCTTACCCACACGATGCATTACCAAAATGCCCTGTGGAAGAAATGTTTGGAGCTGGCTCAGTCTTTGCCAGACTCTGAACAAAAATCTAGCTCTTGGGTATACTGAAATCTGGTTTGGTTGTAGGCGCCTGCGTATTGCGTGCCTCATACGACACCGCAGATACAGCCACCAGGACAGCTGGCACTGTCATCTGCCTGCGGCACCACGCATGGCTTCGGATATCTGTGTTCACCCAGGACCTGCAGGCTGGCATCATGGCCCTTCCGTTCAAAGGTTCAGTCCTGTTTGGAGACGACGCAGAAATATTTATCACTCGTCTCCAGGATTCGGGGAAGGCCGTTTGGTCAGTACAGAAAATTTACAAATCCAGCCAATGGCTATTCAAGAAACCGCCATTTCGCAAGTCCTCAGGTCAGTAGCCTAGAAACCAGTCCCAACACAAGGGTGGTTTCAAGTGAAAAGTAGCCTCCCAGTCCCTGGGTGCTCCACATCTAGAGTGGCCAAGTCCTTCCAGGCCGCTCTGCCCACACCCGGAGCTGCAGCCTGACTCATTGCCAGACCCCAGTCCCCCAGAAAATCGCTGGGGGAAGCAGTAGAGGGTCGCTTCTGCCACTACCAGGAGGGTTGGAGCAAGATTGACAGACCTTTTGGGTGCTCCAGCTTATAGAGAGAGGTCATGTATTGGAGTTCCTGGACAGGCCACTAGAAAATCCTCCAGTGTCCTCCCATCACCCCCATCACATGTCGCTCTCTTCGAAGGAGAGATCCAGGCAGTACTTTGAAAACTGGCTGTAGAGCCAGTCCCTCCAGATCAGAGGGGAAAGGAATTTTATTCTCACTTCTTCCTTGTCCTAAAAAAAACAAAAAAACAACGGGGATCTTTGTCCCATTCTGGACGTCAGTCTTCTGAAGAAGTATATCGAGTACAAGAAGGTCAGGATGGTCACCCTTCCAGGTCTAATTCCCCTCCTGCACCAGGGAGACTGGCTCTGCTCTCTAGATATATAGGATGCGTACCTGCATGTACTAGTATTTCAGCCCCACAGAAGGCACCCGTGTTTCCTCTTCCAGGGGCAGTCAATATTATCAGTTTCGGGCTCTACCGTTCGACCTGTAATTCGCTCCCAGGGTTTTCACCAAGTGGCTAGCAGTGGTGGCTGCAGCCTTCAGAAGAAGGAGCCATTACATCTTCCCCTACTTGGATGACTGGCTCCTGACAGCTCCCTCAAAGGATTGGGTGATTCAGATTCTTGGAGACACCTTTTACCCTCTTCGGAGAGTTGGGGGTCACTCTGAATTTACCAAAGTCATCCCCGTGGCCCAGCCAGAGACTCCTCTACATCTGAGTGATCCCGAACACAGTTCAGGGCAGAGCCTTTCTGCCCCCAGACAGGGCCGACTTCCTTTGGGGTCGGCTCAGTTGGTGTCTCTGTCCCATCAGGTACCAGCCAGGTCATATCTAAGGATGCTCGGCCACATGACAGCAGCCATTCTGACCATCCCTCTGGCTCACTTGCATATGAGGGTTTCCAAATGGACACTCATGGTGCAGTGGGACCAACGTTCCGACAACCTGGAGCAGCCTGTCTCAGTCTCTGACCCAGTGCGTCAAACCCTGCCTTGGTGGATGGAACCAGACAACCACTCCCAGGGGATTCCCTTCAGACGGGAGTCCCTGAGGCAGATGCTCATCACAGATGCCTCGGGACAGGGTTAGGGCGCTCACTTGGCAGACCCAGGGATCCTGGTCTGCAGTGGAACAATTGCACATCAACATCCTGGAGATTCGAGTGGTCCTCTGTGCCTTGCAGGCATTTCTTTCCAGGCCCTCTCTTGATTCAGATGGACAACATGTCCGTAGTGTTTTACATCAGCAAGCAGGGGGGAACTCACTCGTACCCCCTCTGCAAGGAGGCCATGAGGGTTTGGTATTGGGCTCTGGAGCATCACCTAGATCTCACTGCTGTGCATGTTCCTGGTGCCCAAAATGCCTTGGCCGACAGCCTAAGCAGGTCTTGGTCCAGGGCCCACAAGCGGGAACTACTGCAGTCAATTGCCAAGCAACTGTTCTACAGATGAGGATGGCCAGATTTGGACCTTTTTGCATCCCCGCTCAGTGCCAAACTGCCCAATTTCTGCTTGCTAGATCCAGGGCTTGGAGTTTTCTGGCGAGACGCATTGTTCTTTAGCTGGTTTCTGTATGCCACGACACTCAAGTCATTCTCCAGATAGGTACAAACACTCATGTCATTCTCCGCATAGGTACAAATGACCTAGCCAGTAGGTCAGTTGGTCTCACCTTCTCAGAGATTCTGCCTCTCAGGAATAAGGGAGACAGCAGGCACAAGATCAGGGAAAAGGACATCACTGAATTTAACACCTGGCTGAGGAACTGGTGGCCAGGAAAAAGGTCACTGGTATTTCAGTAATTGGTAGGACTTCTGGGAACAGGAGTTTTTTAAATTCGATGGCCTGCACCCCTCTAAAGAAGGTACACGAGCACTTGGTCAAAAGGTTGACGTCCATATTGGTCAGTTAAACTAATGGACGGGGGGGTGGCACAGACACTCCTTACACCACAAGGGTCATCTTGTGCCTCTCCCCCATCACCTAGTTCAGCTCGCATATGCTCCTATCATACACACAACAAGCAACATAAAACACATACGCAACAGAGCCAGGGTAAGCCTTCAACTAACCAGAATAAACCATGTTAGAAGGCAGTGTGCATCAGTGGTCATAGCCTGATGAACAGTATTCCAGAGCTCACTGCCATGATGGCAGAATCACAGATGGACTTGTTCGCTGTTACGGAAAGATGGTTCACCAGGAACCACATATGGGATTTCACCATTCTGGGATACACGCTATTGTGAAAAGATCGAGAAGGTAAATGGGAGGGTAGCACTGTATGTAGAAGAGGACATCAATGCAACAGAAATCCAAAGGAAGAAAAGCAAGGCAGTGGCACTTTAGATTACCCTCTGGGCTGGAGAGAAGGCCCCAGTCTGGATCGGAGTTATCTACAGACCCCATCCCAGGAAGCTAATATAAATAAAGAGCTCATGGAGACCATCTTGATGATGGCAGACAGGGGAGAGTTGCTTCTGGTAGGGGACTTCAGTCTGCCAGATGTGGACTGGTCCTCATACACAGCATCCTCTGGACGAAGTAAAGATTTCCTGTTTGCACTGCAAGGTGCAGGTTTACAACAGCTGATGATAGCCCACACCAGAGACAAAGCAATACTGGTCTTGGTGCTCACAAACAGCACAAAAGACTCAGATGTGGAAGCAGGGGTCAGTATGGGGACCAGTGACCACAGGACAATCCAGCTAACTGTGAACAAGACAAAAGATACTAGTCACACTAAAACCAAGGGTCTAGATTTTAGGAGAACTAACTTTCCTGAAATGAAACGTATAGTCACATCCATGCTAGATGGCAGAAACTCAATGGCAGAGAAGAATACAAAAACAAGCTGAGTGAGGCAAGAAAGGCAGTTAGGAGATCAAAAGCGCAGACAAAGGAGAAAATAGCACAGGGGATCAAAAAGGGATGCAAAAGCTTTTTCAGATATATAAGGGAAAAAAGAAAGAGCAAGTGGCAAATAGTCAAGTTAGCAGCAAAGGAAGGCAAGATGACAGAGACAGATGACAAAGCAGAGTTATTCAATGATTTCCTTTGCTCGGTTGTCACCATAGAAGACAGCAAGAAGGGTCCTACACTATGTAGGTCAATACACAACACCACAGGCACAGACACAAGACCCTTCACAAGGAAAAGGTCCTAGAAGAGCTGAATAGGCTCTAGGTAGATAAAGCAATGGGGCCAGATGGCATCCACCCTAGGGTACTGAAGGTGTTTTGGGAAGAACTCGCCACATCACTGGCTGAGATTTTCAACAAGTCACTGGAAAGTGGAATAATACCTCAGGACTGGAAAAAGGAATAATACCTCAAGACTGGAAAAAAGCAACAGTAGTACCTTTACAAAAGTGCGGAAGCAGGGAGAGGCTGGAAACTACCGACCGGTCAGTTTGACCTCTGTGATAGGTAAAATTATGGAGTCATTGCTAAAGGAGAGGATAGTGAAGTACCTGGAGGATAGCAGAAAGACTGACCCCTAGGCAACATGGCTTCACAGCAGGACGCTCTTGTCAAACCAATATGATCGACTTTTTCGACTGGGTCACCAGAGCAGTCAACCAGGGAGGAGCAGTGGACGTTGTGTACCTGGACTTCAGCAAAGCCTTCGACACTGTCCCCCACAGAAGGCTAGCTAACAGATTAAAGCATACAGGAGTCTGTCATAAGATAGTGAACTGGATCACCAGCAGGCTGTAAGATAGGACGCTGAGAGTGCTTGTCAATGGATCATTATCAGGGGAAGGCAGAGTGATCAGTGGCATTCCACAGGGGTCTGTGCTGGGACCTGTCCTCTGTAACATATTTATCGGGGATATTGCAAATGACTTGAAGGGGAAGATTTGCCTGTTTACAGATGACACAAAACTGCAACAGAGTAGACACGCAGGAGGGAGCAAAAGGTACGGAAGCAGACCTGAAAAAACTCGAGGAATGGTCCAGGGATTGGCAGTTGAAGTTTAATGCCAAGAAGTGCAAGGATATGCATATAGGAAAAAGAAATCAGGGATCTACACACTGGGAGGGCATTAGTTAAGAGGAGGCTGGCAGAAAGAGACCTTGGAATAGTCATCGCTGATGACTTAAAGTTTGGAAAACAGTGTGAAAAAGCAGCACAGAGGGGGAGTGGCATCCTTGGATGCACTGCTAGGGGAATTACTTCCCCCCCCCAATCCCTCTTCCGTCTCCCTATGACTCTGGCACTTCTTATCTGTTGTCTGTTTTCTCTGACAAATGCCGCTAGCTGCCTTGTTACAGTGCTACCCTTGAACTGTATTAATCTGTACTCTGTTTGCAATGTCCACATTGTTGTAATGTCTGACTTGATGTTCCCCATAATTTGTGTTTCTCTGACATGGAACCTTTGTAAAAGAGCCAAGGCTCAAAGGTATTTGTAATCCTACACTTGATAAATAAAGAAATAAATAAAAATTACAGTTAGAAAGAGCAAGGTTATCATTGCTCTCTACACGTCCTTGGTGAGGCCACATTTAGAATATTGTGGTCAGTTTTGGAGACCCTACCTCAAAAAAGACATATACCGCCTGGAGATAGTACAGAGAAGAACTGCACTGATGGTGCATAGACTACATTGTGAGCCATATGTGGCAAGAATCAGGGAACTAAATTTGTACACCCTTGAGCAGAGAAGAAACAGAGGGGACATGATTGAATCTTTTAAGTACATTAAGGGAAGCAACACAACATAAGCAGGAAACCTCTTCCAGCAAAACAGGGATACATGTACTAGGGGGCACAACTTGCGTCTGGTGGGAGGCAGATTCAAAAGCAACCTCAGGAAGTACTTCTTCACAGAAAGGATCATAACAGCCTACCTCAGGAGGTGGTGGAATCCAAGACAATACGGGAGTTCAGACTTGCATAGGACAGACATTGAGGATACATCAGGGTGCAGTCTAAATAGGGAAGGGGGCAGAAACACTGGTAGACTAGATGGATCATGCGGTCCCCATCTGCCGACACAATTCCTGTGTTCCTTCCCTTCTCTATTCTTCAGAGTGTTCTGCTCAAACTACAGGCGGAGGGAGTGGAGATGATCCTCATTGCTCTGTTCTGGCCTTGGGTTCCTTCTGCTTCAACACCTGGCACTGGAACCCCCAATCCCCCTGCCTCTGAGCTCACACTTGCTCTCCCAGGATCAGGACACTTGTCCATCCAGATCTCTGGTCTCTGCATCTGCATGAATGGCTCCTGCAGACTTAGCAGTGGCAAGATTCAGAGTTTCTCCGGGTGTGGCAGATGTCGTAGTGGCTGCAAGGAATCCCTCCATTAGGTCCACTTACGCTGTGAAGTGGAAGAGGTTTTGCCTGTGGACCTCTGCTCACTGCCTCAAACCTTTCTCCTGCCCACCGAACTTCTCTCTATATGAGACGGGTTTGAGCTACTCCTCTATCAAGGTGCATCTGTCTGCCATCTCTGCGTACCATGCACCTGTAATGGGCAAGAACTTAGCTCAGCTTGACTTGTCCTGCAACTTCTTGCGAGGCATCTTGCATCTAAAACCTCCAATTAGGGACCCTGTCCCTCCTTGGGATCTCCTCTTTATGTTAGACAAACTTATGTTGCCTCGTTTTGAACCAGCTGCAGACTGCAAACTACACTTCCTATCTTGGAAAGCGATATTTTTAGTTACCGTCATCACAAACCCACTCCAAGGGTCAGGCTCTCCGCTTCCACAATGCCTAATGTTTAAGTGCAATTCATGAACAGGGGACAAACAGGAACACCCTCCTGTTTGTTTTGGGTCCAAGCAACTACCAGTCTCGAGTCCTGGGGTCAATTATGAACCATTTTTAGCTAGCACACCCAGATAACAAGTCTGCTAAAGCCTCCCTTACTTCTTGGGTCTGTTTCAGGGTCAACTGAGGTGACAGTTTGATTGCCTCCACCGAGGACTCCCGTTTGCTTTTCTCAAGCTAGTCCAGAAGGGGGTCTTCCTCATCCATCCCCTCCCTAGGACCACACACTGCATAGACCATGTCAGCCCTATTTGCACATGGCTTCATCATGTTGACATGGTACATTCTTTGGGTATGTCTCCTGTCAGGCAGGTCTGTAATGTAATTTACGTTGTTCACCTATTTGACTACTTTGTACGGTCCTGCCCACTTGGCCTGCAGCTTATCTTTCCAGACTCTGATTAGGACCATGACTTCCTGACCCACAGTGTACCAGCGAGCTCTGGCTCTGCGGTCATACCATACGTTTTGCATCTGCTGTGTGGCTGCCAGGTTGCTCTGGGCTGTTCCCATCAGCTCCCTCAACGTTTCCCTAAACTTAAGGACATAATTCACTATGGAAGTTCCTGAGTGGCATGCTTGCCTTCCCAGTCCTCCCGGATCAAGTCTAGGGGCCCATGCATCATGCCTCCATATAAGAGCGTGAAGGGGGAAAACCCTGTCAACTGTTGGGGCACCTCCCTATATGTGAATGACAGGTAGGGAAGGTATTTCTCCCAGTCTCTCCCATGCTATTCAGGAAACGCTTGGAGCATCGATTTAAGAGTACCATTAAACCTTTCTACAAGCCCATTGGCTTGTGGGTGATAAGATATCATGCATCTGTGCACCACCCCACACTTGTTCCACAAACACTTTATCAAGTCTGACATGAAGGAACCCCCTCGATCGGTGATAACCTCCTGTGGGAACCTGACATGGGAGAAATCCCTAGTGGTGAGGATAGTGCGACTGCCTCTGGGTACCAGGTGGCATAGTCCTCCACTGTTAGGATAAACCTCTTCCTGGAGGAGCTGGGGGTATTCAAATGCCCAATATCCATTCCTACCCTCTGGAATGGCTCCTCCACTATGGGCAAGGGAATTAGAGTGGCTTGGGTTTTACTACCCACCTTCCCTATTTCTTGGCACCAGTGACAAGACCTGCAGTATTCCTTCACCTGCTGATCAATAGAAATTCTGGGCCAATCGCTGCGTAGTGCACGCAATTCGCAGATGTCCAGACATGGGGATATCTTGAGCACCTGCTTATGGTATCTCTGGGGAACGACAAGCTGCCTGCCCATCACCCTTCCCTTTCCTTACGTCCTGCATATACAACAGTCCATTGTCCCAATACACTCTCTTTCTTCCGTCACCTCCCTGTGTCCCCTCAGATTGTGTCCAAGCCCTCAGGCTGTCTAAACTAGGGTCATTCCTCTGAGCAGCTGCAAAATCCTTACATTTTCCCAAGGCATGGGACAGGTCCCCTTCAGTCTCTAAATGAGGGTCCCTAGCTCTAGCATCAGGGCATTCAGGGTCATTGCCTTCCCTAGCCCTCTGACCACTGGTTACCCCTCCCTCCTCAGAGTAACCTTCTGTAGCTGGTTTGTTAACTGCTACCTGGGGAATTTCTACCTCCCTTTCACTACTCTCCATGTCAGGAGACACAGGCTGGGGAACCAGCCTCCCAGGGTTTTCCACAGGGGCTTCTATGGGGTCCAGGGAACCACAGTTGGCCTTTGCCATCTGACTGTGGGTAACTGTACACACCACCCCCTCTTGGAGATTGTTCCCTATAATTACATCCAAGGCAAGATTTTCTGCCTCTGCAACGTTTTGCACAGTTTCTCCTGTCTCACCCCAGTCCAGGAGAACATTAGCAAGTGGCAGAGTTTTCTCCTCCCCAGTGAATCCCCATACCGTAATGAACTTATTAGGTGTAAGTTGTTCAGGCTCAACCAAATCCTCTTGTACCAAAGTAAGGGACACCTCCGTGTCCCTCAACCCATTATTTTCACCCCATTTACAGTAACCGTGTGTATGTACTCCCTCTTGTTTATAGACATGCTTTCAGGGATACAGCGTGCATCCACCTCTGTTCGAGCACCACTTTGTGCACTCTGTGCCTTTTTAGGACACTGTCTTGCAAGATGCCCCGGTTGTTTGCAAAACCAACAATCGTCATTTCTTTTATCGGGCAAATCCTTTCTTTGTAACCTGGGGCTGCCCACTTTCTGTGGAGACAGTGAGGGTTTTAGCTGCCCTGAAGGCACACTTTTCTCTTTCTGTACTGCTACACCCGGCCCACTCCCTTTCAGAGCAGGCCTGCTCCTGGCATAGCGGTCCGAGAGCTCGGCAACCTCCTGCACTGTTTTTGGATCTCTGTCCTCTAGCCAGGTTTTCAGCTGTCCTGGACAAGCCCAAAAGAATTGCTCCAAAAATAGCAGATCCTCAATTTTCTCTAGAGAGTCTGCTTTGACCTCCTCCCACCGGTGTTTCAAAAGCTGGCATTGCTTGGTGGCTAGTTCCTCGTCGCTCATGTCAGGGCTTCTTGAGCTTATGAAACTTAACTCTGTACGTTTCAGCTGTCAGTTCATACTTTTTAAGCAATGCAGCTTTAAGTTTGTCATAATCATTTCTGTCCTGATTGTCAGTGTGACCCAAGGTGTCATGAGCTTTACTGCTAAGCAGTGGGGATAGCTGGAAGCATGCCTTTTCAGATGAATTAAAAAATGCATCCATATCCTCCCCCCTCTTTAAATTCACCTATCAATTTAGAATTGAACTTGTAACCCAGTTCTGGAGTTCCAGGTTCACCCATGCCACTTACCTGCTCTGGCACCAGTCGTTGGAGTTGTAGCTTTTCCAGTTCAGATTTCTTTTGGCGCGTGCTCTCCTCTTGCTCGGCCTCTCTCTCTGTCTGAAGCTGTCGCTGTCTTTCCTCAGCCACTCTCTGAAGCTGCTTTTCTCTGTCCTCTGTCTCTCTCTGATGCTGTTTTTCTCTTCCCTCGACCTCTCTCCGTTGCTGGTTTTCTTTTTCTTTGGCCTCTCTCTCAGTGCTGGTTTTCTTTTTCCTGCATCTCCAGCTTGAACCTCCTCTGCTCGAACTCCCTCTGCTACTGGGCTTCAAACGTTTTTTGCTCGAATTCCAGCTCCCTTCTCCTCAACTCTAGCTGCAGTCTGATTCCTTCTGGCTCCAACGTTGTGGTGACCCTCCCCTGGTGCTTTGGCTCTCAGTTCTTACTGGTTTTAGCT
Source organism: Neoceratodus forsteri (assembly GCA_016271365.2). Taxonomy (NCBI): domain Eukaryota; kingdom Metazoa; phylum Chordata; order Ceratodontiformes; family Ceratodontidae; genus Neoceratodus; species Neoceratodus forsteri. Next base: position 1,515,049,067 of record CM028131.1, read on the forward strand.
GCCCTCCTCCCTGGGACTGGACACTACAATAGACTCTGGCACCACTATGTCCAAGGTCTGGCTGTTTGTTTTGCCCCTCACTCCGAATTCCTCTTTCCTGCACAGCTGCCTCAGGTATTCCTCAGTGTACTTGCTGTAGGTGGAAGCCATCTTCTTCCCTAATCTACGGCTACACTAGCTTGCACCAAAAAACAAAATAAAACCAGTAGGAAACTTTAGACTGTAATCAAAATGATATAGTTCTTAAAAAAAAAAAAAAAAAAACTGCCTTGTTTGTGTGTGAAGTATTACAGTTTATCAGTCCAACACACAGGACTGTTTATGTTTGTTTCACCAAATAATTGCACAGTATTTAAACAAATCTTTTAGATCGCACCACTGCACACCAGATCTGTCACAAACCCACTCCTGGGGTCAGGCCCTATGCTACCACAGTGCCTAACCTTTAAGTGCGATTCATAAACGGGACAAACAGGGACACACACTCCTGTTTGTTTTTGGTCCGAGCAGCTACCAGTCTGGAGTCCTGGGGTCAATTATGAACCCTTTTTAGCTAGCACACCCAGGTAATGGGTCCAAATATCACATTCTCTTCAGGGAAAGTAGCGCAATATACTTGGACCAGCGGGCATACAACCAGTCTTGGTTCACAACCCCCTTCTGACTCAGTTGAGATGCTGATATTTTTCTTACCTTGCTGGATCTTTACACAGATCCTTGTTAGCTTGGCTGCGTAAGGTGATACAATAAGCATTTAACAGCTGTCTTAGAATATTAAGACTGTTCCACCATTCACACTCAAAATGAGCTAAAGTCTCAGGCAGGTTTAAAGAAAAGCAAATTTACTAAAACTGAAAATAGTAAACAAATACAGTACATCAAACAGAACATATATACATAATGATTACAGTCCGAAAGAAAGTGGACAATTACAAAACAAAGTGCCTTGTAACTGAATGAACTAGTTTTAACTCAGTTTCAGTTGGCAAATAATTTGTGCTGTTACCTGTCTTGTCTGAAGCGTCCCTTAGAAGTCCAGAACAAAAAGTGTCTGTCCTTTCAGCCAGCTTGATAATATCAGACGCCACGCCAAAATGTCCCTCCTATCCTGTGATGTCACAGCTCTGGCTGTTGGCATGAGGTCACTCTTGGTCCTCTAATTAATTGATCAGTCACATGCCCCTGCGCACTGCTAAACATCCCAATTAAAAACAAAATATATACTTTCTAATTAGTGAGCCACAGAGCATGCTTTATGACAGGTCAGAATTACCCCTTTGATATTTCAGAAAAAACATCCTGGAAACACGTCATAGCTGGGTGAATTTTCACAGGTATCTATCAGAAACTGCTTCCCTCCTGATATGCTGTAAAAGGCAATACTTCAGGACAAGCTGCTGAGTTCAAAGCAGTGGATTGTTTTATAACCAAGTTTTACTATAGTCCTAGGAAGTCACTTCTTTTCAAAACCATCTGTTCCCGCAAACAAGGGCAGAACATTTTTTTTCTTTTAAAAATCCAAGGTCCAATAATGCCTTGTGCTGACTACCGTGTTTCACAAGCAGAATTCTAAAAGATATATATATATAAAAAAATTATATACACATACTGTAACTGGCAGGTGGTGATTCCTGTTACACTCATTACATCTGCTTGGAGGATTTCCGAGCTTCTGGCTCTGATGTGTAAAGAGCCCTATTTAGTTTTTCACAAGGACAGGGTGTCCCTGAGGACTAATCCTAAGTTTTTGCCCAAGGTGGTATCCAAATTTACTCTGACCCAAGATATCCACCTCCCTGTCTACTACCCAGAGTATTCCAACAGAGGAGAGGCTCTTTTACATACTCTGGACATCCACCGGCGCTTCAGTATTATTTGAATCGCACTGGTCCTCGCTGCAAGACTGACCAGTTGTTTGTTTCCTTTGCTCCGAAGTCTCTGGGAGCACCAGTTACTAAACAGGCATTGTCTAAGTGGTTGGTTAACTTCGTTGTTACTGTCAGTATGATAAACCGCTACTGGGCCGGTAAGAGGTCATTCTGTCAGGGGAGTGGCTACTTCCTTTGCCTCATTGAGGAATGTGTCCACAGCAGATATCTGCATGGCTGCCACCTGGAGCTCTCTTCACACCTTCGTCAGGCACTGTAGACTAGACATTGCCTCCAGGGGTAGGATTGGGTTTAGCCTTGTGGTTCTCCAAGGCCTACTTTCATAAATTGCTGGATCTCCTTAGCCTCCACCCTAGCCTGTCTGTTCCTTTCTTTGATTGTTTAGGACTTGGTCCTCATGGTTATTGCCTGCTGGAAGAGCTCCAACTCGAAGTAAGATAGCACAGTTATGTAAGAACTTACCGTAACAATAGATCTTTTTTTTTTTTTTCTATTTATTATTTTTCCAAACTGCTGTCCGCCTGATGTATCTCGGCCCGGTCATGGGCCACGGGCTTCCACTCCCCGGATTAGCCATGAGCCCCCCGATACCCGTGGCTTGCCCCCCACGGCGGGGCTGTGGCACTCTCCCCTGCATGCCGCAGACATTCGGACTAGGTCGAGGGGCTTGGCCCGGGGAGCTAGTTAGCCGTGAGCCTCATTAGCGCGGTCGCAGCCCTTTTTCCGCTTTTCTTGGGAGGTGGGGTCGCAATGATGCCAGCTGCCTGCCCCGCCTCCTAGGTATGCAGCGCCAGAAGGGGTACTCCTGGCCTCCGCCAGAGTCGCTGATGCTCGGGCGCTTCCCCACCCTCCCTAGAAGGAGAGCAGTCCCTAGGACACTCCATCCTTCTCTCCCGGCCGACCCTCCAGCGACCCTGGTCGTTCCGAACCGGGTCGCCGCGTTTATGTGGAAATCCAACGGCGCTGCGCCCGGCGGGCCGGCAACAATAGATCTTCAAGAGCAGCTCTTGCAGCAGGCGCTGCTTTCCCTCCTTCCCCCCTGGTATTTCTTCTGCCTTTTCTTTAGGTGCAAACCTGCTCGGTTCTCCTTCCATCCTAGACTCTGGCTCTCCGGCGGAAGAACTGGGGTGGGGTTGGGGACCACCCCTTTTATACTATTGGCTGACATTGCAGTGGACCGATGTCAGGGGGCGATCCCTACTGAAGACTGCTAGCTAGAACATTTCCGTGGGGTTCTGGTGCCTGGCAGCTTAGACCTTATGGTTACTGCCTGCTGCAAGAGCTCCTCTTGAAGATCTACTATTATGGTAAGTTCTTACGTAACTGTACTATCCCGCAGATACCACTTCCTTTGGTAGTGTGTTCCAAAAATTTGATGCCTTGGATTTACAAAAATGATTTTACGTTTTTAAATGTGCTTTGAATTTTTCATCATTTATAGCTGAGTATATAAATTAAAAATGGCAATGTTGCAATCCTTAATTCAACAATTCTTTTTTTCTTTGCTCATAGGGTGCACACTGTGTGACAGGGCCTATCCTTCGGATTGTCCAGAGCATGGGCCTGTAACAGTTGTTCCAGACAGTCCAGTTGATAGCCGAGCTCGACTTTCCTTGCCAAAGCTACTCGTTCTTACTCAGTCAGTAACAGGAGCTGAAATAGGTACGTAGCACCTTCAGGATCCCTGGTGAACTGGCACTGTTTCATTTATTCTAAAAAACTAAAGCTTTAGATATACCATTGTTTGGTAGATAAGATGGCTACCTTTGTTTTGTTTCTGTGCCTGCTTTCATACTAAGTTTCATACTAAGTGGTCAGGAGCTAAGGGGAGCTCATGATAGACCCATACAGCGCTCCTTTTCTCATTACCCGTAATATGTCAGAGTGTGACCTTCTAAGATATAGTTATGTAATTATGTTTTAAACTGTGCCTTACTTGAGGTATATACTATTTCCTCCGGTAACCCATTCCAGTGGCCACCACTCACTGAATATAAAACGCCATATGTTTACTTGTGTTACACTTTATTTGTCTTAGCTGAATGTGGTGCCCCCTGGTACCCAGTTTATTATTTTTAAACTGAAGATTCAGTTTGTTTAACATATGGTCATCCTGCATTATATCATAACATAACATTAAGTCCCCTCTGACTCTTCTAGCCGCCAGTGACATTAGCCTTAGATCTATCAATCTGTGTGGGTAGGACCTATCCTGCATGCCATACACCATCCTAGTGGCACTCCTCTGCACCTTTTCCAAACCTGCCACTGCCCCTTTATTAATTGGCCCCCATACAGGGGCACCATAACCCAATATAGGTCTAACATAGGCTCTGTACAAGGGCATAATCACAGTTTCCTTTCTACTTTTAAAGTTTTTTTTTATTTTCATAAGACCCTATTAGCTTTTATTTGTTTGTCACACTGCGCATGGTACTTAAGTTTCTGGTCTACTAATATGCCCAGGTCCTTTTCCACCTCTTGACTTCCTGAGGATTTGCCCATTAATCTGATAAGTGTTTGGGGTTTCTGTTTCCCATATGGATCACACAGCATTTGTCTATGTTAAAACTCATTCCCTTTTCAGTTGCCCATTTGTTAATCCTGTCCATGTCTTTCTGTATTGTCTCCGTCCCCCCCCCCCCCCCCGGCTGTGTTACCAAGCCGGCCAGTTTAGTATCATCTGCATATTTACTCACCCAGTTGTATGCCCCTTTCCCCATTTGCACTATGAAGACTCTAAACAACACCGGTCCCAGCACCGACCCCTGAGGGATCCCCCAGTCACAGGGACCTAATCAGACAGGTATCCATTTATACTCACCCTCTGAGTCCTATCCGCCAGCCAGGCCTGGATCCATTTACATACCGTATAGTCCGTATCTATTTCTGACAGACAATTTAGGATTTCTCTGTGCGGTACGTTCTCGAATGCTTTAGCAAAATGCAACTATATACAATCCACCGGCTCCCCCCGTCTAATCCTGCTGAAATTTTCTGATAAAAGCATAACATGTTAGTCCTACACGACGTACCAGCCACAAATCCATGCTGCTCCCTATCATCTCGATGAGTCTCAGCTAGATATAGATTTATGGCATCCTTTAATATTGATTCCATTAGTTTACCTGGCACCGATGTCAAACTTATGGGCCTATAGTTTGTGCAGTCCGCTCTAGCTCCCTTCTGATGAATGGGTATCATGTTTGCTGTTAACCAGTCCCTAGGCACTGCCCCATCCCCAGTGACTTCTGGGAGATACAGCTTAGCGGGATAGCAATATTAGGTGAGAGTAGTTTAAGAATATTGTTTGTTATGTTATCAGGCCCTGCTGCATTTATGTTCTTCAGTGTCTTTATTTTATTTAAAATGATCTCAGCTGAGATCTTCATATCTGTTGCTTTATTTGGGTTAAAATTCACCAAACCCATAGACTTAGCCACGAAGACTGTACTAAAGTATCTATTAAAGGCATTTGCTACCTCAATGGGGTCCGATATTTGGGCATCCCCATCCTTAATAGTACATAGGTTATTGTTGGATTTCTTCAAGGAATTTACATAGCTATAAAAACTTTGCATATTATCTTTATATGCGGTGGAAGCTAGCCTTACTTCCATCCTCTGCTTGCTTCTTTTTATTAATTTCTGCTGGGTTCTGTGTCCAGTTTTGTTAGTTTTTACTTCTGTTCTGGTTAGCTTTTATTTATTAAGTATCACTCATCTGGATAGCCACATGAGATAGAGCATTACGTTTTTATGAGGATTCCATGAGGCAGCAGTCATACAGCACATAAAGGTGCAGTTCTAGCAAGTATACAGGTGCAGTAAACCCATTTTCACAGCTGGACAGCTGTGGGGTACAAGCAGGTGCGCTGTGCGCAAAATAGGTCTGGCCTGCTCCTACGCAATATTCAAACAACACAATCCAAACAGACCGTGCAGACTGTATGAATATTGGGCCATGGTAGCACGGCGCAAAGCAAGCAGTCACCATGCTGTGTGCTGTGCTACTAGAGTGCTGGGCTGAAGACTGCCCATAGGGGGTAAAGCATGGTGCACACTGGTTAGCGCTCTAGCCCCTGTAGGCAGCATTCAGCCCAAGCGTGCAGATGAGCCTGCCGGGCATGTATGGCAATAACTGGCCTGTTGCCTGCTCGTTATGGCTCATCTCATGCTGCGCAGTGGCTAGGCTGCACCAGGCTGAAGTCCCTCCTCCCTAACCCTGATCCTTACTGCATGCAAGAAGACAGGTCTCTCCCTAACCCCGAACCTTTGTGGCATACAATAAAACAGTTCCCTGGTGGCTAGCAGTCCCCTTCCTAACCCTGATCCTTTGTTGAATGAAATAAAGCAGTTGCCTGTTGGGGAGTGGACCCTCCCCCCTAACTCCGAGCCTTTGTTGAATAACATACAGTAGTTCTTTGGTGGCTAGTTGTCCCCTCCCCCGATGTGTCTTGTATGCTTCAGTAACCGAACTCTCTGGTGTCAAGTGGCCCTCCCGACCCCTGAACAAAATGAAATACACATCCCCACCCTGGTGTCTAGCAGTTCCCCCTCCCTAGCAACGGTCCTTGGTAAAATGTACAATGGACAGTGTCAAAAGGTGTGGGACAACAGGCATTCACACATTAATTCAGGTGCAACACGCAGGTAGCATGGTTTTATGTACAAGAAGAAAAAAAATAAACTGAAGAAAAAAAACATAAAACAGCAAAATTCCACTTGACGGCAGTCAATGTTTGGATTACCACTATTGTGAAAAGCAGGGAATCTTTAGCTTATTCCAAGCTTCAAGACATGAAGCTGAGCATGTCTTGTTTTGTTACCAGTCAGATACCTTCTGACTACAGATCTGTCTGGTAAGGCCAAATGAAGGGGTTTTATACCTCCCCTTGATCGGGTGATTTACCCCTTTTTAGAGAAATTCATTTTTATATAACTTATTCAGTGATGGTCTGATCAAATACACAAAAATCAAATAACTGTTGTGGCACGGTAATATTATTCACATGAAATATGGGTTAGCTGTATGTAAGACACTGTTTGTAAATCAAGAGATGTAGCTCCTCTCATGATGTGATGTCACGCATGACCTGATTTCTATATTAGCCCAGCTGGAAGGGCACACAGACTCATATAGTAGCCTTTGGAAACAGTGGGAACTGGTAGGCCCAAAAGCACTCCTGAATCCAGGTAAGGCTGAACTTTTACTTTAGTACAAAATAACCTCTGTTGATGTCTAAAAGAAGAATATTCTAGAGCCTGGTAATTCTTTTATAGTTTCTACTTGTATCTTTGCCAGAGAGTAACATAGAGTAGTAGTAGTAGTAAATCATTTTTTATTCAGCAGAATAAGGGAAAAAGCATTCAATTGAGCTTAGCAGATTTTCAGTGAAGTCCCAGGTGTTCATAGCAGCAAATTTCGGTTACAGTATAAAAAAAATTAAAACAAATTTTAGAAAAATTACAAATAACATAACTATCAATAAAAACATCAAATACACAATAAATAGCGATCAGCTAACACAACTAACATCACATTCAGTGCATTGGGAGAAGCCATTAAACCCGTATATTCACCAGTCATTCAAGTGAGAGATGCATATAATTAGATTTGATTCACGTAGCCCTACTGGAATTTTATTCTACAATACCGCTCCCCTATAGGAGACAGATGACCTACCTGTGTTTAAATTACATTTATTAACAAAATATTGTAAACCATAAGCTGTCCCTCAAATTATCTTTTCTAGGGACATGGATATGTTGTTCATCCACACTGTCTGGCAGGTTCCTTGCTGCTTTAAATCTTGCCGGAAGGTCTTCAGAATGGCTCCTCCCACCCACCCGGGTGGTAAAACTCTCGGCTCCACCCCGTGACGCCAGATCTTCCTTACCCCTTGGAAGCGGAGGTTCCCTCCTTAACACTCTGCGTATAGACTGGACAGTCTGCAGAAGGCAATACTGAAACTTGTGCTCACAAACAGGGACAATGTGATGGGGGTAACAGTGGGGGAGCACCTGGGGAACAGTGATCACCAGTCACTGTGGTTTGAAATCACAGAAAGAGCAGAACCAAACCACACAAAAACACGTATCCTGGATTTTAGGGGGGCAGACTTTGGGAAAATGGGGAGATACTTGAAAGAGGCATTAAGGGGAATGGGGCAGGAATCAGGGGTTGAGGAACAGTGGGCAGTATTTAAAATGGGGATTACAAGAGCAACAGAATTATGTATTAAGCAGGTTAGCAAGAGGAAAAGGAAGAGGAGACCATTATGGTTTTCCAAAGAGGTAGCAAAGAAAGTGAAAGCCAAAAAGATTGCATTCAGGCAATACAAAAAGACACAGGCAGAAGGGGATAGGGAGAAGTACCAGGAGAAGCAAAGGGAGGCAGGGAGGTCAGTAAGGGAAGCCAAAGCTCAGGCAGAAGAACACATTGCAAAATCAGTGGGTAGAGGGACAAAACCTTTACAGGTACATAAGGAAAAGAAAGGCAAAGGGAGGGATAGTGAGACTGAAGGAGGAGGATGGGGGCTGTGTGGAGGATAACAACGGTAAAGCTGACATATTGAACAGGTATTTCTGCTCAGTCTTTACAGAGGAAGAGGAGGGTAATGGGTCTGAACGGAGTACAAGGGGTGAGAATGGAGCAGAAATGGACACAAGTCCCTTTACACGAGAAAGGGTCCTGAAGGAACTGGAAGCAATAAGAGTTGATAAAGCAATGGGGCCAGATGGGGTGCACCCCAGGGTCCTTAAAGAACTAAGAGAGGTGGTGGCTGAACCTCTGGCTATCCTGTTTAGCCGATCACTGGAAACAGGAGAGGTACCCAAAGACTGGAGGATAGCAGATGTAGTCCCCTTATACAAAATGGGAACAAAGAGGAAGTGGGAACTACAGACCAGTCAGCCTCACCTTGGTAGTGGGGAAGATCATGGAAGCACTACTGAAGGAGAGATTGGTGGAACATTTGGTTGTCAATGGACTACAGGACCCAAGGCAGCATGGTTTCACCAGGGGGAGGTCATGTCAGACCAGCCTCATTGAATTTTTTGACTGGGTGACTAGGGAGGTGGATCAGGGGAGGGCAGTGGACATGGCCTATCTGGACTTCAGCAAGGCCTTTGACACTGTGCCACATAGAAGACCATTGCACAGACTGGGGAATATGGGTGTGGGCAGGACAGTAGTGTGGTGGGTAGGTAACTGGCTGGGCGGCAGGACACAGAGGGTGGTGGTAAATGGCTGTCACTCCACAGAGGGAAGAGTGACCAGTGGGGTACCACAGGGATCAGTGCTGGGACCGGTCTTATTCAATATCTTCATCAGTGACATTGTGCAGGACCTAGAAGGCAGAATTTCACTGTTCGCTGTTGAGACAAAGCTCTGTAACAGAGTAGACACACCAGAGGGTGTAGACAGAATGAGAAGGGACCTGCAGAAACTTGAAAAATGGTCAGGGGTTTGGCAGTTGAAATTCAATGCAAGGAAGCAAGATAATGGATATGGGGCACAAAAACCCTGGCACAGTATATCAGTTGGGGGGTGAGGATATAGCATGCACCAAGCAGGAAAGGGATCTTGGGGTTATCATCTCTGATGACCTCAAGGCAGGGAAACAGTGTGACAAGGCAGCAGGTAAAGCAAATAGGATGCTGGGATGCATAGGCAGGGCATCACCAGCAGGAAAAGGGAGGTCATAATTCCACTATACAAGACACTAGTGAGGCCCCACCTGGAGTACACTGTACAGTTCTGGAGACCTTACCTACGTAAGGACATAGACAGGGTAGAGAAGGTTCAGAGGAGGGCAACAGAGATGGTGCACGGATTGCATCACAAGTCCTATGAGGACAGGTTGAAGGAACTGAACATGTACTCCCTGGAGGAGAGGAGGGAGAGAGGGGATATGATAGAGACATACAGGTATCTTACAGGGAGGAACAGGGTGCAGGAATACACTATTTTTAAGCGAAAAAGATGTTCCAGGACTAGAGGGCATGGGATGAAGTTGGAGGGAGGACGATTCAGAGGAAATGTGAGGAAGAATTTCTTCACAGAACGGGTGGTGGACAAGTGGAACACCCTGCCAGAGGAAGTGGTGGGGGCTGAAACAATCACGGGATTTAAGAATGCATGGGATAGACATAAAGGAATTCTGGAGGTCAGGGGTAAGGGGCAACAGACTTCTTGGAAAACATAAACTGAACTTACATGCTCAAATGGGCAGACTGGGTGGGCCATAGACCCTTACCTGCCGACACTGTCTATGTATCTATGTATTTATGTATCCTAATTCTTGGGTTTGCCTGAAAATAATCCTAAAGTTTTCAAGACTTCGGTCTAATTTCTCCCTCGCGGCTGCAATGGACAAATCGGCTACCAGATTTCGGCGGTGCTCATGCGGGCAGAAAATGTCCAGGACAGACCCGCACTCCATGTGCGTCTGCTGCCTCGGCCTAGATCACGACCCGCAGGCCTGCAAGTTATGTCACTCGTTTTCGGCCAACGTCCTGGAAGACCGCGCTGCCCGATTACAGCTTGGGCGCCCCAAGAAGCGCTACCCACCGGTGGAGTCCAAGGAGGCCCGTTGGGCAGTGTCCACAGCGGCTGGCTCAGCTGAGCAACTCGAGCAAATGATCGCCCTCGAGGAGGAAGCAGCCCAGGCCTCATCCTCATCTTTCTCGGTTGTAGCATTTATCCCGCTCTCTCTGGGATCCTCCTACACAGCTTCTTTTAAGGAGCTTTGCCAATCCCTTTCCACGAAGGGAGAGGGGCCATCGGGGCACTCTTCTCGGTCCAAAAAGAAGGACTCGAAAGGTAAGTCCCACCGTCGGCATTCGTGGGAGCGGGAGAGGTCCCCTTCCCCTGACAGTCGACACTCTACTTCGGTTGAGGTTGTGGCCAAGGCCGCTGGCTTCACGGTGTCCCCGTCAGGTCAGCCGGCCGAGACACCCGTCGACGCGGTCGAGATTTTTCTCGACCCGTCGGACAGGCTGTCGACTGGTGAGGCCGGCAACCCGTCTTCACCGGTGCCCCCAGTGGAGACCGAGGACTTGCCTGCGCCTCCTGTGCCGGAGTCCCCGGTCAAGGCTTCCGAGCCGAGGGAAGAGCAGGTGTTCCCCGCCCCTTCCCAGACCCGCCCTCGGAAACACCGAGGGGTCTCTGTCTCGGAACCTCGTCTCGTTCCAGCCGATCCCGCCGACATCGGCGGTCTCGGTCTTGGCAGCGAGGTGAGCGGCAGTGCCGCTTGTTCTCGTCATCCTCCTTGGAAGAGGAGAGGCTTCGGTGCAAATTGCATCGACGCTACGGGGACAGTGTGGCAGCAGTTACTTTTGTCCGGGAACAAGCTGACACCGTCGCCTTCCCCGGCCATCAAGTGGCTGTCACTCAAAAGGCCGAAACTACCCCTCGCTGTAGTCGAGGTTCCCAAGCCTGGGCCGGTTGTTCGGCTGAAACCAGCTGCCCCACCGATTGTGGTGGAACCTCCGCCTCCACAACCGAAATCGGGGGTGCCGACCAAGGACTCTCGGTCAGGTCACAGTCTGCCCCACAGGTTGTCGGTCACCCTCACTCCCGACCGTCCTCGGCAGATGGAGGGTGGCTCAGGCCCCAGGCAGCTCTTCGTGGACTCCTCGGAGTCCGAAGACGACTCCTCCCTGTTTTCCAGGCCCCTTGACCTGGAGTCCTCCGGTTGGGCAGTCGATGGACGAGAGCCCAACGTCATTTATGGGTCTGCTTTGGCTCATCTCGGAATCCACTGGGCTGCAGCTCGAGCCCGTATCCAAGCGGGCCAAGTATCCCCTGACAGAGATACTGGACCGAGGGGATTCACCCATGGAGGCCTTTCCGGTGGCTGAAGCCATTGTTGGCCCAGTCTTGGAGCTCTGGCAGCAGCCGGCTTCCTGCCCTGCGCCTTCGGCCAGGATGGCCAGGAAGTATGCCGTCCCTACTGGCTCTTTGTCCGGTTTTTTGGAGCATCCCTCTGTGGAGGGGTAGTCACCGATAGCGTCTTCCGGCATTCCGGGAACGCTAGGGATGTGGATAAGCCCCCCCCCGACAAGGAGTCCAAAAAGCTGGACTATGCCGGGCGCAAGATGTACACTGCATCCTCCCTAGGCCTCCGCCAGGCCAGCTCGGCCGTGCTGATGCACACTTCTCCCATACCCTCATGGGCTCCCTGGGTGAGGTAATCCCTCATCTCCCAGCCGACCTGCAGACCACGGTCAAGCAGGTGCGGGACCAGGGAAGGATGGTGGCAAAACAGCAGCTCCAAACGGCTCTGGATATTGGAGACTCTTGTGCCAGATCAGTTGCGGCCTCAGTGGCCATGTGCTGCAGGGCATGGCTGAGGATATCCACCTTCACGGCGGATACCCAGCATAAACTGGCGGACGTCCCCTTCTTGGGGACTGACCTGTTTGGCCCTGGAATGGAAGGCCACCTCCAGCGGATCGAAAAGTCCAATGCTACCCTGGACTCTGTCACGTCCGCCCAGAAGGACAAGGGCTGTCGTCAACAACATAAGTCCTTTTGCCCTTCTGCGCCTGTGGCACGTCCGGCTCAACAACACCAGCATCAGGGCCAGCAGGCTCACGCTTAGCATCCCAAAGCCAAGCCTGCGGTTTCCTCTAACAGCAAGCAGGGAAGAAAAGGCCCAGGAGGTCCCTCGGCCGGTCCCTCCTCCAAGTCTGCCCAGTGACGGGTTGAGGGGTGTCGCCCCCAGCCTCATCACTCCCCCCTGGGTTCCCCCCATGGGGGGATGGCTCTGCCACTTCCTTTCCACAAGATCCGCTATCACCACGGACCGCTGGGTGTTGGAGGTGGTAGGAAAGGGCCTGCCCCTGGAGTTCGAGAAGGCCCCGCCCTTCCGAGCCGTCGCCCCTCGGGGGGCTACGGGATCCGCAGCCTCTCTGTCGGCTCGACGAACCGACATTGCCCTGCTCCTCGAGAAGGAGGTGATCAAGAAGGTGGCGGATCCTCCACCAGACCCGGGGTTTGTGTCTAGGTACTTCCTGGTCCCAAAACGGACAGGGGGCTGGCGCCCCATTCTAGATCTGCATGACCTGAATAGGTTCCTAAGGTCTCGAACCTTCAGGATGGTCACTCTGGCTCAGATCATTCCATCCTTGGAACGAGGTGTGTGGTTCTGTTCTCTGGACCTCTAGGATGTGTTCTTTCACGTCCCAATCCATCCGTCCCACCAGAGATTCCTCTGCTTCAGGGTAGAGGGATCCCTCTACAAGTTCCGGGCCATGCCCTTCGGCCTTTCCCTAGCTCCCAGGGTCTTCACCAAATGCATGGCAGTGGTTACAGCATTCCTGCGGCGTCGAAGGGTCCGGGTGTACCCCTACCTGGACGACTGGCTGATTACTGCCTCCTCCAGAATGGAGGTGGAGCGGTCCAGAGATCTGGCGCTCCAGGTTTGCTCTCAGGTTGGCCTCCTCATCAACGAGGGCAAGTCAGAACCCGTGCCAAAGCAGGTGATACAATTCATCGGGGCAGAGCTCGACTCTCTACGAGCCAGAGCACAGCTCCCGGCGGACAGGGCTGAGGTTCTTTCCTCCTTTGCCCAGTCATTTCAGGTTGGGCAATTGTGCCCTGTCCGGGACTTCCTGTGCCTCCTGGGCCTTATGGTGGCCTGCACCAGCGTGGTCCGTTTGGCCCGTTGGTACATGCGTCCCCTTCAATGGGGGCTGGCCAGCCAATGGTCACAGCACTCCGATCCCTTGGATCAGCTAGTGACAGTGACCCAGGGGATGTGGAACATACTCCAGTGGTGGACTGTTCCAGCACATCTGCAGGAGGGCATCCTGTTTGTCCGCCCCGAGCCGATGGTCTCTCTATTGACCGACGCCTCTCTGATGGGTTGGGGTGCCCATCTGGGGGAGCACAGAGCGCACGGCCTCTGGTCCCCTTGGGAGTCCCAATGCCACATCAACCTGCTGGAGCTTCGTCTTGCCCTCACCTCCTTCGCTCCGTTTCTACGGGGTCAAGTGGTCAAGGTCCAGATGGACAATACCACGACCATGTACTACCTAAACCACCAGGGCGGGACACGCTCCATGCCTCTGTGCAGGGAAGCTCTCCGCATTTGGTTCCTCGTGCGCAGCCTGGAGGTGGATCTCCTTGCCATCCATGTGGCAGGAGCCTCCAACATTCTGGCTGATGCCCTAAACTGGATAGGGGCTGCGTCCCACGAGTGGTCTCTCCTGCCGGTGGTAGTACAAGATCTGTTCTCCCACTGGGGCATGCCTCAGGTGGACCTGTTTGCCTCCAGGGAGAATGCAAAGCTGAGATTGTTTCATGCCCGTCCCCCTCAGCAGGGCTCGCTGCAGGGGGATGCCTTCTCAAGGCCGTGGACCCCGGACCTCTTCTACGCCTTTAACCCATTTCCCTTGATCCACAAGGTACTTCTCAAGGCGAGGAGGGAAAAGGCGCAGGTGATTCTGGTAGCCCCAGACTGGCCCCGCCAATTCTGGTATCCAGATCTCCTCAGTCTCAGCTCCAGGCTCCTGAGGCGGCTTCCAGCCCGCCCGGACCTGATCTCTGTCAGTCAGGGGAAGGTATTCCATCCGGACCTTCAATCTCTGCACCTGACGGCCTAGTTTCTGAGCGGCTAGAGTTCCAGGCCTTGGGTCTTTCTGACGAGGTCCTCAGCGTTGTTGAGGCATCCCGTAAGAAGTCGACCAGAAAATGCTATGCCTTCAAATGGAAGAGATTCTCCATTTCGTGTCAGGGCAAGTACCTGGACCCTTCCTCCTGTTCTTTGGCAAGCATTCTGGACTACCTGTGGTCCCTTTCTCAGCAAGGGCTTCGGTCGACAACCTTTAAGATGCACCTGGCAGCCATCTCTGCTTACCGGGCGCGGGCCAGGAAGCAGTCGGTGACGCAGGAGAAGGTGGTCGGGCACTTTTTCAAAGGCCTTGATCACATATCCGCTCTGGTGCGAGAGAACCTCCACCTCCGTGGGATCTACTGCTGGTATTGACTAAGCTCATGGGCAGGCCATTCGATCCGATGCACAGGTGTGACATCTCTCACCTGTTGTGAAAGACCGCCTTCTTGGTGGCTATCATGTCAGCCAGAAGGATGGGAGAGCTCCAGGCGCTTTCCATAGAGTCTCCTTATTTGGTCTTCGACAGGGACAAGGTTGTCCTGCGCCCCCACCCGAAATTCCTTCCGAAGGTGGTGTCTGAGTTTCCCCTTAACCAGGTGTTGACTCTGCCGGTGTTCTACCCAAATCACACCTCGGAGGCCGAATATAGGCTCCATACTTTGGACCCTAGAAGAGCGCTCGCTTACTACAAGGACCAGACGGCTGAAGTTCAGGGAGAGGTTCGCCAGCTGTTTGTCACCTACGCTGAAGCCGCACCTGGCAGACCTGCAGCCAAGAGGATGATAGGCAGGTGGGTTATCTCCTGCATAGATCTCTGGTATAGGTTGGCGGGCATGCAGCCTCCCAGAGGGATAAGAGCTCATTCTACCCACCATACTGCTGCATCGGTGGCTGCTTCCAGGGATGTAGCTATCCAGGAAATCTGCAGGGCTGTTACCTGCAAGTCAGCACACACCTTCATCACCCACTACCACATCGACCTTGAGTCACGCTGGGATGCTGTTTTTTATGGCCTCGGTTCTCTAGTCTTTATTTCTTAAGTAGGGGGTGTGCACCTTGCCTCCCTCCTCCCGGAGAACTGCTAGGAGTCTGCTAGTCAGTGTGGATGAACAACATATCCATGTCCCTAGAAATACAGGTTACTCACCTGTAACAGGAGTTCTAGGAATGGTATATGTTGGTCATCCACACAACCCACCCGGCCTCCCCGACTTTGATGCACAACCTGGCTTCCAGTGGGCTAGATCTGTCATGGGGCAGAGCTGAGAGTTTTATCACCGGGTGGGTGTGAGGAGCCAGCTTGAAGACCTTCTGACACGATTTAAAGTGGCAAGGAACCTGCCAGACAGTGTGGATGAACAACATATACCATTCTTAGAACTCCTGTTACAGGTGAGTAACCTGTACTTACTGTTCTTATAGGAAACATCTCATAGATTTAGAAAGGAACCACATGTTTCTGGAATTTAAACATAAATTTAAGAAGATGTAAATTCCTAGGGCCAAGGGTTTGGGCCAATTCAAGCTATTATACAACAAACATCTATGAGTTTTGTGAGGTACCTCCAAAACAAAACGTGCCAATCTATGAAACATTATGTCCACCTGATTCAATAATATGCTAGTGGCTCCTCCATATATAATATCCCCATAGTCTAGGACAAGCATTAACAGTAAATTGACTACATTTAATTGAATGTCTCTAGACATAAAATGTTTAAATCTCTAAAGAGCCCCCAGATTCCTGCTTAGTCCCAATAGCATAGTTTCTATAAGATAGGACCAGGTCAAATTGCAATCTAACCATAGCCCTAAGTATTTATTTTGGGCTACTTCTTTTATATCTAGGCCATCTAGGGTCGGATATTCAGACCTGGATTTAAATCTTTCATTTGTTTATTTCTAAACAGGAGCACCTGGATTTTCTTGGGATTCAAAATCAAATTGTTCATTAAAAATTTTTTGAACATAATCAAAAGCCAACTGAAGTTTAAGTCCAACTTGATCCAAAGTCTGACCCTCTACATACAAAATAGTATCATCAACGTATATATGATTTCTAGGGACATGGATATGTTGTTCATCCACACTCATTGGCAGTATCCTTGCCGCTTTAAATCTTGCCGGAAGGTCTTCAAGCTTGCTCCTCCCACCCACCCGGGTGGTATAACTCTCGGCTCCGCCCCATGACGCCAGATCTTCCTTACCGCTTGGAAGCTCAGGTTCCCTCATAACGCTCTGCGTTGCGACTAGTTCCTATTTCTCCGTTTGCGGATTTAAAATAAAATTTGCAAAAGACTTTCAGTCTTGATCCCTCGCGACTGCGATGGACAAATCGACTCGGTTCGGAGATGCCCATGCGGGCAGAAGATGTCTCGGACGGATCCACACTCACGTGTCTACTGCTTAGGCCTTGAGCGCGACCGCGGGCTTGCGACCTTGCTCATCTTTCTCGGCCCTCACGTCCTCGAAGACCGTGCTGCCGAGTGCAACTGGGCGCGTCCGAAGCGTTCCCTCGGTGAAGTCAGGAGGCCCGGTTGGCGGTGTCACGGCGGGGCTCGGCGGATCAGCTCGGCGGATGGTCGCCCTCGAAGAGGCCGGCGCGAGCCGTATCTTCCTCGCGCGGCATTTATCCGCTCTCTCTGGGTTCTTCCTACACGGCTTCTTTTAAGGAGCTTTGTCTGTCCTCTCCACTAAAGGAGAAGGGCCTGCGTCTGCTGGACCTTATTCTCGGTCCAAAAGAGGACAAGAGTAGAGTCCCTCCGTCGGCGCTCTTGGGAGGCGGGAAAGGTCCCTCTCCCGGGCGTGCGTCCGTCGGCCCGATCCGACCGCTCGGCCCAGGCCACTGGCCTCACGGTGTCCCGTCAGGTCAGTTGACCGAGACTCCCACTGATGAAGTCGAGATTTTTCTCGACCCATTGGACGGGCTGTCGCCTTTAGCAGCCGAGATTCCCCTCTCCCCGGTTCCCCCGGGAGGAGTTGAGGATCCCGTGGGCTCGTCTGTGCCTCCGGTTCCGGAGCCCTCGGATGGACCTTCCGAGCCTAAGGGAGTGCCGGTTCCGGCCGACACCTCCCCGCACCGACCCCGGAAATTCCGGGACTCTCGGTCTCGGACCTCTTCGCGGTCCAGCCGTTCCCACCGTCATAGGCGGTCTCGGTCTCGGCACCGCGGTAAGCGGCGTCGCCGCTCGTCCTCGTCCTCCTCCTCGGATGAGGGGAGGCTTCGGCGTAAATTACGTCGACGGTACGAGGACCTTATGTTGCAACAGCTCCTCCTGGCTGGGAATAAGCCGACTCGGCGCCTTCCCGGCCATTAAGTGGCTGTCACGGGCAGCCGACACAACCCTCGACTTGTCCGAGGCAGCTATACCAGGCGGTTGTTCGGCCAAACCAGCTTGCTCCACCGATTCGGTGGAACCTCCGCCTCCACAGCCACCAATTGGGGCTCCGACCAAGGATTCTCGGTCGGCTAAGGGTTTCACCATCGGCTGTCAGTTACCCTCACTCCCGACCGACCTCGGCAGGTGAAGGTGGCTCAGGCCAGAGGCAGCTCTGAGACTCTTCGAGTCCGAAGATGATTCCTCCTTCTTCTCCAAGCGACTGGACTTGGGTCTTCAGGAGGTCAGTCAATGGGCGATAGCCCGTCGTCCTTCCTGGGACTGCTTGGCTCATCTCGGAGTCTACGGGATGGAGCTGAACCCGTTTCCAAGCGGGCCAGGTATCCCCTCACGGAGATTCTGGACCGAGGGATTCTCCGGCGGAGGCCTTCCGGTGACGGGAGGCCATAGTGGATCCGGCACTGGAACTTTAGCAGCGCCCTGCTTCCTGCCCTGCGCCTTGACCAGGATGGCCAGGAAATGTACGGTCCCCGGTTCCTTGTCGGTTTTGGAACACCCTCTGCTGAGGGTTGGTTACCGACAGCGTTTTTCGAGCGCCGTACAGCGCCAGGGATGTGGACAAACCTCCTGACAAGGGTCCAAGAATTGGACTACCGGCCGAAAAGTCACGCTTCGTCCTCTCTCGGCCTCCGTCAGGCCAGTTCGGCACGTCCTCATGGCACTTTTCTCATGCCCTGTTGGGCTCCCTGGATGAGGTCATCCCTCATCTTCCCGCCGATCTGCAGACTACGGTTAAGCAGGTGCGGGACCAGGGCAGAGCAGTGGCCAAACAGCAGCTCCAGACTGCTTTGGATATAGGGGACTCATGTGCCAGATCGGTGGCGGCCGCAGTGGCTATGCGTCGGCGGGCTTGGCTGAGGATATCCACCTTTACTTCGGATACCCAGCACAAGTTGGCGGATGTTCCCTTTTTGGGGACTGACCTCTTGACCCTGGGGTGGAAGGTCACCTGCAGAGGATCGAGAGTCCAATGCCACCTTGGACTCGGTCTCTTCCGCTCAGAAGGACAAAGGCGCAAACCACAGCCTAAGCCCTTTCGTCCTTCTGTGCCTTTGGCCCCGGCCAACAGCGTCAGGGCCAGCAGGCTCGACCTTAGCATCCCAAACCCAAACGCCCGGCTTCCTCTAACAGGAGGCAGGGAGGAAGGGCCCAGGAGGTCCCTCGGCGGTCCCTCCTCCAAGCCTGCCCAGTGGCGGGCTGAGGGGTGTCGCCCCATCCCGTCACCTTACCCTGGTCCCCGTAGAGGCAGCTCCGCACTTCCGTTCCACCTGGTCCGCTGTTACCACGGACAGGTGGGTCTTGAGGTGGTGGGAAGAGGCCTGCCTCTGGAATTGACAGGCACCACCCTTCAGAGCCGTCGCCCCTGGAAGCTCGGGATCCCCAGCCTCACTGGCGGCTCGTCGAGCGACAGCGCTCCTCCTCCAGAAGGAGGTGGTAGAGAGGTGGTGGACCCTCCTTCAGACCCAGGGTTTGTGTCCAGGTACTTCCTGGTTCGAAGCAGACGAGGGCTGGCGCCCCATTCTCGACCTACGACCTAAACAAGTTCCTAAGGTCTCGAACCTTCAGGATGGTCACTCTGGCTCCAGATAATACCATCCTTGGAGCAGCGGCGTGTGGTTCTGCTCTCTGGACTTGCAGGGCGTTTTTACGTCCCTATCCGTCCGTCTCACCAGAGATTCCTTCGCTTCAGGCGGAAGGATCTCTCTGATTCAAGCCATGCCCTTGGCGTCTCCAGCTCCCAGGGTCTTCACCAAATGCATGGCAGTGGTGACAGCATTCCTCTCGGCCCGAGGGGTCGGGTGTCCCTTACCTGGACGACTGGCTGATAGCAGCTCCCTCCAGGAAGGAGGCGGAGTGGTCAGAGATCTGGCCCTCCGGTCTGCTCTCAACTGGGCCTCCTTATCAACGAGGCCAAGTCGGAACTCGAGCGAAGCAGGTGATTCTATTCATCGGCGCAGCTCGACTCTCTTGAGCCAGGCGCGGCTCCGGCGGACAGGGCGAGGTTCTTTCCTCCTTTGCCCGATCATTTCTGGTTGGGCAATTCCCCTGCCGGGACTTCCTGCGCCTCCTGGGTCTCATGGCGGCCTGTACCAGCGTGGTCCGTTGGGCCGCTGGAACATCGTCCCCTTCAGTGAGGACTGGCCAGCCAGTGGTCTGGCGCTGCGATCCCTTGGACCAGCTTGTGTCGGTGACACAGGGATGTGGAGCTCTCCAGTGGTGGACCGTTCCAGATCATTTGCAGGAGGCATCCCGTTCGTCCGCCCGAGCAGGCGGTCTCTCGTCGACCGATGCCTCTCTGATGGGTTGGGGTGCCCATCTGAGGGAACACCGGGCTCATGGCCTCTGGTCCCCGGGAGTCGATGCCACATCAACCTGCTGGAGCTCCGGCGGTCCCCTAGCTCTCACCGCCTTTGCTCCGTTCCTCCGGGGTCAAGTGGTCCGAGTCAGGCCGGACAATACACGACCATGTACTATCTAAACCGCCAGGCGGGGCCGCGTCCATGCTTCTATGCAAGGAAGCTCTCCGCATTTGGTCACTCGTCTGCGCAGCCTGGGGCGGATCTCCTAGCCATTCACGTGGCAGGGCCTCCAACACCACCTGCCCGATGCCCTGGGCGGATGGGGCTGCATCCCACAGTGGTCTCTCCTACCGGAGGAGTACAGCATCTGTTCTCCCTTTGGGGCACACCTCAGGTGGACCTGTTTGCCTCCATGGAGGCAGGCTGAGTCTGTTCCATGCCGCCCCCTCAGCTGGGGCTCGCTGCAGGGGATGCCTTCTCGAGGCAGTGGACCCCGGGCCTCTTTTATGCCTTTCCCCATTTCCCTTGATCACAAGGTGCTTCTCAAAGCGAGGAGGGACAAGGCGCAGGTGATTCTGATAGCCCCAGACTGGCCTCGCCAGTTCTGGTACCAGATCTCCTCAGTCTCAGCTCCAGGACTCCTTGGCAGCTTCAGCTCGCCCGGACCTGCTCTCAGTCAATCAGGGGAAGGTGTTCCATCCGGACCTTCAATCCCTGCACCTGCCGGCTTGGTTCCTGGCGGCTAGAGTTCCAGGCCTTGGGTCTTTCCGAGAGGTCCTCCAATGTAGTTGAGGCGTCCGTGAGTCGACCAGAAAATACTATGCCTTCAAATGGAAAGGTTTTCCATTTGGTGTCAGAACAAGGGCTTGGACCCTTCCTCCTGTTCCTTGGCAAGCATCTTGGACTATTTATGGTCCCTTTCTAGTCAAGGGCTTAGGTCGGCGACCCTAAGGGTGCACCTGGCAGCCATCTCTGCTTGCAGGGCGGGCGGGGAGGCAGTCGATGGCAGGGAGAGTGGTCTGGCGCTTTTCAAGGCCTTGATCACATTTCCTCAGTCTGTGAGAACCCCACCTCGTGGGATCTACTGCTGGTACTGGCAAAGCTCATGGGCAAGCCATTCGAACCTATGCACAGGTGTGCTTTCTCTCACCTGTCGTGGAAGACCGCCTTCTTGGTGGCTATCACGTCAGCCAGAAGGATGGGGAGAGCTCCAGGCGCTTTCCATCAGTCTCCTTACCTGGTCTTCCACAGGGACAAGGTTGTCCTGCCCCACCGAAATTCCTTCCGAAGGTGGTGTCGGAGTTTCACCTTAACCAGGTGTTGACTCTGCGGTGTTCTACCCCAATCACACCTCGGAGGCGAATATAGGCTCCATACTCTGGACCCTAGAAGGCCGCTTATTATAAGGAGCGCCCGGCTGAAATCGAGGAGAGGTTCGCCAGCTGTTTGTCACCTACGCTGAAGCCGCATCTGGCAGACCTGCAGCCAAGCGGACGATAAGCAGGTGGGTAACCTCCTGCATAGATCTCTGCTATAAGTTGGCGGGCATGGAGCCTCCCAGAGGGATAAGAGCTCATTCTACCCGCCATACTGCTGCAACGGTGGCTGCTTCCAGGGACGTCCCTATCCAGGAAATCTGCAGGGCTGCTACCTGGAAGTCAGCACACACCTTCATTACCCACTACCACATCGACCTTGAGTCACGCCGGGATGCTGGTTTTGGGGCCTCGGTTCTCCAGTCTCTCTTTCCCAAGTAAGTATATGGGGGTGTGCGTCTTGCCTCCCTCCTCCCGGAGAACTGCTAGGAGTCTGCCAATGAGTGTGGATGAACAACATATCCATGTCCCTAGAAATACAGGTTACTCACCTGTAACAGGAGTTCTAGGAATGGTATATGTTGTTCATCCCACGACCCACCCGACCTCCCCGGCTTCGACGCACAACCTGAGCTTCCAGCGGGCCAGATCTGGCGTCATGGGGCGGAGCCGAGAGTTATACCACCCGGGTGGGTGGGAGGAGCAAGCTTGAAGACCTTCCGGCAAGATTTAAAGTGGCAAGGATACTGCCAATGAGTGTGGATGAACAACATATACCATTCCTAGAACTCCTGTTACAGGTGAGTAACCTGTATATTTTGTATCAGGAAAATCAACTTTAAGCTCATTAATGTAGATATTAAATAATAAGGGCCCTAAAATCGACCCTTGTGGAACACCAGAAGTAATATTCTTTAATTTAGACTTGAATGGTCCAGGTTCTACAAATTGCTTTCTTGGATTCAGATAGGAAGAAAACCAATTTACAGCCTCAGTGGACAAGCCTATCCAGCTGAGCCTGGACGGGAGTACCCGATGGTTCAGGGTATCAGATGCCTTAGAAAGATCTAAAAACATAGCTCCAGCCATGGCTCTCCTGTCCAGGCTCAGCTGGAGATTGTTGACCAATTTTACTAAAGCAGTTTGAGTGCTGTGTAAAGGTCGAAAACCAGACTGGTACATGAACATCTTCCTACCCGAGTCCAAGAACTTCCTTAATTGATTAAAGATAATTCTCTCAAAAATCTTAGAAATCTATGGTAGGAGTGAGATGGGCCTATAATTGCCCAGCTCGCCCCATCACCAGGCTTAAAGATAGGTTTTACTCTTGCAACCTTCCAACCATCAGGAAATTCACTACAAGAACAGGACACATTAACGATATACGCTAAAGGTTCAGCTATACAGGGAGCAGCATACGTCAGTAACCTAGCAGGGATTCCATCAAAGCCAATTGCCTTGGCTACATTCAACCCCAATAATCCATTTCTCACCTCTTCGGGTGTAATGGGTTTGAAGTTGAATGTGCCAAGACACCCATGCTCAGAAGCCTCATTTTCCTCATTTATTATATTACCAGAAAAAGCACCCTTATTGGGCACAGAGGAAGCCACCTTACTATAATATGTGTTCAATGTATCTACCAATTCCTCCCCAGCTATAACTTCAGCTCCATCCATCATAATTTTGTTCACATCTGATGATCTGTTTTTCTCTGTTAAATCAGAAATTGTCCTCCAAAACAACCTGGGATACTGCCTATGGGTATTATTTAATTTAGTTCCAAAGTACTCCCGTTTGAATAACCTAACTTCAGTTGTATAAGCATTTTGGACTTGTCTGTATTAGGCCCAATCCGTTTCCTTCATGGCTTTTTTGGCTGTCTTCCATCTATGGTCCCTAAGTTTCCTAGATTTATGCTAATCAGAATTACAGTCGTGGCCAAAAATATTGGCGCCCTTGCAGTTTTTTCTAATAATGCACCATTCCTTCCAGAAAATTGTTGAAATTAAAAAATATTTTGGTATCCACATATGTATTTCTTTGGTTTGCAGTGGAATAAAACACAAAAAGCAGAAAAATTTACTAAGTCTTAGCTTATTCCACAGAAATCTTTAAATGGCCGGACAAAATTATTGGCACCTTTTAGAAGTAGTTAGAAATAATTAGATTTCAAGCATGTGATTCTCCTTCACTTTGGAACTGAACTCACCTGTGGTGAGTTGCAGGTGCCTGCAATATAAAAAAATCACTCATTCAACCAGTTTGAATAGAGAAAAGGACTCATTCTCCTGTTTTGTATCACTGTGTGTACCGCAATGAGCATGGAGAAAAGAAAGAAAGCCAGAGAATTGTCTGAGGAGGTCAGACAGAAGATTGTAGTCAAGCATGGACAATCTCAAGGCTACAAATCAATCTCCAGAGACCTTGATGTTCCTGTTTCCACCGTACGTAATGTTATCAGGGTGTTTAAGGCCCATGGCACTGTAGCCAACCTCCCTGGACATGGCCGCAAGAGAGAACTTGATCGAAGATTGCAATGCAGGATTGTTCGAATGGTGGAGAAAGCACCTTGATCAACTGCCAAACAGATTCAAGCTGACCTTCAGACATAAGGTACGACAGTTTCAACTCGCACCATCTGTCGCCAACTCAGTGAAAGGGGGTTATATGGTAGGAGACCCAGGAGGACCCCACTGCTGAGAGAGAGACATAAGAAAGCCTGACTGGGGTTTGCCAAAACACACCTGAACAAGCCAAAATCATTCTGGGAGAATGTCCTGTGGACAAATGAGACCAAATTAGAACTTTTTGGTAAAGCACATCATCTCTATGTTTACAGAAAACAAAATGAAGCCTTCAAAGAAAACACCTTTCCTACAGTCAAACATGGAGGTGGCTCAGTGATGTTTTGGGGTTGCTGTGCTGCCTCTGGCACTGGGTGCCTTGAATGTGTGCATGGCATCATGAAATCTGGAGATTACCAGGCCATTTTGGAGCGCAATGTTGAACCCAGTGTCAGAAAGCTGGGTCTCCGTCGAAGGTCATGGGTCTTCCAGCAGGACAATAACCCCAAACACACTTCAAAAAGCACCCAGGAATGGTTCAAGACAAGACGCTGGACTGTTCTGATGTGGCCAGCAATGATTCCTGATCTAAATCCCATTGAAAACCTGTGGAGAGATCTGAAAACAGCAGTTGGGAGACGGCATCCTTCAAATCTGGGAGAACTGGAGCAGTTTGCACAAGAAGAGTGGGCCAAACTGCCAGTAGAGAGTTGCAGGAAGCTCATCCATGGCTATAGGAAGCAGTTGATTGCAGTTATTTTGACCAAAGGCTGTGCTATCAAAAATTAAGTCTAGGGTGTCAATAATTTTGTCAATGCCATTTCTTTTCATTTTCTGATTTAAAAGGATATGTTATATTCTGAATCAAAAACAAAGGTTCTGTAATATTAACAGAGAAATAAAGAATTGTGGAGACCAAATACTGTTTTTAATTTCAACTTGTATTTAGAGGAAATTGTGAGTTATTTGAAAAAAGTGCAGGGGTGACAATATTTTTGGTCACGACTGTAAACCAATATTACCTCCAAGTTTAGTTTTCCTGGCTCTCACTGGTGCATGACTATCACAGATTCTTAGGAACTTTTTATTGAGGAAATGCTTTTAAACTTCTCGGGTAGGCCTCATGTCTGTTTGGAGTTCTGAAAATCTTTCTATGATGCAGCTTTACTAGAAAGATAACAGCAGAATACAAAAGTGTTTGTGCTCTGCTTGTTCTTCTATCAAAATAGCAAAAATTATTATTTTTGTATTACATAAAACAGTATGGTGTAAAGGGGATTTAATTTCCTCAACTTTAAACACTGTTTTGAGTCAGTTCCTTTGTTTGTTTTGTGCTTTACAAACTAAGAGAAAGTGAAAAAAATGCTCTGCGTCAGACTACACTTTCTCTCAATATTATTGATACAGAAAACACTTGTTTAAAACTTAGCAGCTACTGACCGTCTAATGGCTATTATACAGGTTTTTGTTTGTGTCAAATACAGTTTTAAACATAGCACTATAATAGTGTTCCCCAAGTACTTGATAGTCGAGGTCATAATTACAACATTATGCTAGCTAGCAACATGTTATTCTAGCATGTGCATGCCTTTCTTATGCTAACCAGCATCTCATTGTGAATGTACCTTCTGAGCACTTTATATCCCTGGGAGGACTGGAAAAAGAGTGAAAAAAGAAAAAGTGGGTAATAGATACAGTAGAGAAGTGTGTGTGTGTGTGTGTGTGTGTGGTGATGGGGGGCATGCTCCACGTGGCCGGCCTGGAACGAATAAGGTGAAATAATTAGGGTAGGAAAAGGATAGCTAGTTAGAGGTGCTGTCGCAGCAGACTTAAAGCACAAAAAGGAAGCCTCCCAGTGTTGCTAGGGACCAACCCTTGGTGGCTAGCAATTTCCCCTTCCCATCCCCTTGTATACGACACCGTCAACACTGCCCTGATGTCTAGTGTGCCCATCCCCGAACGACCCATCCAACAATGCCCAATAGTCCTTGGTTATGGGGTGACCCCCACCCCCGTAGCTAGTGCCCCACCACCAGGGCTCAAAATAATTATTTAGGAATGGCTGTCCAAACGACAGGTAGAATGTAAATTTTGCCTGTCCTGCAGAATTTATGCCTGTCCATTAATTTGGGGGTAAATAATTTAAATGTTGATCTGAATTCGAGCTGGTGGGTCTTCGTACCTGGTGCCCCCCCCCCCGCTGCATTTTATGCTACTAACTGTTTATTATTTTTGTATAATTACATTTAAAACTTACGCTCCCTCTCCTCCCATGTCTATAGCCTGCATCTCCTTCCGCCTTATCTTGCTGAAGGGCTTTCAGTTATTTTTTGGCTAAGTTCAGGATCGGCTCCAAAAAGGGCTTTTACTGCTGCCTGACCCGCCACCTTTCGTATCCTGCTTAAGGTCTATTAAAATAGAATTATCCTTCTAAAAATTGCTTATTTAATGTTGAAAGATTAGCCTTCATGCTAAAATACATCTTGTGCTTTGTGGTCTGAAAAGCATTTTATTAATTGAAGCACATTACCTCTCAAACCAAGTTCCGATCGCACTGCCTCCCTCCAAAGTGTTGGCACTCAAACGCGGCGACGATCAAGAATCTGAAACTGAATGTGTGCATTTGAATATAGCCCGCCAGCATGATCATCTCACTTTGTGCGCCTGCTGAGAACTGCTCATAGTTCTGTGGATATCATGAGGCATAGCTGCAATGCGTGAGGTCGTGTTACCCGGAAGTGCACTTTACTCCTCAATCTCTGGCAGCGACTGTATAAAGCGATCTACTGCTGGGTCCTAGTGCCCATTTACAGTGTACTGGCAACTGCCTGTCCCAAGGACGGGCAAGAATGGCACAACGGCTGTCCGAAATCAAAACTGGCTGTCTGGGACAGGCGGACAGTCGGTTATTTCGAGCCCTGCCCACCACCCTGTTCCTCCTCCTCCATTCCATCCTGGAGCCAGTGACTGGCGCAGTCCTCCACTCTCTACCACGACTGACCGCCAACTGAGCTGTCAAGGAGTGCGTACTGTACAGTCATCTGTGAAGAGTAGAGGGCTGTGCCGATTGCCAGCTCCAGGAAGGGATGGGGGGGAACGGGATTGAGGGGCACTACCTGCCTGGGTGGGGGGGATCCCCTAGATACCAGGGACTGTTTGGTATTGTTGGACAGGGCACTTGGGCATGGGTGGGGGCTTACTGGACACCAGGACAGTATTGACAGTATCTTGTACATGGGATCAGGGATGGGGAGGGGGGACTGTTAGCCACCAGGGAATGCTGTCTATTGTACGTTTTACCAGGAATCATTGATAGGGAAGGGGGACCGCTAGACACCAGGGAGGGAATGTGTATTTTATGGTTTTCAGGGGTGGGGAGTGACTACTGGACACCAGGGATTTCTGTTGTTGAAGCATACTGGGGACATCGGGGATTGGCGGAGTGATAGCCACCAGGGAACTATTGTATTTTATTCAAAAAAGGATCAGGGTTGGGAGGGGTCCACTAGCCACCAGGGAGGGAATGTATATTGTACTTTTTATGGGGATTGGGGATGGAGGAGGACACTGGACACCAGGGAATGTATGTGCCCTATGATGCATGGACTGGGTGTGCGGCGCCCGCCCTGTCTGCGCACCAGTAAGGGCTGAGTTGCAGAAATGTTAAACTGCACCATGCTAGCGGGCTTTAGGTGCTTCTGAAATCTCTGAATTTTGCACTGCACAGCATATTGAGGGAATCCCTCATTTGCATGGGTGCAGCACACTTTTCTGCTCACTGGTACTGTCTGGGTTTCGCTGTGCAGAAGTGCCCTTTGACTATGGGCAATGCCATGACAGCCGGCGCTATTCAAAGTTTGTATATCCTTTTGAAAATGTGGACCAATGTCTTTTAAACAGGCAAAAGCCAATAACTTTGATTCGAGCCTTCAGAGCAACCTTAATTCCTCAAATAAATTAGAGGTTTATCCACTCCATTCCATTTTTATCCCTCCCATGTGTCCACACCTACCCTTATGCTCAGCAGCCTGTGCCCACCGTGGTTTTATCTGAGCCTGCCAAAGTGGCATCTGCTTTCAACTAGGGGTGGGCAGATATCAAACATTTGCCGGATATCGGATCTGGATAATACCAGGGTACTATCCGACCAGATGCGTGTATTTATTGGGTCAGATAAGTGAAAGGCTGTTTCAGCAATACATGCAAACACAGCCCACAGGTTTTAACGCTCTTGCTACACTTCACTTTACAGTATCTCCAATTGCTCTCTTTCACTGTTTTGTCTTATAAAACTAACCCCCCCCCTCCAGCTAACCGGTTCAGTGTGCAGAGAAATACCACACCTTTTATAGATCTTGTGCTCCTTTGCACACTTCACATCTCCCATTGTTGAATTTTAACATTCATGCGTACCCTGCTTTCATCTCTTCTCAATAAAATATGCAGTGATCGTCCTGTTTCTCCACAGTAATACAGTACATGCAGTGCAAAATAATCTCGACTGAAACACCAAGTGTTAAATGGTTCCTTTGCCCTTCCTGCTCCCTTCATTCAAACCTGGTTATTTCCCGGGCAGGGCGAGATTTGCCGATCGAAGGGCTTGGGAGTCTGGAGTCAGGAGTTATTACCACTACAGCTTTTAGCAAAAGGCACATTTGAGGTTTTGTTTCTTTTTGCAGTCAGCGAACATTGATTGTTTCAAGTCATTCAGCCAGACTCATTACCAGCACTCTCTCCCAAGCAGACTGTATAGCCTTTGTTAATTAGTTGTGTGATGATCACTAGTCAGTCAGTTTTCTTTGCAGTGCAGTTATCTATGGGTGTAAAGCACTTATCTGGCCATTTAAAAGAGAAATATCTGAATTGGATCGGATTAATTTAAAAAGGCAAATATCCGACCTGATCGTGGTATCGGATCAGATTTCCACCCATCCCTACTTTAAACACAGTTCACAAGTTTTCCCACTTTTACCTCCACCTTCCCTCCAGCCCCTCATCCCTCTCAACCACATTCATTTTCTCTCTAGTCACGGCCTCAGATGTTATATCTACCCTCCTATCCCTGAATTCTTTCAAATGATGTAGTCCTGATGGTCTTCATCCTAAGCTCCTGCACCTTTCTGGTCCTGCCATTGCTGCCCCTCTCTCTCTCTCGCTCTCTGCTTCTGAATTTCTGCTTTCAGCTTTTTTTGGTTCCATCCTGCTGTAAACTAGCTAAGTCCTCCCTCTCAGAGTGTGGGACGCGTGCACCTCCGGGACCTGTTCTCCTATCGCTCTCCTTCCCTTCCTGGCTAAACTTCACGATAAGTTGGATTTCTTACAGCTTTCTTGAGTCCTCCTCCTTTTTCTTCCCCTTCTAGTCTGGCTTCTGCAAAGCTTATTCCACAGTCTTCTCTCTATAACGTGCCACTGATTCCATCCTAAAGGAGACAGCTCAAGGACATGTATCAGCTGCTATCTTTTTTGACCTGGCTATGGTTTTTGACTCTGTAGCCCATCCCTTACTTCCTGACAAGTTGGGATCTTTCATGACTGACCTCGTCTGGTTCTGCTCCTACCTCCCTGGTCGGGAGTTGGTCGATCCAGGTGGGGGAAACCTCCTCTACCCCTTCCCTCACTGTCAACTCTGGTGTGCCCCAAGGCTCTAGCCTGGGCCTATTCCTCTCTTCCATTTTCTTTAATGACCTCCCCTCGGCCTGTATCTCAGTTGACTTACATATAGTATGTACTGCATGCAGATAATTCAGTTCTGTTTGCCACGTGAACCTCAATTTCCCTGCTGGAATAGTCCCTACATCGTGACTGTGACAATGTCCAGCACTAGTTCTGTGCTGACCAGCTCTCCCCTTAATGCTAAAAACAGTCTTCATGCTGTTTGGTACCCATCAACGACTCAGCAGGTTTACATTGGCTCCTGCTTTTAAAACCCTTGATGCTACTCACCTTAAGACAGTCCCTTGTTTTAAATACCTTGGTGTGTGGTTAGACAGTCATCTCGGCTTCTCATAGAAACATAGATTTTGAAGGCAGATAAGGACCACTTGGCCCACCTAGTCTGCCCATTTCCCTACCCATTGGATAAGCTGCAGATCCTAGTTAACTAACAGCCTACTTCTTCCTACCCTCCACCAGAATTGTCTTATGTCTGTCCCATGCATTCTTCAATTCTCGGTCCACATTGATGCCATCATCAAAAAATTATACCTCAGACTTGGTGCCCTCCACGTGACTAAATCCCACCTTCTGCCGCCGAGTCCAGTATGAGATTTTCAGAATTATCCTCCCGCTGTTTGGCTATGCAGATGTGGTCTGTGGTGTTGCTCTCAAATCCTCATTAACCAGACTGAACTTTACTATCTTCCACTCTGTCTGACATTTTGCTGCTTGTTCCCCCCTCCCCTTACTCATCACTGCTCCCTGCACCATCTACTCTCTTCCCCCCCATCTTCGAGGCATCTTTCTTTCTCTATAAATTGTGGTTTACATCCCTCCCCTCCCACCTCTTTGACACTTGGTGCCCTCTGCGTATTTTCTTTGGTTCTCTGTTACTCCTTCACTAGTCCCTGTTGCTCTACTTTTTATTTATTTTATTTTAATCTTTGGTAACCAGGTAAGGCCCCAATAGGCACAGGTGCCTGTTTTCATGTGTGATCTGGGAGCACTGGGGAGGTTAAATGACTTGCTCAGAGTCGCACAGTATGCAAGTGGAGGTTATGGGGAGTCAAATCCAGGTCTGCTGGATGTACCAAGCTCATTCACAGCTCGTTACTCTAACCTCTAAGCTATGCTGCCAGCCCAATAATATACTTCCCCTGGTCAGGCCTCTTTCTTTGCTTGACTGCCTTTAAGTTGTAACCCTCTCTCCACTCCTCCCTTATACTAGCACCCTCTTACTTTTCCTTTAAGGTAGTTCTGTGGTCCCACTTCTACCCTGCTTGCTTCTGTCCTCACATAGCTGGTGCCCGATCTAACCTGCTTTCCTTTTCTAGTGCTAACCAGTATGTTACAATGTTATTGTATGTACTGTATGAGTTGTTACCCCTCCAGTAGTCCTGTGAGTTGTTGCCCTTCCATTGTTTTCGTTTGACAGCTTTTTGCTACCACATTGTGTTTGTACATAGTATCATTGTTTAGTAGCCTCAGCAGTTTGAACTATTCAGTGCCAATTGAGCTGTCGCTATCTGCTGGCAGTATGTTTGGCAAGCTACCCAACTGCCAGTCCTTATTTGTAGATATGATTCTGTTATATATATCTATATCTATATATATATATATATATATATATTTTATGTAATTCTGTGTACATTTACATGCCACAAGAAGGCCAGTGTTAATTCAAGGGACAGATTCACTCTAGGAGCAGATTCCGTGACCAGGGGCAGGACTGGTTTGAGCGGCCCAAAGGAGTGGATTGATGAGGGCAGGTAGGAGGGATAAAAAGAAAGTAAAAAAAAAAAAAAAAGGATTTGGGATAATTGATGCTGCAAGTTACAGAAGGTATTTAAAGCCCCTGCTCAGGGCATTTGCATACGCTTTTCATTTGGACTTCGCCTGACACACAAGGAATAAAACCGCTCCAAAACCAACGAAACTGAACTTTCATTTGTTGTTGTGGACTTCCAAGCATTTACGAATTTCAGGTAGACTTCAGCTATCAGTCATAGTGTGTTTTCATGTATATTTTCCCTTTATTTTTCCATATTCTGTGACCAAATTAGTACTTTTTAGTTGTAACTGTCTGATTATTAAGTATTTTAGTAAAATAATTTGTTTTTTCTAAAGAAAATCTGCCTGAGTGAGCTTTCCATATTTTTTCTTTTGTCATTTCTGTTTATACTCCTCTCACTGCCTTACCCAGACTCTCTCTCCAGGAGGTCACTCAACTCGGCCATGATCCTACCCACCTGAAGTCCTCCATTTCTCCTTCGTCGGCCGCCTCTCCATCCACCACCTGGCCACCCAACCCCCTGGCTCTGAGTCCCCCAAGATGGGACTACCTACTCCTCCTGGCGCTCTATCTATAATCTCGCAGAGCAGCCAGGCAGGGAGGAGAGCTGGAGGCATGAACGGAAGGACCCAGTGCTGGGCATGGTTGGCTGGCTGGCCCTTGTACCCCTCTTCACCTACTGGGAGTCGGGGCATTTTCCTTTCTTCCTTCCCATGGTGCAGTCGTGCAATGGCATTAGTGCACTGAGTGAGCGAGCCCAACCACCCACTCCCGCAGATGCCTGCTGACACCAGACTCCATCTACTTGCCCCCACCCCTAGGTGCATCACCCCCAGCCTCCACCAGGAGCCACCACCTGAGTGGGGAAATCCCCAGAACTCACCCCAGGAGAAGAGAGCAGTCGTCCGGATGCCCGATCGTCTCCTTCCCCTGTCCACCCCCGATGGCCCAGGATCGTTCCCGAACATGGGTTGTCAGCGTGGCTCGAGGTGTGGTGTCCAGAGTCTCAACCCTCAGCGCCACTGGGCTGGCCGAGATTTCTATAATTGTGTGTGAATTGAGGGACAGTATTAATAATCTGTTATAAACTATTATTGCTAAGGGGTTGTCACCATCAGCAACTAAATTGAGAAAGGGGTCTGTAAGGGATCTGCTAGGATAGGGAGAATACCAGAGTCTACAGGCATTTTTAACCAGGCTGTTGCATGTCCTGCAGGTAGAAGGCCAAATCAGGTTTTACACTGCGACCCCCAGAGAGAGTGTGACACCTGGGTCTTTCCCCTTTGTGTAATAGCCAAGGAGGGGTTCATATTTGGTTACAAGACTGGAGACTGGTATTGTGCCCTTATCCAGAGTTTAGAGGGACACCCTGGGTCCTCTTGTCAGGGGTGCAGTCGTGACCTCGACGAGCAGTCTAAAAAGACACAAGAAGGGTAGCCCTGTCTCTCCCTCCTGTCACGGATTGCACTTAGGGATGGGCACTGTGAGCTCAGTGGACCTGACCCCCAGAAGTGGGTTCGTGACAGATCTGGTGTGCAGCATTGGTATCCGAGAGATTTGGTTGCATAGTGTTTTGATTTGAGAGATATTGGTGGCACAGGCATTACAGTTGGATTCGAGCCCAGTTTATCGGATTGATTAACTGAAAGCAGTCCACACACAATCAAGGCAGAGATTTAAAAAAAAATAATAATTTGGTTACAGTATAAAGTTCCCTACCCGTTTTCTTTTTTTCGGTGTAAGATAGTGTAGTAATAGGGAAGAAGATGGATTCCAACTATAACAAATGCACTGCAGACCACCTAAGGCAGTTGTGTCAGGAAAGAGG
This sequence comes from Neoceratodus forsteri, assembly GCA_016271365.2. NCBI lineage: Eukaryota > Metazoa > Chordata > Ceratodontiformes > Ceratodontidae > Neoceratodus > Neoceratodus forsteri. Next base: position 1,515,082,437 of record CM028131.1, read on the forward strand.
GGTCCAGTATGAGGGGCAATTCAAAAAGCACCTCTTGGAGGCTCTCATGGCAGCCGATGAGCTAGCGGCTGCCCAGAACCTCGAGTCACTGCCAGTGACTGAAAAGTACCAGAGCCAGGGCGTGGGGTGCCAGGGTCCATTGCAGAGTCTAGTCCCAGGGAGGCGGACAGTGCAACCAGAAGGAACCCAGAGCCACAGCAGCAGGGGAAGGTCACCACAGGGCTGGAGCTGGAAGGGATCAGGCTGCAGCTGGAGCTGAGGAAACTGGAGCTGGCATTTGAGCAGGGGAAGTTCGAGATGGAGTTGCAGGAAAAGCAGCAGCAACCAGAGGCCGAGGAAGGGGAAAAATAGCGTCGGAGGGAGTTTGAACTGGAAAAGCTACGACTCCAATGACCAACGCCAGAGGAGGTAAGTAGCAGGGGTGAACCCGAAACTTCAGGGCTGGGGTATAAGTTAAATTCATAATTAATAGCTGAATTTTAAAGAGGAAGAGGATATGGATGCATTTTTTAATTTGTTTGAAAATGTCTGATTCAGGCAAAAATACCCAGGGAGTCCTGGAGCTTCCAGCTATCCCCGTTACTTACTGGGAAAAGGCGCAAGGCGCTAGGCCAAATGGACAATGTGGACAGTAGCAATTATGAGAAACTTAAAACTGCTTTACTTAAAAAGTACGAACTAACTCCTGAAGCATACAGGGTTAATTTCCTTAAGCTCTGGAGATGCCCTGACATGAGCTATGAGAAACTTACCACAAAGCAACATCAGTTTTTGAAATGTTGCTGGGAGGGAGTAGAATCAAATTTTTTGGAAAAAAACGATGAGGTTATGTTGCTAGAGCAGTTCTTTTGAGCTTGCCCAGCAGAGCTATAACCCTGGTTAGAGGACTGAGGCCCCAAAACAGCACAGCAGGCTGCTTGAGCTCTTGGATCGCTATGGCAGGAGCAGGCTTGCTCTGTTAGGGAGTGGGGTGGGTGTGGCAGCGCAAAAGGGTAAAAGCACAACTTCAGGATAGCTGGTTACAAAAACAGGATTTATCGGATAAAAGAAATGACGATTGTTGGTTTTGCAAACAGCCAGGACATCTTGCTAGACAGTGTCCTAAAAAGGCACAGAGTGGACAGAGTGGTACTCACACAGAGTTGGGTGCACTTTGTATCCCTGAAAGCATGCCTATAAACATGAGGGAGTACATACACCCGATTACTGTAAATGGGGTGCAGATCCATAGGTTAAGGGACACGGGGCGCGTCTCTTACCTTAATAAAAAGGGATGTGGTTGGGCCTGAACTAATCAGTTTGTAACAGTGAGGGGATTCACTGTGGAGGATAAAACTCTGCCACTTGCTAATGTTCTCCTGGACTGGGGTGAGATAGGAGAGAGGGTGCAGAAGGTGGCAGTGGCAGGCAGCCTCGCTCTGGATGTGATTATAGGGAACATTCTCCAGAAGTGGGTGGTGTGTGCGGTTATCTGCAATCAGATGGCAAAGGCTGATTGTAGCTCCGTGGACCCCATTGAAGCCCCTGTGGGAAACAATGGGAGGCTGGTTCCCCAGCCTGTTTCTCCTGAAATGGAGAGTAGTGAAAAGGAGGTAGGACTTCCCCAAGTAGCAGTTCACAAAACAGCTACAGAAGGTTACTCTGAGGAGGGAGGGAGGGGTAACCAATGGTCAGAAGGTTAGGGATGGCAGTGACTCTGAATGCCCTGATGCTAGAGGTATGGTTCCCAGTTTAGGAACTGAAGGGGATATTTCCCATGCCTTAGGAAAGTGTGAAGAATTTGCAGCTGCTCAGAGAACTGATCCTAGTTTGGAGAGGCTGAAGGCTTGTGCAGAATCTGATGGGAGACAGGGAGGTGACGTGAGACATAGAGTATTTTGGGACAGTGGACTGTTGTATACACAGGATGTAAGGACAGAGGGAGGGATGATGGGCAGGCAACTTGTCATTCCCTGGGGTATTGTAAGCAGTTGCTCAAGATCACTCATGATGTCCCCATGTCTGGACATCTAGGAATCATGCGCACCACGCAGCAATTGGCTCAGAATTTCTGTTGACCCAACTCCATCCAGCAGGTGAAGGAATATTGCAAGTCTTGTCACTGGTGCCAACAAATAGGGAAGGCAGGTAGTAAAACCAAAGCCACCCTAATTCCCTTACCCATTGTGGAGGAGCCATTCCAGAGGGTAGGAATGGATAACGTGGGACCTTTGAGTACCCCAAGTTCCTCTGGGAAGAGGTTTATCCTGATGGTGGAAGATTATGCCACCTGATACCCAGAGGTGGTTGCCCTCTCCTCACTTAGGAGAAAGTGGGAGATGCCTTGCTATGGATTTTCTCCCATGTTGGGTTTCCGAAGTAGGTTATCACTGATTGAGGGGGTACCTTCACGTGGGACCTGATGAAGTAGTTTTGGGAGAAGAGTGGGGTGGTGCAGAGACGCACGACACCTCATCACCCACAAGTCAGTGGGCTGGTGGAAAGGTTTAATGGTACCCTGAAATCAGTGCTTCAAGTGTTTTCTGAAGAGCAGTGGAGGAACTGGGAGAAATACCTTCCCCACCTGTTGTTTGCATAGAGGGAGGTACCCCAAGAGTCGACAGGTTTCTCCCTCTTCGAACTGTTATACGGACGTGGGTGCGTGGGCCCCTAGACTTGTCCCGGAAGACTGGGAAGGCAAGTACGCCACCCAGGGAACTCCCATAGTGGAATGTAATGCCCCGGACCCCTGCCTTTTTGCAAAACGACAGGTGGTATGCTGTTGAAGCTGACAGCAGTACCTGGTGGGGACTGGGTTCGGGGAGGACTAGGTTACTCGGCACAAGGGGCCTAGGTTTGGCTACTCTGCACAGGGGCACCCAAGTAAATCCGAACACAGGAAGCAATAACTGTAATGTCTGATACCAGGAATGGGATTCTAAAGTGTGGCTTTTATTCACATCCAAACTGAACAAACAAAGTATAGACGGACCCTCACGGGGCTACTTTCCTGGTAATGCAGATAAGAGATAATAGAACACTTTTCACTATTTCAGCCCTCAGGCTCTGAACCCACCAGGTGCGCAGCTTTGGGTACACAGCCCGACTTGTACACTATTTGGGGTTTTCCCGGCCCGGCTTCCCTGCCGGCCACTTGATCCCGGTCCATATAGCAGTGAACCAGATTTTCAGTTGGTGGCTCCCCAAACCACCTTAGAGCCTTCGGCTTCTTAAGGGAAATTTCCTTCCAATCCTACATCTGGGTACTTCCCTCATCACTGGCCAAGTGCATGAGGCAAAGTAGAAATCCACAGAGGTGGACCTGATTACTAAAGATGGGGGTCTTCTACCTCCAGCTCCCACAATCCATACCTGTCCATTTCTCTGGACATTAAAGAACTCTTTTTGAAAGCTTGGCAATGTAGATTAAAGGGTAGACGTATAGCACATCTCCTCTACATGTCTTGACTTTCCCCTTGTGCTGGACTTGAACATACCTTTACTTTGGCTAAGCCTATTCCTCTAGGCCTCCCACTAATTCAGCAGTCCAATCCCCACTTTAACACAGTTCAGGTGAAACATAGGCCCTTTGACAAGAGCAGAACTCACCCTTTGGTTGCAGGTGCCCCACTGGCGAATCTTGACAGCTTCGTGTGCCACACCACATTTCAGAAAAATAAGCAGCTTCTTCTCTAGCAGTAGCCAGGGGGTTGCCCATGGAATAGCAGGCAAACCTTCCACCCCATCCCCTCAGGGATGGGGCACAGAGACCAGTATCGGCGGTCTCCACCACTTCAAGAACAGCTTACTGTGTCCCTCTTTAGGAGGAAACACACACCTTTCCCTAAAAGTAGCTCTATATCAGAGCTTAGGCTCCAAGAGCCTGTGCACAGACAGCTGTGCTCCTCTCTCCTTCACTGTTCACACAACTCTGCTTTCAAAAACTCCCAACATTCTAACCTAACTCCCATCTGCAGATTCCAATGTGGCTCACGCAGCTGCGACAGTTCTATGGTGATGTCATCCCTCAGTCTCAGCTGGGACTGAGAACAGAGTGAGACAGTGTGAAATCCATTTAACTGGAGTTTCACTAGCTGCCTTCCCTGCCTACCGCGAGGTCTTACTGGGATTCTAGTAACCCCGGGTAACAGGGGATTTACAGGAATATGTCCTTAGGTTTAGGGAAAAACTGAAGGATCTTATCGGAGCAGCCCAGAGCAACCTGTCAGCCGCCCAGCAGAAGAAAAATGTCAGGTACGACCGCAGAGCCTGAGCTCGCTTGTACTGTGTAGGTGAGGAAGTCTTGGTCCTAATCCCGGTCTGGAAGGACAAGTTGCAGGCCGAGTGGGCAGGACCATATAAGATAGTCCGACAGGTAAATGACGTGAATTATATTGTAGAACTGCCTGACAGGAGACATACCCATAGAATGTATCATGTCAGCATAATGAAGCCATATGCAAATAGGGCTGACATGGTATTTGCAGTGTGTAGTCCTGGAGAAGGGATGGGCGAAGAAGACCCCCTTCTGGACTTGCTAGAGGAAAGCAAGCGGGAGTCCTCTGTGGAGGCAATCAGACTGTTGCCCCAGTTGACCCTGGAACAGTCCCAGGAAGTGAGGGAGGTTTTAGTGGACTTTGCCCCTTTGTTTACGGCCAAGCCGGGATGTACCTCCTCAGTGACACATGATGTAGATAGCGGAACACAAGCACCCATCCGACGAACAACCTTCTGGGTGTCTGAGGCCGTCCTAAAGGACATTAGGAGGGAGGTGGAGGAAATGCTGAATTTAGGGGTAATCCAGAAATCCCACAGCCCCAGGGCACATCTGTAGTCCTTGTTCCCAAGCTGGATGGCTCGACTCGCTTTTGTGTGGACTATCGTGGACTCAGAGCAGGCAGGAAGTCGAACCCCCACCCAATGCCATGGACAGACGAACTACTGAACAAATTGGGAGGGGCGACATACTGTATCACCATTTACTCAGTACTAAAGGTAGAAGAAGGCACTAGGCCCATCGAGTCTGCCTTCCCACCCATGTGGGCTACGTAATATTTAGTCCCATAATCGATCTGTCCAATCTGTTTTTAAACTGGAGCTGATTATCTGAATCAACAATTTTTTGAGGTAAGCTATTCCATAGTGTGGCAGTTCTAATTGTAAAATAATTATTCCTTTTATTTGTGTTTGCCCTCGGATTCACTAACTGTTTTGTATTACATCTCAAGTGTCCAGGTTTGTGTGCATATGATATGTTACAATCTATCATTAAATCTTGATCTCCTAACATATTAAATAATAGTAACAAATCCCCCCTTTGTCTTCTTGTTCCTAAGTCAAATAGTTGTAATTCTTTAAGTCTGTCTTGATAGGGCATATGACTAATTCTTTTAACCAAATAAGTAGTTTTTCTTTGCACACTTTCAATGAGTTTTATATTCTTTGCAAGAAAGGGAGCCCAGGAGGAGGAAGCATCATCCAGATGAGGCCTTGTGTAGGATTCATTTTGTGGCAGAATGCACACTTTATGTCTGGATGTAAACGCTCTTCTAATTGATGAGAATATTCTATTTGCTGTTTGAGCTGCTGGTCTACAGTGGTCTCTTACTGAAAGAGTATTAATTATAATGACAACCAAGTCGTCTTCTATTTGAGCTTGCTTTAATGGGGTTCTATTCAGAAAATACTGCTTATGAGGATTAGTAACACCTAAGTACATGATAGCGCGTTTTGCTGTGTTGAATTCCATCTTGTTTTGGACTTGCCCAGTTTTCCCAAACTACTATGTCATCCTTAAAGTTTTCTATTTTGTTATTGGTATCAACATCCTGACTGAGTTTGGTATCATCAGCAAATTTGCTGATGTATCCAGTTATTCCTTTATGTAAGTCAAAGACATGTGTTCTGAATAAAATTGGGCCCAACACATAGCCTTGTGGCATCCCACTGGTGATCTTAACTTGTTCTGAGATGGTATTAGTTATCCTGACAACTTGGGTTCTATTAAGCAGACAAGCCTGTATCCATTTAATAATTTTAGGTTCAATTTTTAGATCAATCAATTTATCAATTAAGATACCATGAGATACCTTGTCGAAGGCCTTTTGAAATCTACGAATAATATATCCACTGGTGTTCTTTTATCTAGGTGACTACTCACTTTTTCGTAAAAACTAATCAGGCTGGTAGAACAAGATCTACCTGCCATAAAACCATGCTGTTTCATATCCGTTAGGTTATTCTGTTTCAGGAAGCTTTCTATTCTGTTTTTAAGATTTCCATCATTTTACAGCTGACAGAAGTCAGGCTGCTAGGACGATAGTTATTTGTATTATTTCTGCTTCTTGATTTATGAATAGGCATCACTAAAGCTTCCCTCCATTTTTCAGGGATAGTACTATTATGTAATGAGATATTATACATTAGTTTAAAGGGAAGTACTACTGATGCTAATGTTTTTTTAAGAACATTGGGCTGATTCCATCAGGCCCTGGGGCACTATGCTCTTTGAGTTGTTTTATTGAGGCAGTAGTCTCCTCTTGACTTATTCCTTGTGTTTGCAGGTCATCAGTTATATTATTATTTGGGGAATCTTTATCTGAAAAAACTGATGCAAAATAATTGTTAAATGCATTGGATATGTCCCCATTTTCATGTATTTTAACACCATTAACTACCAGTTTGTGGAATTATCTGTTTTTGTTGTTATTAACATATGCATAAAATGCATTTGGATTTTTAATTACAGCCAATCTTAATTCAGTTTTCCTTCTCTCAGATTTTATCATACTTTTTTTTTTTTCCAGTTGTTCCCTATACTTTATTTGGTTTATAGTACTAGGGTATTTTTTCATTTTTTTAAACGCTTGTTCTTCTATATGTATCTGTTGCCTAATTGAATTAACCATATTGGAACCTTGCCTTTATTGTTATGATCTTTTTTAATCAGAATGCAGTTTTTCCAGCTTAGAACTGATTTGAATAATGCCCGGCATTCATTGATATTTAAACCTGAGAACATAGTGATCCAGTCATACCCATTTATTGCTTTGTTAATTTGGTCATGTTTCCCTTTATTATAGTTACACCGAAAATCAGTATATTGTTTATCCATTTTATTTTTATTCAATTCAATTAGTACAATATTGTGATCGCTACTGCCTAATTGTCCCATTATGTCAAAGGTGATTATATCTAATGGAAAATTTGTCAGGACTAGATCTAGTATGTTATTTTCTGTTGTTGGAACCTTCATCAGTTGTTCTAAACCTGACATAATACTTGAATCGAGAACCAGTCCCTCCTGGGTAGTTCTTACAGTTAGATTATCCCAGTCAATACCAGGCAGGTTGAAATCTCCTACAGTCACAGTATCAAAGCTTTGAGTAAGCTGATTAATTTCATCCATAAGCAATTTATCCTGGTCAAAGATGGTGCATGGGTTGCATCACAAATCCTATGAAGACACGTTGAAGGAACTGAACATGTACTCCCTGGAGGAGAGGAGGGAGAGAGGGGATATGATAGAGACATACAAGTATCTCACAGGGAGGAACAGGGTGCAGGAAAACACTATTTTTAAGCGAAAAAGATGTTTCAGGACTGGAGGGCATGGGATGAAGTTGGAGGGAGGACGATTCAGAGGAAACATGAGAAGAATTTCTTCACTGAGCAGGTGGTGGACAAGTGGAACACCTGCCAGAGGAAGTGGTGGGGGCTGAAACAATCACGGGATTTAAGAATGCATGGGATAGACATAAAGGAATTCTAGAGGTCAGGGGTAAGGGGAAATAGACTTCTAGGAAAACAAACTGAACTTACAAGCTCAAATGGGCAGACTAGGTGGGCCATAGGCCCTTATCTGCCGACACTGTCTATGTATCTATGTATCTATGGTCGAGACCCGACGCTCGGGATCTATAATAATTTGTAATTAAAAAATGCTTTTCATTGTGTTGGATTATTTGAACACATATACCCTTTAGCAGTCCATTCCCTGAATAAGGTAGAGGGTATTCTGATGCCATGATTGTATTTTTAATATTTATATACAGACTCTTCTTCCTCTTCTATTTGGTATATTCTTGGAAAATAATGTATATCCTGGAATAGCATTATACCAGTGTGATGAATCATCCCACCATGTCTCGATGATTGCAACTATGTCAATCTGGTGGCATTGCATCAAATCAGCTAGTTCAGTTTTTTTTAACTATATTTAAGCTTCTAGCATTTGTTGCTAGGATGTTGTACTTGTTTTTTAAGTTAATATACTGATGACTGGGTTTCCCTTTTTGCCCCCTACAATCTAGTTTAAAATGTCTTGAATTGTTTTTGATATGCTTTTACGCAGTACTGAGGCTCCCTTTTTATTAAGGTGAAGACCATCCCATCTGAACAACTCTTAAGTCAGTGGAAAACCTTCCCCAATAAGTAATGCATTTTATATTGTTTTGTATAGTCCATTTTCTAAGCCATTCATTAACCTTCTTTATTTTGGCTTGTTTGTTAAAATTAGCCTTGGGTACTGGCAAGATTTCTGAGATACAGTATTCACAACCTAGTGTTTTCATAATAGTAGCTACTGCTGTAAAATCGGATTTAATTGTCTCAGTAGGGAATCTATTAATATCATTAGTACAGACATGTATCACTACTAGTGGGTTTTATTCTGCATTTCCTATTATGGTTGGGAGCATTCTGTCCAAGTCTCTAATCCAAGCCCCCATATAGCCTGAGAATGTGATGTATTCTTTATTATCTCCTCAGAGGTACCTATCTGAGTATTTAAGAATTGAATCACCCAACACAACTATCTATCTGTGGGTTGTTGATTAGTCTCCATAGTTTCATTTGGTTGAATTTGTTCTTGAACTTGTGTTAAATTTATTGTATTATTGCTCTCACATATCCTTGTCACCTGATAGTGAGTTTGTTTACCATTTTCTCCTATTCCTACATTTTCTTCCTTCCCCTCCTCTGCAGTTGGTTCAGCTATGGTCAGTACATCAATTGGTTCAGTTGTTACTGTTTCTAAATTGTGAGTAGAAGAAGTGTTACCACAATCATAGTTCTAACTCCAGTAATACTCGGGTATTCATAACTGTATGCAGTCTTCCTCCTAAGTAGAACTGCCCAGAGAGAATTTGGAACATATGCAAATGATGGAATCTTTTGCATGAGACACTTTTCAGATGCTGCCTTATACTAACTGCCTTAGTTCTAAACCTTTCAAATTTCACTCTCTCTGCCTGATAAGTCTAGAAGCTCAGAGATTCTCTCCTCTTCATCATCTTGTTCTGGCGTGAGAAACCTTAAAGAATATGATAAGTATTCTTGACATTTCTTTTGCTGCCTTTTACTTTTGTAATTTTAAGTAAACCTGTAGTTTTAGTGTTTAAATTGTAAGTTTTATTGCTTTTACATTCAGACTGTCTTTTAAAATGAAAAAGAAAAAAACTGGTGATTCCGGTTTCAAACTCTGTATTCTGTGTGGTGAAATTCTGTTAAGTTCCTTTTGTCTACCCATCTGGACACGAACATTAAAAGCAGCGTGAAATCTGCATTCCATGTCCTCTAATAACTATTGAAAAATACCTGGAATATGGCTAATAAACTGTGAAAACTATTGAAAATGCCTGGAATATGGCCAAAAAAAAAGGAAAACTTTCACCATCTAGGGTCCCTCCAGCTCTGATCAGCTGACACCCTAAATTACTGTAGGTGAAAGCGCAACAACTAACTGCTACCCCTGAGACGGGTATACAGGCAGTTCTTGAGAAGCTTGCTGAACTGGCTGACTACCTGGTTCCCTTTAAGAAATCAAATAAAACTAAGCACACAGAACCCCCTACTAGACAGTGTATGGGGACTTCTGTGCCTGCTAGAAAGCCTGCCAATTCCTGCTGATTGTTACCTATGGTGAAGCCCACCAGGATGAAGTACAGTGTCTCAGGCTTACTATATCACTAAAGGGATTAATTTCCACTGAAATGGTATCATTTACTGCAGTAACTTTGCTGCAGAATGTTGTAGCACTGTGCTTCATTTTGGTGGTTTTTCACTGTGAATGAAGATGTGAAAATTGTAAACTTTTCTAAAAAAAAAAGTGTGAAGATATGCCTGGAATGGCTTAAGAAAACACTTCTAGGCTTACAAGTGCTGTGTACTTCTCAGCAGCAGACCTCTGCACAGCAGATTGTCTCCTCTGATCAGTCTTCCCATTATCTGGAGGAAGACTGTGTGATTTCATGGAATGTTTGGGGTTTTTACCAAAAAAAAAATAAAGATTATCCCTCATTCTTCACATTTGTGAGAAATGATTGGGCTGACACCCACTAAAAGCTTCCCCTTCCAGTGAATAAATTAATTGGGGAAGACACTTTAAAGATTTTACAAACTCTAAGCTGTTTTTCCCCCTCTTGAAAAGAGGATGTATAAGAAACATCAGCTAGACAGGGAGGGAACTCTGTTTATTCCCTCATCCTATACATTAAGGAGTAGTTGAAGTAACAGCCTGTGACAAGGCAAGGAGATCCCTGGCATCCTACTCTCCTAACACGGATCCCAGGAAAACTGACAGATACGTTCAGGTCCAGGTTACTCCCCTGCCAGATCTAGCTGAAACAACTAAATTTGGTTTGGAAGCAGCCAAATAACAGTTTAGATGGCTGCTGCTAGATGGATAGTAAATACAGTGGTTCAAAGGGGGGTTTACCTGGTTGTGAGTCACCAGCCTAACTCAGTATTCCCAAACCAAGGCTGTGGATGTGACGCTTGGACAGCTGGTTCTGATCACTGTTTGATTTTTGTAATATAAGAATGTGTTATTGAGTGTCTGTCATGAGACATGCTGAAACAGCCTGTGGAATGACACCCCCCTCCCCCCAGGTTTTAGCTTCAAGGTGTTACCTGGAAGGCCAAGAGATCAATCTTACTTAGAGAAACCGCTCTTGCAGCAGGTTACACCATTAGGACTGAAGTCGGCAGGCGCCAGGACCCCACGGAAATTTTCTAGCTAGCAGTATTCAGCGGGGACTGCCTCCGACGTCGGTACTGCCCCCGGTGTCGGGCATAGTACATAAGGAGACGGTCCCCCAAAATCCACAGTTCTTTTCCCGCCGTCGACTCACCAGCATCGGCCTCTCGGTCTCTACCTAGCGCACAACGACTTAGAACTTCAAGTGTTTCTACAAAATGAATGTCCTCTCCAACTCCTTCATCTGAGGGACACCTTTCAAAGTGTGCCAGTGGAAGACAGATCCCTTTCAAGGATCCTCATTCTTCCTGCGTGCAGTGCTTAGGCCTGGACCATGACACCAAGGCCTGCACTTTTTGCCAAGGGTTCAATAGCCGCACCAGGATTCGCCATCAGAAGGCACTTCAAGCATACCTGTTAGAAGGGAAACTTAGCAGGATGGACAAAGAACCTTCCTCCAGGGGTGATTCTTCTTCCAAGGCCCATAAACACCGGAACAAACACCAGGAGAAAGCAAGGTCCAGATCCACGAACTGGGCCTTGAACTCGCGTAGCTCAGGCTCCACCCGATCTGACGGCTCTCCCTCCAGGGCTCGTTCTTAGCCCCCTCCGGTCAAAGTCCGGGCTTCAGGCGGTTCTTCGACTCTTCAGCACATCAAAACTTCTAGGCACTCGGCTTCCTCCACTCCTTCTCTGGCCTCTTCCAAGTCTTCTGAATGCCACAAGTCTTCCTCATCGACCCGATGTCAGGACCCCGACTCCAGATTGGTCTCCCAGCCTCCCAGGGGTCCAGATCCACCACTCAGGAAGACGAAAGACCTGACATCCCTTAAGCGGACGACAGACCCGACATCGGCCAAGCACCCGAAGTCAGCCAGGCATTCGCCGGAGCCGAGGACATCGGCCAAGCACCGGACACCGGCTGGGCATTCGTCGGACCCGAAGTCATCGGCCAAGCGACCGATGTCGGCTTCACCGGAGCCGAAGACTGCCCCCCTGTCACCGGTGGACACCAGTCACAGGGATTCCACGGAGGAGGACACGACATTGCCTGAAGACCAGGCGACCCGATGGCCGACCCCGGCGACAGACCACTGGCGCCTGGCCCATTGTCGGGCATGAATATACAAGAGGTAAAGGATCTCTTTACTTTCTGGTGGGACACCATCTGTAAAGACGTGGTCCCAGTAAAACCTCCTTCTCCTCCTACGCCTTCACCTCCTACGCCCCCTCCTCCACCACAGGGGCCAGCAGGACAACCACCAACCCCTAAGGAGCAGACTCCACCTCCTAGGGTAGATTCAAGGATCGGAGAAGGCCTCCCTCAAGATCTCCATCAGGGTCTCCCAGCCCCAAGTGACCCAGACGTCATCGGTACACTCCATCAGGGGAGGACTCCAGATCGGATGCCTCGGAATACTCCAGATCTCCTTCTCCACTCAATATTCCATCACCTGATTCACATGACCTGCCCAGGTCTTCTCCGGATGATCCCTCTTTCTCTGAGATCATGAGGCACATCCTGGACAACATGGGATGGGATACCGAAGACCTCGATCCCGGAAGACAGCGCCTTGTCCGTTATCTTCGGCAGAAAGATCCAAAGCCTGTGGTAGTGCCACCCTTGGTGGACACCTTCGCGGACGTCACCAAGGCTGCATGGAAGCATCCGCACTCCACTCCCGCTGTGCCGAAGAAAGCTGACCACCTGTACAAGGCCCAAAAGAGGACCAGTACTTGGCTCAACAACCTCTGGCTGACTCCCTGGTCATTATGGCCTCGCATGACTGGTCCCAAAGACCGCAGCACATGAGCATACAGCCACCGGACTAGGAATCCAAACAGCTGGATGCCCTGGGGAGGCGCATGTATGCGGTTGTTACATGCTCCATCAGGTCCCTGAACTACCTGTCTCACGTGGTACAGGTTGCTCTGTGGGAACAGAGCCAGGACCTGGTCGATTAAATTACCGGATGGCGATCAGAAGGCGGAGCTCCTAAACCACCTCTGCACAGGGTCTGATGTGGGTACCCAAGTGCTACGAGCTGCATATGATTCTGCAGACTTGTCTGCCAGAACTGCAGCTTCAGGCGTCTGTCTCCGGAGACACTCTTGGCTCTGTGTCTTTGGTTTTACCCCGGATGTACAGAAGAACGTTCTTGACGTCCCTTACAATGGCGAAGTACTTTTTGGTGAACCCTTGGAGAAGGTTATCACCAAACTCCAGGACGCTGGGAAGGCAGTCAGGTCTGTACAAGCCATGTAGGAACCAGAGCCGTTTTCGCAGCTGGCAACAAAGGCAGCAGCCATAATCCGGCTAGCAACAAAGGGGCACTTTTCAACGTAAAGCCCAGGCTAAGTCGTCCTCAGGCAGAGGCCAGTGCTGTGCTAAACCGGCCCAGCCTGCAGGGACTGGTGCTGTCACAGCATGACTTCTTCCCGGCCCCTGCCCTTCCTCTGGATCAATGGGCACAAAAGGTTGGGGGTCGCATCGCTCACCACTTTTTAGGGTGGCAGTCGATTACCGCCGACTGGTGGGTTCTCCAATTGGTCAAGAAAGGCCACTTCATAGAATTTCTCGACCACCCACTGTCAAGACCTCCCATGCTTTCCCGTTGCTTGGGTCAGCACGCCCTGCTCATACAGCAGGAGGTGCTCGCACTTCTCGGAAAAGAAGCTATAGAGCATGTACCACGGAACCAGAGGGATGCAGGTTACTATTCTCACTTCTTTCTGGTTCCCAAGAAAACAGGGGACCTCTGTCCGATACTGGACCTCAGCGACCTCAATGCTTTGGTCTGTACAAACGCTTCCACGTGGTGACCCTCCCAGGTCTGATTCCCATGCTCAAGCAAGGCGCTTTTCTAGCTTCCTTGGACATGCAGGATGCTTACCTGCATATAACCATTGCTCAAGCGCACAGGAAGTTTTTGTGCTTCGAGTTTCAGGGTCACCATTATCAGTTCCGAGCCCTCCCCTTCGGACTGTCATCGGCACCTCAGGTATTCACGAAGTACATGGTGGTAGTATTGGCTACTCTGAGGATACAAGGCCACTCCCTGGATGACTGGCTTCTCATGGCGCCCTCTTGGGAAGCCCTGATGTCCGCCATTCATTGTACTCGGTCTCTGTTCAAGACACTGGGCATCATTATCACTCAAGAGAAGTCACTCCTGGTTCCGTCTCAGATTCTGGAGTTCATAGGCCCAGTTCTGGACACCATCCGCGGGAAAGCTTTCTACCCCAGGACCGAGCGGAACACATCTGATCCCTTATCAGGGACATCTTGGCAAAGAAGACCGTCCCATCCAGACTGGTCCTTTGCCTGCTTGGACACATGGCTGTGGCCATTACAACAGTCCCGCTAGCCTGTCTCCACATGCAGGTGACCCAGAGGATGCTTTGGGTCCAGTGGGATCAAAAGCAAGACCATCTGCAGCTCCCAATTCGGATCACGAAGGCCGCAATCCAGGATTGGCAATGGTGGTTAGATTCGAGGAACCTCTCGGTGGGTGTCCCCTTCATTGCATCGTCTCCGATTGTGACGCTCTCCACAGATGCCTCAGGGCTCGGATGGGGAGCACACCTAGATGGTGTCCAGTCTCAGAGCCTGTGGACAGCCCAAGAGACTCATCTCCACCTAAATATCCTGGAAATGAGAGCAGTTCTTTACGCCCTGCAGGCTTTCCAGTCGGAGATTCCACCGGGTACTCTTCTGTTACAAACAGATAATTCTGCAGTGATATATTACCTCAACAAACAAGGAGGCACCCATTCCTACCTGCTTTTCAGGGAGGCCATGAGGATGTGGGATTGAGTTTTACAACACGGCACAAACCTCATTGCTGTTCATATACCAGGAATGGACAATGTCATCACAGACGGCCTGAGTCGCTCTCAGGCCAGAGTCCACGAGTGGGAACTACTCCAGGAAGTAGTAGAGGATCTGTTTTGCAGATGGGGTACACCAGAGTTAGACCTTTTTGCATCCCCCATCCAATGCAAAACTGCCCAATTTTTGCTCACTAGATCCAGGGCCTGGTGTTTTCTGGCGAGAGGTGTTGTCCCTCTCCTGGGCGGGCAGATTCCTCTATGCCTTTCCCCCCCTTTCCGTTGATCCAGAGGGTCCTTTTGAAACTTCGCAGCCAGCAAACGACGCTGATAGTTATCGCGCCGTTCTGGCCCAGGCAGATCTGGTTCCCTCTACTACATCAGCTGTCCCGGGAACCTCTGGTGCCTCTGCCAATGAGCTCTCACTTGCCGTCTCAGGATGTGGGCTCCTTGGTCCATCCGGACCTTCATTCGCTGAACCTGCACGCTTGGCTCCTAGAGACATAGCCATTATGCGACACGAGGTCTTGCAAAAGGTAGCTGACATTCTAGCAGCCGCTAGAAAACCGGCCATTCATACTACTTACGCCATGAAATGGCGCAGATTTTGCCTATGGGCTCAAACGCAGGATTTTTCACCACTAGATTGTCCAGAAAGGTCAGTCTTTGACTACCTCTTGTCTCTTTTTCAGACAGGCTTGGCCTACTCCTTGATAAAAGTACACCTTTGTGCCATCTCAGCCTATCACACTCCTATAGGCCAACGTCCTATCTCTCAGTTGGACATGGCACAAACCTTCCTGAGAGGTGTTCTCCACCTTAGACCTCCGATTAAGGATCCTATTCTGCCTTGGGATTTACCCTTTGTCCTGGAGCAGCTTATGCTGCCACCTTTTGAACCAGCCGTGGATTGCGAGCTACTTCTCCTTACATGGAAGACATTCTTTTTAGTTGCCGTTACTTCATCCAGAAGAATTTCGGAACTTCATGCACTGATGTGCAAAGAACCTTATTTGGTTTTCTACCAGGACAGGGTATCCTTATGGACCAATTCAGAGTTTCTGCCTAAGGTGGTCTCAGCTCTCACTCTTAATGAGGATATCGATCTACCAGTGTACTTCCCTAAATATTCGAATTGGGGAGAGGCCCTGTTGCACACTTTAGATGTGCATAGGTGTCTTAGATACTACCTGAACAGGACCAAACACCACCGAAAATCTGATCAGCATTTTGTCTCCTTCACCCACAGGATGCTGGGAGCTTCCGTTTCCAAACGGGAAAAGTCGCTGTCCAGGTGTCTTATACATTGTATCACATTCTGTTACCAGAAGCGCAACAAACCCTTACCGGGCGCGGTTAAGGGTCATTCCACAAGGGGGGGTGGCTACCTCCTTTACGGCCTTAAAGAACGTGTCCACCTCAGCTATCTGTGCAGCAGCGACTTGGAGCACTGTACCCACCTTTATCAGGCATTATAGCCTGGATGTTGCATCGAGGCGAAGAGCAGGTTTTGGTCTAGCAGTCCTTCATTGACTTCTGTCCTAGGCTTAGGTTTTGCTAAAGACTTCAACCTTCTCTCCTCCCAATGTTGTGGGATTTCCACTATTGTTTGGGAATCGGTCCTAATTGTGTAACCTGCTGCAAGAGCTGTTTCTCGGAGTAAGGTAGTACAGTTACATAAGAACTTACCGTAACAGTAGATCTTCGAGAACAGCTCTTGCAGCAGATACTTTCTCTCCCACCATCCCCGCTGGAGGTAGATTTTTTTGTTCAGATATCCTTCTCCTAGGACCAGGTGTTCCTAACACTACTCTGATTGCCATTTGATGGCAGATCCTCAGTCTTCTCTTCTGATGTCATCTAGCAGCTGGGAGTCTCCAGCGGGAGAACTGGGGATTCTTGGGGACCGCCTCCTTATGTACTATGCCTGACATTGGGGGCGGGACCGACGTCGGAGGCGGTCCGCGCTGAAAACTGCGAGCTAGAAAATTTCCATGGGGTCCTGGTGCCTGCCGGCTTCAGTCCTAATAGTGTAACCTGCTGCAAGAGCTGTTCTCGAAGATCTACTGTTAAGGTAAGTTCTTATGTAACTGTACTTTACAGGCTAGTAGATACCTAAATTAAGGATCTCCTGTTTATCTGGCAGGGTAGAAAATATCCATTTTATGACGTGTAGAGGAGGAAAACCAGGTTATGTCACACTGGTGCGAAGTCATAAATGTTCCTCTGATGTCTGTAAAAGCAGGATGTTGCTTGTGGATGAAAGAAGGACTTAGAAATGAACCTTATTTAATTTACCTTCTGAGTGATGACATCCTGGTTGTATAATTTTTATATTCTGACAGGGAGGAGCTAGGTGACCTCCTGCAAAGAGGTTGGTAAAGCCAGTTTTAAAACAGTATTCTGTTTTCCACTAAGAGGCACATGTTTGGACTCTGAAAAATCAACATCAGGCACTATTAGAAGAATACATTAGATTAGAGACGTCTAAAGGTTTTGTGGTAGGAGATTTTGTTGTATTTAAAACCTTATTATTTTAAGTGATTATATGTTTTTGTGATATATGGTTCTGTATTTACATTTTTATCGATTTTTAAGTAAACCTTTACTTTAGAGACTACTTGGTGTGCCTTTGAAATTCTTTTTCTTGACAAGTGAAGCATATATGGTTAAAGCTGACACTGTACAAAGCTTACTGGTTTTACCAAACTGGGAAATGGTAAGAATTTTTCCTACGGTCTTTCATAGAGTTTTTAAGGGTTCATTTTTTATACCTGGTTAGGTGCCTGTAGGCAAAAGATATCTGGCATCCCCTGAAGAGCAGAATTATCTGAACCTGTATGTTAGGTACGCTAGCAAGAGGTTCACAGTTTAAATCCCTCCAGAACTTGAGACCAAAGGTTGATTCGAACCCACAAAACAGACAGGAGGGTAACCCTGTTCTGTTAACTGTTCACAATACTACGCTTGAAGGTTGGCACTGTGGAAGCAGAGGGCCTGACCTGCTGAGTGGGGTTGTGACAATGGATTCCAAGTCGAGGGTAATTCCTCTTTAGAGTAAAGACAAAAGTTAAAAAATGTATGAATACACTACAGTAAGCTACCTTTGTTGTATCAGACTAGGGCTGTTATTCAGTATCAGCAATACCTACAGCAGGGATATTCCGGACACCACAGACAAGTGATCATGGATGTAGTAATCAGGGATTGTCTCTGGGTTCAAATCCATTCCCAAAAAGTAAATAAATAAATTAAAGTTTCTAGGGTCATGGATATGTTGTTCAATCCACGCTTACTGGCAGGTTCCTTGCCACTTTAAATCTTGCTGGAAGGTCTTCAAGCTGGCTTCTCCCACCCACCCGGGTGGTAAAACTCTCAGCTCCGCCCCATGACTCCAGATCTTCCTTACCGCTTGGAAGCTCAGGTTCCCCCTTTTGCGCTCTGCGTTTTAGGCCTGGATCCAATCTCTTCGGTTAACCCGAAACTAATTTTAAAATTTACAAGACTTCGGTCTTTATCTTCCCTTGTGGCTGCGATGGACAAATCGACACCCGGATTTCGTCGGTGCCCCTGTGGGCAGAAGATGTCCTGGACCGATCCGCACTCCACATGTGTCTACTGCCGGGGGCTTGAACACGATTCGCAGGCCTGCGACTTGTGCAAGTCCTTTTCAGCCACGGTCTTAGAGGATTGCGCTGCCAGACTGCAACTTGGGCACCCTGAGAAATGTTATCCTCCGGTGAAGTCGAAGGAGACCCGTTGAGCGGTGTCTGTGGCTGTGGGTTCAGCTGATCAACTCGAACAGAAGATCGCCCTCAAGGAGGAAGCGGCCTAGGCCGCAGTATCATCTTCATTGGTTGTGGCATTTATCCCGCTCTTCTTGGGCTGCTCCTACATGGCTTCGTTCAAGGAGCTTTGTCAGTCCCTCTCCACCAAAGGAGAGGGGCCTTCGGGACATTCCTCTCGGTCCAAAAAGAAGGACTCTAAGGGTAAGTCCCACCAACGATGTTCATGAGAGCAGGAGAGGTCTCCTTCCCCGGACAGTCGAGCACTCGACCCGGGTCGAGGAGTTCGCGGCTAAGGCCGCTGGCTTCATGGTGTCCCCATCAGGTCAGCCGGCCGAGACACCTGTCGACGCAGTCGAGATTTTTCTCGACCCGTCGGATGGGCTGTCAACTGGAGAAGCTGACAACCCTTCTTCACTGGTTCCCCCGGTGGAAACCGAGGACTTGCCTGTGCCTCCTGTGCCGGAGTCCCCGGTTAAGGTCCCTGAACCAGGGGAGGAGCGGGTTTCCCCCGCCCCCTCTGACGCATCCTTGGAAACACCAAAGGTCTCGGTCTCAGACCTCTTCCAGGTCCAGCCAACCCCACCGACATTGGCAGTCTCAGTTTCGACACCGTGGAAAGCGGCGGAGCCGCTCATCCTCGTCTTCGTCCTCTTCGGAGGATAGGCTCTGACATTGCCCTGCTCCTCCAGAAGGAGACGATCAGGGAGGTGGCGGATCCTCAATCAGACCCAGGGTTTGTGTCCAGGTACTTCCTGGTCCCAAAACGAACGAGGGGCAGGCGCCCCATTCTAGACCTACACGACCTGAACAAGTTCCTAAGGTCTCAAACCTTCAGGATGGTCACACTGGCTCAGATCATCCCATCTTTGGAACGAGGCATGTGGTTCTGTTCTCTGGACCTTCAGGACATGTTCTTTCACGTCCCAATCCATCCATCCCACCAGCGATTCCTCCGCTTCAGAGCGGAGGGATCCCTTTACGAGTTCCGGGCCATGCCCTTCGGCCTCTCTCCAGCTCCCAGGGTCTTCATCAAATGCATGACAGTGGTGACAGCATTCCTGTGGCGCTGAAGTGTCCAGGTATACCCTTACCTGGATGACTGGCTGATTGCAGCCTCCTCCGAGCCGGAGGTGGAGTGGTCCAGGGATGTGGCCTTCCAGGTCTGCTCTCAGATTGGCCTCCTCATCAGCGAGACCAAATCGGAACTCGTGCCAACACAGGTGATTCAGTTTATCGGGGCAGAGCTCGACTCTCTTCGAGCCAGAGCACGGCTCCCGGCAGACAGGGCCGAGGTTCTTTCCTCCTTGCCCAATCATTTCTGGTTGGGCAGTTCCTCTTGCCCAGGACTCTTCGCCTCCTCGGTTCTCATGGCGGCCTGCACCGTGTGGGTCCGCTGGGCCCGCTGGCACATGCGTCCCCTTCAGTGGGGGCTGGCCCGCCAATGGTCACAGCACTCCGGTCCTCTGGACCAGCCAGTGATAGTGACCCAGGAGATGTGGAACGATCTCCAGTGGTGGCTCTTTCCAGCTGATCTGCAGGAGGGTATCCCGTTCTTCCGCCCAGAGCCGACGGTTACTCTAACGACTGACGCCTCTCTGATGGGTTGGGGTGCCCATCTGGGGGAGCTCAGAGCGTACGGCCTCTGGTCCCCTCAGGAGTCTCGATGTCACATCAACCTGCTGGAGCTTCTAGTGGTCCGACTAGCCCTCACCTCCTTCGCTTCATTTGTACGGGGTCAAGTGGTCCAGGTCCAGACGGACAGCACCATGACCATGTACTACCTAAACCGCCAGGGCGGGACATGCTCCTTGCTTCTGTGCAAGGAAGCTCTACGCACTTGGTCTGGCGTGAGCAGACTGGAGGTGGATCTCCTAGCCATCCATTTGGCAGGAGACTTCAACACTCTGGCCGATGCCCTAAGCCGGATAGGTGCTACATCTCACGAGTGGTCTCTTTCCAGAGGTAGTACAAGATCTATTCTCCCACTGGGGCACTCCTCAGGTTCACCTGTTTGCCTCCAGGGAGAATGCGAAGCTGAGGCTGTTTCATGCCCGCTCCCCTCAGCAGGGCTCGCTGCAGAGGGATGCCTTCTCGAGGCCGTGGACACCGGGCCTCTTCTACGCCTTTCCCCCATTTCCCTTGATCCACAAGGTGCTTCTCAAGGCTAGGAGGGACAAGGCACAGGTGATTCTGGTATCCCCAGACTGGCCCCGCCAGTTCTGGTATCCAGATCTCCTCAGCCTCCGCTCCAGGCTTCCGAGGCGGCTTCCAGCCCTCCCGGACCTGATCTCAGTCAGCAAGGGGAAGGTACTCCACCCGGACCTTCAGTCCCTGCACTTGACAGCCTGGTTCCTGAGCGGCTAGAGTTCCAGGCCTTCAGTCTTTCCAACGAGGTCCTCAACGTTGTTGAGGCATCCCTTAAGGAGTCAACCAGAAAATGCTATGCCTTCAGATGGAAGAGATTCTCCATTTAGTGTCAGGATAAGGGGGTTGAACCCTTCCTCCTGTTCCTTGGCCAGCATTCTGGACTACCTATGGTCCCTTTCTCAGCTAGGGCTTCGGTCGACGACCCTTAAGGTGCACCTGGCAGCCATCTCTGCTTACCGGGCGCAGGTCAGAAAGCAGTCAGTGGCGCAGGAAAAGGTGGTCGGGCACTTTTTCAAAGGTGTTGATCACATATCCCCTCTGGTGCGAGAACCTTCACCTCTGTGGGATCTACTGCTGGTATTGGCTAAGCTCATGGGCAAGCCATTCGAACAGATGCACAGGTGTGATATCTCTCACCTGTCATGGAAGACCGCCTTCTTGGTAGCTGTCACGTCAGCCAGAAGGATGGGAGAGCTCCAGGCACTTTCCATCGAGTATCCTTATCTGGTCTTCCACAGGGACAAGGTTGTCCTGCACCCCCACCCAAAATTCCTTCTGAAGGTGTTGACTGTGCCGGTGTTCTACCCCAGTCACACTTCGCAGGCCGAATATAGGCTCCATACTTTGGACACTAGAAGAGCGCTGTCTTATTACAAGGAGCGGACGGCTGAAGTTCGGGGAGAGGTTCGCCAGCTGTTTGTCACCTACGCTGAAGCCGCACCTGGCAGACCTGCAGCCAAGCAGACGATAGGCAGGTGGATCACCTCCTGCATAGATCTGTACTACAGGCTGGCGAGCATGGAGCACCCCAAAGGGATAAGAGCTCATTCTACACGCCATACCACTGCATTGTTGGCCGCTTCCAGGGACGTCCCTATCCACGATATCTGCAGGGCTGCTACCTGGAAGTCAGCACACACCTTCATTACCCACTACCACATCGATCTTGAGTCACGCCAGGATGCTGGTTTTGGGACCTGTTCTCCATTCCTTATTTCCCAAGTAGAGTGCGCCTTGCCCTCCTCCCGAGAACTGCTAGGAGTCTGCCAGTAAGTGTGGATTGAACACATATCCATGTCCCTAGAAATCGTGTTACTCACCTGTAACAGGAGTTCTAGGAATGGTATATGTTGTTTATCCACAACCCACCCGACCTCCCTGGCTGTGCGCAACCTGGCTTCCAGTGGGCTAGATCTGGTGTCATGGGGCGGAGCCGAGAGTTTTACCACCCGGGTGGGTGGGTGGAGCCAGCTTGAAGATCTTCCAGCAAGATTTAAAGCGGCAAGGAACCTGCCAATAAGTGTGGATGAACAACATATACCATTCCTAGAACTCCTGTTCAAACAACATGAAGTCTTGCTATATTATGACATATGCAGTGAGTCCCAACCTTCGAACTGCTCTGGAGGTGAAAGAGTTAACTTTCCATGCCAGGCATGGAACGCTGAGCTCGAGCTCGATTGAAACTCTGTCTGTTGTTCTTCAAACTCAAACCATCAGATTCTTTACTCCGCCTCACTGAACAGTCGCTCCGGAGATTTCTCCTTCTGCTCGGTTCATTTTGTCGGTTAAAGTATTGTTTTCTCGGTTTTAGAGCCGAATTTAAACCATAACCGGTCGGTTCAGACTCTGTCTGTGTATTGTGAGTACTAGATAGGTTTTACATTAATTTCTATTCTGTGTGGAACTTGTAAGCGGTTTATTGGTTCAGTTTGAACCCGATCAGGTTATTTAAAATATCTTAATCTGTCATTTGAGTGTGGTTACGGTTCTTATCGGTTCTAAAAACGGATTTTATTACGGTTTTTCCATGACCCGTGACACGGTTGGGAACCGATAAGAGGGTCTTACCTGGCGGATTGCCATAAGCGGGTAAGTTTGGTTAGGACTGGCACTATGTCTGAGAAACCCAAAAGAAAAACCGGACCCACTGGGTTTCAACACTGCAGTGTGTGGGGAAGTCTTTGCAAGGCTGACCCCACACCACCTGTGTTATTGTCTCGGGGTTTGACCACCTCAATGCAGACTGCCACATTTGTAAAATTTTCCTGCAGCTACCCTGGAAAAGAGAGTTGGTAGCTCAGGAAAGAGGCCAAAAGTCCGGCTGAACTGGATGGCCAGCCGGTTCGGTTCCAACCGAACCGGAGGAGTCTCCTCTGACCTGGGCGAGACTTCTTGAAGCAAAGGAGATCCGACCCTGAGGTCGGTTCCAGCAAAAGGACTGAGAAATCAGCTGGTGTGGAGCCAAACTTTCCTCTCCAACCGCTGAAGAAATAGCCAAGCGATTAAAATTGTCTAAGTCGCTTTCCCGGTTCCGACCGACACGGCACCATCAATAAGCGCCCGGTTCGGCCGGTTCCACCAGTTCAAGAGTATGATTTAGAGGAGTATTATGAACTGGAGGAGGGGGAAGAGGAGTATGAGGAGAGTGAATGTGGATTTGAAAGTCTGGATGTGCCCATTGACCCTGACATCTCCCCAGACAGACCTTCAGGAGTGTCTCGTCCTAGGCTTTCTGAGTCCCCTTCTCATTTTATATTTTATAAGAAAGTGGCTGAAACCCTCCAGCTCCCTATGGAGGAAGCTGTGGATGATCAAGAGGAGCCTGACTATGTGGAAATGATGGATATCCCAGAGTCTAGGAGACTGTCTGTTCCCTTGTATAAATCTTTTGGGAAACAGACTTTTAAAATTCTAAAAACTCCTCACACTATAATTCCTGTGGATAAGAGAATGGACAAGAGGTACACATTGTCAGGCTCTGATACGGAGTTCCTTACAACAATGCAGCCATGTTGAGGTAGTGCAGGCTGCAGCCTGTGACAAGGCAAATATTCCTTGGCTTCCACCCCGGGCAAGGACTCCAGGAGGATTGATGCCATGGCAAAGAAACAGTACATGGCAGCATCCTGGGACTCAGACAGGCAAATTATATGGCTTATGTTGCTAGATATCAATCCAGATGGGATACTGTTATGGCTCTAGCAAAACAGGTCCTGGCCAGCTTGCCAGGAGCTGGAGCAGGTGGCTGCTGATGGTATTGAGGAATCCAAGGTGCAATTCCATGCTGCAGTGGACTCTAATGATGTGTCATCAAGAGTCATGGCTACATCTGTGGCACTCAGAATGGCTTGGCTCAGATGTACTAGCCTTTCACAGGATACCCAGACTAAGGCCATGGATTTTCCTGTTGTGGGTAATTCTCTGTTTGGGAGCAGACAGAGAATTACATGAAGAAAATGGATGAGTATAGGACCACCTATAGGAGTGCACAGGCCAAGGAAAGGCAGGCCACTCCTCAAAGGCAGCTTCCCAGGGGCAGGGGCAGGCCTTTTCATAGGCCTTTTTACCAAGCCCAAGCCTGGGCCTCCTCTTCGGCTTATGCCCAGAGGGGGTTCTTTAGAGGGAGAGGCAGACGGGGTACAAGCAGACCTGCTTCCACCCCTCAGCCCAAAGCCCCTGCCAAGCAGGCACCCTGATGGGGTTGCCAGGGCTGATTCTCAGCTACCTGTAGGGGGCAGGCTGGCTTACTTTGTCCAGGACTGGAAGTCTCTGACATCAGACAAGTGGGTCCTGGAAGTAGTAAGCCAGGGACTGGTTCTCAGCTTCAAAAAGTTTCAAAGATGAGAACCGGATCCTTTCCACCTGCAAATCCACCAGAGGCACTTGCCCTAGAGGCAGAGGTCTCTTCCTCCTGGCTCTCAGAGCTGTGGAAAGGTTCCACCCCACACCAGGACAAAGGTTGTACTCCAGGTACTTCCTTACCCCAAAAGACAGGAGAATGGCGGCCCATCCTGGATCTCAGATATTTAAACAAGCACCTTTATAAAACCAAAATTCAAAATGGTGACTCTGGGAATTATTCTGCCCTCTCTAAGGCCAGGGGACTGGCTAGCGTCCCTGGACCTCAAGGATGCCTACTTCCATATTCTCATCAGAAGCTCCCATCGAAAGTACCTCAGGCTCGAGCTGCCCTCAGGCCATTACCAGTTCAGAGCAATGCCCTTTGGCCTCACCTCTGCTCCAAGGGTATTCACAAAATGCCTGGCAGTAGCAGTTGCTTCCCTAAGAAGGCAAAAAACTGCCATCTTCCCTTACCTGGACGACTGGCTCACAGTAGGACAGTCTCCAGGCCAAGTCAAGTTACATCTACAGATAACTCAGCAACTGCTCACCTCTCTAGGTTTCCTTCTGAATCTTTCAAAGTCAGTTCTAGAGCCTGTCCAGCTCCTCACCTTCATAGGCGCAGAGCTGAACACAGAAGGCCAGAGCCTTCCTTCCTTGGACAGGGCAAGGACCCTGGTCTCTCTGGCCTCCTCATTCACCCTGCAGGTCTCTCGACCAACAAGGCATTTTCTACAGCTCCTGGGGCACATGGCTGCTTCTACAGCAGTAGTGCAGGAGCAAGATTTCAGATGAGGGACATCCAGTTCCATTTGAGAGCCTTTTGGTCTCAAAGGAAAGACCCTCTAACCAAATTGATCCCAGTGACTCGAACCCTGATCCAGGCCCTACAATGGTGACAGGATCAGAGCAATCTGAGACAAGGGGTTCCTTTTGTCCCTCAGTCTCACTCCTTAATCATTACTACAGATGCATCCCTCTTGGGGTGGGGAGCTCACATGGGCGACCTCACTACCCAGGGATTGTGGTCCCCTCAGGAATCTCTGCTCCACATCAATCTGTTGGAACTCAGAGCAGTTTTTCTAGCACTGCAAGCTTTTTCCAAATCTGTTCAGAACAAAGTTATACAGGTCAGAACAGACAACACCACAATGTGGTACATCAACAAGCAAGGGGGCATTCGGTCTACGGCCTTGTGCACCGGAGCAATGAAGTTGTAGTCTCTGGCTTACTCCTGAACCGTCCCTTATAGCGGTTCACCTCCCAGGCAAGGGCAATGTCCTGCGCAGATGCTCTCAGCAGGATTTCCCAGGGCCATCACGAATGGTCACTGGACCCCCTGGTCTTGAGGTGGTATTTGCCAGATGGGGCACCCCAGATAGATCTTTTGCAGCCCCAGACAATCACCAACTTCCCTTTTTGCTGCAGGCCCCAGTGTTGGGCTCAGTCCCTCTGGATGCCTTAGTTCTCAATTGGGAAGGAAGTTTCTCGCTTTTCCCCGCCTTCCTCTCCTGTTCAAAGTGCTAGTCAAAATCAGATCTCAACCCTACAAGATGATCCTGATTGCTCCAGACTGGGCCAGACAGCCCTGGTATCCACTCCTACTGTCCTTAGCAGTCCATCTTCCCCTGTGTCTTCCCAGGAATCACAACCTGTTAACCTGTGCTCAGGGGAGGGTTTGTACCCGAACCTCAAATCTCTGAATCTCAAGGCCTGGCTCTTGAAGAGTTAGAGTTTGCTGATCTACACCTCTCCCAAGGTGTAATGGATATACAGAAGGCTTCTAGGAAACCTTCCACCAGGGCTACTTATAATTCCAAATGGAAGAGGTTTTCCCTATGGTGCTCTGGGAAGCATATTTCCCCAGAATCTGCTGATTTACCCACAGTCCTGGATTATATGGTCCACTTAAATACTTTGGGGCTGAGACCAGCTACCCTAAAAATGCATCTGGCAGCTGTGTCTGCTTTTATTTCAGCAGGTAAACCCTCTTCTCTTTCAGCTCATCCTGTATTCTCCAAGTTTTTCAAGGGATTGCTTCACACCAACCCTCCATTCAGGGACCCTGCCCCTGCCTGGGATCTTAATGTTTGCATTGCTCAGCTTATGCAACCCTTTTGAGCTCTTGTCTTCAGCAGAGCTTAAGTACTGACTTGAAGACTGTGTTTCTGGTAGCCATCACTTCTGCCAGGCGCATAAGTGAGTTACAAGCTTTGTCAGTGGAGCCTGATTTTATCTCCTTTCATAGAGATAAGGTGGTCCTCAGGACTAACAGGAAGTTCTTGCCTAAGGTGGTTTCAGATTTCCACCTTAATCAATCTATATCTCTTCCAGTGTACTTCACTGACCATTCCTCCTCTGGCGAGAGGAGACTGCACAGCTTAGATGTGAAGAGAGCCCTTAGTTACTACATAGAGTGTACCAAAGGTCACACGTTTGACTCCCTCCAACTGTTCCTCACTTATGGTGAGGTTGGTAAAGGGAAACCTGCCACTAAAAGATCCATTGCCAGGTGGATTGTCTCTTGTATCCAATTTTGTTATGAAAAACTGGGTAAGGTTCCTCCCTCAGGCCTGAGGGCTCACTCTGCCAGAGGTACAGCTGCTTCCCTGGCTGCTGCCAGGGACATCCCTATTCTAGAGATATGTCAAGCAGCTACCTGGAAAACAGTTCACACTTTTACCAAGCATTACTCCCTGGACATCCAGGCTAGGAGTGATGCTCGGTTTGGCACAGCTGTGCTTCAGAGCCTATTTCCTAAGTAGGTTCTGTCCCTCCTCCATGGAGGTACTGCTTTGTAGTCTGCATATGTCATAATATAGTAAGCCTTCATGTTGTTTGAAGAAAAAATTACTCACCTTAGTAATGTTGTTTCTTCTAATGGAGTCTTGCTATATTATGACCTCCCCCCCTGCCTGTCCCTCTCAGAACCTCTGTGTTTGGGATGTGGGTGGGCAGTGCAGTGTTGGCACTTAGTAGGTGCCCACCTTGTTGTTTTCACCCCTCCTTTCTGGGGGTGACTTGGTGTTATGTTTTTCATTTTTTGGGTCTCCTGACTTGAGTCTTTGTTTTGGGACCAGAAAATGTGTTCTTATGTTTAGTAGCCAGTTGGCTAGTGTAGGTTTACAGCTTCCACACAGGACCTCAGTGAGTTTAGCTCTTAAAGATCTGACGGTTTGAGTTTGAAGAACAACAGACAGAGTTTCAATCGAGCTCAGCGTTCCATGCCTGGCATGGAAAGTTAACTCTTTCACCTCCGGAGCAGTTCGAAGGTTGGGACTCACTGCATATGTCATAATATAGCAAGACTCCATTAGAAGAAACAACATTACTGAGGTGAGTAATTTTTTCCTACAGGTGAGTAACCTGTATTTTCAATCCATCCACAGATGTAGAGAAAGAACATTTTGAGAAAAAGTGGTTCTAAACCTGTTACTGTCAAAGCCAGAGGAGTCTGTCTTGGTATAGCAAAAAGGTACTACAAAAAGGATGGGGAGTGGTAACCTGTCTTAGAGGCTACTAAGCAGGCATCTGACAAAGCCAAAGTTCAAAATGGTGCTTTTGGCACTGATTCTGCCAACACTCCTAAGAAAGGTGAAGGTTTGACATCAGTGGTATTTCCACATCCCAATAAGCACAGAAAGTACCTCTGATTCAGACCCCCATTAGGACATTCTATAACAGTGTGCACAGTGGTTATAGCACCTTCAAAGACAAGGTGTCACAAGTTCTTCCTATATCCAGAGGATTGGCTATGGTTGCAGTCACCCCAGCAAGTGGATCTGCAACTCACCTAGGGGCTCATGGAGTCTCTAGGTTTTTCTGATAAATTTAGAGGTAGTTTGTCTCTCAGCCTGCTCAGGCACTACAGTTCGTAGGAGCAGAGCTTAATACCTTGTGATACAGGACCTACTTGCCTACAAGCAGGGCAAGAAGTATTCCACTGATAGTGGTTTCATTCATCCTGAACGAAATGAATAAATAAATAATAAAAAAAAAAAAAAACAGAACTGCAGAACAGTTTCTTCAGCCGCTGCACATGGCACATGCCACTGGTGCAGTCTTGGAATCCAGGTTACAAATTACTATTCAGTTTCACCTCAGGATTCACTGGTGTCGGAGAAAGGACCCTCTGTCATAACCAATTTTACCAATGGAGAAAAAAAACTGAACCAATCTAATGGAAGGAGTTTATTTTTCAGTAGAAAGCTCCATCAGTTGTCTGATAACAGAGACATCTTGACTTGAGTGTTGCCCCACCTGGGGGTTCACATCTCCCATGGCACATAAACCTGCTGGGGCTAAGAGTAACGTTACTGGCACAAAAGGTTTTACATAACTACTACAAAGAGTTGGGTACAGGTCTATAGTACCACCACAGTGTTTTACATAAACATTTCAGGAGGGACAAGGTTAAGCCCTCCCTGCACAGGATCCATGAATATATGGGATCTATCATGCTCAGTGGGCCCTTTTAGGATATTCTTCTGCCGATGCCAGGTAAGGACAGTACCTTGGCAGATACTTCAGCTCAGATCAGCCAGGCCCATCATGAATGGGTCTTAAACAGTCGGGTGGTGCAAGTTATCTTCAGCAGGTGGGCCACCACAGAGGTTGACTTGTTTGCATCCCACCACAACCACCACCTGTCACAGTACTGTGACAGACAGCCAGATCTGGGAACAATTCCTATGGATGCTCTGGCTTTGAGTTGGCAAGGGAAGCAAGTGCATCTTTCTTCTTTCTTCCTTCCTTCTGGTGTACAGAGCAGTTTTCTCAACCTCACGTCCCAGTCAGCATCAATAATCTTGATAGCACTAGAATGGGCCAGACAGACATGTCTCTCTCTCTCTCTCTCTCTGCTACTCTCCATCCTGGGGCCCGAACCAATACACCTTCCCTTGGAGGCACAATCTGATGACCTCTTATCAGGAGGCTCCTGTATCCAAACCTCGGATCACTCATGTTCAAGGCATGGGTCTTGAGTACCTTTGGTATAATATGCGGGTTAGCATCTTTTTCAAAGTGGCTTAAGCATGTGAAGTGGTTACAGGAAGCTTTCCACTAAGAAAATCTAAGCTTCAGAATGGGAAAAAGTTTTATGATTGGTGTTCAACCAGGAAATTGGTCCCAGAACATGCTGGGTCCCAGCTGTCTGACTATTTCATCGATTTACAGTCATTGATCTGGCTATCATATACCCTTAAGATCCACCTGATTGCAGCATCTGCTGGCATATTAGTTGGACAAAATGTTTTTATTGCTTCAGATCCTAGCTACAAAAGGCTCTTTGTGTGCCTAGCACATGTCAACACAGGCTGGTGTTCCCGTTGTGCTGGTCTGTCTTACCTATTTGCTCTTACTGGGCTTGCAGTCCAGTACCTTAAATGTCCACCTGGCTGCAGCATCTACTTACGCTTCAGTTGGACAGAGTGTTTTTCAAGCCTTGGACCCTATCTTCAAAGGGTTCTTTAAAGGCCTATCCCATTTGCACCTCCTCACAAGGGACCAGTGCCAGCATGTGGCCTAGATGTGTGTGTAGTTTGGCTCATGGGTCCCGCTTTTTGACCCTATGTCTTCAATTTATTCAAAATATGTCAAAAAAAAAAACCAACCAAAAAACCTTTTTCCTGTGGTAATCACTTCTGACAAAAGAATCCGTGAGCCCAAGTCTCTCTCAATTGAGCAGGTCTGTATTTCATTCCACAGAGACAAAGTTGTCCTGGGAACAAACAGGAAGTTTCCTTTTAACATGACCTCTAATTATCATTTCAACCAAACCATTATCTTACCCATCTTTTCAGGGTTTTATTTAACTCTAAAAATTGATTAGAGTTTTGCTCATAAAAGTTCGAAAACATTGTGAAAATGCATAGCACTGCCTCACTGTGTTAGAAAACCTATATAAATGCTTTTTGTACAGTTAGTATTGTCCAAAGAAAAAAATTGCTAATCAGTTATTTAAAACCCTGCTTTTTCACTGAACGCTTTAGTGCTGGTGAAAAAGTCTTCATAGTCTGGACGTCAAAGGAGTTTAGCTACTTTTTCACCACCACCAAAGCCTTATGCAGGACAGAAAACAGTTGTTCATGACCTGTGGGAATGTGAGAAGGGATAACACAGCATCAAAGAAGGTCCACTTATTACTGGATAGTACAGTATAACCAGTTTGGTACTCTAAGGCTGGAAAGGAGCCCCTTGTGGGTGTAGGGCCGTTCTACAAGGGACACAGCTGCTACCATAGCAGCTGTCAGGGATGTTTCCCTGTGAATCTCTAAAGCAGGTACCTGGAAACTAGTACACAACTTTAAAAAGCATTACACTCTGGATAATTTGTCCAGAGGTGATGCCAGATTCGGCACAGCAGTCCTGCAAAGTCTGTTCCTAAGATAGGGTTCTGTGCCCACCTTCAAAGGTACTGCTTGGTAGTCTGCATACAGTTGTGAATACCTGAGTATTACTGGAGTTAGAAGAAAAAAATTACTTACCTAGTAATCTTGTTTCTTCCAAGTGATACTCAGGTATTCATAACTCTCCCACCCTCCTCCCCTTTTGGAACCTTGAGCCTCTGCACTCTTGAATACTGTGCTCTCAGGGGCATAAGTGCCATTTCTGGCACACATGTTGTGATTGGGTTCCCTATTGTTGTCCCTCTCCCCTTTTTCGGGTAATTTGGAAATTCTAGTGTGTTCTTTCATAGGTTATGCCCTCCAGTTGAAGGCCATTTTTTGTGGGTTAAGGGAGTTCTCTCTAATTATTATTATTGCACTTAGTGTTAAGGAAGTGATCTCTGTTGTTGTTATTAATATGGTTGTTATTATTACTATTATTATTATACTTAGTCCCTGTGGGCCTGTCTTTTCAGGCATCCAGGAAATCTGATAGGTTTAGAACTAAGGCAGTTAGTATAAGGCAGCATTTGAATAGTGGCTCATACAAAAGATTCCATCATTTGCGTATATTCGAAATTCTCTCTGGGCAGTTCTATTTAGGAGGAAGACTGCATACAGTTATGAATACCTGAGTATCACTTGGAAGAAACAAGATTACTAGGTAAGTAATTTTTTCTTATCGGTGTTATAATAATGTGCTTCATCACTTGTTTGGTCAAAAATGTCATATTTATTCTGAAGTGGTAGCTTGAGCTCCATATATTTACGGCCTTTCTTATTTTGTTTCCTAGTATTCCTAATGGGGCTCCACTGATTTTCCTCTTCACTGCATTCATCCCTATTGCATTTTTCAGACTCCCCCTGGGATCTATTTAATTGCTGTAGGGTGTGTTTTAATGCTGGCTTTTACCTGTTGCCTGTTTATACTCATGTGCACTTGCATGCAGTTCAGTTAAGGCTTTTCTAGATCTAAAATCCTCATTTTGAGCAGTGATATCTCTGTGCACTGCTCACATTTTAATCCCTCAAATCCTACTTGACTATTTAAACAGAATTTGTTTCATAAGATGCACATCATGGTAACTTCCCCAGAATTGAGGGTTACAGTGCCGTCATTGATATTCATTGTCACTGCATCTAGTTATGTATATTTCATCTAGGAAAGAAAACCTTCTTATCCAAGGTCCCAGCAGTCCACAGCAGACACTCTGCGCGCATCTCCGCGTGTGTCGAACGCATGCTTGCATGGAACACTTCTTTGTATCGCTAGACTTGACAAAAGGGTACTAGTAGGTGGAGTTAATTGTCTGAGCTAGGGAGAGGTTGGCCTTCATCACTCCAATAGGATTGTTTGAGTTCAGGGTAATGCCTTTTGGAATGAAGAACACCCCTGCCACCTTCCAAAGGTTGGTCAACCAGGTGTTACATGGTACTGAAGAGTATACGCAGTGGCGTGTCTGGATGATTTTGCCATCTTCAGTAACAGTTGGAAGGAACACTTGTCCCACCAGAAGGAAGTGTTGGGCAGGATACAGAGGGTATGGTTCACTGTCAAGGCTGAAAAGTGCCAGGTGGCCATGGCGGAGTAGCACATGTAGTGGGGTGGGGGCAGCTTCCTCCCAGTCAAGCAGAGATTGAAGCGATAAAGGCGTGGCCCAGGCCTGAAACCCAGAAGCAGGTTAGGAGTTTTCTAGGGACCGTGGGGTACTATCAAATGTTTGTAGTGAATTACAGTACTCTGGTAGCTCCCCTATCTTGCCTGCTTAAGAAAAGAATGCCCAAAAAGGTAAAGTTGGAGCCAGCCTGTGAACGAGCCTTCACATGGCTAAAAGAGGCACTGTGCAGTGCCCCTCTGTTGGCCAGTCCAGATTACAGTAAGCCGTTTGTAGTTCAGACAGATGCCTCAGATGTGGGGATTGGCGTGGTCCTCAGTCAGACCTCTAATGAGGAAAAAGATCACCCAATAGTGTACCTTAGCAAGATGTTACTTCCCTGGAAACAGGCATATTTCACAGTTGAAAAGGAATGCCTTGCACTGTTATGGGCCCTGAAGAAATTAGAGCCATACCTCTATGGGGGAGGCACATCGTGGTATAGACCGTCATAACCCCCTGGTGTGGCTAACTCAGATGGGTAAAATGAATGGTTGTCTCTTAAGGTGGAGTATTGCCCTATAGGCCTACGATATGACCATTACCCACAGGGCCTTATCAGCCAATGCCAACGCAGATGGGCTGTCTCACCAGTTTGAACAGTAGCTGAGTGTGTGAAAATCTTACCATGCATTTAGGGGGCATGTTCCCACAGATTCAGTCTAGGAGGGAGGGATATGGCGCGCTATCTAACTGCTAATCCTTATTTGTAGATGTAATTCTGTTTATATTTATTTATTTATTGAGAGAATCGGAATTACACTCCTTTGAATAATAGAGTCCTTTGCAAAGGCTCCACGTCAGTACAAGAAAGCACAAACATTACATTTAATACTATACATAGGTTACATAGCACAGTGTATTTACATTGTCGGGTTACCACATCTAGGAGCTTAAGAAGACCCTAAGTTGTAGTTGTGAGACATGG
Organism: Neoceratodus forsteri; assembly: GCA_016271365.2. NCBI lineage: Eukaryota > Metazoa > Chordata > Ceratodontiformes > Ceratodontidae > Neoceratodus > Neoceratodus forsteri. Next base: position 1,515,115,976 of record CM028131.1, read on the forward strand.
CAGGTTACAGATTCGGAGGGTCAATAACAGAGCCCTGAGTCAGAGTTTATATAGAGCTAGATTGTAGGACCTGAGGATGTAGTTATGGGATAAAGCTAGACATTTTATCCTTAAACATTGAGGGTTTTCTCCCTTCTCTGGAGCCAGAGGCTGCTTGCAAATTGTCTCCTTTTGTGATTTAGACAAGGAGGAGGAATATTGGCTATAACCACAAGCCACAGAGTCAAGGAGTAGGTTCTTGATACCAGTTTTAAATTGGCCAAAACTGGGGGCCAGGGAGATGGAGGGTGGTAGGTAGTTAAGCCAGAGGGGAGCACGATATGGGAAATAACTTTGCCCTAGAAAGGTCCTACAGTGGGGGACTAGGGGCACTCCTGTGTGGGACTGGCTGGATGAGGGGGTGGAGGCCTTTGGGTGTTAGATTCATAAGTATTTTTTGGGCTTGGAGGCAAGTGTGATACTTAAGCCTCCCTTCAAAGGTCAGAAAGTCTGCACGCTTGTAGAGCTCGCACGTGTGGGTTAATCTGTCGCAGCCAGTGACCAGTCAGCCAGCTTTATTGAGAACTAGGTTGATGCAACGTAGGGTGGTTTGGTCTGCGGTGCCATAAATCACGATGCCATAGTCCACCAATGAAAGGACTGAGCAGGATACAGCAAGACATAAGGCCTGAGGGGCTAGGCAGTGTTTATGGCTGTATAGAATCCCCAGTCTGGTGTTAACAGCGGAGGAAAGGTGTTGAATGTGTGTGTGGTAGGTGAGGGATGTGTCCAGAGTGACACCCAGATATTTGAAGTTTGAGACCTGTTCAAGATGGAGGCCCTGTGAGTTTGAGATAATTATTGGGGCACTACTGAGTGGGCTTTGGCGGTGGGCAAAGATCATGGATTTCGTCTTGTTGTAGTTGAGTACTAAGCGATGCTTAGTGAGCCAGGATTCTATTTCTCTATATATATTTTTTATGTAATTCTGTGTTCATTTACGTGACACAAGAAGGCCAGTGTTAATTCAAGGGGACATAGACTAGATTTTTAAAAATGTATAACCTTCCTTTGACCTGAAGGCCAGCTTGCTTGCCAGGAAACTGACAAATACGTGTCAGAAAGCTTGAGGATAGCTTATCAAAGGGTATTTCCCATAGTTAACTAACCAAGGGAAACAGAGGTAAATAAAATGTTCAATAGATGGCTCTCTTTCACTTCAGAAGCAGGATGCTGTGATCCAAGGAAACTGTCCTGGTATTACCTTTGATAAGATGAAAGAAAAAACAGGATCATCCTTCCTAGCAGACCTGTGTGAGATCCTAATTACAAGTATAATAAATGTAAGGCTGGGTGACATCACCAGGCAGCTAGAAAATTGTGTTGGGATTTTGGAAACAGCGGAACCGTGACATCTCCTGGCCAAATGGAGTAGATGCTCTGGGGAAATAAACCAGTTTTTTATGTTTGCTTGGGTGCATGCGCAAGAAACATTATGTGGCAGCTTGGGAGAGAAGCGGGTTGTAGAGGTGTGGCACTGTGGCGGCCAATGCCGGCACTGCATTTGTGGGCTTGGCAGTATTCGCCCAGTGCAGGCCCAGTGTCCTGATGACACTGGTTCTGCAGAAGTGCCACCAAGTTGAAACGATTTCACCGCTGCAATCACAGGCCGCCTTGTCATTGGAGCGTCAGCCATTCCACCGCAGTGAGGGAGTGACCTGTCATTGCAGGGTGGTACCTTGCCTGGTGTAACATTGTGCCACTGCCTTCAGAGCCCCATGAAAGACGAAGTGGGTGCCCAATCCCCCTGTCAGCATGCCCCCGACCCAGTTCATTTGCCAACAGGGGCCACTCCCCGTTGGCCTAATATCCCCATTTGTTGTGTGCCAAGGGTGCCCAGTCCCCCTCGACATCATGCCCCCCAAACACTTTCTTTACCGAGGGGGGACCCAATCCCTGTTGGCTTTAGTCCCACCTCCCCCAAAATGCAGGTGGCACACTGGGGGCCCCCCAGATGTGCAAAAAAACAAACCTTGAAAAAAAAACAAACCTTCCCGCGATGTCCTTAGTTTAATTTGTGTCCCCAAAACAAAGAAAACGGTCCCCCGTGGTCTCCTCCCCCAACCCACACCCCCACTCACCCCATACTTACCTCCGGAGCCTGGCGTGACGATCTTCAGTGGATTGAGAACACGTCTGCACTCTTCAAAGCCGACCGCAAACTGAAGAAATGCTGGTAAGCTGTATAATGGCATAAATAGGGTTTTTTCAACCTGTGTGGATATCTCTGACATTTTTTTGATTTTTGGCACCAAATTTTCAACATGGGGTTATTGGGACCCCTCCTCATTAATTCAGCCACTGTCATGGCATTATTCGGTCCCGAAAGGTGATTTTGCGGTCACTATGCGGAATCACCTTTTGGGACCGATTAACGAAACGACGATGCCACTGTTCATGAGGTTGGCTCCCAAAAAGTCTATGTTGAAAATTTGTTGAAAAAAATCCAAAAAATGACTGTTTTACGAGCGTGCATTGCACAGTTTCCACACACCCTTGTAACGTCACAAATTTATAATATTTTCACTCCAGATTTTCAACATTGCCATTTTTTCACACCTCCTTACAAACAGTACAGCTGTTATTATTCACATCGTGGCCGAAATGTGTGTTCGCACTTCCGTTGCAGAATTGCGTGGTCGCTGTGGGAAATCAGTGTTTGGGACAGATTAAGAAAATCACAATGACTCTGTTCATGAGCAGAGGTCCTAAAATGCCTGTGTTGAAAAGTTGGTGACAAACATCCATAAAATGACTGTGTTATGAGCGTACATTGTGCATTTTCCACACACCCTCATAACTTTGCAAATTTGTAGTATTTTCATTCCAGATTTTCAACATTGGCATATTTTCACACCTCCTTATGAACAGTACAGATGTCATTTTTCACATCCTGGCCGAAATGTGTTTTTGCACTTCCGGCACACAATAGTACGGTCGCTGTGGGAAGTTGGTGTTCGGGACAGATTAAGAAAATTACAGTGACACTGTTCATGAGCAGAGGTGCTAAAATGCCTATGTTGAAAATTTAGTGAGAAAAGACCGTGAAATGACTGTGTTACAAGCATATGTTGTGCAGTTTCCACGCATCTTCGTAATTTCACTCATTTGTAATATTTTCATTCCAGATTTTCAATATCGGCATTTTTTTCACACCTCCTTATGAACAGTACAGCTGTCATTTTTCATATCCTGCCCGAAATATGCGTTTACACATCTGGCGCAGAATAACGTGGTCACTGTGGGAAATCAATGTTTGGGACAGATTAAGAAAATCATAGTGACAGTGTTCATGAGCAGAGGTCACAAAATGCCTGTTTTGCAAATCTGGTGAAATAATTCCACTAAATGACTGTGTTACATGCACGTGTTGCGCAGTTTCCACGTATGTGCGGACGTTCGAGCATTTTTAATATTTTCACTACAGATTTTCAACATAGCCATCTCGTCACACCTCCATATGAATGGTACAGCTGTCATTCTTCACATCCTGCCTGATCTGTGTTTTTCGTACATCTGGCGCAGAATGGCACGGTTGCTGTAGGAACTCAAAGTGCGGGACACATTAACAAAATCACAGTGCCACTGTTCATGAGAAGAGGTCCCAAATGCTTTCATGAGCTGTGAGGCACAAAAAGGCCATGTTGAAAATTTGTAGTGCAAATACCAACAAACATCTGGGGCGTTAGGGTTTCTAACCATAACGTCCCACCCTGTACAGACTGACAGGCATTAGGGGTGTGCCTTTGGATTGCCGACTGTAATGCTCATGCCATTCCACCCCCAACCCCCACCATGCAGGCAATAATAGGCATCGAGATGTACCTTGGACTCTTCGGCCCTTGAGTTCACTCCATTTTCCTATACTGCAACCATTTCAGCGTATGTCTTTATGGAATGGGGTGACTTTAAAGCTGAACACTCCAAGGCAGACCTCAACACCTGTCGGTGTCTGCAGGATAGGGTGAGGTGAAATGGCATGAACGTTATGAACGACGACCCAAACGTATACCTCAGTGCCTGTCTGTTTCTGCAGGGTGGTGGTGGGGTTGGCGTGAAGTTCAATACCTCACTGCCATTCCTATTCTGTATCTGTCTAACTCCTGCATTCCCAATGCTAATACCAGCATGCAAACATTCTGCATTGACAAATGCTTGTTTAGAATTGGGGTAATTGATTACACTGCAAGTTACAGAAGGTATTTAAAGCCCCATTTGCACACACTTTTCATTTGGACTTCGCCTGACACACAAGGAACAAAACTGCTGCCAAGACCAACAAAACTGAACTTTCATTTATTGTTCTGGACTTCGTTTCTACCAATTTCAGGTAGACTTCAGCTATCAGTCATAGTGTGTTTTCTTGTATATTTACCCATTTTTATTTCTGCATTCTTTGACCAAATTAGTGTTTTTTTTTAGTTGTAACTGTATGCTCATTAAGTAGTTTTGTAAAAACATTTGTTTTTCAAAAGAAAATCTGCCTGAGTGAGATTTCTATAATTGTGTGTGAATTGGGGGGACAGTGTTAATAATCTGTGGCAAACTGTTATTGTTAAGGGGTTGTCACCATCAGCAGCCAAATCGAGAAAGAGGTCTGTAAGGGAGCTGGAAGGATAGGGAGAATACCAGAGTCTGCAGAGATTTTGAACCAGGCTGTTGCATGTCCTGTAGAGAGAAAGTCAAGACAGGTTTTACACTGCTATCCCGAAGAAAGCGTGATACCTGGGTCTTCCCCCTTTGTGTACTAGCCAAGGAGAGGTTCATATTTGGCTACAAGACTGGAGACTGGTATTGTGCCCTTATCCAGAGTTTAGAGGGACGCCCTGGGTCCTTGTGACAGAGGTGCAGTCGTGACCTTGGTGAGTAGTCTAAAAAGACACAAGGAGGGTAGTCTTGTACCCCCCCCCCATCATGGATTGCACTTACGGGGGATGGGCATTGTGAGCTCAGTGGACCTGACCCCCTGGAGTGGGATTGTGACGGTGCGTCCTTTGAAGGGGAGACCTGTTCATCTTTACTCAGCCACACTCTGATGCTTCTGCTGCTGGCTTCACAGCCCAGACTCTGCAGATGGTTCTGTTCAAGTCAAGGTTCCTGCAGCTGGACTGACCCCTGTGTAGCTGGTTCTCATTGTGACTCATGTACCAGTTGGCCCTTACCTGACCTTTCATAAGGACTGGGTAGTGCGTAGGACCCATCATGCGTTTCTGCCAAAGGTGGGGTCTGTGTTTGCTTTAAACGAGTCAGTCCAGCTGGCCCGCTGCAGTGCCGGTGACCTGGGTTCGAGAGCAAGCCTGTGATGTTGAGGGCCAGTTGGGGGGAGGAGATTGAGGGCTATATTGCCCAACTCTGTCACCACCCCCTGTAGGAGTACAGCACTAATGCAGCAGATGAGAGTGACGGGGAGGGGGGTTACTGCAGAGCTCAAGATGAGGCACGCACATGCTCACAGCGGTAACTTCTCCTTTCTTCCATACCTCCCATTGGGTATACTACTGCATTGTACTCATCCAGTATGTGTGGCTCAGTGATGTTGATGAGATATCCTCAAAGAAGATAGCTGCATTGCAATACCAGTAACAGTAGATCTTCAAGAGAATCTCCCCCACAGAGGTTACTCCCTCTACCACCTCTGTAGAGGATGGCTGAGGTTTTCTTTCAGGATCACTGTACTATCTGCCTTTGGATTTTTACTGTTAGCCAGTGTGTGTTAGCTACTCACCTGCCTTTCTTGTTATGATTGGCCTTGGGAGGATTCTTGGTGGATCATGGTATCCTTAATTGTCCTGTTTGGTCAGTGAATGTTTTGAACCATGTTTATTACTGGCAGGAACTGAAGTGGATGGGGCCCATCCAAGTACAACATGCCCTGGCCTCACGGCAACATGGGTGGTCCCAGCTGTGAAAAGTTTCTCACAGGAGCCTGCCCCCTAGTAGCATACAGTCCATTATGCATGGCTGTAAGGAGCAGAATCTTTCAAAGATATAATGTTACTGTTAAGGGGTGCAACTTTCCTTTTTTCTCTATATACTTCTGTAGTCATTCAGAGTATTTACACACATACATACATACATCAGAAACACACAAAGAACACGGCTCAAGTTCGCTCAGGGGAGCCGTAGCATAAGCATACCAAACTGCAGAGACAAAAAACTCTGCTCAACCCCAGTCAGAAAAAACTACCATGCTCTCAGGTCGTGACTATGAATGTAGAAAACAGTGTATTTTTATTGTATAAAAACAGTAGCACCCCTCCAGGACTCTACGTCTGCATTCCGTGTCGCCCTTGCCACTTTTTCAGGATGTCATAAGCATTTCAAAACACGCCTTGTATATCCCCACCATCACGTGATTCACATTTAAGTACAAGCATCATGAACTTTTCTTAAAATGCCAAGTGCTGTTATCAATATAAGCTATTTGAAATATCAGAAGTATAAATAAAAATAAATTGCACACCTGTATCACCAAAGAATGACAAATATATTCAACATCTGTAAGTGCAATATGTACTGATTCCAAGGTCCTTCTCAAAAATACATATTAAGGATCTGGCAAATCCTGCCCTAGTCAAAAAATGCCAGGAATATGTATGTGTATACATATATATGATATGCGTGGGGTGACAGTGTGATAATGGATTTATCTTGTGTAAGTTGACTGTGACTTCAAGTAACCTCACGAGTGGCCACTGTCAACTTCACAATAGATAAATCCGTTATCACACTGTCACCCCACGCATGTTCGATTTATGCAATGGGGGTGTCATGAGTGTTGGTATTTTTATTTGTTTTGGTGGGATTTGGACTACTTGTTAATGTAGTGAAACTGAGCTATGTGTTTTTGGTGCTTCGGTTGTGTCTTTGAATGAGTATTGAGTTGTAGGTTTTGATTGGATAAGGTTTGGTAGTAGGCATGGTTTTAGTTTGTGGTGATTGGTCAAGGGGTGAAGTTAAGAGTGTGGCATCACATTGGGATTGGCTGAGGGGCGGGGACTTGTGTAATGGAGGAATTTGTGGGCAGTTTGCTGGGAGTCGTCAACCGGGAAGGACGTCTCTAGTGCTAGCGTCTTTTGGTAGCGGTGGTGGCATGGAAGGATGCCGAAGTAGTGGTGCTGGAAGTCTAAGCATGTGGAAAGCAGTAGTGGTGTGTTTGGCCTATCGATCGACTGTGCTTTCTACCGGACTCTTCATTTTGGAAATCTGGGATGGTTTATATGTTGATGAAGATTTGTGGAGCAATGGCAGATTGTTTGTGGCATTTTGAAACTGTTTCCTTTTTTTTTATTTTATTTAGCAAATTTTGAGTGGGAAAGGTATTTCGATGTGTTTTATGGTGTTTTTATGATGGAGTTTATTTTTGTGGGCTTGATCAACGGGGTCTGTCTGCATGTCATGAAGAATGTGGATTTTACAACTATGAGTGGAGATGCTTTCTTGGTATGGGAAACTTTTTTATGTGGAATCGATTTTGGGTTTTCTTTCAGTTGTTGGATTACAATTGTGAAGAGTGGATAACTTTTGGTTTTGCTTGTACATATTTTCTTTGGGTGCATGGAAGCTGCGTATTGGAAGGAACAGAGACCAGGGCCCAGATATTCAAACTGCGCCAGGCTGTGGCGTAAGCTTGGGCGCAGCTCAGCTTGGCTGCGCAGGGATGTGGACTGGGCGATATTCAACGGAGCTGCGTCATGGCTCAGCAGTGTTGAATATCATACCCTGGCCACCCCCAGTGTGCATGGCACAGTGGCAATGCACCAGCGCAAGTGGCCAGAGTGGAGTATGGGACTGCGCTAGCGCAAGTTCCATTGCGCCATGCACAGCAACTGCGATATTCAAAAGTTGACATGCAGATGAGGCCATAATGTATGCAAGGCGCACATGGGGCCATTTGCATGTCATTATGGCCTCATTTGCATGCAGGTGCACCGATCCCCGATGACTTGCGCCTGGTGCCCTGCCAGGCAGCAGCCGTCTGGGACTGATGCCCCCTGTAGCCCGATCGTGGGCATTTGTAGTTAAAAAAAAAAAAAAATGATGTCCAGTATCCCTGGTGGTCCAGTGGACCGCTATCTGCCCGATCGCGGGCATCTGTATAAAGAAAAGATATTCGTCCTATATCCTGGTGGTCCAGTGGACCACTATCTGCACGGTCGTGGGCATCTGTATAAAGAAAAGATATTCGTCCTATATCCCTGGTGGTCTAGTGGTAACCCGCCACTGAGGCCCCGAATGAATCATTCACATATCTGGAATGTGTAGTACGGCATGGGATGCACGCCCATTGGCTCACGCTGTGAACCAATGAGCAGCTGCAGTCGAGTTAGGCGGCGGCAGGCGGGTGGGGTGCTGCCGCCCACCGGCTGATGGGGGCGGGGCAGTGGGGCTCAGTGGGCGGGTGCAGGGGGTACCACTAGACCACCAGGGATATTGGGCGAATATTTCTTTGTTTACAAATGCCAGCGTCCGGCAGATATCCACTGGACCCTGGAGATAGACAGTATCTTTCTTCATGCGATGCTCGCGATCAGGCAGATAGTGGTCCACTGGACCACCAGGGATATTGGGGAATTCATTTCTTTTATTTCAAATGCCCATGATCAGGCATGGGGGGGGGCGCCGCCAGATGCAGCCGGAACTCCGGTGGCCACCCACAGGTGGCAGCTGCCGTGTTGCACCCTGCAATGCGGCAGGCAGCTCACCTGTGGGTGGCCATCAGTTGTTCCTTTTTTTTTTTGTAGCAACTTTGTGCTGCCGAAGGTAGGGGTTGCGCATGCATGGCTCTGCACATCCCGGGCTGAATATTGGGCTGTGCAGAGTATGCATGGGCACGCCCCCCTACCTGTCTGTGCCTGCATACATTACTGATGCGCTCTGGGGCATCGGGATTTGGGCTGCGCACTTTTCCCTTTTGAATATCGCTGCGAGGCGCATCAGGCGGTTGCTGCGCCTAATCCTTTTGAATATTTGGGCCCAGGTATGTAACATGGAAACAAACTTTACTGAGAAAAATATATAACTCTTTTTTTTACTTTTTTTTATATATACGAAGTCCGTTGTTATGGGAGTTACAAATGGGTAAAGTACATTGTTATCGAGAAAACAGGCTAAGTAAGTAAACAAAAGTTGTAGTATATTTAGTAGGTATAGTTAACGTCTGGGTTATTAGGGTAGTATAGGTAGTACTGGTTTAGTTAGCTGCATTGACAATTTCTATAACTTTATATAAAATTGTTTATTTTAGTGGTTGCACAGTGTGAGCTGAGGTGATGTTTCTGAAGCAAACACGGTAATGAGAAGAGGCTGCCATATATGTTATTGTTTTGACTGTGCTTAAAGATTTTGTCTACCCTTACAACTTTCTAAGTAACATATTATAACAGTTACATGAAACACTTTTTTACAGGTCCTAAGCAACATGCTGAACACTATAGTGCAATATTATGTATGAGAGAATAAGAAAACACATTTTTCTTGCATCGGTTTTACACAAATAATGTATTCCACTGCTTTATAGTTGGTAAAAGAAAACCTAATTTTTTGGTTCATTTTTCTTGTGGTATGTGGCATCTGCTGTGTTGATGTAGAAGTCTATGTAGTAAGAGGAAAAGTCTTGTTGTAGTATTGAAACTGTTAGGTTACAGTTGTCCTGTTAACTGGTTTGTAGAAATATCTGTTTGTGAAGTTGGCTTGATTTTAATGGTGTGACCTGTGGAAGATCTCTGCTGTCTTTCTGTTCTTCCTCTTTCTTGTACAGGTAGATGTTGTGTCCCGAGTGAGATAGAAATAAAGAATATTTGTTAGATTTCTGATGTGTGTGTTGAGATCGTCTTATTTGTTTGGTTGTGCTTGTACGTGAATGTTGTGTGGGGCCTAGTGTGAGGGTGGAAGAAGTGACATGTTCTGAGTGATGCATGAGTGAGTTTTTACATTTTTTTTGGGGGGTGGGGTTATGTAATGTTTTTTTGAAAGTGATGTCAGAAAAAAGTGATGTTTGAATCAGTCTTCACATTTATGTTAGTGACTGATTTTGCAATTGGGTAACTAATATACAATCAGTCTTTACCTGGTTGGTACGATTTGTCTTCAGTAATGTTTAGAAATTGCAGTGTACCTTTAGTCACTGTCACTGTTGGGAGCAATTTGTTGTAGTCTTTTTCGTTTTGGGGTACCATAGCTGTTTCCTGTGAACAAAGGAAAAAAAATGTTCTTTAAGGACCCTGTTACCCCAGGGTCCTTAAAGAACTAAGAGAGGTGGTGGCTGAACCTCTGGCTATCCTGTTTAGCCGATCACTGGAAACAGGGGAGGTACCCAAAGACTGGAGGACAGCAGATGTAGTCCCCTTATACAAAAGCGGGAACAAAGAGGAAGCATGGAACTACAGACCAGTCAGCCTCAACTCGGTAGTGGGGAAGATCATGGAAGCACTACTGAAGGAGAGATTGGTGGAACATCTGGTTGTCAATGGACTACAGGACCCAAGGCAGCATGGTTTCACCAGGGGGAGGTCATGTCAGACCAACCTCGTTGAATTTTTTGACTGGGTGACTAGGGAGGTGGATCAGGGGAGGGCAGTGGACATGGCCTATCTGGACTTCAGCAAGGCCTTTGACACTGTGCCACATAGAAGACTACTACACAAACTGGGGAATATGGGTGTGGGCAGGACAGTAGTGTGGTGGGTAGGTAACTGGCTGGGTGGCAGGACAAAGAGGGTGGTGGTAAATGGCTGTCACTCCACAGAGGGAAGAGTGACCAGTGGGGTACCACAGGGATCAGTGCTGGGACCGGTCCTGTTCAACATCTTCATCAGTGACATTGCATGACCTAGAAGGCAGAATTTCACTGTTAAGCTGATGACACAAAGCTCTGTAACAGAGTAGACACACCAGAGGGTGGACAGAATGAGAGGGACCTGCAGAAACTTGAAGAATGGTCAGGGTTTGGCAGTTGAAATTCAATGCAAAGAAGTGCAAGATAATGCATATGGGGCACAAAAACCTGGCACAATATATCAGTTGGGGGTGAGGATATAGCATGCACCAAACAGGAAAGGGATCTTGGGGTTATCATCTGATGACCTCAAGGTAGGAAATAGTGTGACAAGGCAGCAGGTAAAGCAAATAGGATGCTGGGATGTATAGGCAGGGGCATCACCAGCAGGAAAAGGGAGGTCATAATTCCACTATACAAGACACTAGTGAGGCCCCACCTGGAGTACAGTGACAGTTCTGGAGACCATACCACGTAAGGACATAGACAGCATAGAGAAGGTTCAGAGGAGGGCAACAAAGATGGTGCATGGATTGCATCTCAAGTCCTATGAAGACAGGTTGAAGGAACTGAACATGTACTCCCTGGAGGAGAGGAGGGAGAGAGGGGATATGATAGAGACATACAAATATCTCACAGGGAGGAACAGGGTACAGGAATACACTATTTTTAAGTGAAAAAGATGTACCAGAACTAGAGGGCATGGGATGAAGTTGGAGGGAGGACGATTCAGAGGAAACATGAGGAAGAATTTCTTCACAGAACGGGTGGTGGACAAGTGGAACACCCTGCCAGAGGAAGTGGTGGGGGCTGAAACAATCACGGGATTTAAGAATACATGGGATAGACATAAAGGAATTCTGGAGGTCAGGGGTAAGGGGCAACAGACTTCTAGGAAAACATAAACTGAACTTACAAGCTCAAATGGGCAGACTGGGTGGGCCATAGGCCCTTATCTGCCGACACTGTCTATGTATCTATGTAGTATGTTATCTAGCCAGTATGTGCATTCTTTTAGACATATTCATTTTTTTTTTATTTAAACTTTTTTTTTCTGTATTATATACTATTTTGTCTTTTAGGTTTGCATTTCTTATCTGGATTAGATTGTTTATTTGCAGTTGTGAATACATATGATCTGCATTTATATGTCAACATTTTGTTGCAGTTTGCTTTCTGTTGTTATGTGCTGTTAGTGACATCACGTTTTTAATGATGGAAAGTCTTATAATAGTTTTATTTTGGTGACAAGACTGTTGACTTTTCTGCAGATCCCCCCACCCCCGCATTGTTATTGTGGTGCTACATCATTACATAGTGAGTTATAAGAAAGTCTGTGATGTATCAAAAGATTACCTTGAACAGTGTTAAAGGTGATGTTTTGTGCTGTTCTATTCGGTTGATTAAGCAGGACCCAGGATTTCTGAATATTTGCTGGAGATGGTAGATAGTGGTTGAGATCCTTGTTGTGTTGTTGTTATAGATGCTGAGCTTAGGATTCCAGAAATGTTCTTTTGTTTGTCCTCATTTACAGTCGTGGCCAAAATATTGGCACCCTTGCACTTTTTCAAATAACTCACAATTTCCCTAAACATAAATTGAAATTAACAGTACAGTATTTGGTCTCCACAATTCTTTATTTCTCTGTTAATATTATAGAACCTTGTTTTTTATTCAGAATTTAATATATCCTTTTAAATCAGAAAATGAAAAGAAATGGCATTGGCAAAATTATTGACACCCTAGACTTAATATTTGGTAGCATAGCCTTTGGTCAAAATAACTGCAATCAACCGCTTCCTATAGCCATGGATGAGCTTCCTGCACCTCTCTACTGGCAGTTTGGCCCACTCTTCTTGTGCAACCTGCTCCAGTTCTCCCAGATTTGAAGGGTGCCTTCTCCCAACTGCTGTTTTCAGATCTCTCCACAGGTTTTCAATGGGATTTAGATCTGGACTCATTGCTGGCCACTTCAGAACAGTCCAGCACCTTGTCTTGAACCATTCCTGGGTGCTTTTTGAAGTGTGTTTGGGGTCATTGTCCTGCTGGAAGACCCATGACCTTCGACAGAGACCTAGCTTTCTGACACTGGGTTCAACATTGCGCTCCAAAATGGCCTGGTAATCTCCAGATTTCATGATGCCATGCACACGTTCAAGGCACCCAGTGCCAGAGGCAGCACAGCAACCCCAAAACATCACTGAACCTCCTCCATGTTTGACTGTAGGGAAGGTGTTCTTTTCTTTTGCAGGCTTCATTTTGTTTTCTGTAAACACAGAGATGATGTGCTTAACCAAAAAGCTCTAATTTGGCCTCATCTGTCCACAGGACATTCTCCCTGAAGGATTTTGGCTTGTTCAGGTGTGTTTTGGCAAACCCCAGTCAGGCTTTCTTATGTCTCTCTCTCAGCAGTGGGGTCCTCCTGGGCCTCCTACCATATAACCCCCTTTCATTGAGTTGGTGACAGATGGTGCAAGTTGACACTGTCGTGCCTTGTGTCTGAAGGTCAACTTGAATCTGTTTGGCAGTTGATCTAGGTGCTTTCTCCACCATTCGAACAATCCTGCGCTGCAATCTTCGATCAAGTTTTCTCTTGTGGCCATGTCCAAGGAGGTTGGCTACAGTGCCATGGGCCTTAAACATCCTGATAACATTACGTACGGTGGAAACAGGAACATCAAGGCCTCTGGAGATTGATTTGTAGCCTTGAGATTGTCCATGCTTGGCTACAATCTTCTGTCTGACCTCCTCAGACAATTCTCTGGCTGTCTTTCTTTTCTCCATGCTCATTGCGGTACACACAGTGACACAAAACAGGAGAATAAGTCCGTTTCTCTCTTCAAAGTGGTTGAATGAGTGATTTTTATATTGCAGGTACCTGCAACTCACCAAAGGTGAGTTCTGTTCCAAAGTGAAGGAGAATCACCTGCTTGAAATTTAATTATTTCTAACTACTTCTAAAAGGTGCCAATAATTTTGTCCGGGCCATTTAAGGATTTCTGTGTGGAATAAGCTAAGACTTAGTAATTTTTTTTGCTTTTTGTGTTTTATTCCACTGCAAACCAAAGAAGTACATATGTAGATACCAAAATATTTTTGAATTTCAACAATTTTCTGGAAGGAATGGTGCATTATTAGAAAAACTGCAAGGGCGCCAATAGTTTTGGCCATGACTGTAGTTTGGCATAGTCATTTAAGCTTTGTAGTTGCTTATGCCCAGAGATTTGGATAATTTCGGTGGGGGATGTGACACTCAGACAACTGGTTCTGATTAATCTATCATTTTTGTAATATAAAATGTGCTATTGAATGTCTCTCATGAGAGATGCAAACAGCCTGCAAGATGACCTCCCCCCCCAGGTTTTAGCTAATAGGTGTTACCTGGAAGGCCAAGAGATAATTACAGGCTAGAAGAGACTTACAGATTAGGATCTCCTTTTTATGTGACTAATTGCAGCTTGCCAACTGCCAAGATAGATCATAAACTTTTATAACATTCAGAGGAAACACAGTTAAAATTCACATGGCGATATAAAGCATGTTGCACCTCCGTGAGATCTGGCAGAGCAACATAACAAGTCCTTTGATGTCATGGAAAGAGGAAGCTGCAGGGGTCGCGTTAACGCACTAGTGACGTCCTCATCGGAGAAATTTCATCTCTTTGGCCTTTCTGATTAGGTCAGTGCATCTTGATTATTGTAGCACTCCTAGCTTTTATTCGCAGCTGGAAGGGAAAAAACAATTTATTTTGCTTGCCTGTGAGCTGCAATACAAAAACCACCATGAAGTGCACAGCTAGCACTTAACCCTTTTAATTACACTGCCTGAGCTTGGGATCGCGAGTCAGCTCTCATCATTACAGTACAGAGGCTGAAAGAGGCAGCATGTTAAGGGTGCTTCCAAAAGCTCCTTGTGTGTCTACAGTGTCAGGAGAAGCATGTCGAGCTCCATCTTAAGTAAACGGCACATTGTGCTGAAATCGGATGCGGAGAGTCGGCAAGCAGAAAAGGAAAGGTTACGTGACATATTTAAATATGTTTCCAGAAAGCTGAAATTCCCAGGGCTGAAACTGCATGCAGACCAGTCAGTGAGCACAAAATGGAAGGGGCGTGATATATGCAAACGATGTTGCTGGATAGCTGAAACTGGATATGGACGAGTCAGCCGGCTGAAAACTGAAGGGGAGTGAAGTATGCAAAACGTGCTGGAGAACTGAAATTCCTTTGCAAAGCCAGAAGAAAGAAATGATTAGAACCAGTGCATGTGAAGAGAGGGACTGGGGAAGTATGTAAACAGATGGAACACAAGACTGGGGATAGAGAATGGGGAAGTATTCAAATAGTGATGAGCTGCAGTTTGGAAATGTCATGGGAGGAAGCCAGTTCAAATATGAACAGTCTAAGCTAAATAGCATACAAGAAGGAAGCTAGCACTGGCTTCAATGGACCTGTACCCTACCAGGCTCTTGTGCTTACCACAGTTTCAGTTTTGCAGGTATAGGTACAGAGTGTGCTGTGTGTACACTTTGTGTAATAGCCTGAGAATGTAATGTACTTTTACAGTCTGAGAAAGAAATCATAACGTGGCAGGTTACAGGTATTGTGTAAGTGTTTACCACTGCAAATATCCTTGAATACTACAGCAGGGAAGGATATATTGAACTCCTACACACACACTAAACCTATAAACAGCACAGAAGCATTGGTACAGTAGAGAAACGGATAAGCTGGTAGACACACCCTTCCCATGGCAGCCAGGTTATTGTGAAAATAAAATTAGGATAAACAGCACAACTGTGTCAGAGAACTTAAAAAAAAGTTATATATTTTTCTTTTTTATCCTGGAAAGCCCAGCCTGGATTCAACATCTTGTTTCTTGTGTGGTCCTGCTTCTTCCAATTTCTGCAGCTTGGTGGGCCAGGGAGCACTGAGAGTTAAATGGAGGCAGGTTTGAGGCAGTATAACACAGTGATTTAAGGCTCTGAGCTACAAATCTGGAGCCCTGGGTTTGAATCCCATAGCCCCCACTTGCATATTGTGTGATCCTGAGCAAGTCACTTCACTGTGCTCCCAGGTCACACCTGTAAACAAACTTTCAGCTTAGTGTGTCTCTCCTGGTTAAACAATTGGAAATTGCTTGCCCAAACTTAGTCACACAGTCTGTATTTGGCTTCAGTGGGGTTTGAGCCTGTGGTCTCCCAATTCACAGACCAGTGTTACCATTATAACCCACAGACTTACCCTTAAGATACCCACAAGTCTCCTAACAGACCTCACTGCCTCAGTGCATACATTTTGTAAGGGAAGAAGGTGATTCTGCCATCACACAGATCACTGGTCAGACCCCACCTGGAGTACTGCATTCGGTTTTGGCATCCTTATCCAAAGAGGAACATTAGATTTCTAGAAGGGGTGCACTGCCAAACAACAAATATGATCCTGGGTCTGTGGGAGTTACCATATGAGGTTAGACTGAGGAAGCTGAACTTGTATTCTCTGGAGGAGAGAAGGAACAGGGAGATATGACTGAGACCTTTAAGTACATGAGAGGAATAAACAGGACAGGCACACAGGGACTGTTCAAGTGGAGAATGGGGAGAGACAGTCGTCATGATTTGAGATTGGACAGTGGAAGGTTTAGGAGGGAAATCAGGAGGCATTTCTTTATAGAAAGGGTGGTAATAGAATGGAACACACTGCCAGCAGAGGTGGTGGCCTATAAAACAGTGGGATGCTTCAAGAGGGGCTAGGATAGGGGAAAAGGGAGGGTCATGGGAGAGGCAGCTGCAGAGTAAGGGTGCTAGCTGCAAAATCTAGCAGACTCGACAGACCAAATAGCCTTTTATGCTGGCAGTTTCTTATGTATGTTCAGTATTTAAAGTCAGCTCCTGGTTTTGCCAGAGTAGCTCCTGGTTGGCTAGAGTGCGATACCAGGAGCTATTCCAGCTCCTGGCCATTAAATCCTTATTTCACCCCTGCAATACTTCCTCTCTCGATGTGCCTTCTGTTGGATGGTAAATGCTTTGGTGCACGCGGTGGTGTCCAGTGATGTTGCACCTGCTAGGTCTGTTTTGGGAGTCTGGCAGGAGGAGTACCGAAGAGAGTGACTGTCAGCCCACTAATTTTCTGAGTGCACAGGGTAAAGAGAGAGAGATGGACAGACTAAATGGATGCTTTTTTGGGTTGTGTTCTACTTATGTGTGTTTGGGGGGTCCTCATTTACTCAGGATCGTGGCAAGGCTCATGATGGATCGGATGGCCGATGCAGAGAGCAGGGGTTGAGCAGCATGAAGGAGGGTTCCGCAAACTGTGCCGAGTCAGACATAGAAAGGTGTTCTGCTTGCCCAGTGCCGTAACTACAGAAAAAATTCCGAGCTAGCTTATTTAAATGGCAAGTCGTCAATGGCGCAGTAATACCGCACCTTCAGTGGATGTAAAGAGAAGCAAAAAATACAGCGCCTGATGTATTACACAACACAGATGGGTTCATTATTAACCCTTCTGTGTTTTGTACTGCATCAGGGCTGGTCATTTTCTGCTGTTCTCTTGACAGTTCACTGAAGGTGCGGCATTAACTGCGCTGCTGACGACTTGCCATTTAAATCAGCCAGCCCAGATTTCTTTCTTGTTTCACAGCCAGCAGAGCAGCTTTTACTCATGTGTCTGACTCGCACATCAGCTGCCTGCGTCCTCCGATCTTCACACTGCTCACTGTGCTGACCCAACTAGGAGGACTTAAGTTGAACTTGCCATAACAGATTGACGGAACTTGGGCTAAAACGTTTTCTCTTACTGGGAGGCAGTGAGTGTAATGAGACCTACCTGGAGGGGTGGCAATGCTGGAGTTGGAGGGGAAAAAAATGAGTGATGCACTATGCAGGCTCTAGTCGCGGCATTAATTACACAGCAGCATGCAATAATTTAGCCATATTCAGTGAAGTGCTGTGACTCGGATATGAGGCAGGGTTCCATTAAGTGTCCCCAACATGCATGCTCATTAACAGAAAGTCTGTATCGTGGTGCCTCTTTTCAGTCTTCCATACGCACGTGGTACAGGTCGGTTAACTACACTATGCATTAACACGCAGTTACTTTAAGCTACTCAGCCATTGAGAAGGATCTTCTTTAGCAGTGCAGGGCAGTTGAACTATTTGGCATGTTAAAACATTAAAACTTTCTCCTCCTGAGAAGAACTCATTCTAAATATTCTTTCTTCCTTCTGTCTGAGTTTTTTGATAAAAGAATTACTCTGGACAACAGCTTTTAAGATGGATCAAGGCTAACAGCATGACTGTAGTGTAGGAGAGTCTGAGGGAATAGTGGCCTCAGTGAAACGGATCAGAAACCAGATTTTATTTTCATTTTTTTATACACAGTATTTCTGACTTTGGATGTAACTTGCTGACAAAAAAACAAAGGAGGCAGAGAAAAGTGACTCTTAAAAACAGCTTCCTTTGGTAATTACTGAAGGCTTGCTAGTTGGCAAAGCACTCAGGATTTGAAGAAGACAGTCTGTAGAACTCAGACTTTAGTCTTGGGGGCTGGATGTTGAATTTCTGAGTAACCTTTGCATTTCTCTGATTGACTAGTCAGCACAATCTGGCTAAAGTGGTACACTGCCTCTCTGTACTGACTTTAATATTCTTTCTAGATTTTTTATTTTTTTTTGTCTTTGGTAACTGGGTAAGGCCCACTAGGCACAAGTGCCTGTCTTCAGGGGCAACCTGGGAGCACTGGGTGGTTAAGTGACTTGCTTAGAGTCGCAGAGTATGCAAGTGGAGGCTGTAAGAATCAAGCCAAATTAATAAAAGCCATTTATTTTGGTGTTCACGAAAGTTTATAATTTCAGTGCATTGACCCTCAACTTTTGGCTTCTGACCCCCTACTTTGGAAGCAGGGGGTCAGACTGACCCCCTCATTTCCAACCCTAACGTAAGGCCTGAAGCTGTTCATAAGATCAAAGAAAGTCATATGAGAAAATGAGTTGTGCTAAGGTCACAGAATTAATACTTGGATAAGACTTCCTGTTTGCATAGATATATTTTTTTATATTCTGACAGGGAGGAACTAGGTGACCTCATGCAAAGAGGTTGGCAAAGCCAGTTTTTAAACAGTATTCTGTTTTCCATTTAGACACAAATGTTTGGACTCTAAGAAACATCTACAGCACTGTGAGATAAGAATACCTTAGAACAGACAATTCTGAGTGTACTGTGGTAGGAGATTTTGTCTGCACTTTTAAACCTGTTTTGTTTAAGTGATTTGTATGTTTTGTGATATATGGTTCTGTATTTACACTTTATGTTTTTCATCTATTTTTAAGTAAACATCTAATTTTTATAGATTATTTGTGTTTTCCAAGTCCTTCTGTTTTTGCCTGTGATGCTTGGATGGTTAAGTGTGTGACAACACTGTGCATGAGCTTATATGGTTTTACCAAACTGGGAAAAGGTAAGAGTTTATCGGAGGTCTTTAATAGAATTTTTAAGGGTTCATTTTGTACGCCTGGTTAGGTGCACGTAGGCAAAGGATATCTGCCCCCCCCCCCAAAGAGCAGAATTATCTGAGCCTGTACATTGGTACGCTAACAAGAGGTTCACAGTTTGAATCCCTTCAAGACTTGAGACCAAAGATTAATTCGAACCCACAAAAACAGACAGGAGGGTTACCCTGTTTCTGTTTCCTGTTCTGCGCTCGGAGGTTGGCACTGTGGGAGCAGAGGGCCTGACCTGCTGAGTGGGTTTGTGACAGGGGCAACACCTGAGTCTGTTTATTTTTGGATTAGGTGTTTGCGGACAGAATGGTTTGTGAAGTGCTTATCAGTGTTGAGGGAGGAATTGTTTACCATCTTTTTTACTTTTGTTGCTAGTTTAACTCCTACTGGCTGATTTTTGAACCAGGGACTTTCTATGTTAAATGAGTGGTGGTTTGTAGCTAGAAAAAAAAGGCGCATCTTCTGATAGTGTTTGTTGGGGTCTTGCTTTTTTGTAGGCTATGTAGTTTTCCACTGGACATTTTTTGGGATTTTCTGGGAGTTCATATGCTCGTGGTTTTATTTTACGAGTGTCTTTTGGATTGGCTCCAGAACAAGTTTTTGTTTGTCTTTCTTGACAGTATTGCAGAAATCTATTGCCATTCTCATCAGTCTTTAAGGTTATGTCGCCCCATTTTACATTGTGCATTTCAGTATTTCCTCTGACTCCAAAAGACATGCTTATAGTTAGCCACATGGTGTTTAGGAGTGATTCTGGTGAGTCTGGTCTAAGGAGTCCTTCACCATATAGTGTTTCTATTGTGTTGTGTTAGTTCATCAGCTGCCATCTTTGAACCTTTGCCTTCGCTTTTTATTTTTTTTTGTCTATACTTTAAAACTTGCCTGGTTTTCTTGAATATAGGGGAAGTTGAGAGAGATTGAGCATAATTTTTGGTTTTTAAATTTCATTCTAAGCTGTGGAAAATTGAGCGCAGTGTTAGTGGTTCATATAGGGTACCATACTTTCAAACAACATGAAGTCTTGCTATATTATGACATACAGTATGCAGTGAGTCTCAACCTTCGAACTGCTCCGGAGGTGAAAGAGTTAACTTTCCATGCCAGGCATGGAACATTGAGCTCGAGCTCGGTTGAAACTCTTGTCTGTTGTTCTTCAAACTCAAACCGTCAGATTCTTTACTCCGCCTCACTGAACAGTCACTCTGGAGATTTCTCCTTCTGCTCGGTTCATTTTGTCGGTTAAAGTATTGTTTTTCTCGGTTTTCGACCAAATTTAAACCGGAACCGGTCGGTTCAGACTCTGTCTGTGGTATTTGTGAGTACTAGATAGGTTTTACATTAATTTCTATTCTGTGTGGAACTTGTAAGCGGTTTATCGGTTCAGTTTGAACCGATCAGGTTGTTTAAAATATATTAATCTGTCATTTAGAGTGTGGTTACCGGTTCTTATCGGTTCTAAAAAAGCAGTTTTATTACGTTTTTTCCACGACCATTGACACAGTTAGGAACGATAAGAGGGTCTTACCTGTGATTGCCATAAACAGGTAAGTTTGGTTAGGACTGGCACTATGTCTGAGAAACCCAAAGAAAAACGGCCCACTGGGTTTCAACACTGCAGTGTCTGTGGGGAAGTCTTTGCCAAGGCTGACCCCACACCACCTGTGTTTATTGTCTGGGGTTTGACCACCTCAATCAGACTGCCAGATTTGTAAAATTTTCCTGCAGCTACCCTGGAAAGAGGTTGGTAGGCACAGGAAGGGAGGCCAAAAAGTCCGCTGAACGGATGGCTAGCCGGTTCGTTAGTGAACCGGAGGAGTCTCCTCTGACCAGGCGATACTTCCTTGGGCAAGGAGATCCGACTCTGAGGAGTCGGTTCCAGCAAAAAGGACTAGGAAATCAGCTGGTGTGGAGCCAAAACTTTCCTCTCCAACGCTGAAGAAATAGCCAAGCGATTAAAATTGTCCAGTCACTTTCCCGGTTCCGACCGAACCGGCACCGTCAAATAAGCGTCCGAGTTCGGCCGGTTCCACGTTCAAGAGTATGATTTAGAGAATATTATGAACGGAGGAGGAAGAGGAGTATGAGGAGAGTGAATGTGGATTTGAAAGTCTGGATGTCCCATTGACCTGGACATCTCCCCAGACAGACCTTCAGGAGTGTCTCCTCCTAGGCTTTCTGAGTCCCCTTCTCATTTTATGTTTTATAAAAAAGTGGCTGAAACCCTCCAGCTCCCTGTGGAGGAAGCTGTGGATGATCAAGAGGAGTCTGACTATGTGGAAATGATGGATATCCCAGAGTCTAGGAGACTGTCTATTCCTTTGCATAAATCTTTTGGGAAACAGTTACAATTCTAAAAACTCCTCACACTATACCTCCTGTGGATAAGAGAATGGACAAGAGGTACACATTGTCAGGCTCTGATACAGAGTTCCTTACACAACAATGCAGCCATGTTGGGGTAGTGCAGGCTGCAGCCTGTGACAAGGCAAATATTCCCTTGGCTTCACACCCCCCTGACAAGGACTCCAGGAGGATTGATGCCATGGCAAAGAAACAGTACATGGCAGCATCCTTGGGACTCAGACAGGCAAATTATATGGCTTATGTTGCTAGATATCAGAAATCAGATGGGATACTGTTATGGCTCTAGCAAAACAGGTCCCTGGCCAGCTTGCCAAGGAGCTGGAGCAGGTGGCTACTGATGGTATTGAGGCATCCAAGGTGCAGTTCCATGCTGCAGTGGACTCTAATGATGTGTCATCAAGAGTCATGGCTACATCTGTGGCACTTCGCAGAACGGCTTGGCTCAGATGTACTAGCCTGTCACAGGATACCCAGACTAAGGCCATGGATTTTCCTGTTGTGGGTAATTCTCTGGGGAGCAGACAGAGAATTACATGAAGAAAATGGATAAGTATAGGACCACCTATAGGAGTGCACAGGCCAAGGAAAGGCAGGCCACTCCTCAAAGGCAGCTTTCCAGGGGCAGGGGCAGGCCTTTTTACCAAGCCCAGGCCTCCTCTTCTGCTTATGCCCAGAGGGGGTTCTTTAGAGGGAGAGGGAGAGGCAGACGAGGTACAAGCAGGCCTGCTTCCACCCCTCAGCCCAAAGCCCCTGCCAAGCAGGCACCCTGATGGGGTTGCCAGGGCAGTTCTCAGCTACCTGTGGGGGCAGGCTGGCTTACTTTGTCCAGGACTGGAAGTCTCTGACATCAGACAAGTGGGTCCTGGAAGTAGTAAGCCAGGGACTGGTTCTCAGCTTCAAAAAATTTCCGAAGATGAGAACCAGATCCTTTCCACCTGCAAATCCGCTAGAGGCACTTTCCCTAGAGGCAGAGGTCTCTTCCCTCCTGGCTCTCAGAGCTGTGGAAAGGGTTCCACCCCTACACCAGGGCAAAGGATTGTACTCCAGGTACTTCCTTACCCCAAAAAAGACAGGAGAATGGCGGCCCATCCTGGATCTCAGATATTTAAACAAGCACCTTTTAAAACCAAAATTCAAAATGGTGACTCTGGGAATTATTCTGCCCTCTCTAAGGCCAGGGGACTGGCTAGCGTCCCTGGACCTCAAGGATGCCTACTTCCATATTCTCATCAGAAGCTCCCATCGAAAGTACCTCAGGTTCGAGCTGCCCTCAGGCCATTACCAGTTCAGAGCAATGCCCTTTGGCCTCACCTCTGCTCCAAGGGTATTCACAAAATGCCTGGCAGTAGCAGTTGCTTCCCTAAGAAGGCAAAAAATTGCCATCTTCCCTTACCTGGACGACTCATAGTAGGCCAGTCTCCTGACCAAGTCAAGTTACATCTACAGATAACTCAGCAACTGCTCACCTCTCTAGGTTTCCTTCTGAATCTTTCAAAGTCAGTTCTAGAGCCTGTCCAGCTCCTCACCTTCATAGGCGCAGAGCTGAACACAGAGAAAGCCAGAGCCTTCCTTCCTTTGGACAGGGCAAGGACCCTGGTCTCTCTGGCCTCCTCATTCACCCTGCAGGTCTCTCGACCAGCAAGGCATTTTCTACAGCTCCTGGGCACATGGCTGCTTCTACAGCAGTAGTGCAGGGAGCAAGATTTCAGATGAGGGACATCCAGTTCCATTTGAGAGCCTTTTGGTCTCAAAGGAAGACCCTCTAACCAAATTGATCCCAGTAGCTTCGAACCCTGATCCAGGCCCTACAGTGGTGGCAGGATCAGAGCAATATGAGACAAGGGGTTCCCTTTGTCCTCAGTCTCACTCCTTAATCCTTACTACAGATGCATCCCTCTTGGGGTGGGGAGCTCACATGGGCGACCTCACTACCCAGGGATTGTGGTCCCCTCAGGAATCTCTGCTCCACATCAATCTGTTGGAACTCAGAGCAGTTTTTCTAGCACTTCAAGCTTTTTCCAAATCTGCTCAGAACAAAGTTGTACAGGTCAGAACAGACAACACCACCACAATGTGGTACATCAACAAGCAAGGGGGCACTCGGTCTACGGCCTTGTGCACCGAAGCAATGAAGTTGTGGTCTCTGGCTTACTCCCTGAACACCTCCCTTACAGCAGTTCACCTCCCAGGCAAGGACAATGTCCTGGCAGATGCTCTCAGCAGGATTTCCCAGGGCCATCACGAATGGTCACTGGACCCCCTGGTCCTGGAGGTGATATTTGCCAGATGGGGCACCCCGCAGATAGATCTTTTTGCAGCCCCAGACAATCACCAACTTCCCCTTTTTTGCTGCAGGCCCCCAGTGTTGGGCTCAGTCCCTCTGGATGCCTTAGTTCTCAATTGGGAAGGGAAGTTTCTCTATACTTTTCCCCCCTTCTCTCTCCTGTTCAAAGTGTTAGTCAAAATCAGATCTCAATCCTGCAAGATGATCCTGATTGCTCCAGATTGGGCCAGACAACCCTGGTATCCACTCCTACTGTCTTTAGCAGTCCATCTTCCCCTGTGTCTTCCCAGGAATCACAACCTGTTAACCTGTGCTCAGGGGAGGGTTTGCTACACGAACCTCAAATCTCTCAATCAAAACGCCTGGCTCTTGAAGAGTTAGAGTTTGCTGATCTACACCTCTCCCAAGGTGTAATGGATATACAGAAGGCTTCTAGGAAACCTTCCACCAGGGCTACTTATAATTCCAAATGGAAGAGGTTTTCCATATGGTGCTCTGGGAAGCATATTTCCCCAGAATCTGCTGATTTACCCACAGTCCTGGATTATATGGTCCATTTAAATACCTTGGGGCTGAGACCAGCTACCCTAAAAGTACATTTGGCAGCTGTGCCTGCTTTTATTTCAGCAGGTAAACCCTCTTCTCTTTCAGCTCATCCTGTATTCTCCAAGTTTTTTAAGGGATTGCTTCACACCAACCCTCCATTCAGGGACTCTGCCCCTGCTTGGGATCTTAATGTTTGCATTGCTCATCTTATGCAACCCCCCTTTGAGCCTTTGTCTTCAGCAGAGCTTAAGTACTTGACTTGGAAGACTGTGTTTCTGGTAGCCATCACTTCTGCCAGACGCATAAGTGAATTGCAAGCTTTGTCAGTGGAGTCTGTTTTTATCTCCTTTCATAGAGATAAGGTGGTCCTCAGGACTAACAGGAAGTTCTTGCCTAAGGTGGTTTCAGATTTCCACCTTAATCAATCTCTATCTCTTCCAGTGTACTCCACTGACCATTTCCTCCTCTGGCGAGGAGGCTGCACAACAGATGTGAAGAGAGCCCTTAGTTACTACATAAGCGTACCAAGGGTCACAGATTTGACTCCCTCCAACTGTTCCTCACTTATGGTGAGGTTGGTAAAGGGAAACCTGCCACTAAAAGATCCATTGCCAGGTGGATTGTCTCTTGTATCGAATTCTGTTATGAAAAGCTGGGTAAGGTTCCTCCCTCAGGCCTGAGGGCTCACTCTACCAGAGGTACAGCTGCTTCCCTGGCTGCTGCCAGGGACATCCCTATTCTAGAGATATGTCAAGCAGCTACCTGGAAAACAGTTCACCACTTTTGCAAGCATTACTCCCTGCACATCCAGGCTAGGAGTGATGCTCGGTTCTAACACAGCTGTGCTTCAGAGCCTATTTCTAAGTAGGTTCTGTCCCTCCTCCATGGAGGTACTGCTTCGTAGTCTGCATATGTCATAACATAGCAAGGCTTCATGTTGTTTGAAGAAAAAATTACTCACCTTAATAATGTTGTTTCTTCTAATGGAGTCTTGCTATATTATGACCTCCCCCCCACCTGCCCCTCTCAGAACCTCTGTTTTTGGGATGTGGGTGGGCAGTGCAGTGTTGGCACTTAGTAGATGCCCACCTTGTTGTTTTCGCCCCTCCTTTTTTGGGGTGACTTGGTGTTGTGTTTTACATTTTTTGAGTGTCCTGACTTTAGTCTTTGTTTTGGGACCAAAAAATGTGTTCTTATGTTTAGTAGCCAGTTGGCTAGTGTAGGTTTACAGCTTCCACACAGGACCTCAGTGAGTTTAGCTCGTAAAGATCTGACAGTTTGAGTTTGAAGAACAACAGACAGAGTTTCAACCGAGCTCGAGCTCAGCGTTCCATGCCTGGCATGGAAAGTTAACTCTTTCACCTCCGGAGCAGTTCGAAGGTTGGGACTCACTGCATATGTCATAATATAGCAAGACTCCATTAGAAGAAACAACATTACTAAGGTGAGTAATTTTTTCTTTTCTTGCATGACATGAAGTAGTGGCACAAGTGCTGGTTCATTTCTGGAGGGCCAATTTCATGTAATGTCTCTTGTTGTCCGAAATGTTCTGTGAGGAATCTTGAAAACATGGAAACGTCTGCCTGTGTTTTTCTGGCAGTGTTAATATTTTTACCTTGTCAATGAAGTTTTCTGTGTCTTCCATGTTAATGGGGTTTTCGAATATTGTACTGTCATTTTTTTTGTGTCAGTCATGAGTCTTGTTTTTGTTGTCCGTAGTTGCGGTTTGAGGAGCTGCTGAAGTAGCTGGCAGATTTGTATCTAGAAGTGGCTCTGTGTCATTTTCCAGTTGAGTCATTATTTGACTCAGTTTAAGATCAAATTGTGTAGCATCCGGTGTCATATTCATGGCTTTATTTCTTATTTTTATTAACTCTTCTGAAGTTTTAAGTAGATTAACTAATTACAGCACGTTATAGTAGTTTTCAGTTTGATTTTACTATTGTCTTCTGAAATGGTGCGGTTCTTTCGGTTTGCTCTGCGGTGATATGTTACGGCGAGATGTGATGATTTTGTAGCTCGTGGTGTGAGGTGCTCTCGTGCAGGTGTGTGAAGAATTTATTTTAAATGTATGAATGTTATTTAATGTGGTATTTTGCTGTTTTTTTTTTAATTTTTAAGTTGCAGGGTGAAGTAGTTTTTTTTTTTTTTATCTCAGTAGGAAATGGATGCTGCCGCGTGGTTTATGCCGTATTGTCCTTTTGGTTTATGATTTCCGGGGAAAGACAGGAGAAAGGTATAGCTTCAAACACCATGAAGTCTTGCTATATTATGACATCTTGCAGTGATCCACAGCACCTAAACTGCCCCGGAGAGGAAAGAGTTAACTCCAGAGAGAGAGTGGAGTTCTCAGCGCGAGCGCTACATTGAAAGCTCTATCTGGCTAGTTTCAAACTGAAACTGTCAGATTCTTTACTCCGCCTCACTGAACAGTCGCTCCGGAGATCTCTCCTTCAGCTCGGTTCATTCCTCGGTTAAAACGAGTAATTTTCGGTTCATTTAAACCGGCAAAAGTTTATTTACCGCATTTCGGTTCAAAGCTCTATCTGGTAAACCGTAAGTACAGGTTTTGTTAGTCTGTGTGGAAATACATTATCGGTTCGGTTTTGAACCGATCGGTTTGCTTAAAAACTACTTTTATTCAATTATATGGGCATTTAGAGTGCGGTTCCCGGTTCTTATCGGTTCTAAAAAAAAACAAAGTTTTATTCTGGTTTTTTCAAATACCCGTGACACGGTTAGGAACCGATAAGGGTGTCTTGCCTGGCACTGCCATTAAAAGGGCAAGTTTTGGTTAGGCTGGCATTATGTCTGAGAAACCCAAAAGAAAAACCAGGCCCACTGGGTTTCAACACTGTGATGCTTGTGGGGAAGCCTTTGCCAAGGCTGACCCACACACCACATGTGTTTATTGTCTGGGGGCTGACCACCTCCTTTCAGACTGCCAGGTGTGTAAGAATTTCCTTGCAGCCACCCTGGAAAAAAGATTGGGCAGGCTCAGGGCGAGAGGCCAAAGCGTCCGCTGACCGGATGGCCAGCCGGTCCAGTGCCCACTGGACCAGGGAGTGCCCTCTGACCAGAAGCGAGACTTCCTCGGGCAAAGGAAAGCTGGTTCTGAGGAACCAGCCCAGTAAAAAATCTAAAAAATCAGCAGGTCTGGAGTACAAAATTGCCTCTCCAACTGCTGCAGAGATAACAAAAGCCATACAGATTGTCCAGTCACTGTCTCGGGGACCGTCCGAACCACCTCTAGCTGGCAAGGTTGGTTCGTCCGGTTCCAGTGGTTCAAGAGTATGCTGTTGAAGAATTTTATGAACCACAGGAGGGGGAGGAGGATTTTGAACAGTATCTATGTGGCTGGGAGGGTCTGGACGTGCCCATTGAACCGGACATTTCTCCAGACAGACCATTAGAATCTCCCCCTATGCTGTCTGAGTCCCCATCTCATTTTATGTTTTACAAGAAAGTTGCTGAAACCCTCCAGCTTCCCTTAGAGGAGGCTGTGGATGAGCAAGAAGAGCCTGATTATGTTGAAATGATGGATATTCCAGACTCTAGGAGATTGTCTATTCCTTTACATAAGTCATTTGGAAGCAAACAATAAAAGTTTTTAAAAATCCACATTCTGTCCCTCCTGTAGATAAAAAAATGGACAGAAGGTATGCTTTATCAGGCCCTGATACAGACTTCCTTACTGAACAGTGTAGTCATGTAGGAGTGGTACAAGCTGCAGCCTGTGACAAGGCTAATATTCCCCTGGCCTCACATCCTCCTGATAAAGATTCCAGGAAGATTGATGCCATGGCGAAAAAACAGTATATGGCAGCTTCTTTGGGACTCAGGCAGGCAAATTATATGGCTTATGTGGCTAGATATCAGAAATCTAGATGGGATACAGTTTTGCAGTTAGCCAAGCAGGCCCATGGCCAGCTGGCTAGTGAATTGGAACAGGTGGCTGCTGATGGCATTGAAGCCTCTAAAGTTCAATTTCATGCTGCTGTAGATGTTAATGATGTTTCCTCTAGGGTCATGGCCACTTCTGTAGCTTTCCGTAGGTTGGCATGGCTCAGGTGCACTAATCTGTCACAGGATACTCAATCAAAGGCTATGGATTTTCCTGTGGTAGGAAATTCTCTGTTTGGGGAGCAGACAGAGAACTATATGAAAAAGATGGATGAATACAGAACTACCTACAAAAGTGCCCAGGCCAAGGAGCGGCATGCCACTCCCCAGAGGCACACTCCCAGAGGTAGGGGCAGGCCTTTCCACAGGCCTTTTTATCAACCCCAAGCCTCCTCTGCTTATGCTCAGGGTTTTTTCAGAGGCAGAGGCAGGCGGGGTGCAGGTAAACGTCCCCACCCCTCAGCCTAAGGCAACTGCCAAGCAGGCACCTGATGGGGTGCCAGGGCCGGTCTCCTGTACCAGTTGGAGGCAGGTTGGCTTACTTCAGCCAGAACTGGGTGTCCCTAACCTCGGACAAATGGGTTCTGGAAGTAGTAACCAGGGTCTGGTTCTCAGCTTCAAACAGTTCCCAAAGATGAGAGCCAGACATTTTCTACCTGCAAGCCTTTTAGAGACCCTTGCTCTGGAAGCAGAGGTCTCTGCCCTCTTAAACTGCAGAGCAGTGGAAAGGGTTCCTCCTTGTCACCAGGGCAAGGGGCTGTACTCCAGATACTTTCTTACACCAAAAAAGACAGGAGAATGGCGGCCCATCCTAGACTTAAGATATCTGAACAAACATCTTTTGAAACCAAAGTTCAAAATGTTAACTCTAGCAATGATTTTGCCCTCACTGAGGCCAGGGGACTGGCTAGCCTCCCTGGACCTCAAGGATGCCTATTTTCATGTCCTGATCAGGCCTTCTCACCGAAAGTACCTCAGGTTCGAACTGCCCTCAGGTCACTACCAGTTCAGAGCAATGCCCTTCGGTCTTACCTCTGCTCCAAGGGTATTCACAAAATGTCTAGCTATGGTAGTGGCCCATTTAAGAAGGCAAGGGGTTCCTGTTTTTCCCTACCTGAACGACTGGCTCATTGTTGGTCAGTCCCCAGATCAGGTAAAATCCCACTTGCAAGTCACCCAGCAGCTTCTCACTTCCCTGGGATTCCTGCTAAACTTACCAAAGTCAGCTCTGGAACCAGTTCAGGTACTAACTTTCATAGGTGCTGAATTGGACACAAAGTTGGCCAGGGCTTTCCTCCCCTTGGAAAGGGTAGAGAAGTTGATCGCCCTGGCATCCTCTTTCACCCTGCCGGTCTCTCGACCAGCAAGACACTTTTTGCAGCTTCTAGGGCACATGGCTGCTTCCACAGCTGTAGTGCAGGGAGCAAGATTCCAGATGAGAGACATTCAGTTTCATTTGAGGGCCTATTGGTCCCAAAGGAGGACCCCCTGCCAAGCTGGTCCCATGGCCGAACTCTGATCCTAGCCCTTCAGTGGTGGCAGGATCAGAGCAATTAGAACAAGGGGTCCCCTTCATTCCCATTTCTCACTCCCTCACCCTCACTACAGATGCCTCCCTGCTGGGGTGGAGCGCCATGGCGACCTCTCCACACAGGGAGTGTGGTCCCCCCAAGAATCTCTGCTCCACATCATTCTACTGGAACTCAGAGCTGTCTTTTTAGCTCTTCAGGTTTTTTCTGCATCTGTCCAGAACAAAGTAGTCCAGGTCAGGACAGACAATACCACAACAATGTGGTACATCAACAAACAAGGGGGCACTCGGTCATCGGCCTTGTGCACCGAAGCAGTGAAGTTGTGGTCTCTGGCTTACTCCCCGAACACCTCTCTAATAGCAGTTCACCTGCCAGGGAAGGACAATGTCCTGGCGGATGCCCTCAGCAGGATTTCTCAGGGTCATCACGAATGGTCTCTGAATCCCCGAGTGCTGGGGTCAGTTTTTGCCAGATGGGGCACTCCTCAGATAGATCTTTTTGCAGCCCCAGACAACCACCAACTTCCTCTGTTCTGTTGCAGGCCTCCAGTGATGGGCTCAGTCCCCCTGGATGCTTTTCTGTTGGATTGGGAAGGGAAGTTCCTGTATGCTTTCCCTCCTTCCCCCTTCTCTTCAAGGTGTTAGTAAAAATCAGATCCCAGCCCTGCAAAGTGATTCTGATTGCACCAGACTGGGCCAGGCAACCCTGGTACCCACTACTACTGTCATTGACAGTCCACCTTCCCCTATGCCTTCCCAGGATTCACAACCAGCTGACTTGTGCCCAAGGGAGAGTATGGTATCCGAACCTCAAATCCCTCCACCTCAAGGCTTGGCTCTTGAGGAGTTAGAATTTGCTGATTTACACCTTTCTCAAGGTGTCCTTGATATTTTAAAGGCCTCTAGGAAGCCTTCCACTAGAGCCACTTATAATTCCAAATGGAAAAGGTTTTCCATCTGGTGTTCTGGGAAGCATATTGTCCCAGAATCTGCTGATTTGCCCATTTTGCTGGACTACTTGGTCCATCTTAATTCTTTGGGCCTCAGACCAGCTACTAAGAGTTCCACTTGGCAGCTGTCTGTGCTTTTATTTCAGCAGGAAAGCCTTCCTCCTTTCTTCTCACCCTGTGTTTTCCAAGTTTTTCAAGGGGTTACTTCATACTAACCCCCTTGTAGGGACCAGCCCCTGCCTGGGACCTTAATGTTTACATTGCTCAGTTAATGCAACCCCTCTTGAACCTCTGTCTTGACAGACCTTAAGTTCTTAACTTGGAAAACTGTATTTTTAGTGGCCATTACTTCTGCTAGACGCATAAGTGAGCTTCAGGCCCTGTCAGTAGAAAATGATTTTATTTCTTTTCACAGGGATAAGGTAGTCCTCAGGACTAACAGAAAGTTTTACCTAAAGTGGTTTCGGATTTCCATCTTAACCAATCCATCTCCCTTCCAGTATTTTTCACTGAGCATTCTTCCTCTGGTGAAAGGAGATTGCACAGCTTGGATGTTAAGAGAGCATTGAGCTACTATTTGGAACGCACCAAGGGTCACAGGTTCGAATCCCACCAACTCTTTCTCACCTATGGTGAGGTTGGCAAGAAAACCTGCCACTAAGAGGACAATTGCCAGGTGGATTGTCTCTTGTATCCAATTTGCTACAAAAACTGGTGAGAGAACCCCCTCAGGATTGAGGCCCATTCTACCAGGGTACAGCTGCATCTCTAAGCGGCTGCTAGAGATATTCCTATTCTGGAAATCTGTCAAGCTGCAACCTGGAAAACAGTTCACACTTTCACCAAGCATTACTCCCTGGATGTCCAGGCCAGGAGAGATGCTCGGTTTGGCACAGCCGTGCTTCAGAGCCTATTCCCTAAGTAGGTTCTGGCCCTCCTCCATGGAGGTACTGCTGTGTAATCTGCAAGATGTCATAATATAGCAAGACTTCATGGTGTTTGAAGAAAGAATTACTCACCTCAGTAATTGTTTTTCTTCTAATGGAGTCTTGCTATATTATGACCACCCCCCCCAACCTGCCCCTCTCAGAACTTCTACTTGGGTAGGGGGTGGACAAATTAGTGCAAGCACTGTGTCATGCCAGTATAGGTATTTTTCCCCCTTTTCCCCTTTTTCTTAGGATTGGGGAAATTAGGTATTACTGTTATCAGTTTGTGTGTTTGGCCTCCCTCCTGGACTTGAGTCTTTGGGGAGGGGTCTAGTAGTGCTTGTCAGGGGTGACATTTGTTGTTGTTGTTATTATTATAGTTGTTTTTTAATAGTAGGTAGCCATTTGGCTAGTGTAGGGTATTTTCCACACAGACTTTTAGTGAGTTCTGGCTCCGTAAAGATCTGACAGTTTCAGTTTGAAACTAGCCAGATAGAGCTTTCAGTGTAGCGCTCGCGCTGAGAACTCCTCTCTCTCTCTGGAGTTAACTCTTTCCTCTCCGGGGCAGTTCAGGTGCTGTGGATCACTGCAAGATGTCATAATATAGCAAGACTCCATTAGAAGAAAAACAATTACTAGGGTGAGTAATTTTTTCTTATTTAAAACGCCGATCCAGTGTTGCTTTTTTTACTTTCTGATGTCTTGACTTCGTGATCAGATTGTGGAGTGTGATATAACAAGTGTGATCCGGTAGTGGGCAGGTGTGCAATCTGGAAGGCAGATACTGTTAGGAATATAGGAAGAGAAAGGTGTTTTATAGATGGAAGGCGAGTTTAAAAAAAGAAACTAGATGGAAGGCGAGTTTAAAAAAAGAAACAAAAAAACTGCCACATATTGTATTGTACTTTTTGTTTAAATGATGGTTTGGTGGGGGTGGCTACTGGCTGTGTGCTATGTTTCAGGTGGTATGTAACAGGATGGTAATGAGATGCAGTGAGTTGCCTCGTTTTTTTCGGGGTTGTGGCATTAGAAAGTAGTCCAGCACTGTATGTGTAAATGGTCACTATATGTATCAATTTATTTATAAATACAGTGACTTAGATAAAAGCATTTATCACACTGAATATATGTCCACCCCTGTTGCATATATACACACACACACACACACATATATATATGAGGGGGAGAGAGAGAAGAAGGGATAAAGACAAACATTTAAGGAAACGGCTACAGGATAAGGGGACAGGGATACAATTATATGTAGTAGAACCTATTTGTACATACATGACTGAAATATACTGTATCTGTTGCACATTGTCTGACCTATACAGCTACACATTCGTCAAAACATTTGGTTACAAAAATACTCAAAACTATATGACAATACAAAATTAGATACTAAGTTATATATATATATATATATATCTAAACATTTATTTTCTTGTGTAACCCCTAGATGGCGCTATCCCAGGGGCTACTACCCCTGCCTGATTTGCCACTAACAGGTTGAGGGGCCTGGATCCAATGGCTGGTGCCTCCACCCAGAGGTCAGGGTTTGCAATAGTTAAACTAACTTGGTCACAGCCCTCTGGGACACTGCAACCCCTTTCTTCCCACTAGTGGCCCACACAATATATCAGAATTACCTTCACAGTATACACTTACCCCCAGGTCTGGTTCGGCACTGGGACCTCCTGTGAAATGAGATACAGTGCAACAATCACAGTACAGTACTTTAACATAGACAAATACCTCAGGCAGTATAACTTTGCTGAAACAAGCAGCTCTGATTTATTTAGGGGATATAACAAGGACAGGGGAATTCAGGTTAATTAGCTTATCACTCTAATAATCTACCTATGGCTCTGTGCACAGGCCTATCCCTATCAGTTACTGTCCCTGGGTACCCAAGCCTAGTGGCTAGTCCAAACCGTGGCAGCTGGTAGGGGCCCTTTCACACAGAGAAAAGAGAATTAAACAGTCAGCAGTACAGTAATTCCATTTGGATTTAATGTGGCAATTCAACAGGAGCGACCCTGAATTAGTACTCACGACCTGCAAATAAGATAGGGTCCTTCAATGTCAGCAGGGCTCACTTGAGTACACAAACCTCTTCACACATCCATATAAAAGAAAGCACTATACCAGGCAGGCTGCATCTGTATCCCAATCATAATTACTGCATAATACCGGGAGAACACACAGCAGATTCAGTTCCTGACAGACCGAGTGTAATTTTCAGCAATTCCTCCAGTCTTCTACAGGGTGAGCCTGGTTTCTACTCTTCAGAGATCCTTTGATTCTTCTTTCACAGGAGGATTCAGTCCCAACAAGCTGCAGACAGAACTCTGGGCCTTACACACGTTTTTGACTAAAACTGCACACTGAAAAAGCACAGGGCTCCTTCCTTCTTCACTGCCAAAGTTCAACTGAAACTCCAACCGACAAAAACCGGGCACTTCCTTTGGTTCCTCCCAGTTCTTGACTGGATTGGCTGTCACTCACAATAGACTGCTGCTGTTGGTCCAAAAGGCACTGAAGTCTAAACTACATCTCCCAGAGTCACTGCCCACACAATCCTCTTGTGGCTGGCTCAGATTATGAGTCCAAGTTCTGATTAGTCCAAGGCACCATTTTAGAGCTAGCTTACCCACACTGATTGGTCCAGTTCAGCAGTTCAAAACTAGAATGGGGAACTAGCAGACACAGTTCTGACTGCAAAGAAAGCAGGTTAGACAAACTGTAATTTCATTATTACTCTAAATAATTTCTGGCAAACAGTTACATCTTTCAGATAGGTTCCTTTGCACTCCTAGTGACTGCAAAAATGAAGTGAATTGGCAGCAGCTCGAGTGGTACTCAGAGAAGCACACAGTCCCTCCATACAAACTAATTATGTTTGCAAGCAGACAGTTCTTAAAGAGACAGTACCAGAGGCTCTAAAAACACTCACTGATAAATGGCTTAAATGCCAAACACCATTCAGGCTTGGAGCATTCAAGCAAGCTCCTGGAAGTCTTTTGGGAACCCCCATTTGCAGGGGGGTTACACTTGTAGCACAAACTGTATGTCAGATAGAACCACTCAAAAAATTCCCTTAAAAAACACGTTATGGCTTTTTGAAATAATCAAATAAATTTCTCTCATCTGATTCATATTTGGCATTACTTCCTTTTCAAACAGGGTGCCAACTGTAAATGTCCATTCAACCCTGGAAATGTGCTGGCTCAAAATTTGAATTGCCAATATGTCTCCCTACACATTAATCTATTGTCCAGATCTCACACTCTTTTTCCTACAGTTACCTTTTCCAGGCCCAAAAATGCAAATACACGCTGATTCCCTTTTGATTTTACATGATTTGCTAAAGCATTTTCAGGTGAACCTAATCTAATGAGCCTGAAATGTTCTAATATCCAATTTTTAAGCATCCATACTGTCTTACGAATATAAAAACATTGACAATTGCATATTGCTAAATAAACAATAGCTTCAGTTCTGCATGAGATAAATGCATTAGACCATATAGTCTCTCCAGAATAAGGCACAGTAATGTTCTTTCCAACCGTGATGTAGTTACGTGCACTTCAATTTCCACATTTAAAGGTTCCTGTTGGAAGATGCAACTCATTTTCCAGTGTCGATGTTCCTCGCCAACAGTGGACTAATATGTCCTTCAGATTTTTTGATTTTCAATAGAAGTGTGATTCATGTTCAGCTAGCTTTTTCAGACTTGGTTCCAAAGTCAGAGTATGCCAATTTCTTTTTACCATATGTTCTGTTTCTTTTGCCTGTGTATTAAAGACAGTAATAAAGTTACAATCTGCATATTCACATTTTCTATTATGTTCCTTCCTTCTATTTTTTGGCACCAAAAGATTTTCCTTTGACATAAGGTCCACCCTAGTTTTAGCTTACTCCACACTGTTTTTGCTGTAGCCTCTTTTATTGAATCACTCCGCTAACACAATACAGTTTTTCTGATATACCTCTTCAGAGCTGCAGTTTCATTTCGCCCTCATATATTGTCCTACCGGGATATTTGTGACCACATGTTTTGGGTGACAGCATGAAAAATGGAGCATTACATTTCTATCGGTAGTTTTTCTGAACAGGTCAGTGGTCAGACCCCCCTCCCCATCTTTGGTAACTACCACATCTAAGAAAGACACTTGTGTAACATTGGCAGTAACAGAAAACCATAAATTCGCATTTGTTTTCTAACTATTGAACAAAACTGAAAAGTTCCTCCTGAGTGCCCTGCCAAATTATAAAGATGTCATCCAGGTATCTTTTATAGAACTCAAGGCGGTCATAGTACTGGTTCCTCTCAGTATTGTTTACCACTGATTTCTCCCATTGTCATAAATAGTAGCATAATTGGGGGCCATGGCGGCTCTCATATCTGTCCCTCAATCTGGTGGTATACATCCAGGTCCAACAAAAACACATTTTTCGTTTGAGCAATCTGTTAACCTCACAAAAAATTCTGTGAAACCAAGAGTATACTTGGGCCCAGATATTCAAACTGCTCCCAAAATGTGCGCAACAGCAGGAGCAAGCACAATTCAATTGCGCATATGCGCAACAGACGCGATATTCAAACATGGAGCAGAACAAATTGCGCAAGCAGCCAGCGTCTGAATATCGCACAAACTGCGCCATAGCGCAACCAGGAAGGGGAAGCTGAGCAGAAAGGTTGCGCCATAGCGCAACAAGGGCAACCAGCTGAGCAGTCCAGAGGTGCCATAGCGCAAGCAAACCCCCAGCAGAGCAATGGAACTGCACAACCAGGGAGGCAGGCTGGGGCCCACACTCCAGCCATCCCACACATGGGCACAGGAACACACTGCAGAACCAACAAGACACCTGCACACCCCAAGCACAGCATCACTGGGGTGGGACGGATGATCTACTGGCCCATGGGGACAAGCCAACAAAACACAGCAGGGCCATGGCCGCCCAGCACAACCACTGGCAGGCTGAGACTGCCACACACAGGGGTTGACAACCACAGTGCACATCAGCCCCCAATCGCACAGCACACCCTGCACGTGACCCCAAGACACCACCCATGTGCAGTGACTGGCACTGCAGGAAACACCATGCATCCCCCAACACACGTCAACCCGTGTAGCAGAGAACCATACAAGCCAGACCCACCCTGTGCACCCAGCAGTGGGTGGCAGCAGATGGCAAGACCAACAGAAAGTCACTGCCACACTGGAGACACCTCCCCATGCACACACACACACACACACACACAGATACCCAGGACCATACCACCCCAGATGGCATGCACACCACTGCAACTGAGCAACCATAGCCAGCTGCAAATCAGAGACCAACACAGTATTCATAGCAACATATATATATATATGTATTAGAAAAATGTAAATTACAAAATTAACAACAACAAAACTATTTACAAGGGGGTAGAGGTACAAGGTAGGGGTGGGCAAGGGTAGGGATGAACAACGTGGAGGGAAGGTAGGGTGGGAGGGATGGGTGAAGTGGGAAGGAAGCCGGCCTAAGGCCTAGCAGGCTGGTCCTCTGCCGCCTGGTGCCGTCGTGTCTGGCTGTGCCTCCTCCGTACACCATGGTGCTGGATGTCGTGGAGGATGGTCCTGTTGTCCATGGACACCTGGGTGAGCTGCTGCAGTGCCCGCTCTATTCTCCAGAGCACAATGTGGCCTAGGAAAATGGGAACACAGTCAATGGCTGTGACTGACCACAACCCTGAACACCACCCAACCTGCAAGCCATATAGCTCAATGTCCCGCACCTGTGATGGTATGCACCCACTCACAATGAACATGCACATGGCCAGCCAACCAGGCGGCACCAGCTATGTGCACCACTGCACACACACTGCCCATGTCCATCACAGCACAAACAAGGCTGTCAAGTGGCGTGGCAATGTGGTCGCGATGCCAGTTCCACAGCCATGTGCCCAGTGCATGCATGGACCACCAGTGGCCACACAGGCGTGCAGTGACACTGGACAGTGATGAATGTCGCCTGTGTTGTGCATGGTTGTGTTGTGCATGGCTGGTGGTCATGCCCACCCCTCCAGCATGCAATAGCATCCATGATGTAATGATACTCACACTCCGCAAGCAGCTGTGGCTGCTGCTGCTGCTGCTGCTGTGGCCCACCCCTCGCCGACCACGGACCGCCACGGGGCCTGCCCGCCCTCCTCATCCGTGCCTGCATCCTCTCGGCCCGGCCTGTGGGAGACAAATGTTGAGAAAAACATCAGTCTGACTCCAAAGCAGACTGCCCCTGCCCCAGTGAGAGTGCCTGCCCACACAGCCAGACCCATGCATCTCACACCTGCACACAGGCACAGCCAACCATGTCAGAGCCATCACCCATGCACAGCCACCAAAACACACTCACACCCTACAGAGAATACAGGTGCATAGATGGTACACCCACCTGGCCTAGGCACAACGCCCTCCTGGCACGTGATGGCAGCTCATGCAGGTCCGGCCCTCCCGCGGAGGTCACTGTACCTGTGCCGGCACTGCCCCTGGGTCCCTGGGGCACAGCGGTTGGAGGGCAGCAGCAGCAGTCACCCACCAGGTCTGGGGTACAGTGTCCAGCGGTGGCACATGCCCGCCAGCCCTTTGATACGCCCATTCCTGGTATAGGCGAACAGCGCCCACCCTCAAGGGGTGTTGTGCATCAGGACCTTCCACACCCTGGGGGACAGGATGCCATTGTGGCAGAGTACCCATTGGACGAGCCCACCCGCCTGCTGCGGGAATCATACAGCAGCAAAGGCGGGTTGCAACGTCTGTGGAGGCACTGTGTGCGGCTGTGGAGCGGCACAGCAGGGAGTGTGCTGTGGACCATGCAGAGATGGTCCATATGCGGATGGATGTGACTGCCGCCATTGACAGGCAGACCCAGGCATTGGTCGCTGTCGTGGCTGCATTGGGCACACACACAGGTGCTCCTGTACCGCGCACCCCACACAGTACGCTCTCCACTCCCCATTCCCGGCGTCATGCGACACCAGGCCTGTCGACGCCGGGTTCTGCTGTGGGCATCCCAAGTACCCCTGGTGCAGGTATGTTTGGCATCCTACAGACCCCACTGCGGACAAGGTCGCGATCGCGCAGTGGGACCCCTGGTGGTCCATCAGTGCCACCCATGTGGCCCTGCTCAGCCTGCCAGTGCTGTTGGGTCACGGCGGGGCCGCCCACGTATCCGCGGTGGCCGTGGAGCGGTGCAACATGACTGACCTGTCTCCCAGTGCGGGCCCTGCCTGCTGCTGCTGCCCTGTGTGCACTGTGTGTCATGGTGGGCAGTGCACTGGTGGGTGCCCTGCCCATCACGCCGACTTGTCACGGACCACCTGCACCATCCCGACTGCTGTCCACAGGTGCGTGTGCATGATGACCTGCTTGTACTGTACACCAGGTGCAGGGTGCCCAGCATCTGACACACGTGCTTGGACAGTACAGGTGGTGGGGGTGGTCTGTGGATCTGTGTGTTTGCCATGTCTGTTCCTGCTGTGCTGTGCACCTGCCCATGTACGCTTTGTGCCTGGTGTGTTGTGTGTGTGTGTGTGTGTGTGTGTGTGTCCATATGACTGTTCGCCCCTCCCTGATGGTGTGTTTATGTGCCTGGTCCCTTCCACCCCCTTGCCGTCATGCACCCTGGTGTGTTACTCTGTGTGCCTGTGGGTTGTGCCAGGACAGTGTTGTTTGCATGGCCCCTTGACTTACCTGTGTTGTGCATATGCTCCTCCGTGATGGTGTCCCGGTGCAGCTGGGCCTGCCGGATCAGTGGGGTCCCGCCCGTCAAAGGGGCTGCTCATCACCATCAACACCGGCGCCGCTGGCGTCCCCATCGCTGTCCCCCTCTTCAACCTGTACGGCTATCCCACAGTCATTGGCCATGTTCTGCAGGATACAACAGGCCAGGAATATCCCACAAGCCTTTGAGAGGCTGTACTGTAGGGCACCGCCGGAGGTGTCTAGGCATCGGAAGCGTGCCTTGAGCATCCCAAACACCCGCTCAATGATGTGTGTGGCGGCATGTGCCTCATTAAAGCATTGCTGCGATGGGGTCATGGGGCGCCGGTACGGTGTGAGCAGCCAGGGATGGAGTGGGTATCCGCTGTCACCTGTGTGGAGATAGTGGAGATCAGTCTCATGTTCAGGTCCATATTGCCTTATCCTGTGTGCCACTACCATGGCACCTGTGGCATTCCACCTTGCCCGGTTGCATTTCCTACTGTGTACTCACCCACTAGATGGCCTGTGGGGATGTCCCACCTCTCGAATCGATGGCACAGTGCGGACTGATGCCATATAAAGGCATCATGTGCTCTGCCAGGGTGTGTGGCACAGACATTGATTATCGCCCAGTGGCATCACACACCACCTGGCAGTTTACACTGGGAAGCCCTTTCTATTCCTGTGTCGGCCCCTTGAGGGCCAGGTGGCGTCATGAATGGCCACATGGGTGCAGTCTATGGCCCCTATTGCGCCAGGCATACGTGCTACCCTGTGGAATGCCTGCATGTTTGCTATGCGCTCTGCTGCGGTGCTGGGGAAATGGATGTGCTCCGCAGCATGTGGCAGCAGTGTGCTGAGGAATTGGGTGAGGATGCGTGACGTGGCCGACTGTGTGATGCCTGTGGTGTCCCCTGTTGGCCTCTGGAAGGTGCCCGTGGTGAGCAGGCACATGCAGGCTGTCACCTTGGTCTCCACTGACAGAGCATGACTCCGTCGTGAGGGTGCCTGCATCACATCACTGCACAGCTCACAGAGCCGCCTCAGTATTGCCCTGTTCAGGCGGTACCGGCCCACGATCTCTACATCTGTGTACAACTCAAAGCTGATGCGGGCACGGTACTGCCTGTTGGGGGCGTGCCGCCCAGCGGAGCCCTCACGGCCCGTCCCCTGCACTTGCATTCTCACCCCCTCATTACAGCTTCCATGTGAAGCTCCCACTGTCCATCTTCCTGGCTTGTCCCCCGGTCTGATGTTGCTGTGTTACCCCGCTGTCCTGACTGCTACTTCCACTGCACCGGGCACCCCCCCGCTGGCCTCTGCAGCCTATGGCCCACACTGCTTCCCTTGCCTGCCCTGGCCTGTCACTGTCTGTCTTTCTCTCTCTCTCTCTTCCCCACTTGGCATCCCTGTGGTGTTCTTGCGCTGCTTCCTTGAGCCTTTTTATTTTGGCTCATTTCCGCTGGGGTGCAACTTCCAGCTGGTCCGCTGTTGCGCATTGTGCAAGTCTTTGGATATCGCATTGAGCTCTTTATGCATGGATCCACCCCCTTCGGTTGCGCATGCCGTCATTTGCATTGCGTTGTTGCTCAGCATGTTTTTGGTGGTGCAACTGCCTCCTGCTGAATATGGCAGAATGGCGCACTTTTGGACTTAAGCAGGCGCAACCCTATTGCGCATGGCGCAACCCTTTTGAATATCCCACCCTTGGTGTTATCACGGAGTGCTTCCCTCAAAGCACCCAGGCCATCCATGTGAGGGATGTTGATACACATGGACTGAATGTCCAATGTAACCAATATCCACTCTTACTCTACTGCCATCTCTTGGAAGAGTTCTAGAAACTGCATAGTGTCTCGAAGGTAAAATCTAGATTCCTGTGCAACATTTTTAATAAAGGTATCAACATACTGAGCAAGGGGTTCAGTGATCGAATTGTTACCAGAGACAATGGGTCTCATCGGGGGACTGAACAAATCTTTGTGGATTTTTGGTAATCCATAAATAATGGGCCTAACAGGGAAGTCTACAGTAAGGAAATCACATGTTTTCTGTGACATATGCCTCTGGTTAACATTTTCATGCAAATATACATCAATTTCCTTATTTACATCAGCATTTTCCTCTAAATAGATGTATTCAGGTGAATCAGTGTTCTTTCTTGTGAAGAGAACTTTCAGATTGAATTTACGAATAAGGGCTTGCAAGTCCACAGTTGTATCAAAGTGGTTGATGGTTACTGTCAGGACAAAGGACAGCCCCTTATTAAGTATGCTGCTTTCTGCCTCTGTTAATATATATGATGATGATGATATATTCACCACTAGTTCCCCATTCTCTTCTTCTTCTTGTGCTAATACTGTTTTCCCCTTCAGTGATTCACTCTGCCCTTTCACTTTTCAGTTGTTTTTTTTTTTTAACTTTAATTTTTATTGAATTTTTCAAGTATAACAATACAAACACATACATGACAGACAACACTCATAAATAATACATAAAACACTTAGTGCCACTTTGGTAAATAACTTAAATACATTATCTGCAGATAAAGTTTCTGTAAGAAATCACTACAGGAAGGGAATTTATCGATCAAGAATTCGGTTCAGAACACTAGACAGGAATCTGGCTAAACCTAGAAGCTTATATGGGAGCTGTATATAGTAAATACAATGCTTTGTAATGGTTTCATTAAAGCTGTTAATTCTAGGAAATACAATAGAAATTCCAGGAAAATGTTTGAAAAGTAAGTACCCTGTTCCCTTAAGGGAAAAATTTTGGATTTCTGTTGAGA
This sequence comes from Neoceratodus forsteri, assembly GCA_016271365.2. Lineage (NCBI taxonomy): Eukaryota > Metazoa > Chordata > Ceratodontiformes > Ceratodontidae > Neoceratodus > Neoceratodus forsteri. The sequence goes on from CM028131.1 coordinate 1,515,158,334, forward strand.
GGGGAAGATATTGTGCTGAATATGGCAGACTTAGGCTGCCTCTACGTTCCCACTGAACCGCTACTCATGGCACAAAATCAGGTCTCTGTGCCATAATATATATATAAAACCCATCTTCTCCAGAGTAGTTCAAATTGAGTCGGTCTTTTATTAATAGAGATGGTGAGACTCTCCATTCTGTGAACCGAGATCAGCAGATCTTGCCATTGATCATTGGAAATATTCTTATTAGTGAGACAGTTCCTAGTGATTGTTTTTTGGGCTGCCAAGAGCATTATTCTTGGCAGCTTGGCTGCTCCCACATCTCTGTATCTGGGTGAAAGGTCTAAGAAAAAGTATAGTGTGGGGGTTAGGGCAAGATTCGGGTCAAAGATGGAGTGTATAGCCTGTTGAAGCTCCTGAAAGGAGGAGTTTAGTGAGTGGCAGCTCCACAATATGTGAACTAGGGCTGCCAGAGACTGGTCACATCCCCTCCAACAGGTCAAGGCAATCCCCCCATACTTCCCTGTTACAGCTGAGGTTCGAAAGTATCTAGAGAACACTTTCCAGGTGTATTCTTTCCAGCTCACTGCTGCCACTCCCCAGTGAATTCTGTCTAAAGCCTTGGACAAGTCTATCTCAGGTATTGGGACCCCCAAATCCTATGTCCAAGCCTTCCTGATTGTTTGTGTTGTGTCCCGTTTCCACTGGAGGAGAGCTTTATATAAATATGAGACAATCTTATGTTGTGGTGCTCGGTTCTCCAGCACTACTTTAATAAGGTAGACAGTCTGCGGTGGGGATTCCCACTCCTAGGGGAAGATGGAGTGACTGGACATAGTCCCTCGCTTGGAAATATCTAAATCTGTCTTGCCATGACCATGATATTCCATTTTGGGTTACTAACTCCTGAAATGGCAGAACACCCCCCCCTTTCCCAGGAAGTACCAAACTAAAAAAAGGCCCTTGTCTTCCCATTTTCTAAACCCCAAGTCCCATTTAGCAGGAGCAAAGGCCTGCTCATATGTCAGTGGTTTTAGAAGAAGTCTCCATATTCATGGGGATTTGTCATCTAAAACCTCATGCCAGTTAGTTAAGGTATGTGCTGTATAATAATAATAATAAATTTTATTTCGCAAAAGTGCCTTTCAGGCCATCAAGGCGCTTTACAAAAAGATAAGAACAAGCATGATAAAAACAATAAACAATAATAAAACAAATAACAGAGGATCTAAAATTATTCGGTGCCACCAAAAGCATGACACCATAAAAAGGTTTTTAGCGCCTGTTTAAACCCTCCCACAGTCGTGCACTCCGAAGCTGATGGGGTAGAGAATTCCAAAGGGTCGGGGCCACTTGCATAAATGCACGGGCCTCTGAAGATTTCAGAGACACCCTTGGAATCTCCAGCAGCCCCTCGTCAGCCGAACGTAACTGTTGCATTGGGTGGTAAGGCACAAGAAGCTCTTTCAAGTATTTGAGGCCCAGTCCATGTAGGGCTTTATAAGTCAGTAAACCAACTTTAAAGATGATCCGCCACCTAATTGGCAGCCAGTGCAGATTGCGCAGTACAAGAGCAATATGGAAAGCTCACGAAGCCCCATCAACAGTCGTGCTGCTGCGTTCTGCACGAGCTGCAGGTGGCGGATATCAACCCCAGGTAGCCCTAAGTACAGGGAGTTGCAGTAATCAAGGCGTGAGGTCACAAAAGCATGGACCAACGTAGGCAAATCCCCGGACGGAACCAGATGCTTAATCCAGGAGCTATTCCTAAGATGATAAAAGGAAGTCTTGATGACGGACGACACTTGAGCTCGTAAAGTCAGCCCGTCGTCAAGCACTACCCCCAGGTTTCGCACCTCTTCAGAGGATAGGATCTGAGAGCCCCCGAGAAAAAGTCCAGAGGGCTGATCAGCCCACAACCCCTCTATCCGGCGATCCGGGTCCACTACCATCACCTCTGTCTTTCCAGCCTTCAACTTTAACCAGCTCGAGTTCATCCAGTCCTGGATTTCGGCAAGGCAGTTATTAAATACCGGGACAGCTCTGTCCTGGTCGGGAGCAAAAGACTGGTAGAGCTGGTTATCATCAGCAGAGCAGTGAAACCTCAGCCCATACCATCTTACAATGTCTCTGACGGGCAGCATGTACACTGCAAGCAACATGGGGGACAACACTGAGCCCAGAGGTACCACACATGGCAGGGAGAATGGGTCCGAGGAAAAAATCCCAGACACCACTCTCTGACTCCTGCCAGTGAAGAAGTATGTAAAGCACTTGAGGACTGTACCTGTCAGTCCACAGATGGACCTAGGATGTCCAAGCAACACCCCATGGTCTACAGTGTCAAAGGCTGAGGAGAGATCAAGGAGCACCAAGATAGAACGGCTTCTCCTATCTCTTGCCATCAGGAGATCATTGAGCACCTGAACCAGCGCCGTCTCAATACTGTGCCTCTTACGAAAACTGGACTGGAGAGGTTCTTAGATGTTATGGATGGTCAGGTGGTCATCCAGCTGTACCGCTACTACTTTCTCAGTCACCTTCCCTATAAAGGGAAGGTTTGAGATCAGTCTGTAGTTGGCCAGAGAATCCGGGTCCAAAGAAGCTTTCTTTAGGAGGGTGGTTACCACCGCCTCCTTCAGGGAGCTTGGAAACTCACCAGATTCCAGGGAGCACCAGACTGTCTGCGCCAGGACCAGGCCGATAATATCCCAGCAACCCATAATCAAGGAAGTTGGGCCCGGATCCAAACTACAGCATGTAGGGCGCATACCCTGGACAGTCTGCATGACATCCGCGGGCAAGGCAAAGGTACTCAAGGAAGCTCGAAGTGAAGTGACCGAACACCGATCATCAGCAGCCCCCATAGAGCAAGTCGAAAGAATTTCCGACCTGATGTCTGCCACCTTATCCGCAAAGAACCAAGCAAGTTCATCGCACTCCACTTGCAAAAAAGGTCTTCAGAGCTGCAGACAGGTTGGGTTGCACAACCTGTCAACAGTTCGGAAGAGCTGAGCTGGTTAGTTTTGAGCAGCAGCAATCTCCTTGGACAGGAATTCTGCCTTCTTACGGGAGATCGCTGATTGGTTAGTCTGATAATGCTCAACCAATCTAAGGTGATTGGCTTCCAGGGTGGATTTCCACCAACGCCACTCTAACCTACGTCCTACTCGCCGCAACTCCCTCAAAGACCCATCAAACCAAGGGGCCCAAGGGCGAAGATGGAGAGGACGAACACGGACAGGAGCAGTCAAGTCCAGGGCTACAGAAATGGCCTTATTATAGGCCACAACTAAAGTCTCTGGACTCGAGCTGGCCACAGGAAACTCCGAGAGATCAGTCACCGCCGCTAGGCCTTCAGGGCTCACTTCCCATAAAGGGTGGTAACTGCCCATCTCCACAGGGGCAGGCCTTCAAAGGGGGGTGCAAAAGTTGAACCTCACAGTGTAGTGATCAGACCAGACGACAGGTTCCACCTCCAAGTCGGAGGCCTCAATCCCCAGGAGGAAAACCAAATCAAGAGAGTGACCGTGTTTATGGGTGGCAAAGGTAACAATCTGTGTAAGGCCCAGAGATGTCATAAGCTGGGAGAAGTGTTGTCCAAACTGCAAGAGTTCATCATCGACCCATGCATTGAAGTCACCCAGTACCATCAGTCTGGGCGACTCCAATGCCATGTCTGCAACGAAATCCGCTACTTCCTGCAGGAATCGCATCTCGTCCCCGGGTGGATGGTAGACGAGAGCTAACCTGCAACCTACAGCAGCCACCACACGGTACACTCAAATGATTCAGCTTCCTCAACTGGTACACTCATGAGGCCCAACTCGGTCTTAAAACAGACTGCCACCCCCCCACCCCGCCCAGCCCCCACCACGATCCAGTTTAGCGGTGTATCACCGAGCACCTGGCTGGAATTTCAGCATCCAAAATAGGGATCACATTTTCGTCCAACCAGGTCTTGGTGATGCAAACCAGATCAGTTTTTTCCAACAAGATCTGCAATAATTGCAATCTTATTCTTAATTGATCTGGCATTGCATAACACAGCTGAATTGGGCGAGTCGAGAACATCCTAGCTACTTGACTGCCACAAAACCACTCCCAGGCGGGTGACCCCAGTAAGAAGAAGAGGTTTGTTCAGGTTAGGGAGTTCCCTAGTTTCCAGGGTCTTTCACTTGGCAATATATATCCCACTTAACCAGTAGAACACTGTGCGAAGCTGGGTTGCCTGGTGGTATAACTTTAAGTTAGGAAGGGAAAGTCCCCCTCTCTCTTTGGAATCTGCAGTACTGATAATCAAATCCTAGGCCTCTGCTGACACCAAATGAATTGAGAAATGCCCCTGTTCATCCTATTAAAATAGGAAATTGGAATATGCATTGGTAGTGTCTGCGACAAGTACAAGAGCTTGGGGAGCAGAACCATTTTAACTGCTTCTATCCTTTGTACTAGGGGATCGGTATAAGTACCCATCTCTCAAAGTCTAATTTTAATTGTTCTAGGATTGGGATAAAATTAAGTTGAAAAATCTGAGCGCTATTTAGAGACAAGTGGAGTCCAAGATATTTCAGGTGCTCTCTGTTCCACCCGAAGGGGAAGATATCTTTTATTTTATCTGAGAGGGGAATAGGATACCACCTGGACCTCAGTCTTGGCTGTGTTCACCTTATATCCCGCTAGTAAACTAAAGTTCTTTAAGATGTCCCGTAAAGGGATTAGTCCCCCTTCCGGTTTGTTGAGGTAGATCAAAAGATCATCTGCATACAGGACTAGTTTGAGTCCTCCCCTCCCCAAGTGTACACCTTCTGTTTCTTCCCTTTGCCTCAAGTCTTGAACTAGGGGCTCTAAATACAAAGCAAATAAAAGTGGGTAAAGGGGGCATCCCTGTCTGGTTCCCCGAAGCTATGATATGGGATTGGATACTTCCCCATTGATTTTTAATATATGCTTTAGGTTTCGTATAGATGCTATCAATAATTTTAATAAAAGCTGCAGAAAACTCATGCCTTGAGGGTCCGACCCAGGAAGTTCCACGCCACCCGGTTGAAGGCCTTCTCCGCATCCAAACTCAATAGTAAGAAGGGAGACCCTGACCGGGTGGCATGGTGAAGGAGGGCCAAAGTCCTCTTGATGTTGTCCTTCGTCTGTCATCCCGGGATAAAGCCTGTCTGATCATAGTCAGTGAGCCTGGGAAGGGCTCTCTCGAGACACTTTGCTAGTAGTGATGCATATAATTTTTAATCTATATTCAGTATAGATATAGGCCTATATGATTTACACTAAGTTATGTCTTTGGCTAGTTTCGGGATGCTAGTGATAACAGCATAATTCCAGGTCAGAGGGGGGGTCCTCTCCCCCTGAGAAGCTCTGCAAACAGCCAGGAGAGGTATCTCCAACTCTTTTTTAAATAATTCAGGTATGTACCTATCAGGGCCCAGTGCCTTACACTTTTTAAAGAGTTTATTGCCCTGGTCAGCTCCAACAGGGAAATTGGTTTGTCAGTCTGTGACCTGAGTTCAGAGGTAAGCTTCGGTAACCTGAACTTAGATAGATATCTTTGAATTTATGAGTCATCATCCGTTTACTCTAGAGTGTATAGGGTGCTATAGTATTTCCTAAAGGAGTCCATGATCTGCTTCGGATATTTCCCTATCTGTCCTGTTCTGGTGTTTCTGTTTTGGGTGATTGTAGTTTGGGAGGTCTTCTGTCGCAGGTGATGCACCAACAGACGAGTCGCTATTGTGCCTGTCTCACAATATTTTTGATGGAGGCGCTGTAAGTCATGCTCTGTTTTAATGTCTGTTATTTTTTGGATCTGTTGTTTGGTGATTTGCAATACAGGCCAGGCAGCCTGATCTCCCCCTGCATGTGCCGACTGGAGATCCCCCAACTGTTGCTGAAGGTGCTCCAGACGCCGGTTTTGCTGCTTTTTGTGATGTGCTGCATATTTAATCACATCCCCCCGCAGTACAACTTTTATAGTGTCCCAGAGCGTTGCCCTAGGAATCTGCTGGGAGTCATTCTCTTGAATAATTTGGGATATACTTGTCTTGATATAATCAGTAAAATCTTTCAGGTTTAGCAAATAATTATTGAATTTCCATAAAGACCGTCTCTGGTCAGGGCCCCATTCCAATTTTAGAGTAAGCTGGGAGTGATCTGATAAAGTCGAAGGAGTATGCATGCAGTCCACCACCTTATACTGATGTTCGCCTGAAAGCAAGAAATGGTCAAGGAGGGCATAGGAGCCATGGGGGGGAGAGAACAATATGTGTATTCTCTTCTCCCAAGATGCAAAAATCTCCAGGCATCCACCCACAGGGTTCTTCTCACGTATTCTTTTATTGTTTTACTGGCTGTTTTTGTTTTAAGATGCCTAGGGTTTGAAGAGTATCTGGTCCATTGTTTGGTTTAAATCCCCACCCACTATTAAGGTTCCTGTGTGGAGTTCGGTAATCTTATGCAGCAGGGCCTTTATTGTGGCCACAGTGGAGCCATGGGGAATGTAAATTGTGGCAAGGGTTATTGGGGTGCCCTCTAGTGTTCCAGCTAATATTGCCAAGCAACCCTCTGGATCTGTGTAAGTGGAGGAAACATTTAGCTGGGAACCCCAGGTAACCAGTATTGCGGTGCCCCGTCTCTTCCCTTTTCCATGTGATGAGGCCACAACTTGAGAGAAACCAAACTTCTCTAATTTAGCATGCTCTGATTTGCTAAGATGAGTCTCCTGTAAAAGCATGGCTAAGGGGGTCTGTATTTTGAGGGCCGAGAAAACTTTCTGCCTTTTCACCGGATTATTTAATCCGTTTACATTTTGACATACTATTATAATTCCTCGCCTGTCCCCATTTTCCTGTGAGCAAGAAAAATCAGTTTATCGTTAGCCCCAAGTCCCTGTCAAGATTCCCGCCCTTAATACTTCAAAGTGAAACAAAAGTCTCCCCACCCCATCCCCAGCCTCAAAGGTGTGGCAGTTCTCTCGGTTCTCCAATCTTCCCTTATCTTCAATAACCTTCAATCCTTCTAGTGTGGCACAAAGACAAAAAACATTCTAATAATAATTGGCAATAACAAGAAACAACATTTGTAACTGAGTTCCCCCTGCAGTAGCCTTCCAAACATGAAGGATGTCCTCAGAGGAAGAACTATCTACAGTATGACCTCAATGGTATGGGCACCATTCGCGAGGCGCCGTAATGGTCCAGGAGAGCACAAACAAGTTGCGCTCTACCTGGGAGGAGAAAATGGAGCCACGCGTATGACCCGGTTCTCCTGGACTCTAGGGAGATTGAGTCCCAGCCAGGTGTTTAGGCTTTATATCAGTGTTGGTGTCAGCGGGGAGCAGTGCACGCAGAGTGTGGTGCTGGCAACGAGCTCAGCCCAACTTATCAGAAGTGCAGGCTTGAACATTCAAAATTCTTAAGTTACCCCCCCTTCATATGATATGATATTGAATGTCCCAATGAGAAAATACTTATTCCTTCATTAATTTTGAACCCAAATCCACATTTTGTGTCTCAGTTAAGGTCTTAGCTGCCCGAATTGGTGAGTATGCTCACTCGTTATGACTGAGTATATATAACAAAGGGTAGCTTAAGGATCAAGTGCTTACCTGATACCTGCCCCATCTTATAATGTAATTTGGCATGGTGTTCTTGATTATCTAACCAACAGTTCAAGAAAGTCTATCTTTCAGGCCTTCCTTATGATTAACCTGACAACCTCCCCCCCCACCCAAGCGCTGCAATCTCTCTAAATTTAAGAGCATTTGGTGGCTTTGTGCTCAAGTTAAAGAAAAATACTGTCCCAGAAGCAGGGGATAAAGATTTCTCACAGTGATCAGTCCCAAGATAAGGCTCCACTGTACCTGCACTTACCAGTGCGATCTATGAGGTGTGTCCGAACCTGACTCGCCTTTCAGCATTTTGGGGAGATTGTGTGGGGAATACTCTGGTCAGTCTTCTTCCTTTTATCTGCCTGCCGGATGATCCTTGTAAGGTCTTGTGTGAGGGATTTTCAGATGGCTCCTGGCGATAATCGTGAGGAGTCATTTGTGACCACAGTCCAGGCATTGCTTGTAAGGGTATGCTCCAGCTGTGCGATCCTATGTCAGGTGGAGAAATTTGCCAGTCTTTTAGTGTTGGTAGGAGTTCCAGCAGGCTGTTAAAGATTTTTGGGCCCTCATCCAAGAAAAGCTTGATCTGTGCAGGGTAGAGAAGCTGGGCCCATAGACTCTTCTTTTCCCTAATTTCCTTAAGAATGGATCTTGTTTTCTGCCTCTCAGCTTGCAGGGCTGTTGAAAAGTCCTGTTCGAAGTAGATGGGGTTGTTTTTATATTTGAGGTTCCGCAGTTGCCAAGCCTCACGGACCACCCATTCCTTGCTGTGATAAAGGGCCATTCTTATTACCCAAGATCTAGGCCTCACTGACGGGCTGGAGGGTTTGGGGACAAGTGAGCGGTGGGCCCTGTCCATCGTGATGTCGAGATCCGGTGGGATTTCCATAATGGATCGGAGCAGATGCTGTATAAAATCTGTAGAGGTAGCAAACCCTTCTTCTGCATCCTCAGGGATGCCATGGATCTGGAAATTGTTTAGTCGAGCACGATTTTATATGTCCTCTAATCTGCCATGTATTTCCTGATCTCTCTTAAGCAGATGTAAGAGTAAGCGCTCATTCGAGTTCTGGGCCTCAGAAACTTCAGGCAGTTTGACGGTGTTGTCACATACTTTTTTTTATCTATGTTCCGGACATCTTGTCTGGGATCTGCCAATGATGACTCGATTGTTTGAACCGAATGGAATATTTTGTTGAGTGTCCTGCCAGATTTTCGGGACATAAGTGAATCCTCGCCATCTGAATCTTGTGACGATTCAGAGTTCGACTGTAGGCTTTGCGGCTAAGTCGTCTGACTCTCGAAGTCCTCATCCAGGGTGAGCTACTTCATCTTTACTTGGTATGGGGCCAGTTTCAGCCCTTTGGCTTTTGCTGCTTTAGTAGCCATTTCAGCCAGCCTCAGAGGGGAGAAATAGTCAGCTATTCAGGTGGTAAGTCCGAGGGTTAGTTAGGATTGGTAGCGAGGGGTCACAGAGCTCAAGGACTAAGCTTCCACCATTACCCAAACTGGAACCGGAAGTCAATTTTTCAGTTTTGTTCAATACTTAGAAATAGCAAATGAGAATTTACGGTTTTCTGTTACTGCCAGTGTTACACAGGTGTCTTTCTTAGATGTGATGGTTACCAAAGGTGGGGAGGGGTGTGTGGCCACTGGCCTATTGAGAAAAACTACTGATAGAAATGGAGTGCTCCATTTTTCAAGCTGTCACCCAAAACATGCGGTCACAAATATCCTGGTATTATAATATATAAGGGCAAAACTAAGCTGCAGCTGTGAAGAGGGATATCCGAAAAACTGTAGTGTGTAAGCTGAGAGATTCAATAAAACAGGCTACAGCAAAAATAAAGTGTGTAGGAAGCTAAAACTAGGGTGGACCTTATGTAGAGGGAAAAGCTTTTGCTGCCAAAAAATCAAAGGAAGGAAAATAGAAAATTTGAATATGCAGATTGTAACTTTATTACTGTCTTTAATACACAGGCAAAAGAAATAGAACATATGGTAAAAAGAAATTGGCATATTCTGACTTTGGAACCAAGTTTGGAAAAGCTGGTTGAAAATGGACCACACTTCTCCTATCGAAAGGCAGAAAATTTGAGGGACACATTAGTCCACAGCTGGAGTGGAACATCGACAATGGAAAATGAGTCGCATCTTCCAACAGGAACCTTTAAATGTGGAAATTGTTGTGCAAGTAACTACATCAAGGTTGGAAAGAACATTACTTTGCCTCATTCTGGAGAGACTGTATGGTCCAATGCATTTATCTCATGTAGAACTGAAGCTATTGTTTATTTAGCAATATGCAATTGTCAGTATTTTTATGTTCGTAACACAGTACGGAAGTTTAAAAATTGGATATTAGAACCTTTCAGGCGCATTATTAGGTTCACCTGAAAATGCCTTAGTGAATCGTGTAAAATCGAAAGGGAGTCAGCATGTATTTGCATTTTCTGGCCTGGAAAAAGTAGCTGTAGGGAAAAAGTGTGTGTGATCTGGACAGTAGATTAATGTGTAGGGAGACATATTGGCAAATCAGATTTCAAGCTCGCACATTTCCAGGGTTGAATAGACATTTCCAGTTGGCACCCTATTTGAAAAGGAAGTAATGCCACAGACTGGAGAAATTTATTTGATTATTTCAAAAAGCCATAACATCGTTTTTTAGGGAATTTTTTGAGTGGTTCTCTTTGATATACAGTTTGTCCTACAAGAAAGTAATGGTTTAGATATATGATATATAACTTGGTATCTAATTTTGTATTGTCATATAGTTGATGGAGTATTTTTGTAACCAAATGTCTTGACAGTTGTGTAGTTGTATAGGTTAGACAATGTGCAATAGATAACAGTACATATATTTCAGTCATGTATGTACAAATAGATTCTAGTACATATAATGTTGTCCCTTTCATTAAATGTTTGACTTTATCCCTTTTTCCTCTCCCCCCTTTCCCCTTTTCCATATATATATATATATATTGGCATTTTTTGATTAGGGTGAAATTTGTCAGATCCTTAATATGTATTTTTCAGAAGGACCTTGGAATGAGTACATCTTGCACTTATAGATGGATATTGTATATATTTCTCATTCTTTGGTGATAGAGGTGTGCAATTTATTTTTATTTATACTTCTGATATTTCAAATGGCTTATATTGATAACAGCACTTTAAGAAAAGTTCATGATGCTTGTACTTAAATCTGAATTACGTGATAGTGGGGCTATATAAGGTGTGTTTTGAAATGCTTATGATGTCTTGAAAAAGCATCAAGGGCGATGTAAAACATAGACATAGAGTCCTGGAGGGGTGCTACTGTTTTTATATAATAAATACGTTATTTTCTACATTCATAGTCACAACTTGAGTATGGTAGTTTTTTCCGACTGGGGTTGATACATGTGTACATAGTTGCCAGCAGATTAGGCCTAACGGTCGATCACGTCTGCCTGGACATACTGTAGTTCACTGGTAAGGTAGAGTAACTGCTATACCTCCCTTTTTTAGCCTATCTCCACCCCCCCCCCAAATTCCCTGCATACCCCAGCTTTTCTTCTTTCTTCCAACTTTTACCATGAGCTGTATCAATCAAAATCTTTATTTAACCAGGCGGACACCTGTCCCACCTCAAATTTACAGACTCTGGAAGTGTTTTATGTAATCATTGAATCATTGCAGGTTGAGACAAGCACTTTGCTTCTGTTAGCCTTCGTTGGCCCTCTTTTTCATGCAGCAACTACCAGTTATTTTTGTTTTATGACTTTCTCTTAGTGCTTTAACCTGTGTTAACTTCACTGGCAGGTGTTCGGACCCGAGAACCCATACCAACAAGAACTTGTTTTGGGCCTCTAATTGGACAACAGATTGATACGATTGAAGCAGCTGAGTGGTCAGACAAGCCTGCGAATCACTTTTGGAAGGTAAATGTTATACAAGAATTACAGAGGTTTCCCGGTAAACTCTCTATCGATTAAGAACAGTGACTACAAAAGGCTTAGTTTTGTAAAGTCCTAATTATGCATTATTATTAATGTAGTCATTACCAGAAAAGATGCTAAAATAACATCAAGATCCACAGACACATATGTTAGGGAATTCACACAAGACTCAGAAAGCAGAATTAATTCAACATACATCCATGTTACCAAGTGGATTTCTGCATGTATAAAATGGGAAATATATTAATACAATAATGAAATACAGACAGAAAGGTTTATAAACTGCTGAAAACAGAAGAAACTGATAAAAGGTACATCAACTTATAAAGTAGTTAAAATTCTGCAGTTTTAACCCAGTACCAAGTTCCTTCTATCAGGCTACTTCATTAGCAAATGGTTAGGCAGCTCCCTGCACAGATTGTACGCTCTGTTAATTAAGAGCTGGTCTCAGGGCATGCCAGTAGCCTGATTTACTATACAAACTGCAGTTAAAAACTAAAAGAATTTTCAAACTGCAGTTGAATAAATTTTGTTGCACATATGGTGCAAGAAAGAAGATGGTGCCAGACTCAGCAATACAGCTCTTGAGGCAAAACTAGGCTTATGGGTGGCAAAACAAGCCTTTCCAAAATGGACATGAGGACTGAATAAATAGATTGTTCAGTGCTGCAATAAATTAATTTTCCTAAGTTGTAAAAAAGGTTGTTGCTAAGTAGATTAGGGCCAGTTAGTTACAAACTGTATAGTGTCTAGGATATTAACAATCGAGTGATGTATTTTATCCTGAAATATTTTTAGATTTGGTCACATTCTTAAACACCATTTTAAAAATGTTGATGGCCCATTTTATAACCTGTAATTAGCTTTATATATACAGCAGTTACTGTTTTCTCTATAAAACTAGTCAATTTGAAATAAAAAAAAGTTGAGGTGTTCACCTTGTGGTTTGGACCCAATCACAATGTCTGTTTATAGTGGGGATGGTAGTGGTGGGGAGAACAGGAACCCAATTAGTTTAAAATTAACTGCAACGTTTCAGTCTTTTGTGGATTTCTTTGAAAATGTTAGTGTCATTTCAGTGTAGTTTTGGCCAACGGTTTTCAGTTTTTTTTTCTCACAGTATGTAGTCTTTTTTACTACCAACTTCCCAGTGTGCACCAGCTTAGTTGCACAGTATTTCTGTAGTTTGCCTTTTCTATATTATGCATTTACTATGTACGTGGATTGGTGGATACGTGCCACTAGTATAACCAGAAGTTTGCCGATTATTAATATATATATATATATATATATATATATATAAAAGTTATACTATATATTTATTATATTTTCATTTGCGAAATCGTAGGACAGTTTTTACAGTGTATAAGTTAGGACAGTACATAATTACATCAGTCAGATACGTAGCACTACATTAGTCAAGGGTCTCAGGACTACTTACATATTTTACAAAGCAATTTATATCATAAGCACTAAGACATTTACGTAAACCATCATCAGAGTCTATATGTTTCTAAGGTACAAAAGTAGGATGTAAAGATGAAATATATAGAATCCATTTCCTCCATTTAAGCTCAAATACAGACCACTTATCTGTGCTTTTAGCTATTAATCTCTGTAATACATAAATGTCTCCCATTATTCCCCACCAGTTCTATATATTTGGAGACATCTTCTTCCCCCAGTTTCTAGTAATTGCTTTTTTAGCTGCCAACATATAAGTAATGAACAGTGATCCTCTGGGTATTGGGAGACCGTCTGGCGGAATTGAGAGTAGAACTAGCTCAGGTGTCAATATTGCTTCCACATCTACCAGTTCTTTTAATGCCTCTAAAATATCTCTCCAGTAACCTGCTAACTGCAGGCAGGCCCATAAAACATGGAACTGATCCGCAGATATTTCTCCACAATCTCTCCAGTAATTGCTTAATGTTCCTGATGAGAACCTGGCCAGTCTTGCCGGAGTATAGAAAAATCTATTTCTAACTTTCCGGGCAAATTCTCACCAGTAGGGGGCTCCCAAAAGTCCCATTGAGAATTTAGTATACTTTTCCCAATCTTCCTTTGATACCTGGACTGGAAGCTCTTTATTCCAGGCATTCAGAAGTCCCTGAGTTGAATTTTTTGATAATTCCATCAAACCCCAATATATTAGTCCCACAAAGTGGGGCCACAACTGTCCTCTCCCTGTGGTCATGCTAAAGTAAGCAATAAAGGGGGTAGATCAGAGAGCCTACTAAAAGCTGGTCCTTTACTTTCAACGCCCTCTATTAAGCTTGTATAAATTGAAAAATCTTGCTGTGGAAGATTGTATGTTCCTTGAAGTTTAGTAAATGAGAGGACCCCCTGGCATCCACCAATTGGAACATAAACTTAAAACCTTTTTGTCTCCATTGAGCCAAAGTACCCTCCTGTTCCAAAGTAAGAGTTTGGATTCCGAAATTTAATAAATTCAAATAGGGATCCACTGGTTCCAGCTCTCTGAGATGGATGATTCTCTTCCAAGTCTCCACAGTAGAATTTGTACAATAAATAAGTTTAGGTCTTTTATTTACTGGGGCATATAGCATTTGTAAAAGTTCACTCCCCTCCCTTACCCCATTTAGGGTGAATTCTAAGTTCTTCCATGGTATGTCATATTTTTGGTTATTCCAGTTGAAAACTCGAGCTATCACTGTAGCATTTGCATACATCTGAAGATCAGGCAAATTTAAACCTCCCTTATTTTTTGGTGACATTAATGTAGACCACTTGATTCGGGGTTTTTTTCCCGGCCCAGATAAATCTTGCCAAAGACTTATTCCAGGAGGGAAAGTACATTCCATCTGGCATCATCAGTATGGTCTGAAAAAGATATAGCAGCCTTGGAAGAATATTCATCCTAATAAGATCCACTTTAGAATATAGCGATAGGTGAAGTTGGGACCATTGATGTAGATCAGACTCTATTTTTTGTGTTAAAGGTTCATAGTTTACTATAGTGAGATGCATTAACTGGTCTGGTAATTGTATGCCTAGATATTTTATCTTAATGCTATTCCAGCGCAGAGGCAAACTACCCTTCAGTGTCTGTGAGGGGAGAAATGAAAGGGAAGAACTTCTGTCTTAGAAGAATTTATTTTATATCCAGAGAATTGAGCAAATTGCTCAAGTATCTCCCATATTGCTGGAATAGAGGACTCTGAATCCGCTACTGACAATAAAATGTCATCTACATATAAAGCCAACTTCCATGATTGAGTGCCCAGTAGAATGCCCGTAATTTTTTCTGATTTTCTAAGCATCATAGCCAAGGGCTCAATATAGATGGCAAATAACAAAGGTGATAGGGGGCATCCCTGTCTAGTGCCTCGCTGTAGCTTGATATAGGGTGTAATATTACCATTAAGTTTTATATATGCCCTTGGTTCAGAGTATATTTGCTCCAACCAATTCACAGATTCCTTCAGGAAACCAAATGACATTAATGTTCCCCATAAAAATCTCCAGGATACTCTGTCGAAAGCCTTACAGGCATCTAAACTGACTAAAGCCGAGGGGGTAGCCGAGTTAGCCATATAATCCATCAAGTGGATTGTTCTTTGTACATTATCTGCAGTCTGACGCATGCGTAAGAATCCTGCCTGATCTGAGTGTATCAGGGTAGGCAGTATAATCTCTAACCTATGGGCCTATATTGCCTTGTATATCTTATAGTCATTATTTAAAACTGAAATGGGTCTATATGACTCTAAATTTAATGGATCTTTACCTGGTTTCAATATAGCTGAGATGGCCGCATATGACCATGGGGGGGGGGCTGGGGTCACCTCCATCCTGCACCTCTAAAAAAGGTTTTTGCATTGGCTGAATTAATTTTGAAAGAAAAATCTTATACCATTCGGCTGCAAAGCCGTCTGGGCCTGGGCTTTTTAGTGTTTTAGAATTTTTAACTGCTTTCTGGATCTCTATAGTGGAGATGGGGTGTAAAAGTGAAGCCTGCTGGGATTCAGATAAGTGTGGGAAGTTAAGGGGTGTCAAGAAATTGTTTATACCCTCTGGGGAGGGGGTTGTAGGATCAGAGTACAAGTCTGCATAATATTATTGGAATGCTTTCAGAACTGCAGGGGTTTTACTAAGCATATCGCCTGCTATGGGGTCTCTAATCCTTGTAATAGTGGCAGTCTGCTTAAATCCTCTAGTACATCTAGCCAAATTTCTGGCACCTTTAGGACCTCCCTCATAATAGTTTCTTTTAAGCTGTAGTAAGGACATTTGCATCTTATGATCTAAAATGGATTGTAATTCCGACTGAATTTGTCTAAGCTCTAATTGTGGAACTCGTTCTCCTCTATCTCCCTTCTGCTGTAGTTCTTGTAACTTATCTTGTAATATTTTGTATTTGGATTCTCTTTGTTTATTTAATCTAGAGGAATAAGAAATAATCTCTCCTCTAATCACAACCTTCAGAGTATCCCAGAGGATAGTAGCTGAAACAGATGGATCTGCATTCTCCTCTAAGATTTGCGTTATACTGTCTGCCATTCTGGTCTTAAACACTGGATCCTTCAAGAGAAAAAGATTCAGTCTCCATAAAGTTGTTTTGTTTAACCCGACCTTAATTAAAAGAGGTATATGGTCTGAGAGGAGGCAAGCTTCGAGAGATATATCTTGAATCATATCTAGGTGCTCTGTAGATGTAAAAAAATAATCTGTTGTAGCTGAGGTGTGAAATCTAGGGGAGACAAAAGTATGTCCCTCCATGGAGGGGTAGAAATGTCGCCATATATCTGTAAGACCCATCTTAGGTATCTGGGCTTTTAAAAGTTTTGAATTGGAGTAAACCTGTGTTGTTTAGGGAAAGTGGAATCTTTCTGCGAAGACATTATTAGGTTGAAGTTGCCTCCTATCAACATTACCCCCTTTTGCTTTTCGAGCAGTCTGTTAAAGGACTGTCTCAGTAGAGAGGGGGGATACCCCTGGTGGCAGATAAACACTCGCTGTTGTCACGTCAGTCTCATGCAGCCTCCCTTGTACTATGACAAATTGCCCATTATTATCTGAATAGACCTCCCCTTTAGTGAAGGGAGTAGTAGCTGGAATCAGAATTGCCACTCCACGCCTCTTCCCCAATTTACTGGATGAAGAAAAGACAGTGTATCTGCCACCTGCAGCAAGCCTAGCATGTTCCCCTTGCAACAAATGTGTCTCATGTAAATAAATGCATTCTGCGTTCTGCTTACTCAGATATTGTTGTAATCGAGCTCTTTTTATGGGATGATTATTGCCATTAATATTTAATGACAATATCTTAGCTGTTTCTAATACCATATTTTCTAGGGACATGGATATGTTGTTCATCCACACTTATTGGCAGGTTCCTTGCCGCTTTAAATCTTGCCGGAAGGTCTTCAAGCTGGCTCCTCCCACCCACCCGGGTGGTAAAACTCTCGGCTCCGCCCCATGACGCCAGATCTTCCTTACCGCTTTGAAGCTCAGGTTCCCTCCTAGCGCTGCGTTGAAGACTAGTTCTAATTCTTGAAGTTGAAATCAAAAGTTTTGCTAAAAGACTTGGTCTTCTTCTCCTCTGGCTGCGATGGACCAGTCGACTCGGTTTTGGAGGTGCCCTTGTGGGCAGAAGATGTCTGGGGCGGATCCGCACTCCCGTGCGTCACTGCCTGGACGCTTGACACGACCCGCAGGCCTCGACTTGCTCTTCCACCCGGCCTATGTCCTTGAAGACCGTGATGCCCGATTACAACTGGGGCGCTCCGAGAAAAGAATTCTGCCGGTGAAATCTAAAGAGACCCGATTGGCGGTGTCCGCGGCGGCGGGCTCGACGGATCAGCTTAAGCAGATGATCGCCCTCGAAGAGGAGGCGGCGCGGGCCGCTTCTACCTCAGCTGCGGCATTTGTCCCGCTCTCTCTCGGTGCCTGGTACTCGGCTTCTTTTAAGGAATTTTGTCTGACCCTCTCGACCAAAGGTGAGGGTCCAACTTCTTCGGGACCTTTTTCCAGGTCCAAAAAGCGCAAAAGTAAGTCTCTCCGTCGACGCTCTTGGGAGCGGGAAAGATCCCCCTTCCCTTGTCGACAGTCGGCTTGATCGACCCCTCAGCTTCAGCCACTGGCTTCCGGTGTCCCGTCAGGCCAGTTGACCGAGACTCCCGTCGGCGCGGTCGAGATTTTCGACCGTTGAGACAGGTTGTCGGCTGGAGAAGCTGAGAATCCCTCTCCCAGTTCCCCGGTGGAGTTGAGGATCCCGTCGGCTCGTCTGTGCCTCCGGTTCCGGAGCCTTGGTGGGATCATCCGAGGCGAGGGAGTGCGATTCCGACACTTCTCCTCGCCTTCCTCAGCCTAATCGAGACTCTCGGTCTCGGACATCCCTCATCGATCCAACCGATCCCGCCCGCCATGGCCGGTCCTAAGTCTCGTACCCATGACAAGCGTACCGCCGCTCTTCCTCAGATGAGGGAGGCTTTGGCGCAAGTTGCGTCGGAGGTACGAGGAATTCATGTGGCAACAGCTCCCTTTGACCGGGAATAAGCCGACCCAGTCGTCTTCCCCGGCCATTAAGTGGCTGTCACTGGAGCAGCCGAAACAACCCCTTGTTGTAGTCGAGGAGCCTGTTCTCAGGCCGGTTGTTCGGGCAATTCTAGCTGCCCCACCGATTCTGGTGGAACCTCTGCCTCCACAGCCATTAGTTGGGGCTCCGACCAAAAATTCTCGGGTGGCCTTGGGTTTGCCCCATAGGCTGTCTGTCACCCTCACTCCCGATAAACCTTGGCAGGGGGAGGGTGGCTCAGGCCTGAGACAGCTCTTTGAGGACTCTTCTGAGTCCGATGATGGTTCCTCCCTCTTCTCCAAGCGCATGGACTTGGAGTCCTCGGGAGGGCAGTCAATGGACGATAGCCCTTACGTCCTTCTTAGGGTTGCTTGACTCATCTCTGAGTCACGGGATGAAGCTTGAACCCGTTTCAAGCAGAGCCAGGTATCCCTCACGGAGATTCTGGACGAGGATTCTCCGGAGGCCTTTCCGGTGGCGAAGCCATAGTGAGTCCGGCCTTGGAACTTTGGCAGCGTCCTGCTTCCTGCCCTGCGCCTTGACCAGGTTGACAGGAGAGTATCATCGGTCTGGTTCCCTGTCGGTTTTTGAACACCTCTTGGCGAGGGTTGGTTACCGACAGCGTTTTCGGCGTGCGAGCATGAGGATGATGGACAAACCTCCGACAAGGAATCCAAGAAATTGGATTATGCGGGTGGAAAGTCTATGCTGCGTCCTCTCTCGGCCTTCGTCAGGCCAGTTCGGCCGTCCTCATGGCACATTTTTCTCACGCCCTGTTGGGCTCCCTGGATGAGGTTGTCCCTCATCTTCCCGCAGATCTGCAGACTACGGTCAGGCAGGTGCGGGAGCAGGGCAGGGCAGTGGCCAAACAGCAGCTCCAGACTGCGTTAGACATCAGGGACTCATGTGCCAGGTCTGTGGCGGCCGCAGTGGCCATGCGTCGTCGGGCTTGGCTGAGGATATCCACCTTTACCTCGGATACCCAGCACAAGTTGGCAGATGTTCCCTTTTTGGGGACTGACCTCTTCGGCCCTGGGGTGGAAGGTCACCTGCAGAGGATCGAGAAGTCCAATGCTACCTTGGACTCGGTCTCTTCCGCTCAGAAGGACAAAGGCTGCAAGCCACAGCCTAAGCCCTTTAGGTCCTTCTGCGCCTGCGGCCTTGACCCAACAGCGTCAGGGCCAGCAAGCTCGACCTTGGTATCCCAAGCCAAGCCGTCGGCTTCCTCCAACAGGAAGCAGGGAGGTAAAGGCCGGGAGGTCCCTCGGCGGTCCCTCCTCCAAGCCTGCCCAGTGATGGGCTGAGGTGTCGCCCCATCCTGTCACCTCACCCCTGGTTCCCCCGTGGAGGCGCTCAGAACTTCCTTTCCGCCTGGTCCGCTGTTACCACGGACAGGTGAGTACTGAGAGGTGGTGGAAAAGGCCTACCTCTGGAATTCGAGCAGGCCCGCCCTTCAGAGCCATCGCATCTCGGGGGCCTCGGGGTCCGCCAGCCTCACTGGCGGCTCGCCCGAGCCGACATCGCTCCTCCTCCAAGGTGATCCGGAGGTGAGGACCCCCCTTCAGACCCGGGGTTCGTGTCCAGTATTTCCTGGTTCGAAGCAGACGGGGCTGGCGCCCCATTCTCGACCTACTGCGACCTGAACAAGTTCTTAAGGTCTCGAACCTTTCAGGATGGTCACTCTGGCGCAGATAATACCATCTCTGGAACACGGCATGTGGTTCTGCTCTCTGGACCTACAGGGCCAGCGTTCTTTCACGTCCTATCCGTCACCACGCCGGAGATTCCTCCGCTTTCGGCGGAGGATCCCTCTTAGTTCGAGCCATGCCCTCGGCTTATCTCCAGCTCCCAGGGTCTTCACCAAATGCATGGCAGTGGTGACAGCATTCCTCTTGGCGCCCGGGGTCCGGTGTACCCTTACCTGGACGATTGGCTGATAGCAGCCTCCTCCAGGCAGGGAGGTGGAGCGGTCAGAGATCTGGCCCTCAGGTTTGCTCTCAAGTTGGCCTTCTCATCAACGAGGCCAAGTCGGAACTCGAGCCGAAGCAGGTGATCCTGTTCAGCGGGGCAGAGCTCGACTCTCTTCGAGCCAGAGCACGGCTCCTGGCGGACAGGGCCGAGGTTCTTACCTCCTTTGCCCAATCATTTCTGGTTGGGCAATCGCGCCCTGCCTGGGACTTCCTGCACCTTCTGGGTCTCATGGCGGCCTGTACCAGCGTGGTCCATTGGGCGCACTGGCACAAGCGCCCCCTTCAGTGGGGACTGGCCAGCCAGTGGTCACAACGCTGCGATCCTTTGGACCAGCTAGTGATAGTGACCCAGGAGATGTGGAACGCTCTCCAGTGGTGGACCGTTCCATTCCATCTGCAGGAGGGCATCCCGTTTGTCCGCCCCGAGCCGGCGGTCTCTATCGACCGATGCCTCTCTGATGGGTTGGGGTGCCCATCTGGGGGAACACCGAGTGCACGGCCTCTGGTCCCCGTGGGAGTCCCGATGCCACATCAACCTGCTGGATCTCTGAGCAGTCCGCCTAGCTCTCACCGCCTTTGCTTCTTTTCTCCGGGGTCAAGTGGTCCGAGTCCAGATGGACAATACCACGACCATGTACTACCTGAACCGCCAGGGCGGGACGCGCTCCATGCTTCTATGCAAGGAAGCTCTCCGCATTTGGTCACTGCGGCGCAGCCTGGGCGGATCTCCTAGCCATTCATGTGGCGGGGCCTCCAATACCCTGGCGATGCCCTGAGCCGGATAGGGGCTGCATCTCACGAGTGGTCTCTCCTGCATAGGTAGTACAAGATCTGTTCTCCCACTGGGGCACACCTCAGGTGGACCTGTTTGCCTCCAGGGAGAAAGCGAAGCTGAGGCTGTTTTATGTCCGCCCCCCTCAGCAGGGCTCGCTGCAGGGGGATGCCTTCTCGAGGCTGTGGACCCCGGGCCTCTTTTACGCCTTTCCCCCATTTCCCTTGATTCACAAGGTGCTTCTCAAGGCAAGGATGGACAAGGCGCAGGTGATTCTGATAGCCCCAGACTGGCCCTGCCAGTTCTGATACCCAGATCTCCTCAGCCTCCGCTCCAGGCTCCCGAGGCAGCTTCCAGCTCGCCCGGACCTGCTCTCAGTCAATCAGGGGAAGGTGTTCCATCTGGACCTTCAATCCCTGCACCTGACGGTCTGGTTCCTGAGCGGCTAGAGTTCCAGGCCTTGGGTCTTTCCGACGAGGTCCTCAATGTTGTTGAGGCGTCTCACAAGGAGTCGACCAGAAAATGCTACGCCTTCAAATGGAAGAGATTCTCCATTTGGTGTCAGGGCAAGGGCTTGGACCCTTCCTCCTATTCTGTGGCAAGCATTTTGGACTATTTATGGTCCCTTTCTAGTCAAGGGCTTAGATCGGCGACCCTAAAGGGTGCACCTGGCAGCCATCTCTGCTTACAGGCGGGCAGGGCAGTCGATAAGCATGAGGAAAAATGTAGCTTTTCAAAGGCCTTGATCAATTTCCCCTCGGTCGCGAGAACCTCCACCTCCGTGGGATTTACTGCTGGTACTGGCAAAGCTCATGGGCAAGCCATTGAACCAATGCACAGGTGTGATCTCTCACCTGTCGTGGAAGACCGCCTTCTTGGTGGCTATCCGTCAGCCAGAAGGATGGGAGAGCTCCAGGCGCTTTGCATGAGTCTCCTTACCTGGTCTTCCACAGGGACAAGGTTGTCCTGCGCCCCCAACCGAAATTCCTTCCGAAGGTGGTGTCGGAGTTTCACCTTAACCAGGTGCTGACTGCCGGTGTTCTACCCCAGTCACACCTCGGAGGCCGAATATAGGCTCCATACTCTGGACCTTAGAAGGGCACTCGCTTATTATAAGGAGCGTACGGCTGAAATTCAGGGAGAGGTTCGCCAGATGTTTGTCACATACGCTGAAGCCGCACCTGGCAGACCTGCAGCCAAGCGGACGATAGGCAGATGGGTCACCTCCTGCATAGATCACTGCTATAAGTTGGTGGGCATGGAGCCTCCCAGAGGGATAAAAGCTCATTCTACCGTCATACTGCTGCATCGGTGGCTGCTTCCAGGGACGCCCTATCCAGGAAATCTCCGAGGCTGCTACCTGGAAGTCAGCACACACCTTTATTACCCATTACCACATCGACCTTGAGTCACGCCGGGATGCTGGTTTTGGGGCCTCGGTTCTCCAGTCTTTATTCCCTAAGTAGGGGGTGTGCCTTGCCTCCCTCCTCCCGGAGAACTGCTAGGAGTCTGCCAATAAGTGTGGATGAACAACATATCCATGTCCCTAGAAATACAGGTTACTCACCTGTAACAGGAGTTCTAGGAATGGTATATGTTGTTCATCCACGACACCCAACCTCCCCGGCTTCGACACACAACCTGAGCTTCCAGCGGGCCAGATCTGGCGTCATGGGGCGGAGCCGAGTTTACCACCCGGGTGGGTGGGGGGAGCCAGCTTGAAGACCTTCCGGCAAGATTTAAAGCGGCAAGGAACCTGCCAATAAGTGTGGATGAACAACATATACCATTCCTAGAACTCCTGTTACAGGTGAGTAACCTGTATTTGTTTTCATTTGATAAATCATTACTGATTATTGCACTTTCTCCCCTTCCAATTTCCACAAGGATCCACAAAGTCTCCAGAGTGTACCAACAAGAAATATCCTATCTTGTCTTAAATGTCCTGTCCTTTGACCAGTGTCACGTAATCTAACTAAAGTTCTCCTACTGTCCCTTATCAACCAAAAATAACTTATCACATACATAGCTGTGATTAACCACTGTAAACTGCTAATGTAAGAGGTGTATCTAGTAATCTGAAAAGATAGCTGTGCATCAATGATTGAATAACTCAAAAACATATATACACATAACTGTTGCTTTTAGTATCATTCTGTGCTGTAAAAGCTTTAGGACTTCGAAATGTGGGGAAAGAAATAAACTCCAAATTTCCAGTAGAAACTGCTCTTGGTGCATTTGAACTCTCCTTAGGACTGAAGGGAATCCCTTAACATTGTTGTTAGGGGCCTTCGAGGAGCCAGTAAACTGTTCCCCTTTAAATAAGACAAAAATAATATAGGAGAGGAGTATAAAACTCTAAAGAAAATCTTTAGGGACATCCCCCAAAAGCAGCATAGAGCTCAAAAACTGCTACAATTAGCATAGTCAAATAATTATATCTGTAACTTCTAGTCCACCTTTAGAAGGCACTTGGATTATGTAAGGTAGAATCTGTTCATCATGCAGTCTCCTAATTCAGGCTTAGAGCAGCTCATTATTATAGAGAGCACACTTCGGGCCTGAGAAATTGATGGCGCAGCACTTCTTTTTTTTTTTTTTTCAGTCTCTCTCTGTCTCATGCTCACTTCAGCCGAATGAGCTTCTCAGTTTCAAGTATTGTCACTTTTTGCTTCTCTCCTGTAGACTGATAGGGTAGATTTGATTGTTCCCAGTTCTTGTTGTTTTCCCTGTCTTCTGTTAGAGTTAGACTGCCAGCCAACTTGGCGTTTTTCTGGATTGTTGCCACCCAAACTTCGTTCGGGAAAGTGCAGGCCCATTTTTGTAAGTTCTTCTTTTGCTTCATGAGCAGTAGAAAACTCTCTCTCTTTCCAATAGGCAGAAGCACAGTTAACCGCACTGGATAAGGGGTTGTAAATTTGTGCCCTGCTGCTTTCAGTACTGGATGTAACGGTAAATAAGTACGTCTCAAACGAGTGTTTTTTGGTGCATAGTCATGATCAAGATATATGCGAGTTGACCCATAGAAAACTTTCTGGCACTGCCATGCTATAAGCAGAATATGTTCTTTTGTTGCATATCTGTTGAAACGAAGAATTACTGACCTAGGTGGAATATTTGCAGAGGTAGGTTTAGGTGCCAATGCCCTATGCACTCTTTCGAGATGAAGGTTGAAATCTTTTGGCAGTTCTAAGGCTGTGTGTAGCAAAGCTTCAACAAATTCCTTAATGTTAATTCCCTCAGAATCCTCAGGTAAATAATAAATTCTGATGTTTTTGCGGCGTGCTCTGTTCTCAAAATCTTCTTGGCGATCAATTATTTGTTCTTGCCTCTCTTTCTTCTGCTGTACCGTTTGTTCCAAATAGTCTGTTCTATTCTCAGTTACTGTTGCAGTTCTCGCTTGTTCATCTACTTTCTGCTCTAATTGTATCACATCTCTTCTTTGATTTCTGCACAAAAAGTAAGTATCTCTTGGTAAATTAGGTCAAGTTTTGCCTTCTTCACTTTGTTTTTTGGTTGTTTCTGCTGAGATTTGAACAAGCCCCATTTAAGATCTGCAGAGTCCCGGTTATCTGATACGACTGAGGCCTCCGATTTGGTTCCATCAGCTATCTCCTGCATCGTGCTGTGTTGCGTTATTAAATTCAATCTCTCCAATTCTCTACACTTTCCTCTGGTTTTGTAATGCAAAATCTGTTTCAGAAATATGCAGGATTACAGCCGAAGCGTAGTTTTTTTAGCTCGGGGTAGATGCAGTTGTCTTTCTAGGCTGCCATTACTCGGGGGGGCAGAACTGGAAGTTCAGGTTTGCCGATTATATTTTGATATCCCTGGATTCATAACCACTGGATCAAAGATGGTTGACCAGCAGAGTTGGAGAAGTTGCTTAAAAAAAAAAAAAAAAAAATAATGTTACATTCACAAGTTACTCTTACATATTTTGATTTTCTTTATCCTCTGTCACTGGTACTGCCCTCATTTGCTTTGATGTGACCCAACTATCCTTTTCTTCTCTAGCTCTTACCTCCCACCTTCCAGAAGGGTCCACAGTGCAGCTCCTGCATCTGTGGTGGATTCTTTCATGTAGTGTACAATGGTCCCCTCTCAGGGTCATTGAGTGTTTGGGAAGTGGAGTGGCCAGTCTGGCTGGCAGGACATTGCAAGCACCAGCATCATGCTGCAAGCTCTGGGGCTTTTCTTCTTAGTCCCCCCGCCCCAGAATTACTAACTGCTGATGGCTATGTCGTCATGGAGCATGTACAAGGTGTGCTCATGCTACTAATTTCAATCCATATCTACTTGTCCACGAGCAGCTCTAAATGCACTAACACTTGTGGTCCATGAGATAGCCATTTTGCAGTGGAACCTGCTACCCTCCCTCCCCATAGGAGGAGAGGGTCCTGTGGGATGCTCAATCCCCTCCCCCCCAAAACTGGCCACCAACATCCGCGGCTCGTTCCCAAACCCTGGTGGTCGGCATTGCAAGTGACAGCATTGAGGCTGTGCTGACAGGATGGATCCTTGTCTGTGACTTTTGTATATGTTAATATTTCCCCCAGAGCCACTCATCGGGAAAGAACTGTGAAACTGAGCTGTTCCGGCTCGAGCAGAACGCAAGTGAAACCACTCTTATCCAGCAACGAGTGTCTCTGGGGGACATATTAATATAGATCGAGCACAATCAATAATTAAAAAAAAAAAAATAAAATCCCAGAATATTTCTGTTTCCAGTGCATCTGCGCATGAGATGATCTACACAAAATAAGTGTGTCTCATGCGTAGATGAAAGGAGTGCTCCGATTGGTCGGGAGCATCCCCTCGATCTAGAATATAAAAAGTAGCAAGTAACTGTAATGCATATTATTTTTTATATTTGAGTGTTCTCTGTTTCTTGGGTGCTTGTGCATTGATATACAGTTGAGTAAAATGACTGTGATAACCGTTTTGGTAAGTGTGCCATTACTTCCTTTCTACTTTTTATGTTACTTTTGTAAATAACATTCTAGGATTGTGGATATGTTGTTCATCCACCTTATTGGCATGTCCCTTTCCCCTTTAAATCTTGCCGGAAGTCTTCAAGCTGGCTCCTCCCACCCACCCAGGTGGTATATACCTCGGCTCCGCCCCATGATGCCAGATCTTCTGCTGGAAGATACAGGTTGCCTTCCTTGTGCTCACGCATTTCGTAGGCCCTGGCTTTCAAAACTTCATTGTTCGAGTTAGCGATCTCCTCTTCGCGTCATTAGTCATGGAGAAGAAATCTTCCCGTGGACTTTGCCTGTGTCCTTGCGGACAAAAAATGTTGCGCACCGGACTTCCGGTGATGTTGGCAGCAATGGTAGACTGATCTTACCAGGGCTCCCCTGGGACTGCTTCCAAATCTAACCCATCTGCGACCCACGCTGGCTTCCAGAGGTAAACAATGCAAAATTGATGACATGATGGCTAAGACTCGACAGCGACTGAAGGATTTTATGGCAGAGGGGGAGAGAATAGGCCAGAGCAGCAAAGACCCTGAGGCGCGGGATGAAGGCCGCAATTCGCCTCGGCGCTCGAGTATCTCAAGCTCAGACCCTGCATCAAATGATAGCTCACAGGAAGAAGCTGCTTTCACTATAACCTCTAAGAAGCTGTATAAAGAGCTACACAGGCTGGGAGATACCCTCACCCGAGTCCAAAAAGACCTAACAGAAGTGAAGTCGGAGCAGAAAGAGCAGTAAAAAAATTTTGCTGACCTGGAGCAGAATGCAACAGAAACATCCAAATCTGTTGACTTACACAACGGTGCCATTCTCCAATTACATGATTGGGAAATCTGGCTACAACAAAAGCTAGAAGATTTCGAGAACGGGCCACGAAGGGTGAACATCCGAATTCACAGGAATACCGGAGGGGACTGAGTCTGGAGACATGATCTCCTTCATTGATAGCTTCCTACGAGAAGTTCTAGGCTTGGAGAAGGACTTTCCCCTAAATATTATAAGAGCCCACAGATCGTTAAACAGCCAGACCGACTGACCCAAAAGCACGACCAAGATCGGTAATCATAGCTTTTTTAGATTACCGCACCAAATCTGAGATATTAAAGCGGGCATGGGCGATGAAGGAGGTCGTGTTCGTTGATGTAATGCTATTCTTCGAGCATGATTATGCTCCTGCGACGATGGATCGCAGATGGAAACTTTTCCCAATCCTGAAACAACTGTGGGTTAAAGGAGTCAAAGCACGCTTGGACTATCCTGCAACTTTAAAAATTACATCCGACTCATGTACACGCTCTTTTTTTTTTTTAAATTTCGGAAGCTGCAGAGTTCCTGAAGCAGTTGGACATTTCAGTGGCCTCCTTGCTCGACCCAGAGACAATTAGAGAACTGGAGGGGCGGCGCTGGTACACAGTGGTAGGCCCAAGAGGAAAATCTGCACGACCGGCTGCAAATAATAAACCGGATAACCGCCCACTTGAGCAGCTCGAGGGGTCGCGAATTCCGACTCCCATGCAGGTCTCTTCCCTGCCTCAACGTTCAAGTAGAAGTGCAAAATGGAATAAGGGGGCGAAAAGGAGAGATACGCAGAGAAATCCACTTGCAGAAACTGGGTGAGGCAGGCCGCAGATGCAGAAAGCACGGGACTCATGGTAGACACCTGTGCACGGGATCTTAAATAAAAGAACCAACTGCCTCCAGTTCATGAAGATGGAATGGGACTTTGCATCAGGTAATGGATCGGAGTAGAGGGAAGGGGGTTCATAAATAAATTGAACATAAGAAATGCATAAGGGCGCTGTAGATCTATATGTATCGGGGGGGGTTCTTTCTCGCCTTCATTTCTTGTTAAAACCATTAATAGATGGGCAACATGGAACAATATGGAACGTATGAGTGAAGAAATGTAAAAATGCAAATACCACTCTCTAGCAGAGCTCAAATGAGCCATACATTTATTTCATTTTCAAGAAACTTAAAGTAGCATGTTTATATTGAAATATTTAGATGCATACAGAGGCGGAGCAGATGGGGGGTCACATGGGGAGCGGAAGGAGTACTGGTTCAAACAACATGAAGTCTTGCTGTATTCTGACAATAGCAGTGAGTCCCAACCTTCGAACTGCCCCGGAGATGAAAGTGTTAACTTTCCATGCCAGGCATGGAACGCTGAGCTTGAGCTCGGTTGAGACTCTGTCTGTTGCTGTTTGAACTCAAACCGTCAGATTCTTTACTCCGCCTCACTGAACAGTCGCTCCGGAGATTTCTCCTTTGCTCAGTTCAATTTGTCGGTTAAAGTACCACTTTTCTTGGTTTTCGACCGAATTTAAACCGCAACCTGTTGGTTCAGTCTCTGTCTGTGGTATTCGTGAGTACTAGATAGGTTTATATTGTTTTCTATTCTGTGTGTAACTTGTAAACGGTTCATCGGTTCGGTTTGAACCGATCAAGTTGTTGTAAAAATCTTTATTTCTACTTTAGAGTGTGGTTACCGGTTCTTATCGGTTCTAAAAAAAACGGATTTTATTACGTCTTTTTCCACGATCCGTAACACGGTCAGGAACCGATAGGAGGGTCTTGCCTGGCGGATTGCCATTAAAAGGGTAAGTTTTGTTAGGAATGGCACCATGTCTGAGAAATCCGAAAGAAAAACCGGGCCCACTGGGTTTCAACACAGTACTGTGAGTGGGGAAGTCTTTGCTAAGGCTGACCCCCACACCACCTGTGTTTATTGTCTGGGGTTTGACCACCTCAATTCAGACTGCCAGATTTGTAAAAATTTTCCTGCAGCTACCCTAGAGAAGAGAGTTGGTAGGCTCAGGGAAAGGGAGGACAAAAAGTCCGCTGACCTGGATAGCCAGCCGGTTCAGTTCAAGCCAAACCAGAAGGAATTGCCCTCTGACCGGTAGCTTCTTAGAGACAAGGAGAACCGATTCGAGGGTCTGTTCCGGCTAAGAGAACAAGAAAGGAAAAATCAGCTGGTGTGGATCCAAAAGTTTCTTCTCCAACCGCTGATGAAATAGCAAAAGCGATAAAAATTGTGCAGTCGCTTTCCCCGGTTCCGACCGAACTGGCACCATCAGGAAGGCGCTTGGTTCGGCCGGTTCCACCGGTTCAGGATTATGATTTGGAAGAATATTATGAACCGGAGGAGGAGGAGGAAGAGGAGTATGAGGAAAGTGAATGTGGTTTTGAAAGTCTGGATGTGCCCATTGACCCGGACATCTCCCCAGACAGACCTTCAGGAGTGTCTCCTCCTAGGCTTTCTGAGTCCCCCTCCCATTTCATGTTTTACAAGAAAGTGGCTGAAACCCTTCAGCTTCCTATGGAAGAAGCTGTGGATGACCAGGAGGAGCCTGACTATGTGGAAATGATGGATATCCCAGAGTCTAGGAGGCTGTTTATTCCCTTACACAAATCTTTTGGGGAACAGACATTTAAGATTTTAAGGACTCCTAATACTATACCTCCTGTGGATAAAAGAATGGACAAGAGTTACACTCTGTCAGGCTCAGATACAGAGTTCCTTACACAACAATGCAGCCATGTTGGGGTAGTGCAGGCTGCAGCCTGTGATAAGGCTAATATACCCTTGGCTTCACACCCCCTAGACAAGGACTCCAGGAGGATTGATGCCATGGCAAAGAAACAGTACATGGCAGCATCCTTGGGACTCAGGCAGGCCAATTATATGGCCTATACAGCTAGGTATCAGAAATCTAGATGGGACACTGTCATGGCTTTAACTAAACAGGTCCCTGGCCAGCTTGCCAAGGAGCTGGAGCAGGTGGCTGCTGATGGTATTGAGGCATCCAAGGTGCAGTTCCATGCTGCAGTGGACTCCAGTGATATTTCATTTAGAGTCATGGCTACATCTGTGGCACTTCATAGAATGGCTTGGCTCAGATGTACTAGCCTGTCTCAGGATACCCAGACTAAGGCCATGGATTTTCCTGTTGTGGGTAATTCTCTGTTTAGGGAGCAAACAGAGAATTACATGAAGAAAATGGATGAATGCAGGACCACCTATAGGAGTGCTCAGGCCAAGGAAAGGCAAGCCACTCCTCAGAGGCAGCATCCCAGGGGCAGGGGCAGGCCTTTTCATAGGCCTTTCTACCAAGCCCAGGCCTCCTGTTCTGCCTAAGCTCAGAGGGGGTTCTTTAGAGGGAGAGATAGAAGGGGTACAAGCAGACCTGCTTCCACTCCTCAGCCTAAAGCCCCTGCCAAACAGACACCCTGATGGGTTTGCCAGGGCCGATTCTCCACCACCTGTAGGGGGCAGGCTGGCTTACTTTGTCCAGGACTGGAAGTCTTTAACATCAGACAAATGGGTCCTGGAAGTAGTAAACCAGGGACTGGTTCTCAGCTTCAAAAAATTTCCAAAGCTGAGAACCAGGTCCTTTCCACCTGCAAATCCCTCAGAGGCACTTGCCCTGGAGGCAGAGGTCCTCTTCCCTCCTAGCTCTCAGAGCTGTGGAAAGGGTTCCACCCCTACACCAAGGCAAAGGATTGTACTCCAGGTACTTCCTTACTCCCAAAAAGACAGGAGAATGGCGGCCCATCCTGGATCTCATATACTTAAATAAGCACCTTTTAAAGCCAAAGTTCAAAATAGTGACTCTAGGAATAATTCTACCCTCTCTAAGGCCAGGGGACTGGCTAGTCTCCCTGGACCTCAAGGATGCCTATTTTCATATTCTCATCAGAAGCTCCCATCGAAAGTACCTCAGGTTCGAGCTGCCCTCAGGCCATTACCAATTCAGAGCAATGCTCTTTGGCCTAACCTCTGCTCCAAGGGTGTTCACAAAATGCCTGGCAGTAGTAGTTGCTTCTCTAAGAAGGCAAAAGATTGCCATCTTCTCATACCTGGACGACTGGCTCATAGTAGGCCAGTCCCCGGACTAAGTCAAGTTACATCTAGAGATAACTCAGCAACTGCTCACCTCTCTAGGTTTCCTTCTGAATCTTTCCAAGTCAGTTCTACAGCCTGTTCAGCTCCTCACCTTCATAGGCACAGAGCTAGATACAGAAAAGGCCAGAGCCTTCCTTCCCCTGGACAGGGCAAGGACCCTTATCACACTGGCCTCTTCATTCACCCTACAGGTGTCTCGACCAGCAAGGCATTTTCTGCAGCTCCTGGGGCACATGGCTGCTTCTACAGCAGTGGTGCTGGAAGCAAGATTTCAGATGAGGGACATTCAGTTCCACTTGAGAGCCTTTTGGTCTCAGAAAAAGGACGCTCTTACCAAACTGATACCAGTGACTCGAACCCTGATCCATGCCCTGCAGTGGTGGCAGGATCAGAACAATCTAAGACAGGGAGTCCCCTTTGTCACTCAGTCTCACTCTTTAATCCTTACTACAGATGCCTCCCTCTTGGGGTGGGGGGCTCACTTGGGAGACCTGACCACCCAAGGGTTGTGGTCCCCTCAGGAATCTCTGCTTCACATCAATCTGCTGGAACTCAGAGCAGTGTTTCTAGCACTTCAAGCTTTTTCCAAGTCTGTTCAGAACAAAGTTGTTCAGATCAGAACAGATAATACCACCACAGTGTGGTATATCAACAAGCAAGGGGGCACTCGGTCTATGGCCTTGTGCACAGAAGCAATGAAGTTGTGGTCTCTAGCCTATTCCCTGAACACCTCCCTCACAGCAGTACACCTTCCAGGCAAGGACAATGTCCTGGCAGATGCTGTCAGTAGGATATCTCAGGGCCATCACGAATGGTCACTGGATCCCCTGGTTTTGGAGGTGATATTCTCCAGATGGGGCACCCCACAGATAGATCTTTTTGCAGCCCCAGACAATCACCAACTTCCCCTGTTTTGCTGCAGGCCCCCAGTGTTGGGCTCAGTCCCCCTGGATGCCTTAATTCTCAGTTGGGAAGGGAAGTTCCTGTATCCTTCCCCCCCCTTCCCTCTCCTGTTAAAAGTGCTAGTCAAAATCAGGTCTCAATCCTGCAAGGTGATCCTGATTGCTCCAGACTGGGCCAGACAGCCCTGGTACCCTCTACTGTTGTCTTTAGCAGTCCACCTTCCCCTGTCTCTTCCCAGGAATTAAAACCTGTTAACCTGTGCTCAGGGGAGGGTTTGGTACCCGATCCTCAGATCTCTCAATCTCAAGGCTTGGCTCTTGAAGAGTTGGAGTTTGCTGATTTACACCTTTCCCAAGGTGTTATGGATATACTAAAGGCTTCTAGGAAGCCTTCCACCAGAACTACTTATAATTCCAAATGGAAAAGATTTTCCATGTGGTGCTCTGGGAGGCATGCTTCCCCAGAGTCTGCTGACCTGCCCACAGTCCTTGACTATATGGTCCACCTGAATAGCTTGGAACTCAGACCAGCTACACTAAGGGTGCATCTGGCGG
This sequence comes from Neoceratodus forsteri, assembly GCA_016271365.2. Classification (NCBI taxonomy): domain Eukaryota; kingdom Metazoa; phylum Chordata; order Ceratodontiformes; family Ceratodontidae; genus Neoceratodus; species Neoceratodus forsteri. The sequence goes on from CM028131.1 coordinate 1,515,190,509, forward strand.
CTGTCTCTGCTTTTATTTCAGCAGGTAAGCCCTCTTCTCTTTCAGCTCACCCTGTATTCTCCAAGTTTTTCAAGGGATTGCTTCATACCAATCTGCCATTCAGGGACCCTGCCCCTGCTTGGGACCTCAACGTTTGCATTGCTCAGCTCATGCAACCCCCTTTTGAGCCTTTGTCCTCAGCAGAGCTTAAGTACTTGACTTGGAAAACTGGGTTCCTGGTGGCCATCACTTCTGCCAGGCGCATAAGTGAGTTACAAGCCCTGTCAGTGGAGCCTGATTTTATCTCTTTCCATAGAGATAAGGTGGTCCTCAGGACTAACAGGAAGTTTTTACCTAAGGTGGTTTCAGACTTCCACCTTAACCAATCTATGGCCATACCTGGCTACAACATATTCAGAAGAGACAGAGCAGGCAGGAAGGGAGGAGGAGTGGCACTGTATGTGAAAAATGACATAAGGGCCACAGAGATCCAGGAGGAACAAAATGGGGAGAGATACTGTGGGTTAAGCTGGAAAGGAAAATGGGGACAGCCATCCGCACAGGTGTGGTCTATAGACCACCAGCCCAGGAGGAAGAAACAGATAGGAGCTGATGCTAGCCATCCAAAGGATGGCAGACAAAGGTGAGGTAGTACTGGTTGGAGACTTCAATATTCCAGACGTGGACTGGAGCATCCCAGCAGCAGCATCAACTGGAGCAGATTTATCCTGGACTCCTTCAGGGTGCCTTCCTCAAGCAACTGGTCATGGAACCAACTCGGCAGAAGGCAATACTGGACCTTGTGCTCACAAACAGGGACAGTGTGATGGGGGTAACAGTGGGGAGCACCTGGGAAACAGTGACCACCAGTCATTGTGGTTTGAAATCACAGAAGAAGCAGAACCAAACCACACAAAAACACGTATCCTGGATTTAGGGGGCAGACTTGGAAAATGGGAGATTCTTGAAAGAGGCATTAGGGAATGGGACAGGAATCAGGGGTTGAGGAACAGTGGGCAGTATTTAAAATGGGGATTACAAGAACAACAGAATTATGCATTAAGCAGGTTAGCAAGAGGAAAAGGAAGAGGAGACCATTATGGTTTTCAAAGAGGTAGCAAAGAAAGTGAAAGCCAAAAAGATTGCATTCAGGCAATACAAAAAGACACAGGCAGAAGGGGATAGGGAGAAGTACCAGGAGAAGCAAAGGGAGGCAGGGAGGTCAGTAAGGGAAGCCAAAGCTCAGACAGTAGAACACACTGCAAAATCAATGGGTAGAGGGGACAAAACCTTTTACAGGTACATCAGTGAAAAAAGAAAGACAAAGAGAGGGATAGTGAGACTGAAGGGGGAGGATGGGGGCCGTGTGGAGGATGACAACAGTAAAGCTGACATATTGAACAGGTATTTCTGCTCAGTCTTTACTGAGGAAGAGGAGGGTAATGGGTCTGAAGGGAGTACAAGGGTGAGAATGGTGCAGAAATGGACACAAGTCCCTTTACGAGAAAGGGTCCTGAAGGAACTGGAAGTAATAAGAGTTGATAAAGCAATGGGGCCAGATGGGGTGCACCCCAGGGTCCTTAAAGAACTAAGAGGTGGTGGCTGAACCTCTGGCTATCCTGTTTAGCCGATCACTGGAAACAGGGGAGGTACCCAAAGACTGGAGGACAGCAGATGTAGTCCCCTTATACAAAAGCGGGAACAAAGAGGAAGCAGGGAACTACAGACCAGTCAGCCTCACCTCGGTAGTGGGGAAAAATCATGGAAGCACTACTGAAGGAGAGATTGGTGGAACATCTGGTTGTCAATGGACTACAGGACCCAAGGCAGCATGGTTTCACCAGGGGGAGGTCATGTCAGACCAACCTCGTTGAATTTTTGACTGGGTGACTAGGGAGGTGGATCAGGGAGGGGCAGTGGACATGGCCTATCTGGACTTCAGCAAGGCCTTGACACTGTGCCACATAGAAGACTATTACACAAACTGGGAATATGGGTGTGGGCAGGACAGTAGTGAGGTGGGTAGGTAACTGGCTGGGTGGCAGGACACAGAGGGTGGTGGTAAATGGCTGTCACTCCACAGAGGGAAGAGTGACCAGTGGGGTACCACAGGGATCAGTGCTGGGACCGGTCCTATTCAACATCTTCATCAGTGACATGCAGGGACCTAGAAGGCAGAATTTCACTGTTCGCTGATGACACAAAGCTCTGTAATAGAGTAGACACACCAGAGGGTGTAGACAGAATGAGAAGGGACCTGCAGAAACTTGAAGAATAGTCAGGGGTTTGGCAGTTGAAATTCAATGCAAAGAAGTGCAAGATAATGCATATGGGGCACAAAACCCTGGCACAATATATCAGTTGGGGGTGAGGATATAGCATACCAAGCAGGATAGGGATCTTGGGGTTGTCATCTCTGATGACCTCAAGAGGAAACACTGTGACAGGGCAGCAGGTAAAGCAAATAGGATGCTGGGATGTATAGGCAGGGGCATCACCAGCAGGAAAAGGGAGGTCATAACGCTATACAAGACACTAGTGAGGTCCCACCTGGAGTACAGTGTACAGTTCTGGAGACCATACCTACGTAAGGACATAGACAGGGTAGAGAAGGTTCAGAGGAGGGCAACAAAGATGGTGCATGGATTGCATCACAAGTCCTATGAAGACAGGTTGAAGGAACTGAACATGTACTCCCTGGAGGAGAGGAGGGAGAGAGGGGATATGATAGAGACATACAAGTATCTTACAGGGAGGAACAGGGTGTAGGAAAACACTATTTTTAAGCGAAAAAGATGTTCCAGGACAAGAGGGCATGGGATGAAGTTGGAGGAGGCGATTCAGAGGAAACATGAGAAGAATTTCTTCACAGAACGAGTGGTGGACAAGTGGAACACCCTGCCAGAGGAAGTGGTGGGGGCTGAAGCAATCGCGGGATTTAAGAATGCATGGGATAGACATAAAGGAATTCTGGAGGTCAGGGGTAAGGGGCAACAGACTTCTAGGAAAACAAACTGAACTTACAAGCTCAAATGGGCAGACTGAGTGGGCCATAGACCCTTATCTGCTGACACTGTCTATGTATCTATGTCTCTTCCTGTTTACTTCACTGACCATTCCTCCTCTGTGAGAGGAGGCTGCACAGTTTAGATGTGAAAAGAGCCCTTAGCTATTACATAGGACGTACCAAGGGTCACAGGTTTGACTCCCTCCAACTGTTCCTCACTTATGGTGAGGTTGGTAAAGGAAAACCTGCCACTAAAAGATCCATTGCCAGGTGGATTGTCTCTTGTATCCAATGTTGCTATGAAAAACTAGGCAAGGTTCCACCCTCAGGCCTGAGGGCTCACTCTACCAGAGGTACAGCTGCTTCCCTGGCTGCTGCCAGGGATATTCCTATCTTAGAGATATGTCAAGCAGCTACCTGGAAAACAGTTCATACTTTCACCAAGCATTACTCCCTGGATATCCAGGCTAGGAGTGATGCTCGGTTTGGCACAGCTGTGCTTCAGAGCCTATTTCCTAAGTAGGTTCTGTCCCTCCTCCGTGAGGTACTGTCATAGTCTATTGTCAGAATACAGCAAGATTATATTGTTTGAAGAAAAATTACTCACCTTAGTAATGTTGTTTCTTCTAATGGAGTCTTGCTGTATTCTGACCTCCCGCCTTCCCCTCTCAGAACCTTTGTTTTTGGGATGTGGGTGGGCAGTAGCAGTGTTGGTACTCAGGAGGTGCCCCACCCTTTTTGTTATCACCCTCTTTCTTTGGGTGAGTGGGTGTTGTGTTCATTTCATTTTTGGGTTTCCTGACTTGAGTCTTTGTTTTAGGACCAAAAAATGTGTTTTTATGTTAGTAGCCAGTTGGCTAGTGTAGGTTTACAGCTTCCACACAGGACCTCAGTGAGTTTAGCTCGTAAAGATCTGACGGTTTGAGTTCAAACAGCAACAGACAGAGTCTCAACCGAGCTCGAGCTCAGCGTTCCATGCCTGGCATGGAAAGTTAACTCTTTCATCTCCGGGGCATTTCGAAGGTTGGGACTCACTGCTATTGTCAGAATACAGCAAGACTCCATTAGAAGAAACAACATTACTAAGGTGAGTAATTTTTTCTTCTAGCCAAGTGCTGATGGGTTTTTGTATCCCTTTAGCCCAGTTGGGCTTGGGTTAGGTGCAATTGAAGGTGTTGCACCATCCTACCCACTTGACATCAATAAGGGCAGGTATCACATCCACGTTTAGAAGTTGTGAAATCAAGTTACTTTAATTTGAGAGGGGGTTCTTATTCTCCTCGTTGTTTTGCCAGAGTTAAATGGTTAAAGTTACTGGTTACAAATGCCCAGATGGATTTTGGGGGGAGGGGGGCAAGAGGGGAGGAGGGGGCTGGAGGTGGAGGGGGGGCGGGATGGACAGATGGGGAGGTACCTAATAGTACAGGATGGCGTTAACATTTATCTCATACAATGTCAAGGGCCTTAACAGTCCAGTTAAACGGACTAGGATTCTGCAGGAATTGGGTAAACACCATGCTGATGTGGTATTCATACAGGAATCCCATCTCAATGAGTGGGAACACTCTAAGCTTCGTAGAATGTGGGTGGGGGATGTTTATAGTGCCTCTTGGCCTCAAAACCCACATAGGAGAGGCACGGTAGTACTAATTAGGTGAAACTCGCCAATTAAAGTGATTAGGGTGGAGGCTGACCCAGTAGGTCGTTATGTCAGATTGCAAGTAACAATGTATGGGGTACGCTATACATTCTTGAACTTATATGCTCCGAATGATTCCCGGGAAAATAGAATGTTTCTTAAGAAAGAGTTGATGAGGCCCCTGGAAGAACCAGAAGCCTTACACATAGTTGGGGGGGATTTCAATAGGGTAATTTCTACTAAATGGGATAAAAGAGGCCAGGGAGCACAAGTAGATAATGGGGGGAGAATATCTGGGATGTCTTATGGATGAGTTGGGGCTGAGGGATACCTGGAGACATCGGCACCCAGGGGAGATGGATTTTACTTTTTATTCCCCACGACATCAGAGCTACTCCTGCATAGATATGTTCTTATTATCTGGGGAGAGCTTATCTTGTGTCCAGGCTTCCAACATACTGCCTATGACATGGTCGGATCATGCTCCTTTGCAGCTGATTTTACGATTAGCCCTGACTGTTAGAAATTGAAACTGGCGACTGAATATTGGACTCCTAAACTCAGAAGATTTTAAGGGAGAGATGTCGAATCAGGTGGAGATGTTTCTGGAGACCAATGCGGGGGGATCCCCCTCCCCATTGGTGGTTTGGGACACCCTTAAGGCCTACCTGTGAGCGCAGATTATATCTTATAGCTCAAGAGAAAAATGTAGAAGAGAACAAGGCCAGAAGAAATTGGAGCAAGACTTACAGGAAGCGGAGTTCAGACATAAGGTAACATTGGACCCTAATGATAAAAGATACTGGTTACAAAAGAAAACAGAACTTAGGAATCTTTTGGCTAGGCAGGGAGAGGGAATACTCCGCAGAATTAACCAAAAGTATTATGTAGAAGGTAATAGAGCAGGAAGGGTTCTGGCAGAGGCCACGAGAAAGCACATGGCAAACAGATCAGTGGGTAGTATCAGAAAACAAGAGAATGGGAGTGTGCTGGTAGAGGATCCGGTGAAAGTGGTAGAGACTTTTTCAGATTTTTTTAAAAACTTATATAGGTCTGATGTTGGAGACTCTCATCCGATAGTAGTGGACCAGTTCTTAGAACCCTTACCCCTAAGTAACCTAGAGTCAGAAGAAAGAGAGGGTCTAGAGGCTCTTATTACTAGGCAAGAGCTACTGCAGAAAATTATAAATTAAAAAAATGGGAAACCCCCAGGTTTGGATGGCCTCCCATCTGAGTTCTACAGATCCTTGAAAGAGGAATTGGTGACCCCTCTTCTGGCATGTTTACATCGTATACAGGAGGGAGGAGAGGTACCTGACTCATGGAGATATGCTCAGATCTCAGTGATCCATAAGGAGGGCAAGGACCCGGAGCAATGCGGTTCATACCGCCCTATTTCGTTGTTAAATGTGGACCTCAAATTGTTTACGGGGATTCTGGCGGATCAACTACAGAAGGTGGCCTCCAAATTGGTCCACCTGAATCAAACTGGTTTCATATCAGGAAGATTTCTAAATGATGGTATAAGGAGCCTATTAAACATTATCTCGGCTCAGGCAAACCAAAATAAATTCCAGTTGGCAATATCGATGGACGCGGAAAAGGCGTTCGATAGAGTGAATTGGAGATTCCTCTACAAAACAATGGAAAAAATGCAATTTGGCCCCAAATTTTTAGGGATAATCAAAAATCTGTATAGAGACCCGCAGGCGCAAGTTAGAGTAAACGGGGTTAATTCGCTGAGGTTTTCCATTCACAGAGGCACCCGGCAGGGATGCCCGCTTTCCCCAGTGCTATTTGCTATCTTCCTTGAACCTTTGGCAGTGGCGATCTGCCAGAACAAAAATATAGAGGGGGTATTAACAGGGACCATAGAACACAAAATTGCACTATACGCTGATGACACTATATTCTTTCTGGGAGACCCAGAGAGCTCACTGCCGGATCTGCTCTGGGTCCTTGAATCATTTTGAGCTGGATCAGGATATCGAATTAACTATAATAAATCGGAAGCACTGACTCTGGGTGGACTATGCCCTCCAGAGTTCAAGAGAACTTTCCTATTTACGTGGGCAGAACAAAACCAGATCAGATATCTTGGAGTGCAGGTTACTACAAAGTTATCCAAGTTGTTTATCATCAACTATAATAAGCTATGGAATGATATGCAGAGGGATATGGCTAGGTGGTCACTACTTCCATTATCTCTAGCAGGATAGAGTTAGTGAAAATGAATCTGTTACCAAGATTTCTGTCCCTTTTTTCTGTCTTACCAATCCTGATCCCTAAGGAATTTTGGCACCAAGTAGAATCAGGTATTACCAGGTATATCGGAAGTAGACCTAGGGGTCAGGCAATCTATACTCAAAAACCTAAGCCACAAGGTGGCCTTGGTCTGCCTAACTTGAAGAGCTACTACCTGGCTGCCAAGATGGGGGCGGTGAACACGTGGGTGAAACAACGATTGGACTCTGGATGGTATGAAATAGAGAATGGTGGCGATTGTCCTTTTCCCCTGTTTGCCCTGCCAAGCCTAGCCCTCCCGGAAAAGTTTATAAACCATATTAAGAATCCATGGCTGCAACATTCTATGGGTATCCTCCAATTAACTAGGCGTAAAATGAGAGGAGGGAAGGGTACTTTGGGCCCGTTGTCATTAATTAGATACACTCCAGACTTCATACCCCCGGGGATAGACTTTGGTTACAAAAGATGTAAAGTCACAAGATTTGCACAGTAAGTGGAGAATGGAATTTTCATGCCCTTTCAGCAGATCCAGGTTAAATTCAAAATACCCAGGTCTGCATTTTTCAGATATCTGCAGATAAGACATTATCTGAACACACCTGACTTTCTGCCCCTGGTGGGTAGACAGAAGAATGCATGGGAAGACTTTATATATAATATGGCTAAAATAAATCTAAAAGGGAAATATATCTTGGACCTTTACCCTCGGCTGTTCTCAGAAGAAGGCATCCCGCTAAGCAGCATCAAAGAGGCCTGGCATAAAGATGGGGTAAACCTAATAACAGAAGATATCTGGAAGGAGCAGATACTCATAGGTTGGAGGGTAACTTCCTCACCTAGCTGGCGAGAATTTTATTTGAAGGTCTTGACCAAGTTTTTTTACACCCCAAAAATTACAAAATACTTCCAGAGATCTAATTCGGATAAATGTTGGAGAGAGTGTGGCTCAGTAGGATCACAGCTACATATTTTTTGGGACTGCCCGATTATTCGAGGGTTCTGGGAGGAGGTGAGAATCACAACCAATGCAATATTGAAGGTGAACATCCGTGGAGAAATGACCGAATGGTTACTGGGATTGCCTACGGTCCTGCAACTCCCGGTTCCCCAGAGAAAATTGGCCCAAATTTTTATGGTAGCAGCCCTTAAGTGTCTTACAACTCATTGGCTTAAAAGAGAGCCACCCGTATTATCGGAATGGCGAAGTCGAGTGGATTTCTTCTGCGAGATGGAATGCGTGACCGTGCGAATAGGTCTCTGGGAAGTGAAGTTCCGGGATCTGTGGCGTCCCTGGCTACTCTGGTACCCAGGTCCTAACCTGGTAGAAGGAGATTGCTCCTCTGAAGGTAGGGGAGAAGGGAATAGATTAGATTGACTTTAGGGAGTTCTGAGTTTTCTTCCCCCCGTGGTCTGTTGGGGCGTCCTCCCATTCCTCCCCCCGGCCTCCTATGGAGCCCCCTTAATAACTGAAATGATTAGTACAGCAAATAAGATTTATGTGTATATACCCCCGCCACGTAACTCCTCTTATTAATCTGGGCAAAACAGAAATTCATTTTCACTTTTATTGATTTTTCTTTTTTTCTTGATGGTTGTCAAGATATAAAGTAGTTTGGAGTGAGTTTATTAGTTATCACATATTGATTAATGCAAGAATACTGGAGGATTAGATATGTAAGGGAATGGACATTTTGGTAAAACCAAGAGTCTGGACCCAGATAAATGACTATAAAATGGAACAAAAATATGTAATCCAAAATTCTGATTTAGACAGTTATATGTATGTACTGTAGCTAGAATGCTACAAGGTTGGAATTTGTCTCTTTTTTGTTTTTTTACATGCAATGTATTCCAAACTCTTGAATAAAGACGAATTGGGGGGAAAAAAAAATGTTGCGCACCGATCCCCACCTCACGTGTGTCTACTACCTCGGTGTCTGCCATGACATCTCGTCCTGCAGCAGTTGGGTTTTTTCAATTTTTTTTCTTCGTTTGTTTCTCTGCCTGCTTCCCTAGGCCTGGCAACATCCCCTCAGCTTGGTCACCAACCCATCTCGTGGACTTATTGGGTCAAGCAGCACCTGCAGGGGTTGCCGAGTGAGCCAAGGCATTTTCCTCTGTTTACTCCCTGGGACATTTGCAAGTGATGCAGGCATACGTATGCCTCCCACATCTGCTGGTCCTGCTGGTGCTGCCACCCAACCTCTGCTAGGTGGCAGCCAAGCCACGTTCCTCAGAGTCCCCCCTTCCCGAGAGAGAGGAGTCGTCATGGGATGCTCAATTGTCCCTCACCTGTGAGCCCCAGGCGACCCTGGTCTGTTCCTGAACCCGAGTCACCAGTGTGGCTGGAACCAAAGTGCCAGTGCCTCAATCCTCCATGCCAATGGGCTAGCAGATTTTACAATCTTCAATCAGTGCAGGTGATTTAAGGCAGTGAGTGACTGACCTACTGGCACAGTGGTAGCAGTATCACTTGTGATGCCAACTACTTGGGTTCAGTAGTGAACTCGGAGCATTGGAAGGTTGACTGGGGGAGGGGGACTGCTTCTCTTTTAGGAGGGGGTGGCACAGTGTCAGCTTGTGCCTCGCTTCTAGTGGTGGCTTGGGGGCAGGATACTAGAGAAGCAAATGTCAGGTGCGCTGTTTATGCAAGCATGCGTACTGTCTTACTTGGCGTCATTGCATGCACGCTTCTTGCATTTGGAAAACATCATGGCTGGCAGGATGGCCACCGACCCTTCACAGGCCCTTGCACCAGTGATCCAGGTAGTGCCTGAGACTGGATCTGTCTGTCGGGTCGAAGTGGACACTTCACCACAGTGGGCAAGCTGTAGGGTATTCAGGCCAGGAAAGTCCAGGAAAAAACTGGGTGGGGGGGTTGGCAAGAGTGGGGCCAGTCAGAACGGGGGTAAACAGATAAAGGCCGTGCGTAGAGCTGGGGGAGGGGCTGGGTTAAAATAATAGAGCAAAAACTGTTCTAGGGGCATCGATATGGTGCAGTATCCACACTCTGGCAGTCTTCTTTTCCCCCTTTAAATCTGCTGGACGTCTTCAAGCTAAGTTCCCCCCACCACCCGGGTGGTATTTCATAGGCTCATAGGTATGTTCTTGCTAATGGACTAATATCCTTAAATGCTTGCCTTTAAGTTTAACATTTAAATTTAATGGTTAATACTCATACCCCTAGTAGTTACTATATCTTTCTATATCTAAAAAAAATATCCAGCCTGTTTAAATGACTCTCTTCTTGTACTATTAACTACTTCAGTTGGCAATGAATTCCATCCTGCAGCCACTCTTAGACTGAAACAGTGTTTCAGTGGTAGTGTCTGCAATCTTTGAGTCTCTAACTGATAGGGATTTTTCCTAGATTCATATTTAGATTTCCTCAGTATCAATCCTAAATCTTCTCTAAGTCGTTCATTTTGTATGGCCCTATAAAGCGTGCAGTAGTCCCCCTGGTGTGTCTATATTCCAAGGTAAATAGATACAGCTCACTAAGTCTTTCCTCATAGGACATGCCCTCAGTACCCTTTAGAGCCCCAGCTGCCCTGCGTTGAATTCCCTCTAGTTTTGGAATATCATCCTTTTTATAAGATGCCCACACCTGGACACAGTACTCTACATTAGGTCTGACCAAGGCACTATATAGGGGCATAATCACCTTCCTATCTCTGCTAGTTATATGTCTTAATATACAGTTTAATATCTGGTTATTTCTTTTTACTAAATTGTTACAGTGAGTACTAAATGTCGGGTCATTGCTGATGGTTACCCCCAAGTCTCTTTCATCATAAGTGTTGCTAAGTACTATATTTTCTATTTTGTACTGTGGTTTGGTATTTCTTTTACCCATGTGTATAACAGTACTCTTTTTTTTTTTTTTAGTTCAAATTTTTTTGTTTTTGCCCTATTTTGTATTGTGTCCAGTGCATCTTGGAGCTCAGAGATATTTTGTTGTGTATTTGTAATAGTACCTAACCTGCAATCATCCACAAATTTGGTCAGCCAAATCCTTTTATTTGGTATTTTTAATGATGTTATATAAATATTGAACAGGCAAGGTCCAAGTACAGAACCCTGGGGGTACCCCACTGGTCACTCCTACTCAATCAGATATTTTACCATGTATCACCTCTCTCTCTCTGTCTTCTGTCCCTCAACCAGGCCTCTTTCCAGTTTATTATATTAGTATCAACTCTACTATCTTGGAGCGTATTAACTAGTTCTTGATGTGGGAGTTTATCAAAAGCTTTTGAAAAATCCAGAAAAACCACGTCAACGTTGCTGCCCTCATCCAGTGCCTTGCTCACCTTCTCATGAAAGCCTAAAAGGTTTGTCTGGCACGATCTTCCCTTCCTAAATCTGTGTTGAACAGGATCTTGCAGGTTTTCTTGATGTTCTGTGAAAGTATCTTTTATTATGGATTCCAATATTTTACCCATAACGGATGTCAGACTTACAGGTCTGTAGTTTTGTGGGTCTGTTTTTGCACCTTTTTTTTATATATTGGGATCACTAGTGCCTCCCTCCAACCCTGTGGAACTTCTCCCTTATCTAGCGATGCTTGAAAAATACAAGTTAGGGGATCAGTTAATTGATCAGCTAGTTCATATATTACTCTTGGATGAATCTCTTCAGGGTCTTGTGATTTATTAATATGATTTTTTTTTTTAGTTTATCAAGTACATCCTCTACTGCAATTTGTACAAGTACAGGTATAGAGCTATTTTTGTCCCCTTTGTTAAATGAAGTGGCTGCATTGAAAACTGGGCAAAAAAGTGTTTTGTATTTGTGCAGACTCTTTTTTTTTTTTATTCAGCAGTTCCCCTTGTTCGTTTCTGAAAGGTCCTATGATATTATCACTTCTCTTTTTATTATTTATATATGAGTAAAAAGTCTTGTAGTTATCTTTTACTTGTGATGCCAATTTAAATTTGTAATCCCTCTTAGCTTTTTTAATTTCCTGCTTTACCTTTTTAAACAAATATCTGTATATAGTTATAGCTTGGATGTTTTGGCTTTTCTTTGTTTTGTGGTAAAGTCTATTTTTTTTTTTTTTATTAATTAGCTTTTTTATTTTAGGGCTTAGCCATTTAGGAATGCCTTTTTTATTTGCATATTTCTCAATTTTAGGTCTACCATTTTGTATGATTATTTTTAATTTCTCCACTAGTGCCTCCCACCTATTATTTACAGATTTTGTTTTGAATGCATTTTTCCTGTTCTACTGTTTCATAATATTTATCATAGCAGGAAAATCAGCTCTGTTAAAGTTTGATATAATAGTCTTACCTGTTCTAGTAATCTTATTTACTTCTTTAATATAGAAAAAAATTGTACAGTGGTCACTATTTCTTAAGGTACAATCAATTTTAATACCATTTACTGCAGATCCCATATTAGTATAAATTTGGTCAAGGGTATTCTGTGCCCTAGTCTTTCCCATCACTGATTGTTTAAGGCCTACCTGATTAACCATATCTAAGTATTGGCAATCTGTTTTATTAATCCCTTGTTGTTGTTTCCAATCAATACCTGGCAAATTAAAGTCGCCCACAAGTGTAATCCTGTCTGCAGGATCTAAATTGCTAATAATCTTTAATAGCGCTGTATCATTCTCAGATGTAATCGTGGGTGGTCTGTATAGTAACCCCAGTTTAATTTTTGGTACACCTTTTGGTATTAATTTTAACCATAATAACTCTTAAGTCATCCTTATCACTAATAACTTCCTCACATTTTATTGTTTTATCAATATAAATGGCAAAACCTCCACCTTTCTGTTCTCTTGATAGGTAAAAAAGATAACTTTCTATACTTCTATCCCATTTATCCTCTTTGGTCTACCAGGTTTCAGTTATAAGTGCAATTTGTATGTTTTTTGAGATTAATAAATGCTGAAGTTTATCAAACTTATTTACCAGACTTCTTGCATTTATTAATACTGCATTCCATCCTAAATTCAAATTATTAACATTTAGGTTATGAATTGGCCCTTTCTCTTTTTCCAGTTTAAATGAAAGTTTATATCATTTATTTTCCTGCTCAATATATGTGTACCAGCCCTGTTTAAATGTAGTCCATCCCATTTAAAGAGATTTTTGTTGTGAAAAGTAAATGAATTATCCATAAATCCAATATTTTGCTATTTACAGAGAGAACATAACCAAACATTGAGCTTTGTTAGTATTGGATTTTTAAAATCATATTTTCCATGTGTAGGGAGCAAGCCAGATATTATAATGTCTCCTCCTTTTTCCTGAATTTTGTTTATAGTATATTGATAGTCCTGTTTTATAACTTCAGTATTTCGGTTGCCCACATCATTTATGCCTACTTGAAGAATAACCAGTGGGTTTTGTAATCCTTCCATGAATCCGTCTAATGGAGATGCTGTGTGTTCAATTTTTAACCCTGGTAGTGAGCTAACCGTTGTATTCATTTTTCTACCCTGGCAAACCAATGAGTCGATTTCTTTAGTGATAGAATCGCCAATGATTAAAATATCTTGTTGTCCTTCTTTTGCCCCCTCTTTGTTTCCTGCAGTGAGGTCTAGATTGAGCGTTAAATCAGTTTGATTCTTACTTGCAGAGACCCTTCTTTGTTTTCTATTTACTGTTGACATTACTGCTCCATCCTTTTTATATTGTGTTTTTCTCCAACTTTTTCTGACTGTCCCTTATCTAGCTGATAATTTTTTAGCTTCTCACTTGTATGCAGGTCCTTGCTGTAAAAATTTTTTGGTGTTAGTTCCACAGGTTTTTCTTTAGTAGATGGATTCCATTTATTTTCCCATATGTTGCCCTGTTCCTCATTATTTCTTTCTGGGTTGTTTGGTGTGTGGATTGAATTTTCCTTATGTTGTATTGGCTCTTTATCTACTATAAATGAGTCAATGAATTCTTCTAATTCCCCTAGTTCATTCTGAACCTCCCCTTCCCCTGGTTTACTATGTATATCTAACTTTTTAACCAGTTCTATTTCAAGTTGTAGGGCCCCTATTAACAAGCACTTATCACATGTATAGTCATCTAATACTACCTCTTCAGTAAACATTTTGCAATTTAAACAGGATTTGTGGGTCTTTTTCTAAGCTTTTGCATTTGCCGTGTTTACTTAATAAGACCAATTTCAGATGTACTATTCCTTGATTTTTTTATTTTTTTCCTATCTTTCTACTGTTCAGTGCTAGTTACTAGTGGTCCAGCAGACACACGTCTCTGTGCATGACTGCCGCGTGCCCGGCCCGCTCGAGCTTGCCCCACTCGCTCCGAGCAGTGTTATTTATGTGTAGATATCAGGAAGTGTTTGTTGTGTCACTTCCTGACTCCCTTGCTTCCTGTATGTAGATTTAATGAAATAATAGCTTCTAAAAATCTCAGCTCAGCTCCGCTCCATGACAGCATGTCTTCCTTTGCACTGGAGGAGTCTGGCCTCCTCCTCCTTTGCAGTTTTGTGCACTGTGCAGGCCTAATCTAAGTGCACCATTGGCAAACTTGTTTTCAAACTACTTTGTGAGTACTTCTCGATTCCGCTTTGTACTTGACACTGCTGTGGACCAAGAGAAATCCAGATCGGGTCCAGAATTTAAGTGTTGAATGCAGTGCAACCAGAATATGTAGAGAACAGATCTGAACATTTTATGCATTTACTGCCTTGGTGCAGAGCAGGATGCCACAACCTGTGGCTTGTGCAAGACCTTGTTGCTGTCGTCCCTAGAAGATCATTATGCCCATCTTCTTGGCTGGCTGGCTGAACGGGACCCACCAGTTTGCTCCAACGATACATGCAAGGCTATCTGTGCGGCTGCAGGATCTGTGGCCCAGCTTGCGGCAGTGGAAGTGGTGGTGGGTCAAGCTGTGCCGGAGGCCTCGTCCATTCAGTGCTGCTCCCGGTCATGGCCCGTGTTGAAGTGTCATTCTCCTTAACATTCTGAAACATGTGTAAGTCTCTTCAGACCTTCAGGGAAGGGCCCCTCCCACCACAGCAGCAAGAAGAAAGCCAAGAAGTCCCACTGTCAGTCATGGGACTGAGAACAAGTACACTCTTCCCACTACCACTCGATGGCTGTCGAGCGTTCGGCTTTTGCTAATCCTGTTTAGGTTGAGGGTCAGCTCATTAGCTTCACAGTGAACCTATCAGGCTTGTTGGCCATGGTACAGGCTGACCAGGCAGTTGAGATCTTTCTTGGCCCAGTCGACTCGTTGTCAGAAGTCGTCAAGGACGCTCGTTCTCTAGGACTCCAGTCCTTTCAACTGTCTCTCAGGAGGGTCAGGGGAAATTGGTGGACTCAGCTGTCTCTTCCCAAGAATTGTCTCCCTCCAGAGTCATGCAGCAGGAGCCGGTCCATGTGATCTACATGGCACTCTGCCTGCTTCTCTTTGTCGTGGGCGACAGTGTCATCGGTCAAAGTCTCGATCTTGGTTGAGATCACGGTTGAGGGATTTTTCATACTCCCGATCTCATTCATCTGGGAGGCACCACTGCAGGCATTCCTCTTTGTCAGCTAACTTAGAGTGGCTTCAGCGCAGGCTGTGATGGCACTATGAGGATCTGCTGTGCAGCAGTGGGCCTTGGTTGGGCAGAGTAGGGCCCTACCTTTGACTTCGGTAATTCCTCGGTCACCTCCAGTCCAGCCTGTTCCAGTCCAGCCAAGACAGGTATCACTAATACCCGCCTCTCCCCCGATCAGGGTGGAACCACCACCATGGCAGCTGTTGCCAGGAGCCCATGCCAAAGACTCCCATCTGGCTACCGACTTGCCAGGCCGGTTGTCCATGGAGGTTACCCACTCAGATGAATCCTGAGTGGTGCACAGTGAGAAACGGCTGAGGGCCATGTTTGAAGAGTCCTCTTAGGACTCTGAAAGGTCTTCCATGCAATCCTTGAGGACCCTGGCTTCAACTGTGATTCAGCCATAGAGCTAATTACTGACCATAGTCTGGTGTCTTTTTGGGGCTATGCTCAGGCAGATCTCTGAGTCCATGGAGATCCCTCTGGAACTAGTTCAGAAAAGGGCGAAGTATCTCCTCACTAAAGTTTTGGATAGGGATGAATCCCTGGGGGTCGCCTTCCTGGTGGCCGAGGCCATCCTGGGACCAGCTCTGGAGCTTTGGCAGTATTCATCCTCCTGTGCAGCACCCTTCGCTCAAATGGTTTTCAAGTATGTAGTCCCTACCAGTGCTGTTTCTGGGACCACCCCTTGGCTGGGGGGTTGGTAGCCGACTCCGTTTTCCAGAAGACCAGCAATGTTGGGGACGAGGACGTGCCCCCTAACAGGGAGTCCAGAAAGCTCAACCATGCAGCAAAGAAGGTATGTGCTGTATCCCCCTTCCCCCTGGGTCACCGTCAGACGAATTTTCCCTTGACGATGGTCAGCTTCGGTCATTCCCTGATGGGAGTCCTCAACCATGTCCTCCCTTACCTTTCTGCTGATTTGAAGATGGCAGATAAGATGGTCCGAGACCAGGGTCAAGCACTGGCTAAACACCAGCTCCAGACGGCCTTGGAGACGGGCAGCTCTTGTGCCCACTCCATGGCAGCGGCCACCGTGATTCATTGGAGAGCTCGGCTGTGGATTTCCACCTTCATGGCAAACACCTGGCATAAATTGGCAAATGTCCCCTTCTTGGGTACCAGCCTCTTTGGCCTAGGTTGGAGGGGCATCTCACTTAGATTGAGAAGTCTAGTGCCACCTTGGATTCTATGACTTACTCACAGAAGGACTAGAAAGGCCAGAAGCTGAAAAAGAGGCCCTTTCAGTAGCAGCAGCCCAGGCAGCATCAGCCCCAACAGGGGCACTCTCAGACTTGCATTCCAAACCCAAGTTTGCTGGCCAGGACTCCAAAAAGAGTGGGGGTGGGGGGTGGTGCCCATGCAGCAGCAGGCACTGGCGCCCCTGACAAATCTACCCAGGGACTGGTTGGGGATGTTTACTTTCCCGCTGCAACTCCCCATGGGGGGTCAACTTCATCATTTCTGGCATGCCTGGTCCATCATCTCAGACAAATGGATGCTGGAAATGGTGGGCAGAGGGTTGCCTCTTGACTTCGAGGCTCTCCCACCATACCAGCCTCATGCTCCAAGGGAGTCCATGATGTCATAGGACATGCTGTCAGCACTCCTAGAGAAAGGAGCCATCGCCCATGTCCTGGACACCATTACAGAGCAGGGTTTCATGTCCAGGTACTTCCTGGTCCCGAAACAGACTAGTACAACTTCTGGATGGTCACTCTGAACCAGATAATACTATCCCTGGAGCGCAGGGCATGTGGTTGTGCTCCATAGACCTCCAGGACACCTGCTTCCACATTCCAGTCCATTCATTCTACTGGTGGTTCCTTCAGTTCCTCACAGAAGGGGTTCTATACAAATTCCAGGTCATGCTTTTCAGACTTTCTTCAGTACCCAGGGTCTTCACCAAGTGTATGGCAGTGGTAGCTGCGTTCCAGAGATGCCAAGAAGTCAGAGTCTACCCCTACCCAGATGGCTAGCTGATAGCCAGGCCATCCAAGGAGGCTGTGGAGCGGTCAAGGGACCTGGTCCTCCAGACCAGCAGAGACTTGGGCCTTCTGGTCAACTCAGCCAAGTTCAAACTCAGCCTCTTGCAGGTGATCCACTTTACTGGGCAGAGCTGGACTCCCTTTGGGCCGAGGCCCGACCCCCTGCAAACACAGTATCAGATCTTACCTCCTTTGCCCGATCATTTCTCTCTCATAAACTCTCTCCTTAAAGGCCACACAAGGGAACACAATGCCTGGGTCCTAGTTGGGAACTCGCTTACCAACGACCCCACCAAAGTGGCTGAAGCATTCTGCGTATCCTTTACGAACCCTTCTGGCTGCCTCCCAACTGTGCCAGGAACCCCCCTACTCCCCTGCCCAGACACAGTGCTTCCTCGGCCCATATTCCACCTGAAACTAGTTGACCCCAGCACAGTACTGCCACTCCTGTGCAAAATAAATCTTGACTCGTCCTCTGGGAACGACCGGCTAGAACCCCGGCTCCTGAGGGCTGCAGCACCGGCCATTGCCTACCCCGTTACCCTACTTATCAACAGATCCCTCCTAGAAGGGACAGTCCCCAGTAAATGGAAAGTTGCCACCATAGTCCCAGTCCACAAAAAAGGAACCCGGGACAGGGTGGAGAACTACAGGCCTATCTCTCTTCTCTGCCCTCTGGGAAAAATTCAGGAACGACTAGTCTATGATCAACTTCAAGACTACCTGGAACAACACCTACTCCTCTCCAAAGTCCAGCACAGCTTTCGGAAAGGCCATGGCACTGACACCACCCTTATCAGGCTAACATCGGACATACTCAATGCCATGGCCCAACGCACCCCTACAGGCGCACTATTCATCGACCTATCCAAGGCCTTTGACTTGGTCAGTTATAAGCTTCTCCTAACTAAGCTTCATCGGCTTGGCATGGATCCGCTCTCACTGTCCTGGACCACGAGCTACTTGACTAACCGATTGCAAACAGTCTGCTGGCAGGGAGTCCAATCAAACCCTAGGCTTGTGACCTCTGGGGTACCCCAGGGCTCCATCCTGGGCCCCCTACTATTCTCAGTATTTTTGAATGACCTTGAAGAAGATTGTGCACCCTGCAACCTTATCCTCTATGCGGATGTCACTGTAATCTACTGCAGTGACCCCCAACCCTCAGTCATCTCAGCCAAACTCCAAGCTAGCCTTGCAAAGCTTGAAGCATGGTTTACTGCCAACCACCTAAAACTAAATGAGGACAAAACAAAAGCAGTCCTCTTCGGGACCCGACGGCTGGGCTATGACTGTAGTAGACTACTCCAACTCTCGACAGCCCAAGGAAAGTGCGTTGAGGTCACTGACCAGTTTAGGTATCTTGGGGGTTAACCTTGACCAAGAGCTAACCTACAAACCCCATATAGATGCCTTAACAAAATCTATCCACCAAAGGCTGGGCCTTCTATACCGCCTGGGAAACTCCCTCTCTGGAGAAGCACGACGAGCCATTGCAAACAGCAAGCTCCTTCCCTCGCTGCTATACGGCTCCCCACTACTACAGTCCCGTAGAGTGTCTGAGCTAAACAAGCTCACCACCCTCTACCACTGCATTGCTCGCTTCAGAACCCACTCCTCCCCAAGGAGACATCACTGCGATGCTCTTAAAGACCTCCACTGGCCGACACTAAGGCATAAATTATCCTTCTCCTCTGCCTGCCTTACCTACAAATTCTCCTCCATACGCCACCCTCCCCCACCTTAGTGACCTGCTCACCCCTAAAGTCTCCATTCGTAACCTTCGGTCTACTACCAGTAGGCTCCTGAACATACCCTGCATCCGGACCAACCAAGGAAAGCGCTCCTTCCAGTACACTGCCCCACATCTCTGGAACTCGCTCCCTGCTACCCTGCTGGACAAACCCTCCCTCTCCTCATTCAAAGCTGGTCTTAAAGCCTACCTTATTGAACTGAGCCTCTGTTGCTGCAACCGCTAGATAATGCACCCAACCGTACCACTCTAAATTGGCTACTGACTATAATCTTTCCCCCTGGACTAGCTAACCTCTAAAGCTAATATCTCTGTAGGCCTGTGCCCCACTAACAATGTATGTACTCTGACACTGTCTTATTGTTCCCTTGCCTCATGCACTATGTATGTATTTTGAAAATGTCTTACTGTAACCTGATGTAAGGTGGTTGGTATACTGAACCCTGGGTTGCCCCTGAAAAAGGGATCTTTGGTCTCGGAGGGCTTACCTGGTCAACAAAAATCTAAATAAATAAATTTCAGGTTGGGCCCTCGTGCACTGTGGCTGCTGGGGTACATGGCATCCTGCACCAGCACATTCAGATGGCCACCTGTAGTGGGAGCTGGGCTGCCAGTGGTCTCACTGCCTAGGTCACCTTGACCAGCCAGTCAGCGATCTAACCAATGTGGGATGCCATCCAGTGGTGGCTAATCCCAGAACATCTGGAGGAAGGAGTCCTGTTTGTCTGCCCAGAGCTGACAGTTACCCTGACAACCAGTGCGTCTCTGGTGGGATAGGGAGCGCAGCTGGGGAACCGCAGGACCCACAGAGTCCCGTCACTACATCAGCCTGCTGGAGCTCCATGCAGTGTATGTTGCTCTGACAGAATTTCCTCCATTTGTCTGGGGTCAGACCATGCCGATCCAGATGGACAATACCATGACGTTGTACTACTTAAACAAGCAGGGCGGCTTGCACTTCCTTCTTCTGTGTCAGGAGGCTTTCCGTACCTGGATTCTTGTATGCAGCTTGGATGTGGACATGGATCTCCTGGCCATCCGTGTAGCAGGAACCTCTAAACAACTAGCGGATGCCCTCAGCGGGATAGACAGCATGTCTCACAAAGTGGTCTCTGCATCATGAGATGGTGAACTACCTGTTCTCTCTGTGGGGCATATCTCTGGTGGACCACTTTGCCTCCTGGGAGAATGCCAAGCTGAGGATGTTTGTGCCTGCTTCCTTCAGTGCAAGACACTGCTGGGGGAATGCCTTCATGATACCCTGGACCCTAGGCCTTCTCTACGCCTTTCCTCCCTTTCCCCTGATCCAGAAGGTGTTGGTCAAGGTGAGAAGGGGCAAGGCGTGGATGATCCTGGTAGCCCGAGATTGGTGCTTTTGGTACCCGTATCTCCTCAGCCTCAGCAGCAGACCTCCACAGTAGTGCCTATGTACTCAGATCTTCTCTCTTGCCACAAGGAGAAGGTCCTGCATCCAGAACTTCAGGCCCTGCACCTGACAGCCTGGTTCCTGAACAGCCACAGTTGCAGCCATTGGACCTGTCTGAACATGTGCTCCACGTAGTGGAGGCTTCCCTGAAAGAGTCCACCCATCAGTGCTGTGCCTTCAATGGAAAAGGTTTTCCATTTGGTGCCAGGGCAGGGAGTTAGAACCCCTAGTCTGCCCTTTGGCTAGAATTCTAGACAACCTATGATCCCTTTCTCAGTCAAGACTGAGGTAGACGACCCTCACGGTGCACCTGGCAGCCATCTCTGCATACCAGACGCAGGCTAGTATGCCGATAGTGACACAGGAGAACGTGGTTGGGTGTTTCTTCAAGGGCCTTGACCACCTGCCCCTGCTGGTGCGTGAACCGCCACCACCTTGGGGGGAGTTGCTGGTGTTGGCAGTGCTCATGGGCAAGCCTTTTGAACTGATGCACAGGTGTGAGATATCACACTTGTCATGAAAGACCATCTGTTTGGTGGCTGTCACCTCTGCCTGAAAGATCAGTGCATGCCAGGCGCACTCAGTGGAGTTTCTCTACCTGGTCTTCCACAAGGGAAAGGTTTTCCTCTGCCCCCACCCAAAGTTCCTCCTGAAGGTTGTCATGGAGTGTCACCTTAATCAGGTCATTAACCTCCTGGTGTACTTCAACAATCTCACCTCCGAGGCCGAGCACAGGCTCCCGTTGTACTTGAGGTGAGCACTTGCTTATTACAAGGACATGGCTGGGGTTTGTGGAAAGGTTCACCAGCTGTTTGTGACGTATGCTGAAGCTGCACCTCGCAGACCAGCAGCTAACTGGAGGATTAGCAGGTGGATCGTCTCCTGCATCAACCTCTACTACAGGCTGGCTAGTAGGGAGCCTCCTGGGAGCCTTCCATAGAGCGAAAGGAGCATTCTACCAGATGTACTGCTGCCTCGTGGCTGCTTGCAGGGACAGAATCTGCAGACCTGCTACCTGGAAGTCAGCACACACCTTCATTTTCCACTACCACATCGACATTGAGTCACGCTGGGATGCTGCTTTTGGGACCTCAGTTCTCCAATTCTTGTTTGCTAAGCAGGGGTATCTCTTTTCCCCGTCCTCCTGGAGGACTACTAGTTGTCTGCCAGAGTGTGGATAGTGTACCATATTCATGCCTCTAGAAATGAGGGTTACTCACATGTAACTGTAGATCTTTCAGAGAGTGGTCTCTTGCAGTAGATAATACTTTTGGGTATCCAGCAGAGGGTCAGTGTGGCGTACGACAGCTCTTCTAGCAGTCTTTTTCCAGGGACCACCCACACATGACATCAGCTTCCTGTTTCCTATATAAAAGTGTGGGCAGTCCCTGGTATCCTCAGTTCCTTTTTTTGCTGTCTTCAACTCACTTGCAGCTGCTAGAACAACTCTTGAAAACAACAGTCATCGACAAGAAACAGCATTGAAGATTCTACGAATAAAGGGCTCACCCATCAAGAGCTCCCCCATCTACTGATCTACATTTCTGGACTAATATAGAGCTGGAGAATCCCTCCTCACCCTCTGTGTCTCCTTTACTCATAGACGGCCCCCCATACCGTCGACGATGCATCTCTGATTTCATTGACAGCCTATAACCGTCAACATCCTTGTCGACGGCTACCACCATCAACAGTGCATCTATACTTTCATTGATGGCTCATACTCGTCAGTGTTCTCATCGATGACTCCCACCATCGACGATGGATCTATACTTTTGTTGACGGCTCATCAGCGGCTGCCACCGTCGACGACGATGCATCTACATTCTCATTGACGGCCATACCCGTCAATGTTCTCATCTACGGCTACCACCGTCGATGATGCATCTATAATTTCATTGATGGTCCATAACCGTCAATATCCTCAGTGACGGCTACCACCGTTGACAATGCATCTCTATTCTCATTGACGGCCATACTGTCGGTGTTCTCATCGATGGCTACCACCATCGACAATGCATCTCTATTGTCATTGACGGCCATCACCGTCAACGATGCATCTCTCTTGTCATCGACAGCCATACTGGTCGACGATGTCTCCATTTCTCATTGACGGACTTCCCCATCATCTATGCATCCCTGTTTCTCATCAGCTGCTGTTCCCCATCGACGGTGCATCATTATTTTGCCTATCCATTGCCTGGACCTTGTTTCTCAATCCCTTGTCAACCATTCTTCCAGCACTATAAAAAGGCAATACATAAATAACCCTTTCTGGGTTCCATTGGAGTCACAGAGCGGGAGAGCTCCACCTCGTCATGCCTCGTCAGTGGCCACCGCTTCAGATGTCCCTCCGTTGACAGCATGCCCTCGTATTCATTAATAGTAAAGGGGGCTTCATAAAAACCCAGTGGTTTATGCCATGTTTCTACCCCTCCACCCTTTTAGGTGGACAGTCACAGGGGTCAAGCAGACAGAGTTCGGAACCCTGGATTTCACCACCCAGGGGCAAGACCTGCTCAGGCCGCATGTCCACCCTCCCTTTTTGTGTTTCAAATACTCCCCGCCTCCTTCCCAAGAAGGAATTTGACATTTCCACTGTAGTACGGCACGTCTTGCATGCCATATGGCACTCCCAGCCCTTCGATCCAAGGGGGAGGGGTGACCCTCTACGATCTCCTCCTCTTCTGCCTAAGAACTTTCATGATTACCATGATCCATTCCTACCCTGGTCACTTCCTCCTTCTATGGAAGACTATTTTTTCAGATAAACAAGAGCTCCTGGTTAACTTCACGGGTGACCCTGAACTCTACAATTTCCAGGAGCTGAAATTTGTTCCTCGGTCCCCCTTTTTCGTAAATCTCTTATTGGGATGAAGGCCTGCCTAGACTCGGCAGCACCCCCTCCTGCGGACCCTTCATTCTACAAAATGATGATACAAATATAGAAAGTCATGGGATTCTCTACCACACAAAGATGACAAAGTAAGGATATGGCAGAATACCTTGATCTACCAGAGGAGCCTGTTTGGGTGGTTTCCCCACTAATTACAAACTTGCCAGAATGCCATGCTGGCTGCCTCACATCAGCCTTCAGCTATCTCAGGTATTCCACATAAGGTGGATCATATGTATCCGGCTTCTGTGATTCCTCCCCTCCTTTCAGGCTTTCCTGGAAATTGAGTCTGTGCTGCCACTCATGATCACATGAGCTCCTTACCACCTGATAAAGAATCCCAAAGTCTTGACTTTCTGGAGAAAACTAGTCTTTTTCTCCAGTACCATGAATATCAGAATTCCAAATTATATGGGTCATCTGATTAAATAACATCATACCCTTGGGTCATCTGCCATTAAGATTATTAATCACCTCTCTCCTTCATCCGAACAGAGAGCAATTCTTAGCTACTATGTTAACAAGTAATGCTAATTCCCGTCACTTACCCAGGTCGGGATATGATGCCATCGTTACCTCGGCCTGACTGTCAGCTATTGGCATTTCTTTGCAATGCCACACCCAGCTCCGCTTTTCAGGACTTAGCCTGATGTGCAGCATAAAATAGCTAAGGCCCCTTTTAGTGGGTCTAAGTTCTTCAGGGCCAGGTACTCAAATTTTACTGGATGATTTACAGTCATCAGGCAGAACTCTACATACGGTTTATGGCATGTACAGTACTCGGCATACAACCTACCGTACTCGATCCTCTTCCTACTCTGAAAGAGGTGGAAAATACAGAGAATACCAGTACTGGCAGCTATGGAGGTCATACTCAACCCAAATGAGGCAATACCTCCACTGGGGGAGCTGGGCAGCCCGACGCCTGGTGACTCGCTAGGATTTTTCTTTTCCCACCCCTCCTTGACCCAGCTCCGGAGGCCGTAGGTGGTTGTTTTGCCCTCCATTTATAGGCCAGGCACACGATCACTTCATTGAATGGGTACTCCAGATTATACAGAGGGGTCATACTCTGGAATTTATCTCTGAGCCTCCCCCCCGTTCTCCCCGACATATTCCTTATAACCATCAGATCATATACGTATCCTGTAAGAGGATTTGAGGGCTCTACTGGTGATGCACGCCATTTCTCCAGCACCCCCATCACATGGGATTCCACTCCCACTTCTTTCAGGTACCCAACCGAACTGGTGACCTCGGTCCGATACGAGACCCCAGAAAACTGAACCTTTCCATGCAGTACAAACGGTTTCACATGATAACCTTGACTTCCATCATGCCAGTACTGAAACAGGAAGATTGGCTTTGTGCCCAAGATATGAAGGGTGCCTACCTGCATCCATCCTGCTCATCGCAGGTTTCTTAGTTTCTACTTGCTAGGTTAACACTATCAGTTTCAAGCAGTCCGGTTTGGCCTCTCCTCAGCCCTGAGTGTATTCACCACATACGTAGAGGTAGTTGTAACAGCTTTAAGGAGGAAAGCCCTGAGTGTATTCACCAAATACGTAGAGGTAGTTGTAACAGCTGTAAGGAGGAAAGGGCACTTTATCTTCCCATGTCTAAATAGCTGGCCTGTCAAAGCGGAGCAGCTTTGCTTTCTCACCTAGAGGCCACCCTGCAAATATTTTTACACTCTAGGGATCACAGTCAATTGGCCACAGTCCAACCTGACCAACTCAGTCTCCAATACATTACAGCTGTCCTAGATACAGTCTGAGCCAGACCTTACTGTCTTGCTGTCCGACTGGTCACACCCTTGTCTCTGGCATCACGCATACAGACTTAGAAAGTAGTCAGCAAGAAACTGCTATGCCTTCTGGGTCACATGCTTGCTGCCATCCCTACCGTAGTACTTGCCAGTCTTCATCTGAGACTTGTTCAGTGAATCCTTCAGAATTAGTGGTCTCAGAGAAGAAAGAAGAAAAATTTTAAGGCCAATTCAGAGTCGCTCCCTCTCTGCCATCAGCTCTGACTTGATAGTCAGTCGAAACCAATTTATTATAAGGAATGTCCTTTTGGTCCCTCCATCCCCTGCAGATGTTCACCACGGATACTTCCCTAACAGGAGGGAGCGCACACCTGGGTCCTTATTGGATATGGGGCGAATGGACCACTTCTCTCCATCAGCCCTACATCAGTCACCTACAGCAGAGAACATTCTGCTTAACCCTTCCGGCATTCCAAACTCTTGACTCTAGACCATTGCTGATCCAATCAGACAACACTGCAGTGGTGTTCTACCTCAACAATGAAGGAAGTGCTCCAATCTTCAACCTCTTGACTAAAAATTAAAAAACCCTGTTCTAGGGACATGGATATGTTGTTCAGTCCACCCTTACTGGCAGGTTCCTAGCCACTTTAAATCTTGCCAGAAGGTCTTCAAGCTGGCTCCTCCCACCCACCCGGGTGGTAAAACTCTTGGCTCCTCCTCATGATGCCAGATCTTCCTTACCGCTTGGAAGCTCAGGTTCCCTCCTTTGCACTCTGCATTTAGGCCTGGATCCAAACTCTTCGGTTTACTCGAAACTAATCTTAAAATTTACAAGACTTCGGTCTTTATCTTCCCTCGCGGCTGCAGTGGACAAATCGACTCCTGGATTTCGTAGGTGCCTCTGGGGGCAGAAGATGTCCCGGACCGATCTGCACTCCACGTGCGTTTACTGCCTGGGGCTTGAACACAGTTCGCAGGCCTGCGACTTGTGCAAGTCCTTTTCGGATATGGTCTTAGAGGATTGTGCCACCAGACTGCAACTTGGGTGCCCCGAGAAACGTTATCCTCTGGTCAAGTCGAAGGAGGCCTGTTGGGCGGTGTCTGTGGTGGTGGGCTCGGTTGAACAGCTCGAACAAATGATCGCCCTCGAGGAGGAAGCGGCCCAGGCCGCATCATCATCATCATCATCTTCGGTCGCAGCATTTATCCCGCTCTCTTTGGGCTCCTTGGACACAGCTTTGTTCAAGGAGCTTTGTCAGTCTCTCTCCACCAAGGGAGAGGGGCCTTCAGGACATTCCTTTCGGTCTTAGAAGAAGGACTCCATGGGTAAGTCTCACTGTCAGCGTTCGTGGGAGCGGGAGCGGTCCCCTTCCTCGGATAGTCTACTCTCGACTTCGGTCGAGGTTGCACCTAAGGCCGCTGGCTTCATGGTGTCCCCTTCAGGTCAGCCGGCCGAGACACCCATTGACGCAGTCGAGATATTTCTCGACCTGTCGGACAGGCTGTTGACTGGAGAAGCCAACAACCCTTCTTCACCGGTTCCCCCGGTGGAAACTGAGGACTTACTTGCCTGTGCCGGAGTCCCCGGTTAAGGTCCCTGAACCGAGTTTCCCCCGCCCCATCTCAGACCCACCCTCGGAAACACTGAAGGTCTTGGTCTCGGACCTCTTCCTGGTCCAGCTGATCCCGCCGACATCGGCGGTCTCGGCACCGTGGAAAGTGGCGGTGCCGCTCATCCTCGTCTTTGTCCTCTTCGGAGGATAGGCTCCGGCATAAATTGCGTCAGCGCTACGAGGATCTGATGTGGCAGCAGCTCCTTTTCACCGGGAATAAGCCGACTCCATCGCCTTCCATGGCCATTAAGTGGCTGTCACCAGAGTGGCCGAAACAACCCCTCGTTGTAATCGAGGAGCCGAAGCCGGCACGGTTGTTCACCCAAAACCGGCTGTGCCACCCATTGTGGTGGAACCCCCACCTCCACAACCTAAATTTGGGGCCCCGACCAAGGATTCTCAATTGGGTCAGGGCTTGCCCCATCGGTTGTCAGTCACTGTGCTAGGATGTTAATAAACAAACATCAGGCATAGCTTAAAATTTCAACTTCCTTTTCACTCTCTCCTATCTTCTTTCCTTTTTCTGACTATCCTTTTATTCATATCAGGGTGGCCAACCTGATACTCTTCATTCTTATCTATCCCTTGTCTGAAATGCAGCCTGAACCCCCACCCCGTCTTAAAGACATCCTTAAAACATGTTCCCCATTACACAAGTTCCTTAGTCATAATTAAGAAAACAAAGGTATCTGTGTACTAGAGTCAAGGCTGCTGTTCAAAAGTTATCATTAGGTTTCTGTTTCCAAATGAAGAAAGGAGACATGGTTTTTGTTTAGTTAAGCTGCCATGTGTATCCTAAGTCCTTTGCAAAGGAAAATGTTGATTCTGCCTTCTTAATGGTTCTGGAATAGAAAGTCATACCCTTGCAAAAACAAACAGATAAAGGAGCGCGCCCTTGTCTGTTTGGGTTTCCAAGATAAATGCCCTTTTCTTCTAGTAAAAAAGAAAAAAAGGTATAAAAGGTAACATGATTCCATTGAAATATCAAGTATAGTTACCCTGTTTACTGAGATAGGTCCTCAGTAGCTGAGACAGGTGCTGCTACAGGGCTGGCTGCCCACAGACTGACAGGTTTTATAGACCCAGGAGAGAGTGATGTCATGAGGGGGAGGAGCTAAGCGAATGCTCTGACATCATTAGCCCTATAATTAAGCATTTAGCTCCCTTCTGTCTTGGTGTGCTGCATTAAATGAACATATGTTCAAATGATAAGGACTAGAACACATTGTTTGATGATGTAAAACATACTGTATGTATGGTGTATCCAAAGGCTCCAGTAGATCTTTTTGCCTTAATAAGGGTGTCACATGACTTATGAGGTCACCCCTGATTGACTTAAAAAGTGCTCCTTTAGGGAGCTCAGACAGGTGTGGTGATCAGTAGCTTGCTGATCACAGTGAGAAAGGTTCTAGTGAGTGTGCCAGTTTTCACATTGCTCCATGGAAAGGAGAGACTGCAGGAATTCTTTATATGTTGTCTGAAGGAAGAATAATATCCTGTGTTCTGAAGGTGTGAAGGACTAACACCATTTATTTTCCTTTCTGTATACAAGTATTTTTTTTTATTTATTGAGACAATAAAATGATAAACGCAGAAGTATGCGTTTTTTATGCATCTTAAACTGGTTGTAAGATCTGTTATTGGAACCCACACTACCACAGTCACCCTCACTCCCGATCGACCTCGGCAGGTGGAGGGTGGCTCAGGCCATCGGCAGCTGTTTGCAGACTCCTCGGAGTCTGACGATTACTCTTCCTGTTCTCCAGGCCCCTCGACCTGGAGTTCACTGGGGGTCAGTCGGTGGATGAGAGCCCATCCTCGTTCCTCGGAATGCTTCGGCTTATCTCAGAGTCCACTGGGATAAAGCTCAAACCTGTTACAAAGTGGGCCAAGTATCCCCTCACGGAGATACTGGACCAAGGGGATTCCCCCACGGAGGCCTTCCCGGTGGCTGAAGCCATTGTTGGCCCGGCCCTGGAGGTGTGGCAGCGGCCAGCTTCTTGTCCAGCACCTTCGGCCAGGATGGCTCGAAAGTATGCCGTTCCCACTAGTTCACTCTCTGGTTTCTCGGAGCACTCCTCCACGGAGGGGCTAGTCACCGAGAGCGTTTTCTGATGCTCCGGAAATGCTCGAGATGTGGACAAGCCACCCGATAAAGAGTATAAGAAACTGGACTACTCCGGGCGGAAAGTGTCTGCTGCTTCTTCCCTAGGCCTTCGTCAGGCCAGCTCAACTGTTCTGTTGGCACACTTCTCGCACAGCCTTTTGGGCTCCCTGGATGAGATGATTCCTCGTCTCCCAGCTGACCTCCAGACAACGGTCAAGCAGGTGCGGGATCAGGGAAAGGCGGTGGCCAAACAGCAACTCCAAACTTCCTTGGACATAGCTGACTCATGTGCACGGACAGTAGTGGCCGCAGCGGCCATGCGCCACAGAGCTTGGCTGCGGATCTCCACTTTTACAGTGGATACCCAGCACAAGCTGGCAGACATTCCCTTTTTGGGTACCAACTTGTTCGGCCCTGGGGTGGAGGGTCATCTGCAAAGGATCGAGAAGTCCAGTGCCACCTTGGACTCGGTCACGCCTGCCCAGAAGGACAAAGGCCGCCAGCAGCAGCATAAGCCCTTTTGGCCTTCAGCCTCTGCGGCGCGTCCGGCCCAGCAACACCAGCATCAGGGCCAGCAGGCTCACACTTGGCATCCCAAAGCCAGCCTGCTGCTTCCTTCAGCAGGAAGCCAAGAGGGAAAGGTCCAGGAGGTCCCTCGGCCAGCCCTTCCTCCAAGCCTGCCCAGTGACAGGTTGAAGGGCGTCACCACCAACCTCATCACTCTTCCCCGGGTTTCTCCCTTGGGGGGACGGCTCCGCCACTTCTTTTCTGCCTGGTCCAGTATCACCATGGACTGCTGGGTACTGGAAGTGGTAGGAAAAGGTTTGCCTCTGGAATTTGAGCAGTCCCCACCCTATCGAGCCGTCTCCCCACGGGGGGCTACGGGGTCCGCAGCCTCTCTGTCGGCTCGTTGAACCGACATTGCCCTGCTCCTCCAGAAGGAGGTGATCAGGGAGGTGGCGGATCCTCCACCAGACCCAGGGTTTGTGTCCAGGTACTTCCTGGTCCCAAAATGGACGGGGGGCTGGCGCCCCATTCTAGATCTACACGACCTGAACAAGTTCCTAAGGTCTCGTGCCTTCAGGATGGTCACTCTGGCTTAGATCATTCCATCCTTGGAACGAGGCATGTGGTTCTGCTCTCTGGACCTCCAGGATGCATTCTTTCACGTCCCAATCCATCCGTCTTACCAGCAGTTCCTCCGCTTCAGGGCAGAGGGATCCCATTTACGAGTTCCGGGCCATGCCCTTCGGCCTCTCTCCAGCACCCAGGGTCTTCACCAAATGCATGGCAGTGGCAACAGCATTCCAGCGGTGCCGAAGGGTCCGGGTGTACCCTTACCTGGACGACTGGCTGATTGCAGCCACGTCCACGCTGGAGGTGGAGCAGTCCAGGGATCTGGCCCTTCAGGTCTTCACTCAGATTGGCTATTTTTGCTATTTACGAGCTGTGAGAGACCCTGCTCTAAAAACCATTTACAATATACCATTGAATTGCTTGTATATTATATGCTTACAAGGAGCCCTGTTAACTGACATGCAGTGGGACGAATAGTCCGTGTTTTTTATTTTAATGCTAGTCTTTCTGCACTTTTATGGTGCTCTGCACCTTTTATTTAAGCAATAGTCTGTGTGTGTGTGTTGTTTGCAGACATTATCCCAGTGTTACCAAGGGGATTAATCGGGACCCGAGAGCTCCTACTTCCAGGTTGTACCCGCTATATAGTTCAGCCCTGCAGCGAGCACTTTTGCTATTTACAAACTGTGAGAGACCCTGCTCTAAAACAGCTGTACCATTTACAATATACCATTGAATTGCTTGTATATTATATGCTTACAAGGAGCCCTGTTAACTGACAGGCAGAGGGACGAATAGTCCATGTTTTTTATTTTAATACTAGTCTGTCTGCACTTTTATGGTGCTCTGCACCTTTTATTTAAGCAACAGTCTGGATGTGTGTGTTGTTTGCAGACATTAGCTCAGTGTTACCAAGGGGATTAATCGGGACCCGAGAGCTCCTACTTCTGGGTTGCACCCGCTATATAGTTCAGCCCTGCAGCGAGCACTTTTGCTATTTACGAGCTGTGAGAGACCCTGCTCTAAAACAGCTGTACCATTTACAACATACCATTGAATTGCTTATAAATTATATGCTTACAAGGTGCCCTGTTAACTGACAGGCAGAGGGACGAATAGTTCATGTTTTTTTATTTTAATACTAGTCTGTCTGCACTTTTATGGTGCTCTGCACCTTTTATTTAAGCAATAATCTGTGTGTGTGTGTTGTTTGCAGACATTAGCCCAGTGTTACCAAGGGGATTAATCGGGACCGAGCTCCTACTTCTGGGTTGCACCACTATATAGTTCAACCCTGCAGCGAGCAGGGCGAGTAGTCTTATGCCAAGACACACGCAAAGACATGCGTGATCATCACGCCGTGTTTCACGTGTTTAGCGTGGAAGCGGGAAGAGCAGCAGTAAATTTGAGTCCTTGATCTCACAGCTCTCGCCTTTGGATATTTTCAAACAGTTTGTTTAGTAGGCAGGCCACACGATTAAGTACATTACCTTCTGAGCTTTCCAAAAATTCGACTTATAGTTTATGTATTAGAGGGTCCTAAATGACAGAAGGGCATTAAATCAACAGCAAATTATACCATAGCTCATTAGGGGACTTGTTATAACATAAGTTGTTTTTCAGTCTGTTGGACTATAAGATTGTTTAACAACAGTAGGTAGTTTTGTCTTTTTAAATTGAGCTTAGGTTTTGACGGTTGTCTATACGGGCTAAATACCTTTGTTTTAATCTCATACTGTGGAGTATAAATTAACCATGTCGCCCGATGGCCGATGACAGTGTTCTTACTGTTGTAACCACAACTGGATCCACTGGCATAAAATGCTCAGCATGTGATATGTACACATTACTGACTGGTGATTTTATTACCCAACCCTATACTTGTAGCTAATGCCTAGAAATTTTTGACTTACACCAAATGATTGAGCAATTTAATTTATGACTTATTGCACTTGAAAATAGCCAATCAGATATGCAAAACCATTTTAAGACAACTACTTTATTATTAAACCCGGAAGTTGGACATGGCTTTGAAGGCTATACTATTGTTACACCAAGCACCTCTCGTGCCCCTGTGATTCCTGTCTCACAGTTATTAATAGTTCCCAGCACAATAAGAAAGGTATTAGAAAAAGAGCTAGGGAAGATGACTGTTTAATTGATAACAATCAGGATGTTGAAGACAGCTGTTTTTTTACACAAACTACCAGAGTTGCAAAAAAGGGAAGAAAGGTCCAACACTTCAGTATTGAGCAATTCAGTAGATTCGACCCATTATCTTCGCCTGTCTCGAATGTTAAAGATGTGACTTTTGATAATCTTAATGGGTTAATTGATTGTCGTACTTCAAATTTACCATTAGTTAATCGCCTGCAAACTAATGACATCCCACTCATTGATTTATCTACTGATCTTACAGTTTCACCTTTTATTGATATACACTGCGATTCTAACATTCCCTTGCAACAACAAATTTATGTATTAGGTGATTCATTGACAAAACATCTGGATAGGACTATATGCAACCCTGACAAAGCTAATAGAACTAGTTCTAGCTTCAGTGGTTGTAAAATCTCTGATCTCACACTCATGTTGCCTGAGATTATGAAGGACCGTGGTAACAGTCCCATAGCACTGATACATGTTGGTGCTAACAACATTTATAGAGACTCTGTCCAATCAATTAAAGAAGGTTTTGTTGCTTTGACAAATAAACTGGTGGATATGGGTTGCAAGATTTGTATATCTGAAATTTTACCTATGCCACATTTCTCATCATTTCATAATTATAAAATAAAAATTGTGAATGAATGGTTAAGAAAATGGTGTTTACACCAAAACTTGACTTGCTTAACGCATTGGGAGGAATTTGATCACCATCCAGAATTGTTCTGCTATCATGGTTTACATTTAAGCAGACGGGGTAATGCCGTTCTGGGAAAACACTTTTTGACATCCATTCACCGTCTTTTAAACTAAAACTTAGGGGTGAGACGGTGGACAGGCCATCTCTAAAATCTTTGGTCAGCAGCTCTGTGAAATGCCATAAATTACATTTCTTATGCTTTAATGCTAGATGTTTAACTCAAAAATTGGATGAATTAAAATGTAGAATTAATAAAGGGGATGTTGACATCATTTCAATTAGTGAAACATGGAGGGATGATAAAACATCATGGGAAACCACCATACCTAGCTTTACTTCCTATATTCTTAACAGATAAAACAGGAAAGGTGGTGGAGTGGCGTTATTTATAAAAATCAACTTAATTCTATTGATATAACAAAGAATATCAAAAATCATGATAAACAAACAGAGACAATCTGGGTTAAGATAAATTTCTCCATATCAGATGTCCTCATATTGGGTTCCTGTTACCATCCTCCGAATTCATCAGTTGATATATTAGATGCAATTCTATCCGAATTCGAACAGGCTAAAGCAATAGGTAAAATTGTAGTCTCTGGAGACTTTAACATAGGATCAATTGGTTGGCAGAATTTATGTGCAAATACCAGTCAAGGGAACAAGTTACTATATACATGTACCCAGTTGGGACTTCGGCAGAATGTACTTCTCCCTACTAGAGGAAATAATATTTTAGACTTGGTTCTTTGTGATGATGACCTTATAGTAGAAAACATTTTAGTCAGTGAGCCAATTGGGAATAGTGATCATAACACTATTACATTTAATATTGTACAAACTTATATATATAACTTCAATTGTACTAAAATTTATTTGTACGACAAATCTGATTTGGGAACAATGAAACATATTATTGGAAATATTAATTGGGACACCCTATCGACAGGTTTTACCTCAGAACATTACTGGGAAAATTTTAAGAACATCATTTGTCAACTTAAGGAACTATATATTCCATACAAAATTAAAAACGAGACTAAAATTAAAGTTCCCAAATGGATGAACCAATCCATTAAAAAATGCATTAGACAAAAACACAAGAAATATATTAGATATCAAAAAACAAAAACTCCATCAAATTGGACTTCTTACAAACAGATACAAAGAAAATGTAAGAGTATGATTAGGAGGGCTAAATCAAATTGGGAGCAAAACTTAGCATCTAGCGCTAGTAAATCTAATAGCAAACAATTTTATTCTTATATTAATTCCTTAAGGAAACCGACATGTCAAGTAGGTCCAATAATTGATAATGACATTTTGATATATGAGCCAAAAAAAATGGCCGGTCTGTTTAATGACAATTTTTGTAAAAGTTTTTCTGGTACTTCTGTACCAATTGATGACAGTGTTTTATTAGATACCACCAATGTCTCACCAGTTAATTTTTATTTGAACACTATTAAAGACAAAATACTAACACTAAAAGGTAAATATAGTCCTGATCCAGATAATATAGCTGGACATGTATTATTTTTATTAGTTGATGTTATTACAGTTCCTTTAAAATTGAATGTTTGAATATTTTTTGGCCACTGATTTTGTTCCACAGGATTGGAGGGAGGCTTATGTCATCCCCATTCACAAAAAGGGCCTAAAAACAACTGGGAAAATTACAGGCCAATAAGTTTAACTTTTTCTATTTGTAAACTATTAGAGGGTATAATTAAAGATTTAATATCCCCTGTTCTGGACTGTCACGACGTTGAACAACATGGTTTTAAAAAAGGCAGAAGCTGTCTGACGAATTTAATATGCTTCTATGAACAAATCAGCTTATTACTTGATAAAAATGTACCATGCGATATAATTTACATTGATTTTAGTAAGGCTTTCGACATCATGCCACATTGGGCACTAACTACCAAACTTCACAAGTTAAAAATAAGCAGGTTTCTAGCAAATTGGATAATGAACTGGCTTCATAACCGCTCTCAGCAAGTGACCATCAATGGGGGCATATCAGTAAGGGGTACAGTGACAAGTGGGGTACCACAGGGTTCAGTTTTGGGCCCATGCCTGTTTCAGGCATTTATTGCTGATCTTACCTCAGGTTGCTCATCAGTCACTATTAAATAAGCAGATGACGCAAAAATAGGTGGCCCATGTGCCTCTGACTACCAGGCCGATGCTATTCAGAAAGGCCTTGATCACATTACAACATGGGTTAAGAACTGGGGCATGACTTTGAACATCTCCAAATGCAAAGTAATGCATTTGGGTTTAAGTAATTTACAAATCCCTTATTATTTGGATGGCTTACTACTTGATACAACATCAGATGAAAGGGATTTGGGTGTCAATATCTCAGATAATTTATCTTATAATAAGCACTTGCATAACATCATTAACAAATCCAATAAAGTGGTATGGTCTCTTCTGCGTAATATTAGATCAAGGAAGCAGGAAGTACTGTTGCCTTTATATCGAGCATATGCTAGACCGCACTTGGAATATGCTTCCCAGCTTTGGAATCCATGTAAAAAATCCGAAGGCCTGTTATTGGAAACAGTTCAGAGAAAATGTACTAAAAAAGTTTCTGGGCTATATGATGTTCCTTATGAGAGTAGACTAGATATTCTAAAACCCATGCCTTTATCTACACGTCGACTTCGTGGTGATCTTATGTTACTATATGACATTATTCAAGATCCTTATCTATTGTGTGAACTTGGTCTAGAATTTAAAAACTGTGGTCACAATATCAGGGGACATCCTTTACAATTAGTTAGAAAACCTTTTACGAAGTCAAGTCGTAAATATTTTTTCACTATTAGAATTGTTGGTCTATGGAACAGACTACCGCTTAATGTCGTCATTAGTGAAACTAAAAGCATCTTCAAAAAAAGATTGAATGGCCTTTTATGTAAAGGGTATGACCTTTCCTGTTATATTTTGGATTAGTGTAAGAGCTTCATGGGCTTCTGCCTTCTTGCTCTTGTAACTTACCTTAGTATGAACCCCTTAGTATTGGCCTTCTCATCAACGAGGCCAAATCAGAACTCGTGCCAACGCAGGTGATTCAGTTCAACAGGGCAGAGCTCGACTCTCTTCGAGCCAGAGCATGGCTCCCGGCGGACAGGGACAAGGTTCTTTCCTCCTTTGCCCAATAATTTCTGGTTGGGCAATTGCGCCCTGCCCGGGACATCCTGGGCCTCATGGTGGCCTGCACCAGCGTGGTCCATTGGGCCCGCTGGCACATGTGTCTCCTGTAATGGGGGCTGGCCTGCCAATGGTCACAGTGCTCCAGTTCTCTGGACCAGCCAGTGATAGTGACCCAGGAGATGGGGAGCGCTCTCTAGTGGTGGATCGTTCCAGATCATCTGCAGGAGGGTATCCTGTTTGTCTGCCCAGAGCCGACGGTCACTCTAATGACCGACGGCTCTCTGATGGGTTGGGGTGCCCATCTGGGGAAGCTCAGCGCGCATGGTTTTTGGTCTCCTCAGGAGTCTCAATGCCACATCAACCTGCTGGAGCTTCGAGCGGTCCGACTAGCCCTCACCTCCTTCGCTCCGTTTGTACGGGGTCAAGTGGTCCAGGTCCAGATGGACAACACCACGACCATGTACTACCTAAACCACCAGGGTGGGACGCACTCCTTGTCTCTGTGCAAGGAGGCTCTCTGCACTTGGTCTCTTGTTTGCAGACTGGAGGCGGATCTTCTAGCCATCCATGTAGCAGGAGCCTCCAACACTCTGGCCGATGTCCTAAGCTGGATAGGTGCTGCATCGCATGAGTGGTCTCTCCTGCTGGAGGTAGTACACGATCTGTTCTCCCACTGGGGCACACCTCAGGTGGACCTGTTTGCCTCCAGGGAGAATGCAAAGTTGAGGCTGTTTCATGCCCACCCCCCTCAGCAGGGCTTGCTGCAGGGGGATGCCTTCTCGAGGCCGTGGACCCCAGGCCTCTTCTACGCCGCTTTTTCCCCATTTCACTTGATCCACAAGGTACTTCTCAAGGCGAGGAGGGACAAGGCGCAGGTGATTCTGGTAGCCCCAGACTGGCCCCGCCAGTTCTGGTATCCAGATCTCCTCAGCCTCAGCTCCAGGCTCCCGAGGTGGCTTCCAGCCCGCCCAGACCTGATCTCAGTCAACCAGGGGAAGGTACTCCACCCGGACCTTCAATCCCTGCATCTGACGGCCTGGTTCCTGAGCGGCTAGAGTTCTAGGCCTTGGGTCTTTCTGACAAGGTCCTCAACGTTGTTGAGGCATCCCGTAAGGAGTCGACCAGAAAATGCTATGCCTTCAAATGGAAGAGATTCTCCATTTGGTGTCAGGATAAGGGGGTTGGACCCTTCCTCCTGTTCCTTAGCCAGCATTTTGGACTACCTATGGTCCCTTTCTCAGCTAGGGCTTCGGTCGATGACTCTTAAGGTGCACCTGGCAACCATCTCTGCTTACTGGGCGCGGGCTGGAAAGCAGTCGGTGGCGCAGGAAAGGGTGGTCGGGCACTTTTTCAAAGTCCTTGATCACATATCCCCTCCGGTGCAAGAACCTCCACCTCTGTGGGATCTACTGCTGGTACTGGCTAAGCTCATGGGCAAACCATTCAAACCGATGCACAGGTGCGATGTCTTCCACCTGTCATGGAAGACCGCCTTCTTGGTGGCCATCACGTCAACCAGAAGGATGGGAGAGCTCCAGGCACTTTCCATCGAGTCTCCTAATCTGGTCTTCCACAGGGACAAGGTTATCCTGCACCCCGACCCCGAAATTGCTTCCAAAGGTGGTGTTGGAGTTTCACCTTAACCAGGTGTTGACTCTGCCGGTGTTCTACCTCAGTCACACCTTGGAGGCCGAATATATGCTCCATACTCTGGACCCTAGAAGAGCACTCTCTTATTATAAGGAGCGGACGGCTGAAGTTCAGGGAGAGGTTCGCCAGCTGTTTGTCACCTACGCTGAAGCCGCGCCTGGCAGATCTGCAGCCAAGCGGACAATAGGCAGGTGGGTCACCTCCTGCATAGATCTCTACTGTAGGTTGGCGGGCATGGAGCCTCCCAGAGGGATAAGAGCTCATTCTACCCGCCATACCGCTGCTTCGGTGGCTGCTTCCAGGGACGTCCCTATCCAGGAAATCTGTAGAGCTGCTACCTGGAAGTCAGCACACACCTTCATTACCCGCTACCACATCAAACTTGAGTCACGCTGGGATGCTGGTTTTGGGACCTCGGTTCTCCAGTCCTTATTTCCCAAACAGGGGGTGCACGCCTTGCCTCCCTCCTCCCGGAGAACTGCTAGGAGTCTGCCAGTAAGTGTGCATTGAACAACATATCCATGTCCCTAAAAATACAGGTTACTCACCTGTAACAGGAGTTCTAGGAATGGTATATGTTGTTCATCCACACAACCCACCTGACCTCCCCGGCTTCGCCACACAACTTGGCTTCCAGTGGGCTAGATCTGGTGTCATGGGGTGGAGCCGAGAGTTTCACCACCCGGGTGGGTAGGAGGAGCCAGCTTGAAGACCTTCCGGCAAGATTTAAGCAGCAAGGAACCTGCCAGTAAGTGTGGATGAACAATGTATACCATTCCTAGAACTTCTGTTACAGGTGAGTAACCTTTATTTACATCCCTACCTGAAGGCTCTACACCTTCACGCTGGGTTCCTGAGGACACTTTCATAACTAATCTACAAATGTTCTCTCCTGTTACCAATATTCTCTTGGCCTCCTGTAAGCCAGCAACAAAAGTAATATACAGTTCCAAATGGACACGCTTTTCCATATGGTCTGCCTCTCAATCTTTGGACCCTTACTCTTGTCCACTGACGAAAGTTCTGGACTACCTGGCCTCACTATCTGAGTCCAGTTTCAGTTATTCTTCCATCTAAGTCTTCTCGGCTGTCATCTCGGACTTCCATGAACCTCTGGATGGCAGGTTACTGTATAAGCATCTTCTAGCTAAGATGTTTTTTGAAAGGAATGTTACATATTAAACTTCCTATTAGAACACCCACTGCTCCGTGGGATCTCTCTTTTATGGTAGAACAATTTACCCTTGAGCCTTTCAAGCCAGCAGCCACTTGTAAACTCTTGTTTTCTTTCATGGAAACCCCTATTTCTGGTGGCTGTTCCTTCCGCTTGACTTATTTCTGAGCGTCATACCCTCATGTGTAAGGAACCTTACTTGATTTTCCACAAGGACTGGGTGGTTCTTCGTACCAACCTTTCCGTCCTTTCTGAGTTTCCGAACATGTTTTAAATCAGTCCTTGGAGCTTCCGGTCTACTAGCCAGACTCCTCCAGTCAGGGTGAACAACTCCTACATACTTTGGATGTCCACCGTATATTGCGCTACTATACTAGTCAGACAAATCAGTTAGAAAGACGTCTTAACTGTTCGTCTCTTTTGCCCCGGGTCATGAAGGCCCCCCCCCCCGATGGCTACATGTATTCTTTCATCCTGGTTGGCACATTGTATTACATTTTGTTACAAAAATACAAAAAGCCTTTACCTGGACCTGTCTAAGCCCCTTCACTAGAGCTATGGCCACAACTGCATCTTGCTTTAAAGAGGCCTCCATTTCAGATATCTGCAATGCGCCTACCTGGTCCACAGTTCATACACTCACAAGGCACTATTATCCGGATATTGCCTCACAATGTAGGGCGGCCTTCCGCAGTGCTCTCCTACAAGGTCTCTTATCATAACTGTCCTCCCACATGGGCTTTGCTTCGTGGGATTCGTCCCGAAAGTATTACCTACTGCAAGATACCACTCTGAGGAAGATAGTACAGTTACATAAAAACTTACTGTAACAGTAGATCTTTGAGGAGTGTCTCTTGCAATAGGACCTGTTCTGGTCCAGTGACTGGGTTGGGACTCCTTTAGCACCTCGGCTTCCCCTTGGTCCTCCCTTTGCGAGCTGAATCTGGTGGGGGAACTGAGGATACCAGGGACCGCCCACACTTATACAGGAAACAGGAAGCTGATCTCATGTGTGGGTGGTCCCAGGAAAAAGACTACTAGAAGAGCTGCTGTGCACCACACTGACCTCTGCTGAATACCCAGAAGTATTACCTACTGCAAGAGACACTACTCAAAGATCTACTGTTATAAGTTTTTATGTAATGTGCTTTCTAGGAGTAGTGTGCGGTGCACATCCACACAACCCACCTGACCTCCCCTGGCAAGTGGCACATGGATTCCTGCTTCCAGCATGCAAGATCTGACATCACAGGGAAGAGCCAGGGAGTAAACCACCTTGGTGGGTGGGAGGAGCTTGAAGTTGTCTGGCAGATTTAAAGCGAAAAAGAAGACTGCCAGAATGTGGATGTGTGCCATACACCACTCCTTGCACTACGGTTACAGGTGAGTACGTTATTTATTAAAGGATGTAAATTTGTAGCTGGCCAATATTACATTTTTCTGTTACTATTATTAGTGAAATCAAATTGTTGTAAAATTACAGTACAGCAATATGTTACTGCCTAATGCTGTTGACTAATTAACCATCTTGTTACATCAATTACTCTATAATGGTTCATGTAGTTTTATTAGATTTTGCTGAATGATTAAACTTGGAAGTGTTACTGATAACATTTGGTGCTCATCGGATGTAAGCTGGCAGTTTGGTGCCCATTGCTAATTGTTAGAAAAGAGTTTGTTTTATAAAAGGTTTGCAAATCACATTTTGTAATGCATCCAGTCAAAAAAGACAAAGAACTTATTTATTTTTTATTTATTTAGTTTTTGTTGACCGGGTAAGTGCACTAGACAAATCCTGCCTATTTTCTGGCACGACCCGGGGGAGGGGGATACAGATGAATGCCAGCTGACCTTGAACCAGATGAAGCTGTTGGTGATATTTTTAGTGAATGAGGGAAATTTGGCCAGGACACCAAGGAAATTCCCCTACTCTTTTCGATAAGTGCCATGGGATCTTTAACATCCACCTGAACTACCACCAATCCAGGCAGATGGGACCTCGGTTTAACGTCTCATCCGAAAGACGGCACCTCAGAAGTGCAGCACCCCTCTCATGCTGCACTACAGTGTCAGTACTGGGACATTAACCCAAGTGCCAGGTGTGGGAACTGAACCCACAACCCTCTGATCTCCCGGCCTCAGAGGTGAGTGTGCTACCTACTGAGCCACTGATACTGCAACTTGCGCACGAAAGCATTGAGGCAAGAGTTATCCAAAAAGGGCATCGAATTAGACGTGCGTGATAAGTGGCAAATACTGTACTGCCATCTATGGAACACTGTCCTTCCAGTGCTTGCCCCTAAAACACATCCGTAGCATTAAATATTATTCCTTCATCTCCACTCCACAGTGACAATGAGCAGGGAAGTCATGGCCACATACATCGTCACTTTCATTTCAGTGTTGAAGCAGAGGTACTGTAAACATCTGCACGCTTGGGATAGGAGAACTGAACCACAAAGTAGTGGAAATCTAATTTGCTTTCTGAATCATTGATCAACATAAAGTTTCTGTGTTTCATGTTGTCCCTCACTCTTGTGTTGCAGTTCTTTCACAATGGTGAACTGGATTTCATTATTGTAACTACAGATGAAAATGAATGTAACTGGATGATGTTTGTCCGCAAAGCCAGGTAATTTTCTTTGTTTGGTGGCTCACTCAGCTGCTTCCATCCTCTGTTCTGTTACTCTGTGGAAGGCATACACCATGTATTTGGAAAGACTGGATGGTTTCTTGGTTAGAGCACTGAACTGTGAAAAAGGAGGGTACATGTTAAGATCCCCCCAGTCACTGCCTCTTTGTTTGACCAGGACCAAACAATACACTGGGTATTCTAAACAGACTTCACACATAAACAAATTTCTAATTATATTTAAAAGGTAACAAATAAGGTTTCTAGTGGGGTGGATGTTGTGTATGTATCCACACTTCTGGCAGAATTCCTTTCTCTTTAAATCTTGCCGGCAGGTCTTCAAGCTGGCTCCTCCCACCTACCCAGGTGGTATCCTCCTCATCAGTGCCACACGATGCCAGATCTTCCTTTCCGCTGGAAGAAGCGGTTTCTCTCCATTGCAGCTCCGTGCTTGATGTAGGCCCTATCGTTTTTTTTTCCTAAACTAGGTCTTCGCTTACTTCATGTTTTTTTTTTTCGTTTTTTTTTTCTCCCCCTGTAGTAGCATCATGGATTCCACTACTTCTAAGTTGGCATCCGTTTTTTAGATTTTTTCATGCGGCCCAGAAATGTTAACGGACCCTCACAGCATGTGCGTCTACTGCCCGGAACACAAACATGATCCCCAGGCTTGCAGCCTATAGAAACATAGACTTTGACGGCAGATAAGGACTGCTTGGCCCACCTAGTTTGCCCGTTTCCCTACCTACAGGATAAGCTGCAGATCCTAGTTAACCAACAGCCTATTTCTTCCTACCCCCCACAAGAATTGCCTTATGTCTGTCCCATGTATTCTTGAATTCTCCCACAGTTTTAGACCCCACAACCTCCTCAGAAAGGCTGTTCCATGCATCCACTACCCTCTCTGTAAAAATACTTCCTCACATTGCCCTGAACTACCCCCATCTTTAAATTGTGTCCCTTGTTCTTGCATGTCTCTTTTCTGAAAGATACTACCCTCTTGGACTTTGTTGATTCCACTGAGGTACTTAAACGTTTCTATCATGTCTCCCCTCTCCTTCCTTTCCTCAAGGGTATACCTATTAAGCTCTTTTAGTCTCTCCTCGTACAGCTTCTCTTGCAGACCCTGCACCATTCTAGTTGCCCTCTTCTGAACTGCCTCTATCCTGTCTACGTCCTTGCGGAGATGGGGTCTCCAGAACTGGATGCAGTACTCCAGATGGGGTCTCACCAACTGTCTGTACAGAGGGATAACAACTTCCTGTTTTCTGCTGATGATGCCTTTCCCTGTGCATCCCAGTATACCCCTAGCTCTCCCTACTGCCTTCTCACATTGCTTGCTAACCTTAAGGTCATCTGATATGATTACCCCCAGGTCCCTTTCCTTTTTTGGTTTTGTTACTACCTCCCCCCGCATTGTGAAATCTTCCCCGGGTTTTTGTCTTCCATGTGCTTTATTTTGCACTTCTTTGCATTGAATCCTAGCTGCCGTACTTCCGACCATTCCTCCAACCTTGCCAAGTCCCTTCTCATCCTTTCCATGCCTCCTTGTGTATCAACCCTGTTGCAGATCTTTGTGTCATCTGCAAAGAGGCATACTTTTCCTTCCAATCCCTATGCAGTGTCACTTATAAAGACATTAAAAAGGACTGGACCCAGTACTGAACCCTGCGGTACCCACTAGTAACCCCTCTTTCTTCAGAGTGGACTCCATTTACAATTACCTTCTGTGTCCTGTTGTCCAACCAATGTTTTACCAGGCTACCACCCTGGGACCCTCCCAGGCTGGTTAATTTGACTGTTAATCTTTTGTGTGGGACTGTGTCAAATGCCTTGCTAAAGTCTAGGTAGGCCATGTCCACAACCCCTCCCTGGT
This sequence comes from Neoceratodus forsteri, assembly GCA_016271365.2. Classification (NCBI taxonomy): domain Eukaryota; kingdom Metazoa; phylum Chordata; order Ceratodontiformes; family Ceratodontidae; genus Neoceratodus; species Neoceratodus forsteri. The sequence continues at coordinate 1,515,233,895 of CM028131.1, forward strand.
CTACTACTTTGGTCACCCAGTCAAAGAAATCAGATTCGTCTGACATGACCTTCCCGCTGTGAACCCATTATGCCTTGGGTCCTGTGCCCCACTGGCCTCTAGGTACTCAACAGTTCTTTCCTTCAGAAGTGATTCCATCACTTTCCCTATCATAGAGGTCAAACTGCCAGATCTGTAGTTTCCTGCCTCTGTCTTGGTCCCACTTTTGTGAAGGGGAATCACTTCCACCTTCCTCCAGTCCTCGGGTACCACACCAACCTCCCATGATTTGTTAAAAAGGGTAGTCAGTGGTTTCACTAGTTCTCCCCTTAATTCTTTTAGAATTCTGGGGTGAATTCTGTCAGGCCCCATTGCTTTGTCCACCTTCAGTTTTAGGAGTTCTTTCAGAACCCTTTCTTCTGTGAAAGGACTGAGACCGACCCCCGGCCCCCCATCCAGAGTGCTTCTGTTAATTGGATTAGGCACCTCCCTCCTCTTTTGTGAATACTGAGCAGAAATATTCGCTCAGTATCCTGCTTTTCACTATCCCCTCTGCCCACCCACCGTTCATTCTGTTCAGCCTCACTGTCCCTCCCTTTGTCTTTCTATGCTCCTGATGTATCTATAAAAGGTTTTATCCCCCTTCTTAACCGAGTTGGCTATCCTTTCCTCAGTTTGGGCCTTTGCTATTCTGTCTTCCCTTCCTGCTTCCTTCTGCCTTAACTGGTACAGCTGTCTGTCCTGCTCCTTCTGTATTTCCTTATACTTCCTGAATGCTATCTTTTTCTCCCTGACTTTCCCCACCACCTCTTTTGAGACCCATAGTGGCTTTTTCTTTTGTTTTGATTTATTTGCTTCACACAAAGGCTTGTTGCCTCTGTGATGGCAGTTTTGGTGATTCCCCAGTGTTGCTCCACCCTAATGCCACCTCTTCACCCCCACTTTGGAGGACCGGTATGAACAACTTGTTCGTGCCATCTGGACAAGCGGGATCTTCCCATTCGGTCTAATGACGCCCATCAGGTGGTGTCTGCAGCTGTGGGTCTGCTGATCAGTTGGCGGCTTTTGAAGAAGCTGCAGCTCATTCTCCGATGTCCATGCTGGTCCCGCTGAATTTTGGCACCTCTTTTACCGGGGTGTTCCGGTACTTAACACCGGTCCCTTCTTGGCCTCAGGGAGGGCCCTTCCTGTGGGTCTGAATCCTTCAAAAAGAACTCTAAAGGGAAAAGCGAAGAAGTCCTGTCACAGGTCATGGGACCATGAGCATTCTCAGGCCTCTGTCTCCCATGTCCCTGTTTTGTCGACCCTCATCAATGAGTTGGCTTTGTCCGATGCCTCCATCTAGGCCACAGTCCCCACGGTGTTCCGGTCGGGCTTGTTGGCTGAGACACAGGCTGACCAAACTGTTGCGCTCTTCCTCGAGCTGGTCAACCTGTTGTCGCAGGATGAGGGGAATACTTCCCTCTCCAGGACTCCAGTCCTGCCTCTTCAGTCCCAGGTTGGGTGGGTCGGATCAACTTCCAGAGCCGTTCCCTCTCCCTCAGAACACCAGGCTTTTGGGGAACCCTAAGCGTCCTTCGTCAGTTCCCACCTCCCCTCACTGCTCCGCATGCCAGCGGTTGAGGTCCCGAAGCTCTCAGTTGAGCAGCCTGTGCCGGAGCTACCAGTCATGCTCTCAACACTGTCCGTCATGGTCACTCAGGCCGACGAGCCCCAGTCAGTTAGCAGGGACTCAGGCAGTGGGGGAGGGTCTGCCGGTCTGTCTTCGATGAATCCTCATCCTCCATACACTCCAGGTCTGTCAACCTGGAGTCAGGCGAGGAATTTTCAATGGACCATGGTCCTACCTCTTTTGGGGTCATGCTCCTCCTGATTTCGGAAGCTATGGGGATCTAGTTAGACCTTATACAGAAATGGGCCAAGTATCCCCTCACCGAAATCCTCGACTGGGAAGATTCCCCTGGGGTCACCTTCCTGGTGACCGAGACCATTCTTGGGGCCCACGTTGGAGCTCTGGCAATGTCCAGCCTCCTGTCATACACCGTTGGCCCGTATGGCATGCAAGTATGTGGTCTCTATGGGTTCCCTCTCTGGGTTTACTGAACACCGCCCGGCTGACGGTTTAGTTGCCGACTCCCTTTTCTGACAGACAGGCAGTATCAGAGATGTCGACAAGCCTCCCGACAAGGAATCCAAGAAATTGGAACATGTGGCCAACAAGAACGTGTAAGCAGCCTCAACTCTCGGCCTCTTGCAGACTAGTTCGCCCTTAATGATGGTCCACTTTACCCATGCCTTGTTGAGCACCCTTGACCAGGTACTCCCTCGGCTCACGGCTGACCTTCAGATGACTTGTCAAGCAAGTCTGGGACCTAAGCCAGGCTGTTGCCAAACAACAGCTCCAGACGACCATGGACATTCGCGTCTTCTTTGCCAGGCCCATGGCTGCAGCTGTAGCTATAAACCGCCAGTCTTGACTGAGGATCTCCACCTTCATGGTGGATACCCAGCCCAAATTGGCAGATGTCCCCCTCTGGGCACCAACTTGTTTGGACCAGGGCTGGATGGTCATCTCACTAGGATTGAGAAGTCCAGTGCCACCTTGGAGTCTGTCACCTTTGCCCAAAAGGACGTTAAGGGCTCTAAGCCTCAGAAAAAGCCTTTTCGGCCCCACTGTACTCCTGCGGCCAAGCCTTCCTAGCCACAGGCTGGGCACCAGCAAGCCTGGCATCCCAAACCCAAGTCTGTTACTTCCGTGGTCCGGAAGCTTGGTGGTCGAGGTTCAACCACGTCCTCTGTTGGCTCTGCCTCTGCCTCCAAGCCTGCCGAGTGATGGTTTGGTGGTGCCCCCTTCCTGCCTGTCCTGTCTCCCCTGTATCCTCCCGTGGAGGTCCGACTCTGCGACTTTCTTTCCACCTGGTTCAGTGTTTCTATGGACAAGTGGGGGTTACAAGTGGTCAGTCAGAGCTTGCCTCTGGAGTTCAAGGCACTCCTACCCAGCTTCTCTTGAAGGAAGTAGTGGTTTGTGTCCCAGACCCCACAGCCGATCCAAGGTTCATCTACAGATAGCTTTCTGATACTGAAACGGATGAGGGGGGCTGGCAGCCCACCTTGGATGTGCATGACCGGAACAGATTTCTGCAGACGTGCACCTTCATAATGGTCTCTCTCAACCAGATCATTCCGACCCTGAAGCAGGGCATGAGATTCTGCTCCCTGGACCTTTAGGATGCCTTCTTTCACGTCCCCATCTGTCCATCCCACCTGTGGTTCCTCCGGTTCTGTGCAGAAGGGACCCTGTATGAGTTCTAAGCCGTGCCCTTCAACCTCTCCTAGGTCCCCAGGGTCTTCACCAAATGCATTGCAGTGGTGGCAGCTTTCCTGAGGCACTGAGGGGTTCAGGTGTACCCATACCTGGACGATTGGCTAACTGCAGGCCCCTCCAGGGTGGAAGTGGACCTGGCCCTCTAGATCTGCTTATGCCTTGGACTCCTGGTCAACAAGGCCAAGTCTGAACTCATCCCCTCACAGGTAATTCATTTCATTGGGGTGGAGCTCGACTCATGCCGATCTCGACTCCCGACAGACAGGGCGGAGGATCTTTCCTCCTTTGCCCAAACATTTCAGATTGGTCAGTTGCGCCCTGCCAGGGACTTCCTGTGCCTTTATGGTGGCCTGCACCAGCATGATCTGTTGGGCTCGCTGGAGACTGCGCCCCCCCAGCAGTGGGGCCTGGCCCGCCAGTGGTCTCAGCGTCAGGGCCACTTCGACCAGTCAGTCTCAGTGACCCAGCAGATGTGGGATGCCATGCAATTGTGGCTGGTCCTGGAACATTTCCTGCAGAGAGTCCAGTTTGTCTGCCCAGAGCCAACAGTCACTCTCATTATCGATGCCTCCCTGATGTGCTAGGGTGCTCATCTGGGGGAGCACAGAGTCCATGGCACCTGGTCCCATGAGGAATCCTGATGTCACATCAACCTGCTGGAGCTGCGGGCTGTGCGCCTTGCACTTGACGGCCTTTGCTTCCCATGTTCGGGATCAGGTAGTTCAGGTCCAGATGGAAAACACCACGACCATGTACTACCGCAACAAGCAGGGCAGAACACATCCCTTCCCACTGTGCTGGGAAGCCCTCCGTACTTGGACCCTCATGCGTAGTCTGAATGCCAGCCTCCTGGCAATTTTGTGGCTGGGGTGTCCAGCCAGCTGGGGGGACACTCTCAGCCGAGTGGGTGAGGCATCTCTTCACCAGGAGGTGGTAGCCCTGCTATTCTCCTAGTGGAGCACCCCTGAGGTGGACCTGTTTGCCTCCCTGGAGAATGCCAAGTTGAGGTTGTTTTGTGCCTGCCCTCCTCAGCAGGGTACACTGCAGGGGGAAGCCTTTGCGAGGCTCTGGACCCCAGGCCTCCTTTATGCCTTCTCTCCCTTTCCTCTGATCCACTAGGTCCTGATCAAAGCTCGGAGGGACAAGGCACGGATGATCTTGGTGGCTCCCAACTTGCCACGCCAGTTCTGGTACTCCGATCTCAGCCTCAGCAGCAGGCCTTGACATCTGCCACTTTGTCCTGACCTGCTTTCTGGAAGACCCTTCACCTGGATCTTCAATCCCTGCACCTAACAGCCTGGTTCCTGAGTGGTTAGAGTTTCAGGCTCTGGGTCTCTCCGCTGAGGTGTTCTGTGTGGTGGAGGCCTCTCAGAAGGAGTCGACTCGTCGATGTTATGCCTCCAAATGGAAGAGATTCTCTATTTGGTGCCAGGACAGAGAGCTTGACCCCCCATCTTTTCCCATGGCTAGCATCTTCGACTACTTATGGTCCCTCTCTCATCTGGGCCAACGACCCTCAAGGTTCCCCTGGCATCCATCTCTGCATACTGGGTGCAGGCTGGTATGCCAGTGGTGGCGAAGGTGGTGGGGTGCTTCTTTCAGGGCCTTGACAACATTTCCACTCTGGTATGTGAACCACCACCACCTTGGGAATTGTTGCTTTTTTATTTTTGTAAACCATATTTTATTGATTTAATGTACTTGACATCATTGTTCATATGTACCTTAACATACAGTAGTATACGTGTATCAAGAAAAAACACACTGTATAATAATTCTTATTATGAGCATTTTCACATTGCAAAATCCCATTACTTCAGTTTACCCCCACCCCACTCAGATCCTTTTAAAAGGGGAGGACACTTCTTTCATGCTTATACATGCATTAAATGGGAATTTTTTCAACATGGGGGTGGCCTTTATATCCATAATAAAGGTGGTAAAAGACTCATAAATTCCTTCCGAGATGCAGCTATTAGGTCTTGTGGATTTTCCATCTGATACCAAAGTGTTTGCAAATATTAAAGTTTCTTCAATCTTATGCCACCACAGTTGCTTAATAGAGGGTGTAAAGGCTTGTCTTTTTCAGTGTTTTAAAATTAGTCTTTTTTTGGTGATGGTTCCTAGGCAAAATATTTTTGTTTTTTCCTCTGTTAAATTTAATGCATCAACTTTGTTGCACAATAATAATATTTCAGGGGATATGGGAATTGAAATACCAGTAGTTTGACTAATTATTACAGCAGTCTCCTGCCACCAATTGTAAAGTCCTTGGCAACTCCATAGATTGTGAAATAAGTTTGCAGGTTGTCCACACCCGTGCCAGCATTTATTTGATATGCTAGGGGCCATTTTATTAACAATTACTGTTGTTATATAAGCCGAAGTTGTTCCCGTTGGTAAGTTGTAAGTGTCGACCCTGTTTCCTTTTGCCACTTTCCATATATTTTCTGTCTGCATACTAGTGGCTTGTCCAAAATATATTTATAACTTTTTGATAAGATTTTAGAACTTAAGTTTTTTATAAGATTTTCCTCAAAGCATAAGCTTATATTTGTCTGTTTACTAGTTATTCCTATATTGTTAACACGTTTTTTAAAAGTGTTGTATAGGGGATTGTATTGTATGAAATCACTAATTTTAGTCATTCAAATTTTTTGCCCATATTGATTATAATTAATAAATCCATCTTCATTTAGCAGATCCTTCCATAATATAATGTTTTCTTTTTGTAATTTATTACATATATTTTTGTAATTGTGATTAGTTCCTTCATCAAAGGTTTTTTTTTTTTGGCATAAAGCCAAGGAGTGTTTTTATTCTGCCAAGTTTGTAATGCTTTTTTTCCATAAGTATAAAAACTCTTCATAAAAGTTATTTGTTTAAACTTTCTCAAGGAGTTTTGAAATAACAGTGAATTCACGAGACAGATATCCCCTTTTCCTAAGAACCTCATCTATCACATTGTCCTCTTCGTGTGGGTTCATAGCCCATTCCCAAACTGTAGAAATTAAATGTGCCATTGCATATTTATAGGGATCTGGACACCCAAGTCCTCCCATATCTCTGCTGCCCACTACTGGCTTTTCCCCCTCTCCAAAGGAATTTTGAAAAGATCAGTTTGATTGTGGAAAACCATTTATAGTCTGGTAGACCCCATAAGGACTGTAGCACAAATATGAAATGTGGTAGGGCCATCATTTGTATGACCTCTACTCTGCCCCATAAAGATATGGATATATTTTGCCAGAAAGTTAATTTCTTTTGGAGTTTTTCTTTTACTAATTTGTAATTTATTTGTATATTCTCTTCACATTCCCTAGTAAGGATTACACCTAAATATTTTATTTGGTTGGATTTTTTGAACAGGCTTAACTGTTCATATTCTATATCAACACCCTCCTATAAGGGCATAATAACAGATTTTGTTGTGTTCAGTTTGTATCCGGTAAATTTGGAAAATTGATCTTATCAAGTCTGTTTAGGATGTTATAGGGGATGCTGTGTTACTAAAAATTAATAAAATATCATCAGCGTAAACATTCAGTTTAATCATTTGCTGATCTATTTCCTCACCTTTGATATTCTTATTATTCTTTATTCATTGTAATAATGTTTCTAGACGTGATATAAAAATTGTGGGAGAGAGGGGACACCCCTGTCTAACTCCATTATTCATCCTAATGAAAGCAGTTAAATGGTAATTTAATGAAAAACGTTGTGGCATTTTTATATAACTTGCATATAACATTCAGTATCTTCTTTGGTATACCCCATAGTTCCAAAACTTTAACCGTATAATTCCTGTTGATGATACCAAAAGCTTTATTTGTGTCCAAGGCAAGTGTGTAATATTTCTCTGGTAAAAGTTTAACCAGTTCCATTAAAGACTGCACATGCCGTGTAGCCTGTACTCGTGTACGACCAGGGACGGAGCCATATACTGGTGCTGATGGATGGAAAGGGGTAACACTGGCAAAATCCTTGATACTGTCAATTTTGCCGTAATCTTATAATCTGCATTTAGTAGGGTGATAATTTTCTCTATATTCCTCATCTTTCCCCTCTTTTTGGATCAGAATTACCTTAGCTTCATTTATGGTTCCAGTAAGTACCCCTTTCTGCTCATCAGATCTTCCATCATTAATTGGATCCAAGGAAGCAGGTTGTCCACAAAAACTTGATAAAATTCTGTAGTGTACCCATCTATACCAGGCGACTTATTTTTGGGTAATGATTTTATTATTTTTGCGATTTCCTCTTTTTCAAAGTTACCCTCTGATACCTGTAATTGTGTAACTTGGATCTTTTGCAAAAATCTGTGCATTATCTCGATATCTATATCCTGTTCTTCCTGATATGTTTGTGAAAGATTTCAATGTAATTTCCTCGGTCTCTTTTATTTCTGATACAAGATTATCCTGCCTGGCATCCTGAACACAGATCCTCACGTCTTACCTGTACTGCCTAGGGGTGACCTACGATGCCTCTGGCTGTAGCCTATGTCAGGTGATGCTTTCAAAGCAAAAAGTTATACCAGTGCACCCCCCAAAGCTGCTTCAGAGTCTACAGTTCTTGCTGGCTTCATGGCGCCGGGCGATAGGGGATCGCCTGGCATGCTGGTGACCCGGGTTCGTGCCCGAGCCTGGGACAACAGGAGTGGAGGCTGGCAGGGAGGGCTCAAAAGCATCTCATGGACGCTGTCCTCCTTGGGGGGGGGACAAGAATGCATTGCCCTTTGGCAACTGCTGGTGGCAGTTTTAGCATCACACATTGCGGCATGAGTGACCACACGCCGCATGCATGACAAACAGGACACCGTGGCATGCGCTCCAGTGGGGCGGGAAACCAAGAACAAGAAAAAATGGCTTCTGGATGACAGCAGCTCGCCCTACATCACTGCAAAGCCGGGAGGCTCCCGAGCTGCACCCTTGCTGCCCCCGGCGAGGTCTGAAGGTGTACCTTTGTGCACACGACAGTCTCTCCTCCTGGTCCTGGGGTCCTGGCCATGGGTAGCCCCCCCCGCCGTCGAAGGGATATACGTCAAGTCGGTCAGGGCAGCACCTGAGGGAACGGTGGATGGCAGTCAGAGGTAGTGGTGTGGTGAGACTTGGCCGCCCGAAGGAGCAGGTGGCTGGGCTGGTAAGGGGGCGTATAAACAAATAATACAAAAAAAAGCCTGCAGTTCAGTCAGATCCTGCCATTAATTCAGATCCTTGGACAATTGCATGACCAGACTTCTTCTCGGTCAGCCTGCCAACAGGAATCTAAAGATCTGACCTAAGGGTTGGAAGAAGGCCATGGCTTCGGTGAGGTCGGATGCCTAACTTGTGGGCCTGGAAGAAGTGGCAGTGGCTGCTGTGGTGGGCACCTTGTCAGCCTTGGTGCTGCTGTCTTCTAGGGCCAGCATTGATTGGGCCTTCTTGGATGGACTCTAAGATATGTGTCAAGCCCTCCTGTCCTTTGGGGAAAGACCAGTGCACCATGGTAAGAACACAAGTGTTGCTTACACTGGTCATGGGATTAGGAGAGATCGTGGTCCTCCCACACCCTCTACTGCTGAACATGTGTCAAGCACTCTACTTCAGTTGAGCTGTCAAGGGATTGGTTAACAACTCAACTGTCAAGGGATTGGTTAACAACTCCACAGTGTCTCTGTTGGGCTTGTTGACCTCAACACTGGTCAAGCAGGCTTTCGAGCTTTCTCTCGACCCTGTTGACCACTTGTCAGAGGATATCAACAAGGAATCTATCTCCAGGACTCCAGTTCTCCTGGTCCTCTCCCAGTATGATGTGGGCAGGTTGGTCTCCCCATCTGGTTCCACTTGGGACCACCCTCCACAGGCGGTCATGCTGCTGATGCTGGTGAATGTGGCTTCGTTCGCATGTGGTCTACATCAACCCTCTGGTGGCTTCTCCTTGATGTTGGTCCTTGGGTCGAAGTCACGACGCCATTCGCACTCTTGATCCTGCTAGATGGGGAGGTGCCAGTGTCAACGTTCCGCAACCTCCTTGTCCTTGAGCAATGAAAGGCACAGCTGTAGAATGTGGCAGCACTACAAGGAACTTCTCTGGCAGCAGTGGACCATTGTTGGGTGGGGTGGGGAAGGGCTGTGTCCCCGGGTCAGCAGTCAGCTGACAGGCACTAGGAATGCTCACACCAGTCTGCTCCCAACAGATATCTCTGGCATCTGCCTCTCCACACTTACTAGTGGAGCCACCTTCACTGCAGCCTTTGGTGGGAGCCCCAATCAAGGATTGCCATGCTGCAGTCGGCTTGCTAGTTCAGCTGTTGGCGGAAATCACCTAATCAAAAGACACCCTGGTAGTTCATGGAGGCAGATGGTTTTGAGTCATCTTTGAAGAGTCCTTGTACGGGTCATCTGTGCGGCAGTCAAGGATGCACATCTTCAACTGGGCCTCGGTCGAGGAACGGACTACTGAGCATGGTGTTACCACATCATCTAGGCAGGCCGAACAATACTCTGTGTGTGGTGGTAAAATCTGATCTTTTAATCACTGGAAAGTAGCAGGGTCATTTGGGGATATTCTCTGCCTGATAAGACCATCCAGAAGAGAGCTGAATACCTCTTCATTGATATATTGGACCACAGTGACTCTAATGGGGTTGTCTTTCCCTTGGCTGAGGCCATCTTGGGGCTGAGCCTGGAGCTCTGGCACTATCCTGCATCCTGCCTGGCTCCTTCCCTCTCCCAGGCTCCGGGCAGACTGAAAAACCAAGGCTTCTTACAATTGTTTTCAAGGCTGCAGGCAGACTGGGAAAAAAAAACAAAAAAAACAGGCCTGTTTGCATCTGGGTCTGGGCAGACTGAAAACCAAGGCTGTTTATACCAGATACCATTATGAATTTAAAATAAAACGAATACATTCTCCAGTCTTTTCTCTGTCGAGAGAAACTTTTCATTTATACTCAGTCTGTCTTTCTCAGACACCAAACCACTATGTAGTATGTAACATTTTCAGTGTACTTTAGGCAGTCAGACATATTTCATACTCTTGTGTGCTGCATAACAACAGAAATGGCTCATATTTTAAATGTGCAGATATTTAACAATAGGTATGTGTTTTTATACAGGCAAATGAAACTGTGCCAGCTATTACATTGTTTGGTCACTTTGAGCCATGCCGGATACATTTTAAAGGGACTTGAAAATGGAACGTAGATTAGAGAAGAAAAAAGATGGGTCTGTAGGTGGTCATCCTGACAGAACAGGGAGAGGATAGTACAGTATAGAATAGTTAGAATACTGTTGCAGCAGGCTTTAGAAAAATAAATTAGGATAGAGTCCGTCTACTTCCAGGGTAGGATGATCAGCCCTACTACACACACCCTTGTTCAGGAGGAAACCAGTGACTTATTAGTTACCTGGTTTTCATGTACTCTGGTATAATGAAGCAATGAGAGCTTCCAACCACCCTTTACAGAAGCTGCACCCCAGGGTCCCTATTAAACAGTGGAAAAACATTTCTTCAAGTTTCTCTCTCTATTCATATACCCTGGGGTTACATAGTATCTAACATCTGCGAGATCTGTCCCTATTCATATGCCCTGGGGTTATACAGTATCTAACATCTGAGAGATCTGTCCCTATTCTTATACCCTGGGGTTATATAGTATCTAACATCTGAGAGATCTTTCACAAAATTATTTTACATACATTTTATATATATACTCCATGCCTAGACAGAAAATATGGATTTTGTGTTGTGCAGCAGATCTGTGTTGCATCGTAAAATGATAGGGCTGCAAAGCAAGATACCACCTCATTATTTGTGGATTTTTATCTTTCATTTGTTGTATCCTGCAAAGGGGCTGCTGGTCTGTAGTCAGTTTGAACTCAGCACCCCACAAATAAAATCTTAGTGCTTCTAGGCCCATCTAACTGCCAAGCATTCTTTTTCTGTGGTAAAATATTTTTGTTCTCTTTCATGCAGTTTCCTACTTATATATGAAACTGGATGTTCTTCCCCCTTTATTGTCTGGCTGAGTACAGTTCCAATACCAGTCTCAGAGGCATCTGTCTGTACCTCAAATGGGACTGTAAATCTGGGCGTTTTGAAACAGGAGCAGAACAAGCGGCAGCCTTAATTGACATGAAAGCTTCTTCACAGGCTGGGCTCCATCTGACTTTATTAGAACACCCTTTCTTAGTCAGATCTGTCAATGGGGTAGCTGCTGTGACAAAATTAGGAATTAACTTTTGATAGTAACCTGCCAAGCTCAGGAATGATCTGACATGTTTTTTTAGTTTGGGGGATAGGTCACCTTGCCACAGCTTCTAAGTCTGGGGCCTGACTTGCCCATTTCCCAACATAAATCCTAGGTACTTGGTTTCATTCACAGTCTCAATACATTTAGCTGGGTTGATGGTCAGCCCTGCTGTTTTTTATAGACTTTTTAACAGCAGCTAACTGTGTAAGGTGTGTTTTCCAGTCTGGGCTATACACTACCACATCATCTAGGTAGGCCGAACAATACTCTGTGTCTGTGGTGGTAAAATCTGATTTTTCAACCACTGGAAAGTAGCAGGGACACCATGTAGGCCAAAGGGCACGGTTACAAATTGGAAAAGACCAACTGGGGTAATAAAGGCTATCTTATCCCTAGATTTCTTTTCCAGGGGGTTTTGCCAGTACCCTTTTGTCAGATCCAGTATGGTGATATACTTGGCATTTCCCATATGGTCTATTATATCATCTACTCCTGGCAAGGGGTAACCATCAAAGTGAGATATGGGGTTCAGTTTCCGGAAATCCAAGCACAGTCTGAGTCCACCCTCTTTATTACCAACCACTACAATAGGTGAGGCCCAGGCGCTAGTAGATGGCTCTATGATGCCTAACTGCTCCTATTTGTTTGTCTCTGCCATAACCTCACTTCTTTTACCTTATAGATTGTGCTTGGGTTAACAACTATTTGATTATCTACCCCTTCTGCTTTTCCAAGTGGTTTGAAAAGTCTCTGTAACAGCTGTTTTACCTCATTCTGTTTTGTGCACTGCAATTTTTTTTTTTTTTATTTATTAGGATCTAGGATTAAATACATTTGAGCTGAGAGCTCTTCTACAGAGGTTCCATGTCAATAGGAGGGAAGACAGCATTACAAGAGTTCAAGCAACATAGAGTATAAAACATGTACAATAATTACAATGGATTATTCAAGCAGGTAATATTAACAAAAAAAACTATAGCGGGTAAGACACCCATAGGGTTGCGTTTACAGTTAAGTTATAGGAGAGGATAGTTGCAGGTAGCAGAAGGATGGAGTCAGTTAGCTGAGGCAGTAGTTAGTGGAGAGAAGAAGTAGGCGGTAGGGAAGGGGGGCTAAGAGATGATGGGAGGGGGGAGTAGGGTGGGAAGTGGAGTTGCTGCAGTCATGAACCTTGTCAAAAGAGACATGAGTGGTGGATGCTTGAGGCTGGTGGCCAAGTAGAGTTTTGAGCCACCAAGCGGTGGTAGGGGGTTGTAGAGATGGCCTGGGCATGCAATGGTGGGAGCCGCGTATAGGTAGGTCAGAGCCCTGAGGCAGAGGGACTAGTGGTAACAGTCACGGGTGCTGGATGTGGAAAGCTGCTGTCATAATAGTCTCTTGAAGGGGCCTAGAGTAAGTTGAGTGGAGATGTCCTGGCGGAGGGCATTAAACCAGAGGGGTGCTCTGTAGGCAGAAGAGCGCTGACTCTGCGTCGTTTGAAGACGAGGAACATGGTAGAGGTGAGTGCTAGCACTTCTTGTCTGTTGTGTGTTGCTGCTGTGTGGCTGAAGTAGGTTTGCAGTGCCATGGGGGAGAATTCCTAGTAGCGCCTTTTTTGCAAGCAAGCAGGTTTGGTAGTGTAACCTCCCACTAAGTTGGAGCTAGCCTGTTTGCGTATAGAGGTCACAGGTATGGGTGAGATGCTCAGCTCCTGTGAGCAGCCTGCAGGCCTTGTTCAGTGCTACCAATATTCTGCGGAGGGCGGTGGGACTAGCAGCGTCATAGATGACCAAACCGTAGTCTGTGACAGAGAGGATGGAGCTGTTGATCGCTAGTCTAAGAGCATCCAAGGTGAGACGGTGCTTGTGCCTGTGGAGGAGACCAATTTTGTAGTTGACAGTCCTAGCCACATTGCTGATGTGGTGGTCGTAGGCCAGGCTGCTGTGAAGTGTGACCCCAAGATATTTAAAGTGCTGGGTATGTTTGAGCAGAGTTCCAGATTGTGCACTTTTCTTGAGAGCGTATAACTTGTATTTGCCTCAAGTGCTGCAGAACATCATGATTTTTTTTTTTTTTTTTTACTGTTTAGGATAAGTTTGTGGTCCTGGAACCATTCCTCAACAATCCCAAAGCTATGTTGCAGCTTGCACTGAAGATTCTCTGGGTCTGGGCAGTTTGAGAAGATTACTGCATCATCTGCATAGAGTAGCATCTGCTGTGGGCAGTGCATGGTAGGTTGTTGAGAAAGATGCTGAAAAGGAGTGGTCCCAATATGGAACCTTGTGGGACCCCGTATTTGACAGGCAGATAATCGGAGAGGACATTGTTTATTTTCACTTTTTGTGTACGTTGTCCTAGGTAGATTTTGAACCAGAGAGTTGATTTTGCAGAGAGGCCAATGGAGGTTAATTGGTTTAAGAGGAAGGAGTGGTGGACAGTATCGAAGGCCTTTGAGAGGTCAATGAATACTGCCCCTGCTAGGGTTCCTTGGTCCAGGAACTAGTGAATAAACCCAGTGAGTTCAAGTAGTACTGTGGAGGTACCATGACCTTTACAGAAACCATGCTGCTGTGGGCATTGTATTGAGTACTTTACAATATATTCAATCAGCTGGTCAGTCACTATGCGTTCTAGCGCTTTGGAGAGTGGTGGCAGAATTGAGATGGGCATGTAGTTTGACAGCAATACCCTGTCTCCCATTTTTGTACACAGGAGTCACGGTGGCCAATTTCCACAGCTGTGGGAATTGCGAGTGGCCGAGCGACACGTTCAGGATCTTGGTTATGGGAAGGAGAACTTCATTAATAGTGAGGGCAACCAGTTTGATGTCCAGTGTGTCTGCACTTTGTCTCGATTTCCCGAGCACTTTGAGGAGGTATTTCCTGACTCGTGAGGTGGTAAGTTTCTTGAAGTAAAAAGGAGAGGCTGAGTGAGGATGAGCATCAGTAGTAGAGGTGTTGGCGTGTGGAGGATCATTGAAGAAGTCGGGGGGGGGGTCCCAGAGAAGTCCGAGAACGCTTCATTGAAGGCGTTGGCTAAGATGAGTGGGTCCTGGGTAGGTGTTCCCTGTATATTGATTAGGTTCAGTGCCGATTTCACATCCTTACCTAAGACTTCCTTCAAGTTGGCCCAAAATGTTTTTCCATTGTCCCAGGAAGCAGTGAGTGACTCCTTGTGGTGTTTGATTTGGCCTGGCGTATTTCCCGGGTGCAGGCATTTCTGGCTTGCTTGTAGGCTAGTACATCTGTGGGTTTACCCGACTCCTTGGCAAGGTGCCATAGGTGATCGCGCTTTTTCACTTTGCTTATAAGGTCAGCTGATAACCATGGTCAACTGACCCCCTTGCTTTGACCTTTTTGTGGGGCGCATGCATGTCACAGACTTGCGTGAATTGTTTTATGAAATAGTCCAATGCAGTATTAAACATCAGTAGCATGGTCAATTTGTGACCAGTCGGAGGTGGCAAGATCATGTTCCAGGGACTGAAGATGCCCACGCTTTAGTACTCTACTAAAGGTAAAGCATGGAGGAGGCTTGAGGAATTTGTTTGACCAGTTACACGAGACTGGGGAGTGGTCATTAGTAGCATCAGGGTGCACTGTCATATTGGTAAGTCATTCTGGGGTGCTTGAGAGTATCCAGTCTAGGAGGGTGCTGGTGCCTGTTTTGTAATTAACCCTGGTAGGGGAGGAGACAAGCTGGGTGAGGTGAACTGCTGAGATATCGTCCCTGTATGTGCATGCATTGGGTGAGAGCCAGTTAATGTTAAAGTCCCCTAGTAAGATGGTCTCGGAGTTAGTGGGCAGGCCACGGATGAAGTCGACAATACCCTTGAAGCCCCTTTTGTGTTCATTAGGGGGAACATAGACAGAGACGATAGTTAGGGATTTGTTTTGTGCCCCAAGTATGGCTTTAACTGCTAGGGCCTGGGCATGGGGCCCGAGATCCACCTGGGGAGGGCAAGACCTTTGATAGTGTCTTTGACATAGATGGCACAGCCACCCCCTCTCTTGGAAGCCCTGTCAAGCCTGAAATGTTGAAGCCAGGGAGGACAACTTCATTATCAGAGATCTTAGGTGAGAGCCAGGTTTCAACTACTGACTGGATGTCAGGGTTGTGCTAAGTGGTCCAGGCTTGAAGTTGGTCCAGTTTGCTTGGGAGACTTTGAATGTTTATTTATGCAATTTTGATTGTTCCGTGTCCTGAGCTTTTTAAGGGGTGATGTGGACTTGGTGGGCAGGGTTTGGGTCTTTTACAAAGACTGCTATTTTTCTTCCTATACGTAGACTATGTGCAGGACGCTGGGAGTCCAGGTGGTTTAGAGCGAAGGATCTTGTTGGGGCAGAGGTAGCGGGTCCCCAGTGTCAGCCACCAACTTGGCGGTAGAATGAGCCAGTGAGCGGACCAGGCTCCCTTAGCAATCAGAAAGTAGTGCTCAATAATGCAGTAGGGTTCATAGTGTATATGCATGCCAGGGTACATTGGTTGCTGTGGAGTCTGTTGACATCTGGGAGTATGACCGTGGCACAGGAATGTGAGGAGGATAGGCTGCTGTAGCAGAGTGCAGAGACTGGGCATGATTTACAGCCTGAGTAGGCAGTGAATTTGCGTGAGACTTAAGAGATATGGCAGCAGGAGTAAGCAGTTATAGAGCCCCTAGTGGTGTCACTGTAGAGGCTGCAGATGGGAAAGTCGATACTTAGTAATTTACAAGACATCGTGATCACTGTACCCTATAAAGCAAGGTGTTGAGCTGGGTTGGGTGGGGAGCCGGCGGACAGCGCCAGTGGGGTAGCACTTGGCAGCAGGAGCCATACCTTGCTGGGCTGGGATCTGGGCTGGAGGTCTTGGGCAGTGGCCTGAGAGGAGCTGGCTGTCCGTGGAGTGGCAGCAGAGCTGGGGAGTCCTGTGGAGGGGGTTATGGCTGCTGGTAGGGGAGAGAGAGAGAGAAGGGGGGGGTGAGGAGTTAAATGCTGGCCACAGGACGAAAGGGCAGACAGCACAGCAGGGGACAGATTAGGCAGAACAAAGAGAGCTGTTAGTTTGGGCGCCAAGTCTGGTCCCCGAGAAAGGAAATTTTCAAGAAAGGCTGAAACACTTTAAGTTATGCAGGTAACACAGTTTTACAGGATTACACTCTTTTATGAACAATTAAGAACATTTCAGTGGCTAGTGGCATAGAAGAGCCGATTTTAGTGCAGAGAAAGCAGAAGACTTGAAGGAGAGGGTTTCAGCCAATCAGAGCATGCCAGAAAAACAGCAGTTGCATTCCGATTGGCTGGCAGCAGGAGCCATACCATGCTAGGCTGGGATCTGGGCTGGAGGTCTTGGGCGGTGGCCTGAGAGGAGCCGGCCATCTGGGGGGTGGCAGTGGAGCTGGGGAGCCCTGTGGAGAGGGTCCCGGCTGCTGTAAGGAGATAGAGAGGGTGAGGAGTTAAATGCTGGCCACAGGACAAAAGGGCAGACAGCTCAGCAGGGGACAGATTAGGCAGAACAAAGAGAGCTGTTAGTTTGGGCGCCAAGTCTGGTCCCCGAGAAAGGAAATTTTCAAGAAAGGCTGAAACACTTTTACGTTATGCAGGTAGCACAGTTTACAGGATTACACTCTTTTATGAACAATTAAGAACATTTCAGTGGCTAGTGGCATAGAAAAGCTGTTTTTAGTGCAGAGAAAGCAGAAGAATTGAAGGAGAGGGCTTCGGCCAATCGGAGCATGCCAGAAAACAGCAATTGCATTCCGATTGGCTGGCAGCAGGAGCCATACCTTGCTAGGCTGGGATCTGGGCTGGAGGTCTCAGGCGGTGGCCTAAGAGGAGTCGGCCATCTGAGGAGTGGTAGTGGAGCTGGGGAGCCCTGTGGAGGGGGTCCTGGCTGCTTGCTGGGCTGGGATCTGGGCTGGAGGTCTCGGGCGGCGGCCTGAGAGGAGCCAGCCGTTTGCGGAGTGGCAGTGGAGCTGGGGAGCCCTGTGGAGGGGGTTCTGGCTGCTTACTGGGCTGGGATCCAGGCTGGAGGTCTCAGGCGGCGGCCTGAGAGGAGCAGGCGGTCCAGGGAGCAGCAGTGGAGCTGGGGAGCCCTGTGAAGGGGGTCCCAGCTGCTTGCTGGGCTGGGATCTGGGCTGGAGGTGTCGGGCGATGGCCTGAGAGGAGCAGGCCGTTGGGGGAGTGGCAGTGGAGCTGGGGAGCCCTGTGGAGGGTGTCCCGGCTGCTTGCTGGGCTGGGATCCGGGCTGGAGGTCTCGGGCGGCAGCCTGAGAGGAGCCAGCCATCCAGGGAGCGGCAGTGGAGGATTGTAGGAATGATTGATTATCAGTTCCTTTAACACCCCCCCTCCAGTTTTTTCTAACCTTATATAGGCCAAATTCACCTCTGTGTCCTCTCTCTCTCTCGAAAAGCTATCAGGCTCAGGTCAGATGGGTTGTCTTTCTTGTACCAAACAGGTTTGCATGATATATCTTTTTACTCTGGCATGTCTCCGAGGTCTCTGTCTTATATGTCACTGGTCCTGTCTGTCTAAAGACCTGGTAAGGCCCCTGCCATTTCATAAACACATTATTTTCAGAGGAGGGTAGAAGTAACAAGACTTTTTCTCCTCCTTTAAATTCTGTATGTATCACTCCCTGATCATAAAGGTACTTTTGCTTTCTCTGGGCCTGTAAATATTTGTTATGTGCTATTTCAGTATATTTGACCAGCCGCTTATGAAGCTGCATCATATACTCCACTACATTTCAGTCTGATTCCTTTTCCCTCCTCCCAATATTCTTTGACAACATCTAATGGGCCCTGAGGGTTTCTTGCAAACAATAGCGAAAAGGGAGAGATCTTACTTCGAGAGGGCTCTTGCAGTATGTAATTACATATAGGACTGAAGCTGGCAGGTGTCGGGACCCCACGGAAAAATTTCTAGCTAGCAGTCTCTGATGAGGGACCGCCCCCACATCAGGTGACCGGTGTCAGGAGACATCGGTATAAAGGGGCGGTCCCTCACACCTGCCTTCCAGTTCTTTCCCGCTGTTAGCTCATGCCAGCGCCTCGCGGTAAAGTGCCTTGCTCATCAGCCTCTATCGTCGGTATTTTACCGAGTATTTTTTTTTTTTTTTTTTTTTTTCATCATTCGTCAGGTATTCGTCGGTGTATGTCGTCCCCTACACCGTCCGAGCACAAAAACAAGTGCGACTCATGCAGCGCCCAACTCCCACACAAGGACGGCCATTCCCTGTGCCTCTTTCGCCTAGGCCCCGACCATCCGGTGGAGAAGTGCCAGCACTGCCTCAGCTTCAACATGGCCACCCGAAGAAGGTGGCAGCAGTCTCCGGAGGCCCATATTTTGAAAAAGAAAATGAGCTCTGTGGAGAAGGAATTGAAAAAGCTCCGGCAGGCGTCCACTTCCCCTGAAGGCCATCACAAGAAAAAAGATGAGGAGAAAAGCACGGGACAGGGCTCCTCATCTACTGCGACTTCTTCGGGGAGTCGCCATGTTACAAATAACGTTCTCCCCGGGACCACTCCTGGCGGCGCCTTAGAGGCTTCCTAAGTCGCAGCGGCCCGCCCATCTGGCTGGCGCTCGAGGCCTTGAGCGCCTCCGGGCTTTAGAGCCTCCGCTGGTAAAGCTGTGGTGTACGGCCTATTGGTGTGAGTGGCTCAATAAGCGGACGTTGGAGAAGGCAGTGAAATCGCCTGACCCTTCGGGGCGGCGCACGGCCCCTATTCCGCTTGACCAGGCTGCTCCTCCATCGCGGCCTGCCTCCGGCGATGGGTCCGTTAAGTCGGACGCTGGAGCCCACCTGGATCACGCTGATGAGCCGAATGTTGGTTCGCCCGATGTTCGCACAGCAGCAGAGCTGACGTCGGACCCTCCCACGTCCATCGTCCCTGGCTGTCTGCAGCCTTCGCTGCCCACTGGGGACCCTGGGTCTCCTCAGCCTGACCCCGCGGATTTCTCTTCCCTATCTCCGGGTGACACTGAGGTTCCTGTTCCACCTCCGTCAGACCGTCCACCTGCCGGTCCAGCTGATCTGACGTCGGCTCCTCGGCTGCCGGCTCTGACGCCGGTATTGCCGACTTTGGGCGACATCCCGCTCCCAGATGCCGCCCCAACGCTGGGCCCTCCGGGCCTTCTGCTCCAGACCTGCCCGTGGGGCCTCCGGCCGGGCCGTCTGCTCCGGCAGCCCCCCCGGTTCCTGGCTATCTGACCCCGTTGTATCCGATGCTGTCTTACCCGGGGCTGTAGTATCTGACGCCTCAGTGCCCGGCGTCAGCAGTACCTGGCGCCTCAATACCCGGCCTTGAGCTTCCCGTCGCGGGTTACACATATCGCCTTATAGGTATAATCCATACCCGTATCCCCTCCTCCTCCACTGCCCCCAGCTGCTGGTGGACTTGCAGGAGACTCTGGCCTCCTGGTGGGCTGAGCCAAGGCTCAACTCACCAGGGAGGTGTAGTCTTCCAACAGTGATACGGTCCCGGTTCGATACATCCATAATGACAAACTCCTCACCTCCGGACACCAGGGCTAAACCCTCTGGGTCCAGAGAGGGGCAGGACACACTTCCCTGAGGGCTTCCCAAGGGCTTCCCCCTCGCCGGGAGAGGGAGTCTTGATCTTCATCTTCTTCTTCCTCGGACACTTCCGACGGTGGTTTCGAGCAAGACGACGAGCCACGCTCTCCATCTAAGCCCAGGCCAAGGACTCCTCTGAAGTCTCCTCCGGAAGATCCTTCCTTTACGAAGTTGCTACGTAAAATCCAGGAGGTCCATAAGTGGCAGTCCTTGGAGCCAGACCCCCAGCGTAAAAAACTCGCTGAGCATCTGGATCTGCCTGTGACAGCTCCCACCTTGGTGCCACCCTGGATTGAGCCTCATGCCGACCTTATTACCACCATATGGAAACCGCCATTGGCTTTAGCCCCACTTCCTAGTAAGTTGAACAGGCTACATCAGGCTCCCGAGGGTGTTGACTATTTAGATTCTCACCCTCGAGCTGTCTCTGTCGTGATTAGCGCTGCTCATGGCCGGTCACCTCACCCGAAACATCTCAGCTCATCTCCACCTAATAAAGAATCCCGTCTTCTGGACCAGTATGGTAAGAAGATTTTCGCTTCTTCCACTCTGGGTATTAGGGCCCTGAATTATGACGGTCACATGGGGAATTGCCAGAAGGTGATTCTTAGTGAGGTGGAATCCAAACTGTACTCCCTTCTGGACTCTCAAGTCAAGCAGGAAGTGGCTGACCTTGTCCGCTCCGCACTTTTGGACAGTCGGCATACGCTTCGTGCGACTTACGATGCAGTGGACACTGCTGGTAGGAGCTCAGCTTTTGCTGTATGCTTACGACGTCATGCTTGGCTCCGTGTGTCAGGGTTGGTCCCCGGAAGTGCAGTCCGCCATTCAGGAAGCACCCTTCTGGGGTTTGGTGCTGTTCGGGGGTGATGTCAAGGACATCATCACCGACCTGCAGGAGAAGGGGACAGCACTAAAGTCTGTTGACTCTATGTATCATCCCCATCAAATGCAGTGCCTTCCCTTTAGCAGACGGAATCGGCCCAAGCAAAACCCCAGGGAAAGCAGGCCACTAAACGTTGGGGCCCCCCCAGCTGCCAAACACCCCCCACCCAAAAAAGCAGCGGGTGCTTCAGCTGCGGCACTGCCCCACACCACCTGACTCCTTCCCTCTCCCACAGCCTCTGTTCTTCCCGGAGGAACTGGTAGGAGGGAGGTTTTCCCTCCACCTCCCGGGCTGGGAGAGGATAACATGAGATTCATGGGTGCTTCAGCTAATCGCAGGACACTTAATAGAGTTTCTACAGAAACCACCTTGTCACCTTCCCCCAAGATCGCCGTATTCTCGGGAACATCATCTTCTGGTCCAGGAAGAGATTTCAGCACTTTTGCTGAAAGAGGCGATAGAGCCCGTCCCCCTTCCTCTACAGGGAACAGTTTACTATTTCCACTTCTTCCTGGTCCCGAGAAGACAGGAGATGTAAGGCCTATTGTAGATCTCAGTTCCCCTGAACTTATTTGTGGAATACAATACTCTCGCTGCAGAGCCTCCTGCGCCTTCTCCTCTCGAGTCAGTGGCTGTGCACCCTGGATATGGAGGATGCTTACCTGCACATACCTATCCGCCCGTCTCATCACAAATATCTCCGTTTTGCTTTTCAGTGGGCCCACTACCAGTTCAAGGCACTCCCATTTGGCCTTTCCTCGGCTCTCCCAGTATTCACCAAATGCCTTGCTGTGGTAGCGGCCTACCTGCATACCTGGGGGATTCAGGTTTTCCCGTACCTGGACTATTGGTTCCTGGCGGCCTCATCCAAGGAAGAACTCCTGTACTTCCTCTCCTTACCCAGCAGGTCTTTACCTGTCTGGGTATTACCATCAGCCATTCCAAGTCTCACTTGATCCCATCCCAGAGGCTCCAGTTTATCGAGGCGATCCTGGACACGACCCTGGGCAGTGCCTTCCTGCCAGCGGACAGGGCGGCCACACTCCAGACTCAGGTAAGCCTGTTGTCCAGCCGCAGGCAGGTCAGTGCAAGGTCAGTTCTTCGCCTCCTTGGGCTTATGGTGGCTGCTATCCCAACGGTCCCTTGCGCTTGGCTCCACATGAGGGTCTCTCAGTGGACGCTCCGCTCTCAATGGGATCAGTTGGTGGACGACTTGAACCAGTTGGTCCAAGTCTCCTCCCCCCTGGTTCGAGAGAAACTTCTGCGGGGAGTTCCATTCTTCCTTCCTCCCCCCTCCCAGACTCTGAGCACAGATGCCTCGGGCAAAGGTTGGGGAGCCCATCTCAGTCCTCAAAGGACCCAGGGCTCTTGGTCCAAGCTCAAAAAAACTCTTCACATCAGTGTGCTCAAGCTTCGGGCAGTGCTTTATGCACTCCAGGCTCTACATCCACATCTTCTTACTGGCCACTTAGCCGTCCAGATGGACAATATGTGTGTGGTATGGTACATCAACAAACAGGGAGGGACTCGTTCCTACCCTCTTTGCAGGGAAGTGATGAGAGTTTGGGATTGGGCAGCACATCACAGCCTTCACCTCACAGCAATTCATGTCCCGGGGGTTGAGAACACCCTAGCAGACAAACTAAGTCTCTCGTCTGCTCAAGCTCATGAGTGGGAACTGGATCAGGGGATCCTAGACGATATCTTCCTGCGTTGGGGAACACCACAGGTGAACCTGTTTGCTTCACCTCTAAACGCAAAGCTTCCCGACTTTTTGCTCGCTCGTTCAAGAGCGAGGCATTTTTTTTGAGAGACACTCTGTCTCTAAATTGGAAGGACAGATTCGTCTATGCCTTCCCCCTGATTCCTCTGATCTCGCAAGTCTTGCAGAAACTCAGTTCAGAAGGAGCACGAATGATTCTGATTGCTCCTTTCTGGCCCAGGCAAGTTTGGTTCTCTCTTCTGCAACAATACTCAGAGGCATCTCCTCTTCCTCTGTCATGACTTTTGCTGACCCAGGATCAAGGGACCCTGGTCCATCCAGGTCTCAAGTCCTTTCAACTGCATGCATGGCTCATGCAGACATAGCTCAAGCCCTATTTGGGGTTTCACCCCAGGTGGCTGAGATTTTGGTGGAGGCTAGAAAACCCTCCACTAGGTCTACCTATGCCGTGAAGTGGAAATGGTTCACAATCTGGGCCGCTTCAGAAGACTTGAGCCTTTCTCGTGCTTTGTTGGGCAGCTGCTGGAGTACCTGCGCCATCTCTTTGATCTGGGTTTTAGTCACTCATCTCTGAAAGTACACATGGCAGCCATTTCGGCCTACCATGTTCCCTTTGCAGACAGGACGTTTGCTCAACTGGAAGTCTCTAAGACTTTCCTCAGAGGGGTTCTACACTTGAGACACCCATCCGAGTCCCCAACCCTCCTTGGGATTTGAATTTCGTTCTTGAGAAGCTTACTTTGCCTCCTTTTGGACCAGCGGCCTCAGCAGACTTGAAGTTCCTTTCATGGAAGACACTCTTCCTAGTGGCCATTACTTCTGCTTGGAGGATTTCCAAGCTCCAGGCCCTAATGTGTAAAAATCCCGTACTTGATTTTTCACAAGGAACGTGTGGCTCTGTGTACCAATCCTAAGTTTCTCCCCAAGGTGGTAGCGGAATCTACACTGAACCAGTCCATAGAGTTACCCGCTTTCTTTAAGCTATACTCCAATCAGGGGGAGTATCTATTACACACTATGGACGTTCACCGAATTCTGAGATACTACACTAACAGAACAAAAGATCTCAGAAAGACTGACCAACTGTTTGTCTCTTTTGCCCACAAAAGAGAAGGCAGTGCTGTTTCTAAGCAATGCCTGTCCAAATGGTTGGCACATTGCATCACCTTCTGTTATGACAAGTACAAGAAGACTCTTTTGGGTCAAGTGAGAGGACACTCCACCAGAGGAGTCGCTGCCTCTGCGGCTTGTTTCAAGAGTGTGTCATCGGCAGACATCTGTACTGCCGCCACTTGGACTTCTGACCATACCTTTACAAAACATTACAGTTTGGATATTGTCTCTCGCCGTAGAGCAGGCTTCGGGCTTGCTGTTCTGCAAGGCCTCCTTTCTTAAGGCCTTCACAGCTAGAGGATCTATTTTGAGTAGCTTTCCTCCGCTCGTGTGCTTCTTCTTGTTCCAGACTGCTTGAGACTCAGTCCTATATATAATTACCTACTGCAAGAGCCCTCTCGAAGTAAGATAGTACAGTTACGTAAAAACTTACTGTAACAGTAGATCTTCGAGAGAGGCTCTTGCAGTAGGTAATACCTTCCCGCCCTCCATCCCCCTAAGCTTTTTCAGCTCCTTTTCCAATGAGGGAAATATATGCTTCTCTCTCGTCCGGCCTCTTTGGCCTGTGGCGGGAAAGAACTGGAAGGCGGGCATGAGGGACCACCTCTTTATACAGACGTCTCCTGACGCAGGTCACCTGATGTGGGTGCGGTCCCTCGTCAGAGACTGCTAGCTAGAAATTGTTCTGTGGGGTCCTGACGCCTGCTGGCTTCAGTACTATATGTAATTATCTACTGCAAGAGCCTCTCTCGAAGATCTACTGTTACGGTAAGTTCTTACGTAACTGTACTTTACCAGTAGAAGCTTGGGGCACCACACGGTATGCAAACAGCAGGAAACCAAATACCTATCCCAGTCCTTTCCTTCATCATGGACAGATTTTCTCAGCATTTGTTTCAGGGTTTGGTTAAACCTTTCCACTAGCCCATCTGTTTGCCCAATAGGCAGTACAGTTATTTTAACAGTGTAGCATAAAATTGCTTCCCTGATGAGTCTGGATCACTTTTGGAATGCTTAGTGTGCTGAATAGTTTTACCAACTGCTCTGCAGTTTTTGGGATAGTGATTGTACGTAAGAGTATGGCCTCTGGGTATTTAGTGGCATAGTCGCACACAACTGGTATGAAGCAATTTCCTCGAGAGCTCTTCTCTAATGGGCCTACTATGTCAGTAGCTATTCTTTTAAAGGGCATAGTCCCCGAAGGTAAGGGTATCAGGGGCAACATATCCCTCCTCTCTAGCTAGGTGTTTGGCAGTATTGTCTGTCCATAGTTCTAATTTCGCTAATAAAAGCATTATTTTGGCATTCAGTGTAGAAGTGCGCAGCTGTCTTCTGTGAGTGCAGAGTCTATTTGGATCTGTGTTTTAGGCCTCAGTATCATCTGTACCAGTCATTTTGGTAACGTTTAGGTCTTTTGGGGATGTACCAGTCCCACCAGTAGGACGACTTGTCCCAATGACCTGGAGCCACTCACATTGTATCAGCCCTTTTCTGATCCTGTTTTCTTTGCTCCATCTCCCTTTCTTGGCTTTCTCTCTCTCTCTCTCTCTCTCTGTTTCTCGATCTCTATCTGTAACAGCCAACCACCATTCTCGGGGGGTCATCGGCCAGTCCCTCACCTTTCTCATCCATACTAGCATCAAATAAAGGTTAGTCTTTGTCTTCCTTTTGTGTCCAAGCTCCAGACCAGGCAGTGGCTCTTTCTCAATTTCTTCTGCCATGGCCCTTCTTAATACCCCTCGGGTACTCAATGTTCCTTTTAGGCTGTCTTTCTGGTCTTGAGACATGTACCTTAGGTCTGTTGTGATACCAGGCTGGTATCTGCTAGTTGACATACCCCTGACCACCTGAACATTAAGTCCATATCCCACATCTGAAACCACGCCTCCTGAGGTGTGGGTGTAAAAGATAATACACTGATTCAGTTCGTATAAGATACAACATGTTTGCTGCATGATTTTATTTCAACAAGGTTCCAAAAAAAAAAAAACACAAGGAAATAAAAATAAATAAAATCATTACATAGCATTTGTCAGGATGCAACAGTCAGGATCAAATAACATCGCTGGGATCCTTTTGTCGTCTGTGCTTCAGATTGCTTTGAGGATATGAAGACTGCATGCCCTTTCCTCTCCCAGGCTCCAGGCAGACGGAAAAACCAAGGCTGTTTATATCAGATACCATTATGAATTTAAAATAAAAGAAATACATTTCTAGGGACATGGATATGTTGTTCATCCACACTGTCTGGCAGGTTCCTTGCCGCTTTAAATCTTGCTGGAAGGTCTTCAAGCTGGCTCCTCCCACCCACCCGGGTGGTAAAACTCTCGGCTCTGCCCCGTGACGCCAGATCTTCCTTACCGCTTAGAGGCTCAGGTTCCCTCCTTAACGCTCTGCATATAGACTGGATCCTAATTCTTCTGATCGCCCGAAAATAGAGTTCTCAAGACTTCAGCCTAATTACTCCCTTGTGGCTGTGATGGACAAATTGACTCCCGGATTTCAGCGATACCCATGCGGGCAGAAGATGTCCAGGATGGACCCGCATTCCACGTGCATCTACTGCCTCGGCCTTGATCACGACCCTCAAGCCTGCGAGTTATGTTGATCATTTTCAGCCAACATCCTGGAAGACCGCACTGCCTGGTTACAGCTTGGGTGCCCTGAGAAGCACTGCCCGCCGGTGAAGTCCAAGGAGGCCTGTTGGGCAGTGTCCGTGGCGGCTGGCTCGGCTGAGCAACTTGAGCAGATGATCACCCTCGAGGAGGCGGCGCAGGCCGCATCCTCATCTTCCTTGGTTGTGGCATTTATCCTGCTCTCTCTGGGATCCTCCTACACAGCTTCTTTTAAGGAGCTTTGCCAGTCCCTTTCCAGGAAGGAACAGGGGCCATCGGGACACTCTTCTCGGTCGAAAAAGAAGAACTCGAAGGGTAAGTCCCACCGTCGACGTTCGTGGGAGCGGGAGAGGTCCCCTTCCCCAGACAGTCGACATTCGACTTCGGTCGAGGCTGCGGCTAAGGCCGCTGGCTTCATGGTGTCCCCGTCAGGTCAGCCTGCCAAGACACCCATCGACGCGGTCAAGATCTTTTTAGACCCATCGGACGGGCTGTCGACTCGTGAAGCCGACAACCCTTCTTCACCGGTTCCCCCGGTGGAAACCGAGGACTTGCCTGCACCTCCTGTGCTGGAGTCCCCGGGCAAGGCTTCCGAGCCGAGGGAAGAGTGGGTGTCCTCGGCTCCCTCCCAGACCTGCCCTCTGAAACACCAAGGGTCTCAGTCTCAGACCTCGTCTCGGTCCAGCCAATCCCACTGACATCGGCGGTCTCGGCACCGAGGAAAGCGGCGCTCATCCTCATCTTCCTCCTTGGAAGAGAGAGGCTCAGCGCCAAATTGTCGGCCTCTCGAGGACTTAATGTGGCAGCAGCTCCTTTTGTCCCTTGAACAAGCCGGCGCCGTCGCCTTCCCGGCCATCAAGTGGCTGTCACCGAAAGGCCGAAACAACCCCTCGCGGTTGTTGAGGTGCCCAAGCCTGGGCCGGTTGTTCGGCCAAAACCAGCTGCCCCACCGATTGTGGTGGAACCTCCGCCTCCACAACCGAAATCGGGGGTGCCGACCAAGGACTCTTGAGTCGGGTCAGGATCTGCCCACGGTAGTCAGTCACCCTCACTCCTGACCATCTCGGCAGGTGGAGGGTGGCAAGCAAACAGCTCGCCGCAGACTCCTCGGGTCTGGCAGCGATTCCTCCCTGTTTTCCAGGCCCCTTGACCTGGAGTCCTCCGGGGAGCAGTTGATGGATGAGAGCCCATCGTCGTTCATGGGTCTGCTTCGGCTCATCTCGGAGTCCACTGTGATGCAGCTCGAGCCCGTATCCAAACGGGCCAAGTATCTCCTGACGGAGATACTGGACCAAGGGGATTCGCCCACGAAGGCTTTTCCGGTGGCTGAAGCCATTGTTGGCCCAGCCTTGGAGCTCTGGCAGCGGCCGGCTTCCTGCCCTGCGCCTTCGGCCAGGATGGCCAGGAAGTATGCGGTCCCTACCGGCTCTTGGTCACCGATAGCAATTTCTGGCGTTCCGGGAGCGCTAGGGATGTCGATAAGTCCCCCGACAAGGAGTCCAAAAAGCTGGACTATGCTGGGTGCGAGGTGTACGCTGTGTCCTGCCTAGGCCTCTGCCAGGCCAGCTCGGCCGTGCTGATGGCACACCTCTCCCATGCCCTCATGGGGTCCCTGGATGAGGTGATCCCTCATCTCCCAGCCGACCTGCAGACCACGGTCAAGCAGGTGCGGGATCAGGGAAGGGCGGTGGTGAAACAGCAGCTCCAAACGGCTCTACACATTGGAGACTCCTGTGCCCGATCAGTAGCGGCTGCAGTGGCCATGTGCCGCAGAGCATGGCTGAGGATATCCACCTTCACGGCGGATACCCAGCATAAATTGGCGGACATCCGCTTCTTGGGGACTGACCTGTTTGGCCCAGAAGTGGAAGGCCACCTCCAGCGGATTGAAAAGTCCAACGCTACCCTGGACTCTGTCACCTCCGCCCAGAAGGACAAGGGCCGTCATCAGCAACATAAGTCCTTTTGCCCTTCTGCGCCTGCGGCATGTCCGGCCCAGCAACACCAGCATCAGGGCCAGCAGGCTCGCACTTGGCATCCCAAAGCCAAGCCTGCAGCTTCCTCTAATAGGAAGTAGGGAGGAAAAGGCCTAGGATGTCCTTCGGCCGGCCCCTCCTCCAAGCCTGCCCAGTGACGGGTTGAGGGGTGTCGCCCCCAGCCTTGTCACTCTCCCCTGGGTTCCCCCCATGGGGGGACGGCTCCGCCATTTCCTTTCTGCCTGGTCCGCTATCACCACGGACCACTGGGTGTTGGAGGTGGGAGGAAAGGGCCTGCCTCTGGAGTTCGAGCAGGCCCCGCCCTTCCGAGCTGTTACCGCTCGGGGGGGCTACGGGGTCCGCAGCCTCTCTGCCTGCTCACCGACCCAACATTGCCCTGCTTCTTGTAAAAGAGGTGATCGGGAAGGTGGCGGATCCTCCACCAGACCCAGGGTTTGTGTCCAGGTACTTCTTGGTCCCGAAACAGACGGGGGCTGGCGCCCCATTTTAGACCTGCACGACCTGAACAGGTTCCTAAGGTCTCGAATCTTCAGGATGGTCACTCTGGCTCAGATCATTCCATCCTTGGAACGAGGCATGTGGTTCTGTTCTCTGGACCTCCAGGATGCGTTCTGTCACGTCCCAATCCATCCGTCCCACCAGAGATTCCTCCGCTTCAGGGCAGAGGGATCCCTCTACGAGTTCCGGGCCATGCCCTTCGGCCTTTCCCTAGCTCCCAGAGTCTTCACCAAATGCATGGCAGTGGTGACAGCATTCCTGTGGTGCCAAAGGGTCCGGGTGTACCCCTACCTGGATGACTGGCTGATTGCAGCCTCCTCCAGAATGGAGGTGGAGCGGTCCAAGGATCTGGCCCTCCAGGTTTGCTCTCAGGTTGTCCTCCTTATCAAAGAGGCCAAGTCGGAACTCGTGCCAAAGCAGGTGATACAATTCATTGGGGCAGAGCTCGACTCTCTGTGAGCCAGAGCACGGCTCCCGGCGGACAGGGCCGAAGTTCTTTCCTCCTTTGTCCAATCATTTCAGGTTGGGCAACTGCACCCTGCCCGGGACTTCTGCACCTCCTGGGCCTCATGGCAGCCTGCACCAGCATGGTCCGTTGGCCCCATTGGTACATGCGTCCCCTACAATGGGGGCTGGCCAGCCAATGGTCACAGTACTCCGATCCCTTGGATCAGCTAGTGACAGTGACCCAGGGGATGTGGAACGCCCTCCAGTGGTGGACCGTTCGAGCACATCTGCAGGAGGGCATCCCGTTCGTCTGCCCCGAGCCGACGGTCTCTCTATCGACCGATGCCTCTCTGATGGGTTGGGGTGCCCATCTGGGGGAGCACAGAGCGCACGGCCTCCGGTCCCCTCAGGAGTCCCGATGCCACATCAACCTGCTGGAGCTTCGAGTGGTTCATCTAGCCCTCGCCACCTTCGCTCTGTTTGTACAGGGTCAAGTGGTCCAGGTCCAGACAGACAATACCATGACCATATACTACCTAAACCGCCAGGGTGGGACGCGCTGCATGCCTCTGTGTAGGGAAGCTCTCTGCATTTGGTCCCCCGTGCACAGCCTGGAGCGGATCTCCTTGCCATCTATGTGGCAGGAGCCTCCAATATTCTGGCCAATGCCCTAAGCGGATAGGGGCTGCATCCACGAGTGATTTCTCCTGCTGGAGGTAGTACAAGATCTATTCTCCCACTGGGGCATGCCTCAGGTGGACTTGTTTGTCTCCAGGAGAATGCAAAGCTGAGACTGTTTCATGCCCCCCCGCCCCCAGGCAGGGCTCGCTGCAGAGGGATGCCTTCTCGAGGCCGTGGACCCCGGGCCTCTTCTACACCTTTCCCCCATTTCCCTTGATCCACAAGGTGCTTCTCAAGGTGAGGAGGGACAAGGCGCAGGTAATTCTGGTAGCCCCAGACTGGCCTCGCCAGTTCTGGTATCCAGATCTCGTCAGTCTTAGCTCCAGGCTCGAGGCGGCTTCCAGCCCACCCGGACCTGATCTCAGTCATTCAGGGGAAGGTATTCCATCCGGACCTTCAATCCCTGCACCTGACGGCCTGGTTCCTGAGTGGCTAGAGTTCCAGGCCTTGGGTCTTTCCGACGAGGTCCTCAACGTTCTTGAGGTGTCCCGTAAGGAGTCGACCAGGAAATGCTACGCCTTTAAATGGAAGAGATTCTCCATTTGGTGTCAGGGCAAGGGCTTGGACCCTTCCTCCTTTTCCTTGGCTAGCATTCTGGGCTACCTGTGGTCCCTTTCTCAGCAAGGGCTTTGGTCGACGACCCTCAAGGTGCACCTGTCAGCCATCTCTGCTTACCGGGCGCAGGCTGGGAAGCAGTCGGTGGCGCAGGAGAAGGTGGTCGGGTGCTTTTTCAAAGGCCTTGATCACATATCCCCTCCGGAGCGAGAACCTCAACCTCCGTGGGATCTACTGCTGGTATTGGCTAAGCTCATGGGTAAGCCATTTGAACTGATGCACAGGTGTGACATCTCTCACCTGTCGTGGAAGACTGCCTTCTTGGTGGCTGTCACATCAGCCAGAAGGATGGGAGAGCTCCAGGTGCTTTCCATCGATTCTCCTTGTTTGATCTTCCACAGGGACAAGGTTGTCCTGCGCCCCCACCCGAAATTTCTTCTGAAGGTGGTGTCAGAGTTTCACCTTCACCATGTGTTGACTCTGCCAGTGTTCTACCCCAGTCACACCTCAGAGGCTGAATATAGGCTCCATAGTTTGGACCCTAGAAGAGCGCTCGCTTATTACAAGTAGCGGACAGCTGAAGTTCGGGGAGAGGTTCGCAAGCTGTCACCCACCTGCGCTGAAGCCGCACCTGGCAGACCTGCAGCCAAGCGGACGATAGGCAGGTGGGTCACCTCCTGCATAGATCTCTGCTATAAGTTGGGCATGGAGCCTCCCAGAGGGATAAGAGCTCATCTACCTGCCATACTGCTGCATCCATGGCTGCTTCCAAGGACGTCCCTATCCAGGTAATCTGCAGGGCTGCTACCAAGTCAGCACACACCCTTCATCACCCACTACCACATCGACCTTGAGTCATGCTGGGATGCTGGTTTTGGGGCCTCGGTTCTCCAGTCATTATTCCCTAAGTAGGGGGTGTGCGCCTTGCCTCCCTTCTCCCAGAGAACTGCTAGGAGTCTGCCAGACAGTGTGGATGAACAACATATCCATGTCCTAGAAATACAGGTTACTTACCTGAAACAGGAGTTCTAGGAATGGTATATGTTGTTCATCCACACGACCCACCCGGATTCGATGCACAGCCTGGCTTCCAGCGGGGTAGATCTGGCATCATGGGGCAAAGCCGAGAGTTTTACCACCCGGGTGGGTGGGAGGAGCCAGCTTGAAGACCTTCCGGCAAGATTTAAAGCGGCAAGGAACCTGCCAGACAGTGTTGATGAACAATATATACCATTCCTAGAACTCCTGTTACAGGTGAGTAACCTGTATTTTCAGCCTTTTCCTTACTGAGGGAAACTTCATTTATACTCAATCTGGCTTTCTCAGACACCAAACCACTGCATAGTATATAATAACATTTTCAATGTACTTTAGGCAATCAAATATACTGACCCCATGCTCCTCAGGGTCCTCAGTGTTGCAGGACACACTGTCCGCAGTAAGGGAGGACATCGCTCAGCTCCTTGTGAAAGGTGCCATAGCCTGTGTCCCAGATATCCTGGCAAGTCAGGGATACTTGTCTAGGTACTTTCTGGTGCTGAAACGGTCGGGGGCTGGTGTCCCATACTGGACCTGCATGATCTAAACCAGTTCATACAGAAGTGCAATTTCCAGATGGTCATTGTGAGGCTTTAATGCCAAGAAATGCAAAGTTATGCATATTGGACCCAAGAATCCCAGGACAGAGTATTACCTGGGCGGAGTCCGAGTAGCTGCATCAGAGGAGGAGAAGGACCTGGGAGTGATGATCACTAGTGACCTGAAGCACTCCACGCAGTGCAAGAAACCAGCAGCAAAGGCAAACGATGCTGGGATGCATAGCTAGGGGGATCAGTAGTAGGAGAGAGGAGGTTATCCTGCCCTTGTACAGGTCACTGGTAAGGCTGCATCTAGAATATGGAGTTCAATACTGGTGCCCACACCTCTAAAAGGATATTAACCTGCTGGAGAAGGTACAGAGGAGTGCTACAAAGATGATAGCTGGTCAGCAGGGCAAGGCATACGAGGAGAGGTTGAGGACACTGAACATGTACTCCCTGCAAGACAGGAGAGAGAGAGACAGAGACAGAGACAGGGACAGAGACAGAGAGACAGAGAGAGAGAATATGATTGGGACATTCAAGTACTTGAAAGGGATAAATAATGTTGATAAGGAAAGCCTCTTTTAAGCTGAGTGGCAACCATATCACGAGGGGGCACAGTCTTAAGCTGGAGGGTGGGAGGTTTAGAAGGGATGTTAGGAAGCACTTCATCACATAAAGGGTGGTGGACACTTGGAATGCGCTGCCAGAAGAGGTCATCTCGTTAAAGACAGTGAGCAGTTTTAAGAGGCTGGGATAGACATGGGGGAAGATAAGAATCATGGCTAGGGAGGATGGGAGGAGTGGGGAGTGAGGGCAGGGACATTAGCATAAACTGTGGACCCTGCAATACGAGCAGACTTGATAGACCAAATGGCCTTCTTCTGCTGGCTTCTTCGTATGTTCGTATAGCATGCCATCCCCGGAGCATGGCGTGTAGTTCTGCTCCCTGAATCTCCAGGGTGCATTCTTCCACGTCCCAGTCCATCCATTTCGCTGGTGGTACCTTCAGTTCTACGCAGAGGTGGTTCTCCGTCAGTTCCAGGTTATGCCCTTCGGCCTCTCATCAGCACCTAGGGTCTTCACCAAGTGAATGGCAATGGTAGCAGCCTTCTTGCGGTGCATGGGCATCAGGGTGTACCCCTACCTGGATGACTGGACGATTGCCCAGCTGTTCAGGGAGGCCGTAGAATGGCCCAGTGATCTGGTCCTCCAGACCTGGAGAGACTCTGGCCCGCTGGGCAACCTTTACAAGTCAAACTTGATACCTTGCAGTTAATCATGTTCACAAGGGTAGAGCTTGGACATCTTGCAGGCCAGTGCCCATCTCCCTGCAGACCATGATTTCCTGTGGCTGCCGGGGTTCATGGCATCTACCGCCAGTGTGGTCCTTTGGGCATGCTGGCAGATGTGCCACTTGCAGTGGGAGCTGGTCCTCCAGTGGTCTCAGCACTTAGGTCACCTGGACCTGCTAGTCTTTGTGACCCAGTCGATGTGGGATGCCATCTAGTGGTAGCTAGTCCCTCAACTTCTGGAAGGAAGGAATCTGATTTGTCCACCCTGAGCTGATCATCACTTTCATGACTGACGCATCTTTGGTGGGGTGGGGAGCACTTCTGGGGAACCACAGAGCCCATGGATTTTGGTCACCCAGGGAGTCCCGTCCCACATCAACCTCCTGGAGCTCCGTGCAGTGTAGCTGGCACTCCTGGAATTTGCTGCTGTGGTCGGGGGTCAGGTCGTGCAGGTCTGGATGGACAGCACCACAACCATGTTTTACCTGAACAGGCAGGGCAAAACTCACTCCTTTCCCTTATGTCAGGAGGCTGTCTGCACCTGGACCTTCGCGTGCAGCCTGGGTGCATATCTCCTGGTGAAACGTGTCACAGAAGTGAACAGTCAGCTGGCAAAAGCTCTCACCCTGGTGGGAGAGACATGGCACAAGTGGACCCTGCATCAGGAGGTGGTACGCTACCTGTTCTCCTAGTGGGGAGCCTCTCTGATAGATGTTTGCCTTCAGAGAGAACAGAAAACAGGTTGTTTTGTGCCCGCCTGCCCCCCTCCCCCACACACACACACACACACACACACACAAAGTCAGGCACACTGTTGGGGGATGCCTTCACAAGGCCCTGGACCCCAGTCCTCATATACACCTTCCCTCCCTTCTCCTTGATCCACAAGGTAGTGGTCAAGCCCAGAAGGACAAAGTGCAGATGATTCTGATAGCTCCAGACTGCCCCAGACAGTTCTGGTATCCAGATCTCCTCAGCCTCTGTGGCGATTTCCTCTCCTTTCAGATTTGCTGACCAGACAACAGGGAACTGTTGCACAATCTTACAATGTTGTATTGTTTGTACTACCCACATAGAATTGTAACTGATCATCCTTCACAACCCTATGTAACCCCTTCCCCCAACATTTCAATAAATAAATGGTCGTGCATCTGGACCTTCAGTCCTTGCACCTCTCCACCTGATATTTCTGAGTGGCTGGAGTTCCAGGCGTTGGGCCTTTAGGAAGCTGTGCTCCATGTTGTGGAGGTCTCCCAAAAGGAGTTGACTCGCCCGTGCTATGTATTTAAATGGAAGAGGTTTTCTATTTTGTGTTTGGGCAAGGAGCTAGATCCCCTTGCCTGCCCTGTGGCTAGCATTCTTTTTTTTTTTTATAAGCCTATAAACCTTGTATTTATGCACCCAACTGCCTCCTCTCTCCACTCTCTCAGACATCCTCTGACTGCACTACCTGGTCTCATCGCGGTCTGCCTCTGGAGTACCTGTGGTTCCACTAGCCTAGGTACCTGGCTAGCCCCCCTGGGCGGGGTGAAGAGAGACCCCCGTGCTTACCTCCCCAGAACCGGCATACTGTGTCGTGGATCCTGTACAGCGGGGTCTGCCACTATGAGTCTGAAATGTGCAGGGAGGTGTCGTTGCCTAGGAGAGAACGGAGGGTTTTTTCCTTGTTCCCCCTAGACGTCAGTGTGCAGTGAGGGCCAATGAGCTAGGAGGTGCGCTGAGACGTGTCTCCTGCTCCGCCCCCTGTCGACATCTGCCTAGTGCCCTTGCTGCTACTCCCAACTACTGTACCTTCCACCCGGGTGCCCCCCAGATGGCGGTATTGTGGCGGGAGCATGCAGAAGAGCCCCCCTCCCAGAGAAGGACAGCAGCCATTGGGCGCTCCATCCTTCTCCTCCCCGGGCGACCCCCAGTGCCTTGGGCTCATTCCCGAACCCAGGTCACTGGCGTGGTACAGGGTAAGGCGTCCAGCGCCTCAGCCCTCAGAGCCACGGGGCCGGCCTTGGCTAGCATTCTTGAGTACCTCTGATCCCTCGCTCAGTTGGGACTGCGAGTGACACCCTTAAGGTGCACTTGGCAATCATCTCTGTGTACTGGGTGTGGGCTGGTATGCTGACAGTGGCCCAGGAGAAGGTGGTCTGGCACTTTTTCGAGGGCCTGAACCACTTGCCCCCTCTGGTGCATGAACCACCACCACCGTGGGGCCTGCCACTGGTGCTGGCTGTGCTCTTGGGCAGACCATTTCATCCTGTGCATATGAGTTAGATATCATACCTATCATGGAAGACTGCCTTCTTGGTGGCCATCACATCAACCAGAAGGGTCAATGAGCTCCAGGTGCTATTGGTGGAGTCTCCTTATGTGGTCTTTCACAGGAATTAAGTCATTCTTCACCCCCACCTGAAATTCCTCCCGAAGGTTGTATCGGAGTTCCGTCTTAAGCTGGTAATGAACCTTCTGATATACTTTAATAACCAATCTTTGGAGGCCGACCGTAGGCTCCATACCCTGGACTTATGAAGGGGGCGCACTCTTATTATAAGGAGTGCATGGCTGGAGTTCGAGGTGAGGCTCGCCAGCTGTTTGTAACATACATTGAAGCTGTGCCTGGCAGACTGCCAACAAAGTGGATGATTGTCAGGTGGATAACATGCTGCATGGACCTTCTGCTATAAGTTGTCTCATAGGGAGCCTCCCAAAGGGCTTAGGGCTTATTCCACCAGACATACCACTGCCTTGGTGGCTGCTTCCAGAGACATCCCCATACAGGAGATCTGTAGGACTGCTACTTGGGAGTCAGCATACACCTTAATTTCCCACTACAGCATCGACCTTGAGTCACATCAGTTTGCTGCTTTTGGGACCTCAGTTCTCCAGTCTGTTCGCCAGATAGGAGTGAGTGCCTTGCCTCTCCTCCTGGAGAACTGCTAGGAGTCTGCCAAAGTGTGGATAGTGAACTGTATCCACGCCCTCAGAAAGATAGGTTACTCACTTATAACCATTGTTCTAAAAATGGTATACAGTTCACTTCCACACAACCCACCTGGCCTCCCCAGCAGTGTAGCACCCTGATCCCTGCTTCCATCATGAAAAGATCTTACTTCGAGATGCAGCTCTTGCAGCAGGTTACACCATTAGGACTGAAGCCGTCAGGCGCCAGGACCCCTCGGAAATCTTTCTAGCTAGCTATCTTCAATGAGGACCGCCCAGTTGTCCCGGTCCGCCTCCGGCGTCAGGCGTGGTACAAAGAGGCGGTCCGCCCGAATCTCAGTTCTTTCCATGTCGAGACTGCATGCCTCGACCCTCTGGGTTCTAGTCTAGCGCGCGACGTGGTACAGAATTTCCTTGAAGAATTTTCTTCAATCAAAATTATTCAGACATCTACAGTCCTCTCCGACCTCCGGTCACTTATCTAAGTCTTGCGTCGGCAAGCAGATCCTTTAAAGACCCGCATTCCGCATGTCCGGTGCCTGGGCCCAGACCCACGACATCAAGGCCTGCTCCCTGTGCCAGGGTTCAACAGTCGTATGAGGATCCGCGGGAGAAGGCCCTCCAGGCTTACTTGTTGGAAGAGCAGCTCGGGCAATGTCTTCCAAGGGGAATCGTCGCACAGAGCACGGAGAAAAGAAGAAGAAGCAGAGGATCCTCCCGGTCGCCAGTTCGGGCCTCGAGTCCGCAGCTCGGTTCTCGGTCGACTGGTCTCCATCAGGGCCTCGTCTCTTCCCGGCTCTGCGGTTCCAGTCGCCAAGCCTGCTCAGGCCTCTTCCGCCCGAGGCCGTCGTCATCCTCTGCCCAGAAGGCCGTGGCGAAGTCAGGGGAGCGCCACCACCATCACAAGTCGGGCTCCCTCCTCGGCCCCGACTCCCGGTCTTCCTCGGTCCCCGGAAGACCTTGGACCTTCACGCGCGGGGAGGACAGCCGTCCGTCCCGGCCTCGTCAGCGCATCGGACGTCTGTGGGGGGTCCGACGTCTGCGCCGCCTGAGCCGAGGGTTCCTGCGCCTCCGACCCCGGTCGGACAGGAGTCCCTCACGGAGGAGGATTCGGCCCAGTCCGAAGACCAGGCGGGCGTTCCCGGCCGCGAACAGTCTCCCAGGGGTCCCTCGCCACCGCCCGAGGCCCCCATGGAGCCGTCGCCGGGACCCGATGACCGGCCCTCGCCCTCGGAGCCGACGTCGGGACTGTCTTTGGCCGAGGTGA
This sequence comes from Neoceratodus forsteri, assembly GCA_016271365.2. Classification (NCBI taxonomy): domain Eukaryota; kingdom Metazoa; phylum Chordata; order Ceratodontiformes; family Ceratodontidae; genus Neoceratodus; species Neoceratodus forsteri. Next base: position 1,515,271,555 of record CM028131.1, read on the forward strand.
AGGACCTATTTACTTACTGGTGGGACACCATTAGGAAGGACATGGTACCCCCAGTCCCTCCTCCTCCACCTCCTTCTTCTCTTCCTCCTACTCCAGCCCCGGCTCCACCTTCACCTGTGGGGTCAGCTGGCCGTTCTGTCCCCAGGGAGCCTGAAACTCCTCCCAGGGCTGGCATTCCAGCGGAGACCTCCGTCCAGATCTTCGTCTTCTGGATCACCCAGCCCTAAGAAGTCCAGAAGGCGACGTCGGTCACCGTCGACAGAGGAAACAGGATCATCCTGTTCTACGTCTAGATCCCCGTCTCCGGTCTCGCTTCCCTCGCCGGACCCATGTGAGACTCCATGGTCTCCCCCGGACGATCCATCCTTCATGGATATCTTGAGGCATATCCAGGAGAACATGGGATGGGAAGCAGAAGAGTTGGACCCCGAGAGGTTACGCCTGGCCAAGTACCTTCGGCAAAAGGACCCTAAGCCTGTGGTGGTGCCACCCTTGGTGGACACTTTCGTGGACATCACCAAGGCTGTGTGGAAGCGTCCACATTCGCTCCCGGCGGTGCCGAAGAAGGCTGACTGGTTGTACAGGGCCCCCAAGGGGGACCAGTACCTGTCACAGCACCCTCTGGCTGATTCCCTGGTAATCACAGCCTCACATGACCGGTCCCAGAGCGCAGCATTTGAGCACCCTGCCACGGACCCGAGTCCAAGCAGTTGGACTCTTTGGGTAGAGCCCTACGCTTCCAGCGACTTGCGCCATTAGGTCCCTAAACTACCTTACCCACATGGTGCAGTTCCAGAGCGCCCTGTGGGAGCAGGAGAAGACGGCGAGACTGCGGACGGTGAGCAGAAGAGGAGATGCTTCAGCTTCTCCGAGCGGTTCAAACGTGGGGACCCAAGTTTTGAGGACCGCATGACTCTGCAGGACTCTTCAGCCAAGCGGCTGCATCAGGCGTTTGCCTCGGAGGCACTCATGGCTCCGTGTCTCCGTTTCACCCGGACGTCCAGAAAAACATCATGGGCGCCCTTTTGAAGAGTGAGGTTCTTTTGGTAATCCATCGAGCGGATATTACAAACTTCAAGAGAGCTGGAAAGGCAGTCCGTACAGTCCAGGCGATGTACCGGCCGAGGCTTGGTTCCTTCGTAGGAGCTAAGGCCGTTACCGTGGGCGGACTCAGAGGCAACAGCCCGTTCCACCACACAATACAGGGGCTCTGGTTTCCGAAGGACCCAGGAAACAGCCCGCCAGCAGCGGTCAGCGCGCTCAAGGCCACCAGGCGGGTCCTTCAACGCCACAGCACGACTCCTTTCCAGCCCGCCCTCAGGATCAGCAGGATGTTTCGGTGAAATTGCATTGCGAACTTCCTGTCGGGATGGCGGCGATAACCACCGACGGTGGGTACTTCAGCTGGTCAGCATAGGCCACTTTTGGAGTTGCAGAACAGCCACCCTCGAGGCCTCCTCCGCTCTCCGGTCTTCGGGTCAGCACCGCGACTTAATTTGGCAAGAGGTGATCGCACTCCTGGACAAGGCGATTCAACCTGTCCCAGGAAACCAGAGGACTAGGGTACTATTCTCACTTCTTCCTGGTTCCCAAAAAGACAGGGGACCTCCGTCCTATTCTGGACCTAAGCGACCTCAACTTGTCAGTCGCATACAAAAGATTTCGCATGGTGACCCTTCCGGGTCTAATTCCCATGCTGAAACAAGGCGCCTATTTAGCGTCCCTAGACGTGCAGGATGCCTACCTGCACATCCCCATAGCTCTAAGCGCATCAGAGGTTCCTGCGCTCGAGTTCTTAGGCCACCATTTTCAATTCCAAGCTCTTCCCTTCGGACTGTCATCCGCTCCAAGGGTTTTCACCAAATGCATGGCAGTCGTGGCAGCTGCTCTCTGGAGGCGGGGCCACTACGTGTTCCGATACCTCGATGATTGGCTTCTCATGGCCCGTCTCCAGAGGGCGGCTCTGGCGATCCAGGACACCAGGTCCTGTTCGGATAAGCTTGATTCTAATAAACCAGAAGTCCGTCTTGGTACCGATGGAACCTGCAGTTCATAGGTGCAGTGCTGGACACGGTCAGGGAGGGCTTTCCTCTCAGTCGACAGGGCGGGCGCATCAGGTCCCTCATAGAGGGCCTATCAGGAACCAGACCGCTCCGGCCAGGTCGGTCCTTACGCCTGCTTTCGGTCATGGCTGCGGCCATTCCCTCACGGTACCCTCGCGGCGGCTCCACATGCGGATAACGCGGTGGATGCTCAAGGCGCGGTGGGATCAGAGGCAAGACCATTTGCAGCACCCAGTCAGAATCACGAGATGTGTGGTTCAGGACTGGCAATGGTGGATTAGCCGGGTCGCTCTCCAAGGGCTCCTTTTGCAGCGCCGTCCGGAGATAACCCTCACCACAGGCGCTTCAGGTCTCGGGTGGGAGCTCACCTGGATGGGTGTAGTCTCAGGGTGTATGGAGCCCACTGGAGAGCTCATCTTCACATCAATGTTCTGGAGATGAGAGCGGTCCTCTATGCACTCCAGGCTTTCCAGTCATGATCCCAGTGTACCATCCTGCTCTCAGGACGGACAACATGGCGGTGATGTTAACCTCAACAAACAAGGAGGCACACCTTACCCCTTTGCAGGGAGGCCATGAGAGTGTGGGATTGGTAATCGGACAGGCGCAAGCCTAATCACGGTGCATGTTCCCGGAGTGGACAACGATCGCGGACGGTCTGAGTCGCCTCAGGCCAGAGTCACAGTGGGAACTCTTCAGGAGGTAGCAGAGGATCTGTTCCTTCGATGGGGAACTCAGAGCTAGATTTATTGCATCCCCATCCAAGCAAAACTGCCCAATTTTTGCCGCTAGATCCAAGGCGGGACGTGTTGTCCTCTCCTGGGAGACAGATTCTACTCTTTCCTCCTTTCCCGTTGATCCAGAGAGTTCTCCTCAAACTCGCAGGGAGCGCGCACAGTTGATTCTGGTGGCCCCATTCTGGCCCAGACAGATCTGGTTCCCATTGCTGGCTCAACTATCCCGGGAACCTCCGCTCCTGCTGCCGCACAGTTCTCACCTTCTGTCTCAGGAGCAAGGTTCGTTGTTGCACCCAGATCTGCGTTCTTTGAACCTGCACGCATGGCTCCTAGAGACGTAGCCATCATGTGACATGGGGTCTCGCAGAGGTTGCAGGAAGTTCTCTCTGCGAGACAAGCGGCTACACATGCCACGCCATGAAATGGCGCGGTTTTGTCTGTGGTCACGAGCCGTTGCCTCTCACTTTAGGTTGCCTGGGGGCAGTCTTGACTACCTCCTTTCCCCTTTTCACTCGGGTTAGCCTACTCCTCTATTAAAGTACATCTTTGCGCTATTTCGGCCTATCACCTGCGGTGGGTCAGCGCACTATTGCTCAACTTGGCTACTCGGGAGTTCCTGAGAGGGTGTTACCTAGGCCTCCTATCAGGATCCGGTCCCTCCTTGGGATCTCCTTTTGTTCTGAGCAGCTCACGCCTCCTTTGAACCAGCCGCGGATTGCAGCCACGTTTTCTGTCGTGGAAGACGTTGTTTTTAGTTGCAGTTACTTCAGCCAGAAGGATTTCTGAGCTTCATGCCCTCATGTGTAAAGAGCCTTGTTGTTTTTCACCGAGACAGAGTGTCTCTGAGAACAAATCCTAAGTTTTGCCTAAGGTGGTCTCAGCTCTCACCTTGAATCAGGGGTATCGACCTTCCGGTCTACTTCCCGAACTATTCAAATAGAGGGCTTTGCTCCACACTCTGGATGTTCACGCAGCCTGAGGTGATACCTCCATAGGACTAAGCCTTTCGGGCTTCTGATCAACTCTTTGTTTCTTTCGCCAGAGAATGAGAGGACGGCCAGTGTCTAAGCAATCCTTATCCCGCTGGCTCGTGCAGTGTATCTCATTGCTATCAATCCAAGCAAAGCCTCTCCGGGTTCCATCCGAGGCCATTCCACTATGGGCGTGGCCACCTCCTTTGCAGCCCTCAAGAATGTCTCAACCTCAGCTATTTTATGCTGCTGCTTTGGAGCTCTGTGCATGCCTTTATCAGGCACTACAGTCTGGATGTCGCCTCTGGGCGAAGGGCTGGTTCGGCCAGGCCGTGCAGAGACCTCTTATCCTGAATGGGGAACAGGTTGGTCCTTCTCCGTTTCTTCTCTTCCTCCTCCCGATGGTTGTGGGACAAAGCATTATTGCTAGGGAATCAGTCCTAATGGTGTAACCTGCTGCAAGAGCTGTATCTCAAGTAAGATGGTACAGTTCGTAAGAACTTACCGTAACAGTAGATCTTGAGAACAGCTCTATCCGCCCTCCTCTGTGTCCCCTTGGAGGAAGGATGGCTCGTGGCTGTTTTAAAAAAAAAAAAAAAAACAACAAGAACAAACAACATATCAGGGAGCAAGTAAAAAGGGAGGGAACCTTTTTCTCCCGACAGCTGAACAGCGTAGAAGTCGGATATTCACTTGGGAAGAGTGAATTGAGTTTGGTTGCCTTCTGGCGGTGGATCTCGGTCTCCCTTTCTAATGCCATCCTGCGGCCGGGGAGTCTCGGCGGGAGAACTAGGGATTCTAGGCGGGACCGCCTTTTGTACCACGCCTGACGCCGGAGGCGGACTGATATTGATGGGTCCTCACTAAAGATAGCTAGCTAGAAAGATTTCGAGGGGTCCTGGCGCTGCCGGCTTCAGTCCTAATGGTGTAACCTGCTGCAAGAGCTGTTCTCGAAGATCTACTGTTACGGTAAGTTCTTACGTAACTGTACTATCTGATGTCCTGGGGTGGAGCTAGACAATATACCACCCAGGTGGTGGGAGGAGCTTATAACTTAAATATGTCCTGCTAATCGGCACTTCCAGTGGAACTGCCAAACTGTGGATGTGAACTGTATACAACTTCTAGAATGACTGTTACAGGTGAGTATCCTATTTTTTCCTACCATTTCCCTCAGTCAATCCCAGTATTACCAAAAATGAGTATGACATAAGACATCAGCTGAAAAAACGGATCATTCCTAGCTTCTTCGGGGGTATCTTAGTCATCAGGTCTCGCTGTAGGAACATCACCACCAGTGAAGCAGGATCCATGTGGAAGATTTTCAGCAGTGCAACTGGGGCAACCCATGCCGACGTCATGTGATGACATCACCAATCCTATAAAGGTGTGAGCGGCCCCGCTCACTCCTCAGTTCTTTCCTGCCGTCGACTTGCTCACACAGGTCTCCGTGGAAGCTCCATCGCAGTTTTGCGTCTTCTTCAGCCTACAGCTTTATTTTTTCATTTACCTTAGAATCTCTTTTAAAAATGTATTTCTTTCCTTTGTTTATGTCAAGAGTTAATCCTTTGACTTCTCTCTTCCATCACTGCTGCTGTGGAAAGAAGATTGCCTCCGCAGACAAACACTTTCTCTGTCTCTGCTGTCTTGGGCCTGACCACGAAGTCTCTGACTGAGTTCTGCCAGAAGTTTAATCAAGTAACCCTCAGGTGATGCAAAAAGGCTCTTAAAAATTTTCTAATAGAGCAACAGATAGCCAGTTCTGGGCCAGGGTCCTCTGTGGTCCCAGCCTCCCCAGTCGCTGGCACGGTCATCGAGCTCCCTGGACATGCAGGACACCACCCATTCCTGACTTTTCCCTTCCATTGGGATCACTCGAAGACCTGTTGTTGGGGTCTCTTCCAGAGCTCCCCCCTTTGTCTGGTTCTTTTCCGCCACCGGTTCCCCCTTCTCCTAGGGGTTTGTCGCTGGATTGGGATCTTTTGATGTGGAGCCCTCCCTTGGGACCCTCTGGCTCTATGTCTGATCCTTGCACGCCGCAAGCCGCCCTTGCGCTCCCAGGTCAGGCCTTCAGCTCCTCCTGTGGAACCCTCTGGCAGTTTCCCGGGGCCTGACCCCCATGTTCCACCGCCAGGCGGCCCTCCGCCGGACCCTTTTCATCCGACACTAAGCCTGGTGCCTCTGACGCCAGGCTACCCGATGCCTGGATACCCACCATTAGATTATTCCTCGGGGATTTAGGCAGGGTACCAGTACATCTACTGGCATCATCCTGCTTACCAGTCCTTGGCCGGGTATCCCTGGTACCAGCTGCCGCCTCCTTCTTCTCCTCCTCCATCACCGCCACCTGATCGCGAATCTGTCCCGGCGTGGTGGCAGGATACTAGGACACAACTCCTTACAGAACTTAGGCAGTGCTAGCCACTCGGAGGAATTCCTCTACCCATAGCACTACCTCCTCCTCCTCAAGTTCTTTTGGGACGTACTGCAGGTTCTCTTCCAGTGGGTGACACCGGAATGGATTCTTCCCTTCCCAGTGGTTCGGAGCCCCCTGATTTGAATATCGACCTCCTGAACCTTGTTCACCGGTTGAACTTCATCCAAAAGAATCCCCAAAATCCCCGGAGGACCCTTGTTTTGGGGATCTCTTGAGAACTGTTCAAACAGCAGGGGGCTGGACGTCCAAGGAGATAGATCCTCAGTGAAAAAGGCTGGCTGAACATTTGGACTTGTCCACCACAGCCCGTCTACCCTTCCCCACTTGGATGGGCCAGCACGAGGATCTAGTTACTACAATATGGCAACAGCCCTCTTCCATCCCGGCTGTTTCCAGGAAGGCTGACAGAACCTACTCCCCCACCCCCACCCCCCGGAAGGGATCTCTCATCTGACTTCACACCCAAACACCGAATCTGTGGTCATCACACCTGTGCATGACTGCTCATCTCAACCTAAATACTTGAGTTTCTCCCCACCAGACAAGGACTCAAGACAGCTTGACCAGTTCTGTAGGAAGATCTACTCGGCTACCTCCTGCGCCACCCGGTCGCTGAATTACGTGTCCCACATGGTGGCTATTCAGAAGTTCTCTCTCACAGAACTGGAGAGGGACCTTCAGGACATTCCTGATGAAAATCTCGGGGCTAAACTGCTGGACAAGGTTTGCATGAATAAATCTTCCTGCCATCATGCACTCCGGGCCACTTATGATTCTGTGTACTCTGTGGCTCGGGCTTTGGCACCTAGCATGGCTGCGCCTCACAGGTTTGGCACTGGATGTTCAGTCATCCCTTTTGGATGCACCTTTCAGGGGTTCCGTCCTCTTGGTGGCGACGTGAAAGACATTATTACAGGGCTGCAAGAGAGCAGTAGGTCTCTTAGAGACGTACACTCCATGTATCAGACAGGTGAAAAGAAACCTCCCTTTCGTCGCCAGAGAAGATGTAACAAGAACCAGAACAAGAATAAGTGTCAAGGTAAAAGACGCACCACTGGCTGTGGAGCCCAAGCTCTTCAGGCTAAGTTTGCTAAAGCAGCCTTGGGAACCAAAGCTCCGCTCCCCTCAGCGGCCTGACTCACTTCCCCTCCTCCCGCTCCCTCCATCCCCCTCTGAGAAACCGGTAGGAGGAAAGTTCGGTCTCCATCTGGAGGGGTGAAAGTCCATCACCACAGATGTATAGGTTCTTCAGCTCATACAAAGAGGTCACTCTATCGAGGTCTTGGAGATTCCACCTTCAAACCCTCCAGGAAAGTCCTTTTGCCTGTTGGGTCACAAACCCATCGTCCACCAAGAGATCCAGGCCCTGCTACAAAAAGCGGCCATAGAACCTGTCCCTCCAAATCAACTAGAAAGGGGATTCTACTGCCATTTCTTACTAGTCCCAAAAAAAGACTGGGGATCTGTAACCTATCCTGGATCTCAGCACGCTCAGCCTCTTTATGGAGTACAAGACGTTCCGCATGCCGGCTCTTCAGGGACTCCTGCCCCTGCTCCCGTCAAACACATGGCTGTTCTCCCTGGATATGCAGGATGCTTACCTTCATATCCCCATTTTCCCGGCCCACCACTGCTTCCTTCGATTCTCCTTCTGGGAGAACCATTTCCAATTCAAGGCACTTCCCTTTGGCCTGTCCTCAGTGCCCGGAGTTTTCACCAAGTGCCTAGTGGTGGTAGCAATGTTTCTCTGCTGCAGGGGCACTTATATTCTGTGTTCCCATACCTGGACCAGTGGCTTTTTTCAGCCTCATCCCTGGATGGCCTGAAGGAGTCACTCTCCTTCAGTCCGGATCTGTTTGCCCACTTGGGCATCTCGGTCAGTCTCCCCAAGTCTCAGCTAGTACCCTCCCAGCGCTTCCAATTTATTGGAGCGGTACTGAATACAGTCCAGAGCAAGGCCTTCTTTCCATTGGCTCTAGCCAAGACCTTGGCTTTTCAGGCCACTTTGGTGGCCAAAGCTCAATGGACCGTAGCGCACTCAGTGCTCCATGTTTTGGGTCTTACGGCAGGGGCCATTTCTCATGTGCCCCTGGGCAGACTTTACATGAGGGTTACCCAGTGGTCTTTTCGAGTCCAGTGGGATCAACGATCGGATGACATGAACCAACTGATCATGATCTCCAACAGCCTTCAGAAGGACCTCCTCTGGTGGCAGGACCTCACCAACTTGTTGGTGGGAGCCCCCTTCCACTCTCTGGCTCCCTCCCAGACCCTCACCTCAAATGCCTCCGATATGGGTTGGGGAGCCCATTTGGGGGATCACAGAACTCAAGGTTCGTGGTCTCCTCAGGAGTAACATCTTCACATCAACATTCTGGAGACCAGAGCAGTCTTTACTCCTCCCAGGAACACTTCTGGTCCAGGCAGACAACCTATCTGGTACCTCAACAAACAGGGAGGTACCTGGTTGTACTCTCTTTGCAGGGAAGCAATGAGAGTGTGATATTGGGCTATTCAGCATGTCCTGTTTCCGACAGCAGTCCACGTACCAGGCGTACACAGCGTCCTGGCGAACAGTCTCAGCTGAGCAGTAGCCAGGGCTCACGAGTGGGTACTAAAGCAGGAGGTAGTCGAAAACCTGTTTCTTCGGTGAGGTAGGCCAGACCTAGAGCTGTTCGCCTCCCCATTCAATGTAAAACGACCTAACTTTTGCTTGCTTGTTCCCGGGCATGGTGCTTTTGGGCGAGATGCACTGTCTCTCTCTTGGACAGGTAGGTTTCTATACACGTTGCCTCCCTTTCCTCTCATTCAGAAGGTTCTGTTGAAACTCCAGGCAGAAGAGGCCCACTTCATTTTGATTGCCTCTCTGGGGCCCCGGCAGATTTGGTTCCCGCTGTTACAACAGCTAGTTCTAGAACTGTCAGTCCTTCTGCTACTGCCTCATGACCTTCTGTCTCAGGAGCAGGGCACCCTGGTCCATCCGAGTCTACAGTCTCTCCATCTTCATTCATGGCACCTGTGGACATAGCGGTTTCTCACTGTGGAGTTTCCTCTCAGGTTGCTCAGGTCCTGGTGGAAGCCAGAAAACCCCCTACCAGATCCACCTACGCCATAAAGTGGAAGAGATTTTCTGTCTGGGCCACAGCCAAATGCTTGGACCCTTTTTCCTTTCTCGGCCTCCCAGGTGTTAGAGTACCTCTTACATCTTTCTGAGTTGGGCCTTAGTTACCCCTCTATTAAGGTCCATCTTTCTGACATGTCGGCCTACCACCTTCCGGTGCATGGCAAAACCCTAGCACAACTAGAGGTTTCCAAAACTTTCATGAAGGGTATTCTTCACATCAAACCTCCAGTCCGGAACCCCTGTCCTCCGTGGGATCTTAATTTTATGTTGGAGAAACTTACTCTACCCCCTTTTGAACCAGCAGCAAGTTGTGATATGCACTTCCTGTCCTGGAAGACACTATTTTTGGTTGCAGTTACTTCAGCTCGAAGGGTCTCAGAGCTTCAGACCTTTGTTTGCAGAGAGCCTTATTTGATTTTCCACAAGGACCAGGTGGTCCTGAGGACTAATCTTTCTTTTCTTCTGAAAGTGGTTTTGAAGATTACTCTCAAGTAGAGATAGTCTATTTTCCTCAGCATTCCAACTGGGGGGAATATCTTTTACACACCTTGAATGTGCATTGGGTTTTGATGTACTGTACCTTCCGGATTAAGGAGGTTCAGAAGTCAAACCAACTCTTTGTGGCCTTTGCCTCCCAGTACCAGGGCAAGACCATCTCTAAACAGACTATTTCTAGGTGGCTGGCTAACTGTATTCGCTACACTTACCAGAAATGCAGAAAAACCCTTCCAGGGGCAGTTAAAGGCTACTCCACCAGAAGCGTGGCCACTTGTACTGCTTTTTTCAGGAATGTGTCCACTGCAGAGATCTGTGCAACGGCCACTTGGTCTTCCGTCCACACCTTCACTAAGCACTGCATTCTGGACATTGCTTCTAGGCTTCGAGCTGGTTTCGGCCTTGCAGTTTTGCAAGGTCTTCTATCTTAAGGCAGATCCTTAGTTGGCAAACATCTTCCTCCTCCCGGAAACTCATCTCTGACTCCTCTTTTTTGCTGTACTGTTATGGTAAGTTCTTAAGTAACTGCTATATCTTACTTCAAGGGGGTTCCTGCAGTAGGTCTTCATGTACAGAACTGAATTCCAAGCAGTCTATCTTCGAGAGAGTTTCCTGCAGTAGGTCTAGTTTCCTACCCACCTTCCCCCAGCTCCTTGAAATGTTCCTTTTTTATTATGTCTAGTTCCTGGGACTAGCCAGGGCACAGGGTCCCAGGAGTTGTTGCTCCTTCCTTTCTGCTATCCTCTCTCTAGGTCTCCGGTGGAAAAGAACTGGAAGGCGGATGCGGGACCGTCTCTTTTATAGTCGGACTGGCGTTGCGTCACTTGACATCGGGGGCGGTCCCCACTGTTGATTGCTAGCTACAAGTTTACTGTTCGAACCGAACACTAGGGGGCGCAGTCCTATATGTGAAGGCCTACAGCAGGAACGTCTCTCAAAGATCTACTGTTATGGTAAGTTCTTACGTAACTGCTATTTTTGTATGCTTACCCTTTCCTCTCTCTGTTTACTTTTATTTTTCGCCCTACTTTCCTACTGGGACAGGAAGTTCCTGTATTCCTCAGTAGTCTCCTTCTTGTTTGCTTAGTCAGACCTCCAGCAGCTAGGGGGGAGGGAGAGCTGCTCCTTCCTTCTAGGATAGTGAGTCTTTGTTCCTCTGTGATCACTCCCTTCCTGCTCCCAAACAGGAAGTTCTTGTCAGTCAAATCATGTGCCTTTAAAGTGGAACTAACTAAGGGTTGGGGTGGTGGGGAGGGAGGGAGGGCTATACAGTCCCAGTAGAAGAGTAATAAAGTTCTAAAAGCACCTCCTTCCTCTTGCTGCTCTCTGCCAAAAACTATCTAGGGCAGAGAGCAGTAAGGGGGTCAGTACAAAGCTGTCCAATCTCTGCTCGCTAGACACAGGGCCTGGAGTTTTCTGGTGAAATGGGTTGTCTCTCTCTTGGAGCAGGAGGTTTCTTTATGCCTTCCCCTCGTTTCCTCTATTTCAGAGTGTGCTAATCAAACTGCAGATGGAGGGCGGCCACCATGATTCTGGTAGCCCCATTCTGGCCCTGCCAGATACGATTTCCTCTTCTACAGCAGCTGGTGGAGGAATCTCCAGTCCCTCTCCCCTTCTGCAGAAATCTGCTGACCCAGAATCAGGGGACCCTGTTCCATTCCAACCTCATGTCCCTCCATCTGCACACTTTACTGCTGAGGATGTAGCCATCGCTAGATTTGGGGTTTCCAGCTGAGTGATGGACATCCTAGTGGCGGCTTGAAAGCCTTTCATTTCACCTGAGCCACTTATGACATGAAGTGGAAGTGGTTTGCCATATGGGCTACCAAGCATAATCTGGCCCCTTTCACCTGTCCAGTGAAATGGATGCTGGACTACCTGATTTCTCTATCTGACTCAGTTCTCCAGTACTCCTCCCTCAAGTTGCACCTTTCAGCTATCTCGGCCTTTCATGAGCCCATGGGTGAATGTACCATAGCTCAGCTGGATGTCTCCCATACCTTTTTGAGAGGCATCCTGCATCTGAAACCTCCAATCCGTTCTCTTTTCCCGGTTTGGTTTTGAAATTTGTTTTGGAGAAGTTTACCCTGTCTCCTTTTGAGCCAACCGCAACTTGCGAGCTATGCTTTCTTTCCTGGAAAGCATTATTTTTAGTTGCTATTACTTCTGCTCAAAGAATTTCAGAGCTTCAGGCCCTCTGATGCAAGGAGCATCATTTGATTTTCCACAAAGATAGGGTATCTTTGCACACAAATCCAAAGTTTCTTCCTAAAGTGGTGTCTGAGTTTACACTTAACCAATCTGTCCACCTTGCTGTTTATTTTCCTGAGCACACCAGTCCTGGAGAAGCAGTGCTCCATACGTTTGATGTGCGCTGAACTTTGAAATACTACCTGCTCTGAAGCAAGGAATTTAGAAAGTCGAAGCAGTTGTTTGTTTCTTTCTCCCCAGGTAGAGAGGGTGTTCAGGTTTCCAAACAATGTTTGTCAAAATGGTTGGCTAACTACATTATGTTTTGCTACAAGTACAGCAAAGAATTGCCTGGAGCTGTCAAAGCTCATTCCACAAGAGGCATGGCTATCTCTATGGCTTGTTTCTGAGGGGTTTTATCTGCTGACATTTGTGTGGCTGCCTCCTGGAGTGCTGTCCACACTTTTGGCCAAACACTGCAGTCTGGACATTGCCGCTAGAGCCTGTGCAAGATTTGGCAGGGCTGTGCTGCAGGGTATCCTGTCTTAAGTTTTAGGTTGGCCTTCCTCCCAGACTATTTGTTTGCACCTATAGCTGCTTGGGACTCGTTCCTATGGTGAAACGGGATGAGTGAGCTACCCCCGAAGAAGATAGAACAGTTACGCAAGAACTTACTGTAGCTGTTCTTTTCTGAGCCACCAAGTTTGCACCTTTTGTACACGAAGTCTATCTTAAGGTAGTATCTGTCTTACAGGCTCTTATGATTCGGGTTGTCTACATTTTAACCGCTTATAACAGTAGCAGATCTAGGATTTTAGAATGGAGGTGCAGTGGGTGGGTCTTGGGGGTGGGATTTGATATGCATATTTTTGGGAATGTTTTAGTATTAACTCAGCCTGCCACTACCTTCCCTGACAGGCTGGGTCCTGGAGGTCCCATTGCCATTGGGTTCACTGTCTATCAACGAGTCCTCTAGACCCCATCTAATCTGTAGGTAGCAGCCCAGCCAAATGCTTGTGTGCACTCAGAGGTCCTTTATGTTGAGGCATGACATGACGTTGTAAAGGAGCTTTTGATGGCATGTACCAGCATTGAGATGGGAGGCCCCCTATGGATTATGGGTGTGGTGAGAACTCGGTGTTAACATCTAGAATGGCGGCAATGGTGACAGTAGGACCAGGAAAAAGGGAAGTCACTCTACCTGATGAAAAGCCATTGATCACTTAGGATCAGTGACTGCATACAAGTTTAGGGCTTACGGGCAGACTAGATGGGCTTAGAGATCCTTATCTGCTGGCAATTTCTATGTATCACCTCCACTAAAGCAAAGATTTTTTTGTTTGTTTATAATCTTTAAATGATAGCCACATCATACATCACTCTGCTGTTTTGAAGCAAAAACGTCATGTAGTCAGGAGCCAGTGGTCCTAACTGTTGTACATAGCACCCTGTGATGCAAATTTATTTTTGCTGATCAGCCTCTGCATGTTGTTACTTAGATACACCTCGTCATGTTTCAACAGTATTGCCAATTTTTCACTCAATGCGTCTTGTTCGGTGTGAACATTTTTTTATTTTTTTTATTTATTTAATATAGGATTACAAATACCTTTGAGCCAAGGCTCTTTTACAAAGGTTCCACGTCAGGTGAGGTATAATACATAGTAGGACAGTGACACATGTTAACAGGTTACAGAGGTTTACATTATGTCAGTATAACAGGCCACAGTGGTAAAAACACATGAGTACAATGGATTCAGTGGACAGATTGATTAACAAAGGACTGGGTACACAATATTATCACGAGTTTGGCAATACACACAATAATCCAGCCAGTGGCTAGTGTCAGGATCTCACATAACACAGAAAGTTCAAGTAGAAAGTGTGGTATGGAGGGAGGTGCAGAGGGGTGGAGGGGGGAGGAGGAGGGGGGTAAGTAAGTGCTAGATACACAAAGATTAGGGATGACAGTCACATGAGCTGGAGGTAGTTAGGTGCAGGCGAAGTTTAGATTTGAAGGGTCCAAGCTTAGGGATGGAGGAGATGTCACTGTTTAGGTCATTTAACCAGCTAGGAGCTCTTTAAGCAAAGGATCTTTGGCCCAGTGTAGTCCGGCATCTTGGGATGAGTAGTGATTGAGATTCCAAACCCCCCGTGTGGGGCAGCGATTCAGAGCAGGCTAGATGAGAGCTTGAACACCAGGAGGGGCATGGCCCATAATTGATTTTTTAGCCATAAGGCATGTTTGGTATTTAATGTGGTTAGAGAGTTGGAGCCACCCAGTTTGAGCGTATAGGTCACATGTGTGGGTGAGATGGTCAGACCCGGTGATAAGTCAGCAAGCTTTGTTGAGGGCCATGGATATGCGTCTTGAGTGCAGAGGAGGAGGAGGCGGATCCATAAATGATGAGGCCATAGTCAGTTGCTGCAACTACCGAACTCTGGACTGCAATCCGTAAGGCATCAGAGGTGAGGCATTTCCTATGCCTGAAAAGTAAACCAATACGAGTATTGGCCGCTTTGGCGACATTAACAATGTGGGACCCATACGAGAGGCTATAATCGATGGTGACCCCAAGGTATTTGAAGGATACTACTTGTTCCAGGGTTTCATCTAGGCCTGACAGTGTGAGATGAATCCCAACCATTTCCCTCGGCATATTAGATTCAGGTCTGAGTTGTTTCTCCTGTGTAATGTAGTGTCCTGGTATTTTTGGTGCCCCCCCCACAGTGGAGCAGACAGGGGGGACTACTGTCCCAGGCCCAGTGATCAGGGGGCCCTAAAGGGGGGCCTGTAACGGGATGTAAGGCTAAGGGGGGCCCAGTCCTAAAGGTGTGTCCGGGCCCAGGAATTTCTGTTGGTACCCCTGCCCGCACCCTATTTCACTTACAGTTGAGCCATAGCCTTGTGTGACTGTCATCCTCACCCCACTCTCTCTGAGCATTTTCTGGCTTACTTCTTGGAACCATGCCCCTGACACTAACTGTATCCTGGCACACCCTGGTACTACTGTACCTTATAGATCCAACCTGGATTACTTCCGCAACACCGTTCTTGAAGAATAAATGGTGACACATTTTATTACAGACATTATCCTTTGAAAAATGTTTTTTCATGGATCGTTCTGAGGATATAATTGGTGCATTATGGAGGGCACTTTCAAGTTTATTCTCACCCTTAATGAGAATGTAGGTGCAATATAGTTGTTTGTGTAATACCTCCTCATATGTAAGTCAAAGAAGGGTATATTATATGCTCACCAACAAGATTATTTACTTTTCTGGAATCATATATATATATATATGTAGGGGTGTGTGTGTGCATGCATATATTTCCTAATGAGAATGTTTGTTTATTTTGCATTTTCTATTTTTATGGTTGTTGATGAATCTGTCTTAAGTTAATTGTACCTATGAGAAAAAAACCTGAATAAAGTATTCATGGAAAAAGCATTGATTATTTAGTAAACATTGTCCATCAAAGACTAGAATCATTGTATAGAATAGGTCAGTATCTGCTTGCAGAGTCGAGGAGACTGCTGGGCACTAGCTTCCTTCAGTCATCACCCTATAATGGAATTCTTTGTTATTCTGCTGCTGATTCTGGGGCACTGTCCAGGATAACAGTTTCATATATAATACCATTTGCAGGTTTATAACACTTTGACCTGTTTGGCCACTCCACTGTACACTGTATAAGCCTGCTGAACTGCTATCTTTTGAGGACAAGTTAAATTTAAGATCACCACCTTTTTCCATAAAGTTAGATTAAATACAGTACATCATTCAACAATTGCTATACTTTTCGTACTAAATCTCACTGTAAGAAATACTAGATTGAATGGTGGCTACCATTTTGATATTCCCTTTAGGAGGATCGCAACAGGTTAGAGAACCATAGAGTATTCTGGACTTATATTGTATAATAGCTGGCCTAACTCTGTTGTAGGCTGTCAGTCCACCAATGTTTTTAAATAATCACTGTATAACTAACCAAGCACATTGTACTTATGATTAATGTTTTTGTGTATTGAATGTTTTACAATAATGTTGATCACATTTGAAAAAGGGTAGTTTTGCTCACTATGCCTACCAGGGTAAATGATAAATGAAACACTTGTAAATTTAATAAGTTGAAGGGTAAACATTATATTTTAAATAGCAATTGTAAGGTGATATGAAGCAGAGCTCCCATTCCACCAAATTCTTGGCACCCAAGTAGAGGGGCAGTGGGTTCCATGACCAGGCTGCAGGGGATCTTGTTAGGACAGCAGAGGAGTCTATTCAGAAATAAAACATTATTTTACTTTTCTCTTTCTCGTTTAACATAGAAACATAGAAATTGAGAGCAGATAAGGACCGCTAGGCCCATCAAGTCTGCCCATTTTCCCTGCCTACTGTAAAAGCCGCAGACCCTACTTGATCTCTGGCTTTACCTCCTCATCCCTCTCTAGAGTCTGGATAGGGGTTTGATACCAGTACTCTCAAGAAGAAAGGGTTCTGAAAGAATTCCTAAAACTGAAGATGGACAGAGCATTGGGGCCTGACGGGATTCACCCCAGAATTCTAAAATAACTAAGGGGAGAACTAATGACACCACTGACTACCCTTTTTAAAAAATCATGGGAGGATGGTGTTGTACCTAAGGACTGGAAGACAGTGGATGTGATTCTCTTTCACAAAAGTGGGTGCAGAGCAGAGGCAGGAAACTACAGACCTGTTAGCTTGACCTCAGTGGTAGGGAAAATGATGGAATCACTTCTGAAAGAAAGAATTGTTGAGTACCTAGAGGCCAGCGGGGCACAAGACCCAAGGCAGCATGGAGTCATAGCAGGAAGGTCATGTCAGACGAATCTAAAAGATTTATTTGACTGGGTGACCAAAGTAGTAGACCAGGTAGGGGCTGTGGACGTGGTCTACCTAGACTTTTAGCAAGGCATTTGACACAGACCCACACAAAAGATTAATAAACACATTAGCTAACCTGGGAGTGGGTCCCTGGGTGGTAGCCTTGGTAAACAAATTGACTGGACAACAGTACACAGAAGGTAATAGTAAACAAAGTCCACACCAAAGAAGGGGAATTACTAACGGGGTACTGTAGGATTCAGTACTGGGTCCGGACCTTTTTAATGTCTTTATAAGTGATGTTGCAGAGGGACTGGAAGGAAAAGTATGCCTCTTTGCAGATGGCAGAAAGGTCTGCAACAGGGTTAATGCACAAGTGGGGGTGGAAAGGATGATAAGGGATTGGCAAGGTTGGAGGAATGGTCAAAAGTGTGGCAGCTTAGATTCAATGTAAAGAAGTGCAAAGTAATGCACCTGGGAAACAAAAAATGGGGTGGGGGTGGGAGAGGTACTAACAACAACAAAAATGAAAAGGGACCTGGGGGTAGTCATATCAGATGACCTAAAGGTAAGAGCAAGCAATGTGAGAAGGCAGTAAGGATGGCTGGGGGGATACTGGGATTTATAGGAAGAGGCATCAGCAGTAGAAAACACAAAGTTGTTATCCCTCTGTACAGACAGTTGGTGAGACCCCATCTGGAGTACTGCGTGCAGTTCTGGAGACCCCATCTCTGCAAGGATATAGACAGGATGGAGGCAGTCCAGAGGAGGGCAACTAAAATGGTGCAGGGCCTGCAGCAGAAGCTATACGAAGAGAGACTTAAGTCCACCTGGGTTTGAATCCCACAGCCGCCTAGGTGCCTACTGTGTGATCCTGAGCAAGTCACTTAACTTCCTTGTGCTCCCAGGTCGCATCTGGAAACAAGCTTCGGCTTAGTGTGCTACTCCTGGTTAAGTAATGTTCTCTTTCCCTTAAAGGAACTTAAAATATATGCTCTGAGGAAAGGAGGGAGAAGGGGGACATGATAGCAACTTTCAAGTACCTCAAGGGAATTAACAAAGTCCAAGAGAGTAGCATCTTTCAGAAAATGAGATGTGCAAGAATGAGGGGGGCCATGTGAGGAAGTATTTTTTTCCCACAGAGGGTGTTGGAAGCATGGAACGGCCTTCATGAGGAAGTCGTGGGGTCAAAAACAGTTGGGGAATTCAAGAATGCATGGGACAGACATAAGGCAATGCTAGTGGGGAGTAGAAAGAAGTAGGCTGTTGGTTAACTAGGATCTGCAACTTATCCAGTAGGTAGGGAAATGGGCAGACTAGGTGATACAAGCGGTCCTTATCTGCTGTCAAAGTCTATATTTGTATGTCCCTACTGCTAGGGTTCCCCAGTAGTGCCAGTTCCATGCATGCTTGAATCCCCCCCCCACTGTTTTTGCCCCCACCACCTCTGCTTGGAGTCTATTCCATGCATCCACCACCCTTTCTGTGAAGAAATACTTCCTCAAGCTGCCCCTTAGTCTACCCCCTTCCAGCCTCATGTCATGCCCTCTCGTCCTGGACATCTCCTTTTCTGAAAGATGCTACACTGCGGTACCGTATTTATGCTTTTTAGATACAGTATTTGTAGGTTTCTGTCCAATCTCCCCCCTCCTCCAGGGTATACACATTGAGGTCTCCCAATCTCTCCTCATATGACTATTTGTGCAGGCCCTGCACCATGTTTGTTGCCTTTCTCTGAACTGCCTCCACCCTGTCTATATCCTAATGGAAATGTGGCCTCCAGAACGAGACACTGTATTCCAATTGAGGCATCACCCATGTTTCATAGTTTGTTTACAAGTTCAGCAGACTTTTAACTTTTTAAAAACGTGCCACCTTCCGATCCTCAAAGGTGGTACTCAAATTTTGTGGCACCCATATAACTATCTAATCTATTTTTAAAAGTTATAATATTATAGTATATGGGTGTTGTATATTGAGGATGGATTTCAGCAATTGCTGAAATCTTGTAGTACAGTTCAAAGGTCAAAAAAGTTGTTGTACTATCGTTCTGACGTCACATCGTTAATACAAGAGCTTTTTCTCTTGACCTGCTGCCTGATTGGCTCACAGGAGGCTCTGTCTAGAAAATAAAAAAAACATGGTGGCACGATTTAGCAAGCCCGGGCAGTGGAGCCACCGACTTTTAAGTCGGGAGTTGGAACACGAAGAGCCATACATGGCTTCCTTTTTTTTCCTCGTTATTTAAAAAATAAATGATGTGCAGAGGAGAAAGTGAGAAGCTGTATGGAGCACAAGTGGCACAAGTGGAAACGGGAGCGAGCAGGAGCGGGAACGGGAGCAGTGTGACTACAACAACTAAGAGAAAAAACTTAGTAAAACAAATAAAAAACCCATATACTATATGAAACAGTGGATGGGTGAACATCCACAACTAAGTCTGTGTTCCCATCTCGGGCAGTTGATGACATCAGTGAGACCTCTCGATCTTCGCTCTCGAGGACTCTATGATGTCATCAACTCCCTCGATGGAAACACAGCCTTGCTGTGGATGTTCACCCATCCATTATTCTATATGTTACTATCTAATTTCTGTTGAGATAAAGTATTCCATGGTGTTATGATTCTTTGTGTATACCATTTTCCTCTTGTTGTTATTTTCACCCAATAACTTACTATCATGTGTTTTTGTTTTCCTACCCACATGATGGTTTACTAATCCTATTGTTTCCCTAAGAGTTGGATCCCTATTGGCTTTATATGCTAAATACAGATCGACCCTTGTTCTTCTGTATTCCATTGAGTATAAGCCCAGTTTTGTTCAGTATTTCTGGGTAACTAAGATTGTGCATATGTTTAATTTTGTTTGGTTGCCTTTCTCTGTACCGTCTCAGTAATTTTCTTACCTCTTATAGTTTGAGGTGCACAAAACTGTGCACAGTACTCCAAGTGCGGCCTCACTAATGAGGAGTACAGAGGGACAGTGACCTCCAGCTCCCAACTTTTTATATCACTCAGAATACAACCTAATATTTTGTGACTTTTTTTAACTTTGAATATCGTATGCATTTCAGATGTTAAATCATCTGTAATTTGCACTCCCAAATCCTTTTCAGTAGTACTAGTCTGTAATGGGTAGCCATTTAGGGTATACGTGTGCTTAGGGTTACTATTTACCAAGTGCATGATCTTACACTTGTCTATATTAAATTTCATATTGTTTTGTTTTGCCCAGTTAGCAAGTGAGTTAATATTGTCTTGAAATTCATCCTTGGATTTCTGATCAGTTACAATTGCTCCTACTTTGCAATCGTCTGTGTATTTACACACCCATGCATTGTTGGCTGTTTGCATGGAGGTTACTAGGATGTTAAAAAGTGTCGGTCCCAGGACTGATTGCTGCGGGACCCCTCTGGTCACTCCCCCCCCCCCCGCTGATAAATACCTCCTAATGGCCACTCTGTGTGACCTATTCTCCAACCATGAACTTATCCAGTTCACTATATTAGGATGTAAATCAGTTTCATTCAGGCGTTCTACAGGTATCCTGTGTGACACTGTGTCGAACGCCGTGGAGTAATCTCAGTAGAACACATCCACCAGCATTCCCTTATCCAGAGCTGCGCTCACCAGTTCAAAAAACTGAAGCAGTGTCGTGAGACAAGATCTCCCTTTGTAAAGCCATGTTGTAATATAGAGGATAATGTATGGGTCACTATCGGTAACCAGCTCGTTAACTGTCGAGAGGTTGCCATGGCGACCTTGTAAACCTCAAGAGCGAAGCTCGAGAGGTTTACATAGCCATGGCAACCTCAAGGCGATTAAACCAGCTGGTTGCCAACAGTGAACCATATATTATATTTTATAGTGTATGGTTCACATAACTAATTAAAAAAAAATACAGCAGGAACCTTACAACTGCTGTTAAATCCATCACTGCTGCTAATTTCGGGTCATGCTCACAGCCGCGGCCGTTTCAGGAAGGTCATAGATTTCTGTAGCGGGCATGCGCAGACTGTTCCCAGTTGTTAACTCATTGATGTGACGTACCATCGATGGGTTAACAACATAGTGACGTCACATCCATTGTAAAACGTTACAAATAGGTAGATTTCTACCTATAACAACGTTCTACCATACATTATATATCGGTAAACCCTTTGTTTGCAGTGTGTATATTTATGCGTTGCTGAATTAGCCTTTCTAATAACGTTCCAATAACTGAGGTGAGGTTAATAGGCTTGTAATTGTTAGCTTCTGTTTTTTTTCCATTTTCATATGTCTGGACAATAACAGCCTCTCTCCATTGCATCAAGGTTTTACCCTCCTTTAAAAGATGCATTAAATAATTGTGTAAGAAGTTCAGACCAAGACAGTTAATAGTTCTTTTAAGTAGTTTTGGTGGGATTCCACCAGGCCCAGCCAAACTGTTTGTTTTGATAGATCCAATTACTGTACAATTAATGATCTGTACAGTGGCATCACCACCTCCTTCCTTCTGCTCGTGATACCATTCCCTGTGCACCCCAGCATCCCACTGGTTCTCCCCACAGCCTTGGCACATTGTTTGGTCACCTTTAGGTCATCAGATACAACTACTCCCAAATCCCTTTCCTGTTTGGTGACCATCAGTCCTCCTCCCCCCCAAAAAATGATGTAATCCTCCCGGTTCTTGCACCCCAGATGCATGATTTTGCACTTTTTCGCATTAAATCTCAACTACCACACTCTGGACCATTCCTCCAGTTTATCTAGGTCCCTTTTCATTTTTTCCACCCCTCCTGGAGTGTCTACTCTGTTGCACATCTTAGTGTCATCCACAAAGAGGCACACTTTCCCCTCCAGCCCCTCCACAATGTCACTTATGCAGACATTAACCAGGACTGATCCCTGTGGCACTCTGCTGGTCACCCTCCTTTCCACAGATTGAGCACCATTTACCACGACCCTCGGTCTTCTGTCTTCACAGATACCCTTTTGTTTGGTGGCTAGTCAAGAAGGGAGTTAGGACTAAGTAAGAGTTCCACTGGGGACAGTATCAGGTGGGTCTCCTGTGAAATGTAGCGGTGGTACTCCACTCCCCTAGTTCTCTTACCTTACCTTACTGTCAGGGCGCTGCTTGTGGTGGGGGAAATACATAACTAAGGCAGAGGAAGGTTGGTAACAATAATGTTTTTATTAAGTAGACTCTTCTTTTATGATATTTGCATAGATTTCCATTGTGCCTTTTTCCTTTCTCCTTCGACTAGTTTCTCTTCCCAAATTACTCTCTCCTTGTTCAGAACTCCAAATTTTATTATCAAGATCTTTTTTCCTGATTTTTTAACAGAAGTATCTTCTATTTGTATAAACTCTTGTTCCCTAGTTGGCCCTAAACACACGGCACTACTGTCGTTGAGATTCACCTTTACCCCAGACATCAGAGAATGTTGTTGTAAAATCCCATCTGCACCAGAATGTGAATATCTGTGTGCCACAAATAAACATAAAAATCATCCACACATGCACATACCTTCACTTGTGGTGCATTTTCATCAGTCGCTATACGTTTTATACTCTGGGCTAAGTCCAATTGTTGGAGTAAATTATCGATATAAAATATGTATATAATAATGGGCTTAAAGGACACCCATGGGAAACACCATGCAGAATGCTTATTCTCTTATGAGACCATTAACTATAGGGGTAAAACTAGCTTTACTGTATAAGTGTAATCCATTTTACAAATGTTTCCAGTATTCCTTGAGATTCCAAAGTTTTGAAAAAAAAAATTCATGCAAAAGCTTATCTAGCACCTTTTCCTGATCCAAGGCTAATAAAAATCCCTGTAATTTATTCATTAAGCTCCTTGCAATTATTTCTCTTATTAATATTTTTATTTATTAGGATATCGGATAACACCTTTGAGCCAGGGCTCATTTACAAAGGTTCCTCGTCAGGAAACACAAGTAATGACAAAAGAGAAACAGGCTTGTCCAAAGTTACAGACATACTGTAGTGTATACAATCGGAAGCAGTCAACGACATTGTCAGATAATGCATATACATATTAACCAGCAGCACAATAACAGTAGGCATTGCACAATGTATGCCTAGAGGAGAAATGCTGTGGAGGTAAGTGCAGAGGTATAAGGGGATAGGAAGGAGAGAGGCAGGAAGGGGAAAGCAGCTCAGGGAATATTGTCAAGGGGGAAAGATAAAGGAAGTAGCAGTGTAGGAGAGGAAAAGAGGGGGAGGAGAGTAGGAGTAAAACGAAGCAGTTAGGAAGAAGGGGGAGAGTGAGGGAGGCATGGGAGGGTAGAAGAATATGGGTAAAGTGGATGAAGGAAGAGAGTGGGAGAAGGTAAGGGTGAGAGTGGGAAGGGAGTGGGGGAATGGAGCGAATTGAGGGGGGTGGAGCTGCTGTGGAAGTAAGCTAGGGTAGGAGCAGTAGTAATATTAAAGGAATTTTCTGATCTGCACCCTTGGACTTCACAGCCCAGTACCTTATGACAGCAATAGCCAATTGCTGCCAAAAGTATAATCTTTAAATGTGTCTTTTAGATAGGGAAGAGATCGTAGCTGCAGCTGAATCCACAGCCAGCCGATGCCTTCCCCTTCCCGGTTTGTGGGCCCCATCTCTGCGCTCAAACGTTTTGTGACATCTAAGCAGGGAGAGCGCGGGGGCGCACCCCAAACAAGTCTATGGGGAAATTTTTTCACTGCCTTTTTTACATAGGTTTAAGCAGTCTTGGAGGAAAATGAAAGCCACTGCTCAACTAATGGTTCTTTGGGTGCTGGTCCTTCCGCGACGTCCCCCTGGCCAAAGGGCTGCTTGTGTTGGTTCCCTCCTTGGGGGCTTGTGCTGGTCCTGCCTGGCAGTGCCCACTGCAGACTATTGGCACTTCCCCATGCCCAGTCACGCCTCAGCCATCACCTGTGAGGCCTCTGTTCCCGGCAACGCCAGTCTCTCCTTTGCTGGCACCAGTGGACATCCCTCCCAGCCTTCCATGGTTGACACCAGCTGGGCCGCCACCAGTGTGGCCTCAGCTGGACCCTACGCCTGCTCCTCCACCAGGACCTCTGCCGAGGTACCCAGCGCTAGCTCCGGCAGGCCTGTTATCCCCCAGTCTGCAACTACCCTCTGCCGGTGGATGTTGATGACCTCTTTAATTCTTGGTGGGCTCTACTGCAACTGCAGAACCCGTCTCCAGTGGGTCCACTGCCAACATCTCCCTGCCACCAACTGGGCTCCCAGCCACTTGTGGATCCTATTAGGCCGGGCCCCAGTGACTATCACAGGGTGGGTGCCAGGTCCGATGCCGGCTCGGGCAGATGGTGGGACCGATGTCGGTCTCCAGATAGTGAGCCAGAGAATGATGAAGAAGAGGATCCTGATTATTCAGACACTTCCTCTTTAGTAGGGGACTCGTCTGGGGAGGAGGAACAACCCAAGGCAGTCCCCATATCTCCTCTGGATGACCCCTCCTTCCTGGACATCATGAGGCACATCTAGACCACTATGGGCAGGGAGATGGGAGGAGCATTGCTGACTAGCCATTTACCTACGCCGGCCTGATGTCCTCCCTTTGGTGTTCCACCCCCCCCCCCATTGACTCGTACGATGATGTCACCAGGCTGGCATGGAACCACCCCTCTACCACTCTGGTGGTGCCCATGAAGGCGGACCGCCTCTATCATGCCCCCACCAATAAACCCTTCTTTGGAGGAGCAACCCAAGGCTGACTCGGTGGTCATCACTGCAACCCACAGTTGCACTAAGAAGCCCAGACACCTCAGTGCTCTCCCATCGGACAAGGAGTCCAGGCAGTTGGATCACTTGGGCAAGAGGGTCTACTATTCAGCTACTCTGGCCATTCAGGCCATTAATTATCTGGCCCATATGGCCCAATAGCAGAATGTCTTGTGGGACCAGGCTAGAGACTTGGTTCAGGCCCTGCCTGATGATCTCTCTAAGAAGCAGCTAGCTCAGATGTTTAAAGCGAGATCGGACGTTGGCTGTCACATCTTTCAGGCTGCCTGTGATGCTGTTGATGCCTTGGACCAGGTGGCATCCTCAGGCGTCTGTCTCCGATGCCAGTCTTGGCTTAGGGTGTCCGGCTTTGCTCAGTATTTCCAGTCTAAAATCCTGGACACCCCCCTTTTGGGGTTCGGTCCTCTTTGGAGGTGATGTTCAGGACTTGATCTCCTCCCTCCAGGAATTTGGCAAGGCTCTCCAGTCTGTCCATTCCTTGTATCATACCCAGTCGAAGTCTGGCCAGCGGCCACCCTTCCGTCGCTTCTCCCGGAGGCAGTCCCACCCTCCAGCTAAAGGCCAGGTCAAGTGTAAGCAGGCATCGGCTCCAGTAGTGGCCATCACCAAGGCCCCTCAGGCGGCCGCACCGGCTCTCCCAGTGCCTACTCCTGCTTTCTGACTCCTTGCCAGACCCCCCTTCCCCAGTAGGGGGAGGTGGTAGGAAGTCACGTCTCCCTCCACCTCGACTGGTGGAGGGACCTCAGATACATAGATACATAGACAGTGTCGGCAGATAAGGGCCTATGGCCCACCCAGTCTGCCCATTTGAGCTTGTAAGTTCAGTTTGTTTTCCTAGAAGTCTGTTGCCCCTTACCCCTAACCTCCAGAATTCCTTTATGTCTATCCCATGCATTCTTAAATCCCGTGATTGTTTCAGCCCCCACCACTTCTTCTGGCAGGGTGTTCCACTTGTCCACCACCCGTTCTGTGAAGAAATTCTTCCTCATGTTTCCTCTGAATCGTCCTCCCTGCAACTTCATCCCATGATCTCTAGTCCTGGAACATCTTTTTCACTTAAAAATAGTGTAGTCCTGCACCCTGTTCCTCCCTTTGAGATACTTGTATGTCTCTATTATATCCCCTCTCTCCCTCCTCTCCTCCAGGGAGTACATGTTCAGTTCCTTCAACCTGTCTTCATAGGACTTGTGGTGCAATCCATGCACCATCTTTGTTGCCCTCCTCTGAACCTTCTCCACCCTGTCTATGTCCTTACGTGAGGTATGGTCTCCAGAACTGTACACTGTACTCCAGGTGGGGCCTCACTAGTGTCTTGTATAGCGGAATTATGATCCCCTTTTCCTGCTGGTGATGCCCCTGCCTATACATCCCAGCATCCTATTTGCTTTACCTGCTGCCTTGTCACATGTTTCCCTACCTTGAGGTCATCAGAGATGATAACCCAAGATCCCTTTCCTGCTTGGTGCATGCTATATCCTCACCCTCAACTGATAGATTGTGCCAGGGTTTTGTGCCCCATATGCATTATCTTGCACTTTGCATTGAATTTCAACTGCCAAACCCTGACCATTCTTCAAGTTTCTGCAGGTCCCTTCTCATTCTGTCTACACCCTCTGGTGTGTCTACTCTGTTACAGAGCTTTGTGTCATCAGCCAACAGTGAAATTCTGCCTTCTAGATCCTGAGCCATGTCACTGATGAAGATGTTGAATAGGACCCGGTCCCAGCACTGATCCCTGTGGTACCCCACTGGTCACTCTTCCCTCTGTGGAGTGACAGCCATTTACCACCACCTCTGTGTCCTGCCACCCAGCCAGTTACATACCCACCACACTGCTGTCCTGCCCACACCCATATTCCCCAGTTTGAGTAATAGTCTTCTATGTGGCACAGTGTCAGAGGCCTTGCTGAAGTCCAGATAGGCCATGTCCACTGCCCTCCCCTGATCCACCTCCCTGGTCACCCAGTCAAAAAATTCAACGAGGTTGGTCTGACATGACCTCCCCCTGGTGAAACCATGCTGCCTTGGGTCCTGTAGTCCATTGACAACCAGATGTTTTACCAGTCTCTCCTTCAGTAGTGCTTCCATGATCTTCCCCTCTACCGAGGTGAGGCTGACTGGTCTGTAGTTCCCTGCTTCCTCTTTGTTCCCACTTTTGTATAAGGGGACTACATCTGCTGTCCTCCAGTCTTTGGGTACCTTCCCTGTTTCCAGTGATTGGCTAAACAGGATAGCCAGAGTTCAGCCACCACCTCTCTTAGTTCTTTAAGGACCCTGGGTTTGCACCATCTGG
This sequence comes from Neoceratodus forsteri, assembly GCA_016271365.2. Lineage (NCBI taxonomy): Eukaryota > Metazoa > Chordata > Ceratodontiformes > Ceratodontidae > Neoceratodus > Neoceratodus forsteri. Next base: position 1,515,298,466 of record CM028131.1, read on the forward strand.
CCCCATTGCATTTAACTCTTATTACTTCCAGTTCCTTCAGGACCCTTTCTCGTGTAAAGGGACTTGTGTCCATTTCTGCACCATTCTCACCCCTTGTACTCCCTTCAGACCCATTACCCTTCTCCTTCTCAGTAAAGACTGAGCAGAAATACCTGTTCAATATGTCAGCTTTACTGTTGTCATCCTCCACGCGGCCCCCAACCTCCGCCTTCAGTCTTACTATCCCTCCCTTTGTCTTTCTTTTTTCACTTATGTACCTGTAAAAGGTTTTGTCCCTTCTACCCACTGATTTTGCAATGTGTTCTTCTGTCTGAGCTTTGGCTTCCCTTACTGACCTCCCTGCCTCCCTTTGCTTCTCCTGGTACTTCTCCCTATCCCCTTCTGCCTGTGTCTTTTTGTATTGCCTGAATGCGATCTTTTTGGCTTTCACTTTCTTTGCTACCTCTTTGGAAAACCATAATGGTCTCCTCTTCCTTTTCCTCTTGCTAACCTGCTTAATGCATAATTCTGTTGTTCTTGTAATCCCCATTTTAAATACTGCCCACTGTTCCTCAACCCCTGATTCCTGTCCCATTCCCCTTAATGCCTCTTTCAAGTATCTCCCCATTTTCCCAATGTCTGCCCCAAAGATGAGTGCATCCTGCAGCTCATCAAGCATGGCTGCACCCTAGAACTCCTCAAGTGGCCTCTCAGCCACCCTCTGGGCAACTCTCTTTATCCCCCAGATTATCTGCCTCTCATCCGGGAAGAAATTCAGGCTGTGCTGCAAAAAAGAACCATAGAGCCCATCCCTCAGGCTCAGTGGGGTAGGGGGTACTACGAATAAAAAGATACCAGCCACTCCAGTAAATCTTCACTTTTGGTTACTGCTTTATTTCAAGGATTTCAAACATAGATTTTATTTTAATTTTTTTTTTTTATTTTAAATACAGCAAATGGTAGAATTGGTATTAAGTACTCGCACTGACCCCACATCTTGTTCTGTCTTTTGGACAACAGCGGGCACCAAAGCAATGTTAATATAGGGACGTAAACTGTATAAGAAATGTTCTATTGTAAACATTTGTAAAACAGAAAAGGAACACATTTTAGTGCTTGAAAAACCGAATGAACAAACTGTTTAGGGTTTACATCAATGAGGAGACATTATAAAGATATGCAAAGTGCAGGCACATTTGTATAGCATTAAAATTCAGTACTATAAATAAGGCAACTTAACCAGATACAACAAAACGAACTTAAATGTGCACATGACGCTCTTTAAACGCAAGTTATTCTAGATGACGTTTTTTATTATTGTAAACACAGCAAATTTATTTATTGAATTTTGGTAACCGAATAGGCTCACTGAGCCAATACAGTCCTTTTTTTCCGGGGCGACCCGAAATAAACAAGACAACATATAAGTACACTATAGAAGTGGGCAGGATAAATGACAAATTAATGCACTAGTTTACAAATACATGTACAGGTGCAAGGAGACATTAGTGTTAAACATTGGTACAGCATAACAAAAAGCATTTGGATGAGTGCATAACAGCAAGTTCTAAGTTGGAAACATTCTCAGGAGGGATTCAGGTGGACGATGGGAAATACAAATGATGGGCTTCTCTATACAAAGGCAAGAAATTAGCGAAAACAGGTGGAGGGATGGGGGACGAGATAGTAACAGGATAAATAGTTCTTGAATTGTGTGAGGGAGGTGGAGGAGGAGATCTCTTGTGGGAGTGGAAATTGGTAGAACTAGTGTTAAAAGTCATGACTTGCACTGGCCCCACATCTTGTTCTTTCCTTTGGACAACAGGGGGCACCAAAGCAATGTTAATATAGGGATATGAACCGTATAAGAAAGTATCTATTGTTTAAAGATTTGTAAAATAAAAATGAACAAATTTCATGAAATTTCATGTCTGAATGAAAAAATGTGTGTCTAATGTGTAATGTATAGAGATTTAATTTGAAATTAATGTACGGAACAGAAAATCCGCTTAAATGAACTAGTGTGTGTAACCCCCAGGCTACTTTTTAACTAGCGTGCACACACCCCACTAAAGTCTAGAAACACAGGTGCCCAATTACTGGCATACCCATTCACTTTAAAAACAGATAGGTACCACCCTTGGCATTAGAATGTATACCTGACTCGTTTTCTAGAGGAAGAGAGGGATGGGGGTACAGAAATAAACATGAACCTTTTGTAAATGACGCAACCCAGGTTCTGGGTGGAGGCTGCTAGGCATATGCCAGATCTAACTTGCTGAGGGGGCCCCAGTAATTCCACACAACCAGAAGCAGTAATCAGAATGTCCATAACAGTGACTGGAATTGTGCAGTATGGATTTATTAAACAGATGGAAAGTAAAAGCAGAAGTGGACCCCTAAGGGTCTGTCCAGGCTGGACAGGTAGAATTTACAAACTCTCTTTGCATGCAGTACAGCTCATGAACAACAAAAGAACATCATCTTCTCAAATTCCTAAAAGGTACATTAGTGGACACCTCGCCATGCACATGAACATCTTCTCCCATGAGTGTTGTTTCAGTGGGTAAAAGCCACCTACCCAGAACTCCTCTTTGCACATCAGGTGCATTTTAGTGAAACTCAGTCACCACCTCAATCTGCAGCTTGGCCACTTGCTCAGGTAAAAATGCTGGTGCCCTATGAACCAGGAAGCCTTGCCTTGTAAGCACTTAGATGGAATTCCTCCCACCCTTGGCCCCATCCGCCAGTCTCTGCCATTCTTCAGGGTTACACCATTGAAACCCCATTCCCCACTGAAATGCTAGAGGTCCCATTCTTTAACTTGTCACTCAATGGGGTGACCAGAGAATAAACTGCACTCACATGGGTCCACAGTTTAAATGGTACTTCACTCACTTGAGTGAAACTAGAGGCACTGACAGGTGCGATCCAGCCTTATCTACAGGTACACGCACCCCAGACTATTGAATCCCCTAAGAAATGTGGAGAACAGGTCATGGAACAATGAAAAAACAGAAAGGCACTCTCCTGGGAAGCCTATCAAAACAGTTTCTTTCAGATTCTATTCAAGGCAGCTGAAAACACGTCAGAACATTTAGGGGATTGCCCCTTGAGTCCACTGAGAACAAGCATTTCCTTCCACTTCACAGGGAGAAGAAATCAGGAAATCCTGCTGTAGTCCTTGTGTCCACCACTTCAGCGGAAGCTGGAAATGACACTGCACTAGGGTAAGAAATCCTGGGCCCTCTCCTCAGAGCCCACTGGCAGTCCTTCTGCCACTCTTACCTTTTCACCCCACAACTGACTGAACAACACTGAGCATTCTAAGCTCCTCAGAGCAGCTATCCACACAGTATGGCTTATGCTGCTGCGAGAGTTTTGAATGACCTAATCATTCTTCCATCAGGCTAGCTGAGTAAACAATGATGTCATTATGTAAGGAGCTCCTAACGAACTCCCTACCAGCTGCCTGCTACCTTCCTAGCAATAATACTGATAGGATTTTAGTAACTCCAGGGGACTGGGTGGTTACATGCATGTAAAACTTTGTTTAAAAAAAAAGTATAATTATGGTTTTAAAGAGGGAGTCTGATCAAAAGTACAACATTGCAGAATTAGAATCAGCCTACACCCAATAAATCTCATACCAAAAATTAAGTTTCTGTGTTACTTTGTTTTAAAGTTATGAGTCATTTTGTAACACTGATTTCGCTCCCCGTTCAGAAAAGCCAGTTTCAGTGAAAAGCCACTGATGTTACAACCAGAACTCACAGACTAGTCCTCCCTGTCAGCAACCTTAGAGGACCTATTTCTTCAAAGTTATCGAAACTGTAGCCTACAGTGCTTGCGTTTCCAGAATGTTCAGATGCATGGTACTGTACTTTAGAATGCATCAGGAGGTGGTTTTGGAATGCAGCGCTGAACCAAGGTATAGATTATCAAAGTGATGCACAATTTTAGAATGTTTGGGGGGGGGCACGTAATCTCCACATGTAGCAGTGCCATCTCACAATGTGGTAGGACACTCAGTCTCAGAATGCAACAGGGACACACATGGAAGAATTTAGTGGGGACTGACATTTCTGGAATATAAATAAGGATGTCCACTGTCGAAATATGGCAGGACACACCATTTTATTTTGAAACTACTTGTCCTTGCTACATTCCGGAATTGTCTGCTTCCACCACATTTTAAAATTGTGCATCACATCCCCCACGGCAATCCAACATTGTTCGTCCCAGCCATATTCCAAAATGGTGCATCCTTGCCACATTCCAAAATAGCGCATGCTTGCCACATTCTAAAATTGCACATCCACACCATGTTCCAAAGTTGTGTTTCAGTGTCACATTCTGAAACTGTCACCATCACATTCCAAAATTGTCATTGCCGCATTCTGAAACTGTGCATCACCACCACAGTCCAAAATTGTGCATCACCACCACATACCAAAGCCGCGCGTCACCGCCACATTCCGAAACTGCACAGCTGTGCATCACCACCTCATTCCGAAACTGTGCGTCACTGCCACATTCTGAAACTGTGCATTATCACCACATTCCAAAACTGTTCGTCAGCATGATCACCACATTCTGAAATTGCGTGTCATCGCCACACTCCAGAATTGCATGTTAGCCACATTCTGAAACTGTGTCACTGCCAAATTCTGAAACTGAGTGTCACCAGCAGATTTTGAAACTGTGCATCACCGCTGCATTCCGAAGCTGTGCATCACCGCCACATTGCAAAGTCGCGCGTCACTACCACATTCCAAAACTGCATGACTGTGCATCACCACCTCATTCCGAAACTTTACATCAGCATCACCGCCACATTTTGAAATTGTGCATCATCGCCACATTCTAAAATTGCACGTTATCGCCACATTCCGAAATTGCATGTCAGTCACATTCCGAAACTGCATGTCACTGCCACATTCTGAAACTGCATGTCACTGCCACATTTTGAAACTACGCATCATTGCCATATTCCAAAACTGTACGTTAACATCACCACCACATTCTGAATTTGCATGGTACCTCTACATTCCGAAATGGCAAGAGTGTCCATCACCACCTCATTCCGAAACTGCACATTACTGCCACATTCTGAAACTGCGTGCCACTGCCACATTCTGAAACTGCACGTCACTGCCACATTCCACAATTGAACGTCAGCATCACCACCACATTCTGAAATTGTACGCCATCGCCACATTCTGAAATTGTGCATCAGCTACATTCTGAAACTGCGCGTCAGCCACATTCCGAAACACTCTATCGGCCACATTCTAAAATTGCATGTCACTGCCACATTCTGAAATTGTGCGTCACCACACTGTGAATTTGTGAGTCATCGACACATTCCAAAATTTGTGTCACCACCACATTCCAAAACTGTGCATCAATGCCACATTCCAAAACTGTGCATCAATGCCACATTCCAAAACTGTGCATCATGGTCGCAATCTGAAATTATGCATCACTGCCCCATTTCAAAACTGCACTTCTCTTCTACATTCTAAAATTGTACCTGCCTGCCACATTCTGAAATTGTGTGTAAACCTTCATGATCTAGTATTGCCCGTCATTGTCACATTCTGAAAATGTGCATTCCAACCATATTCTGAAACTGCACATTGCCACCACATTCTGAAGAGTCACTGCCGCATTCAAAAACTGCATGCTCAAGTTACATTCTAACATTATGCATCCCTGCCTCATTCTGAAATTCCGTGTAGCTACCAGATTCTGAATCTGCGTCACTACCACTTTCTGAGATTTCGTGCTAACGCCGCACTCTGAAATTGAATGTTGCCACCATAATCTGAAATCAAGCATACCAACCACATTTTGAAATTTTGCATCACTACACCACATGCTAAATGAATCCATCCAAGACGCATTACGAAATTACATATCCCTACCACAATTATGTCTCCCACATTTCAAAATTGTGCATCATTGCCACATTCTAAAACTATGTGCCACTGCTGCATTAATAAACCAAAATTGTGTGTTCACCTACTTTCTGAGATTGTAGTCATTGCTGCATTTCACAGTTGCAGTCTGGTGACATTTTGAAATCTCATCCTTGCACTATCATAAAAATTGCACATATGTATGTCATTCTAAAGCCAAGTTTGCTGCTGTATTCCACCCCCATATCACATTCTTAAGTACTGTACCTTGCATCCGCACATTATGGAAATGCATGCCCAGACTCGGCCATTGTCAGCTTTCCTTTTCCAGATGTTTAGTACAATTGCAGTTTTATGTAATGTGGGAGAAATAAGTCTTGTAAAGTACTGTAGTTTGCAAGAAGGACTAGACTGTGAGTTCTGGGTTGTGATATCATCAGTAGCTCTTTACTGAAACTGGCTTTTTTGAACAAGCAGTAAAGTTCGGGTTACAAAGTGACTTGTAAACAAAGTAACTTAAGAGATCTAATTTTCGACATGAGGCTGACGGGGGATATGCTGATCCAAATTCTGAATTTACTGATGATAGAAATTTTGGCCAGACTCCCTCTTTAAATAATAGATCCCTTCCTCTGAAGAAGCCTTTCGAGGTGAAACGTTGGGCATGATTATCTATGTTTGAAATCCTTGAAATAAAGCAGTAACCAGAAGTGAAGATTTATTGAAGTGGCTGGTATCTTCTTATTCTTTGGACCAAGTTCGCGTGCTGGCCCCCACATTACCAACTTTACTCTTTCAGAAGGGTACCCATCCTGAACATTTATTTTTTTGCAGGGGGTACTACTTCCACTTCTTTTTGGTCCCCAAAAAGACCAGGGACCTCTGGCCCATTCTGGACCTATCTGAACCTGTTCATACTGTACAAGCACTTTCGGTTGGTCACTCTTCAGGAACACCTGCCCCTCCTGCACCAGGGGGACTGACTCTGTTCTCTGTATATGTAGGATGCCTACTTGCATATCAAGATATTTCTCACGGACATTTCCGGGGTGCCAACTTTCGATTCTGGGCCCTCCCTTTTGGCCTGGCAGTGGTGGCAGCTTCCCTCAGGAGGCAGGGCTTCTATGTCTTCCCCTACCTGGATGACTGGATCCTAGCTTCCCTGTCCCAGGAATGCCTTCTTCAGACCCTGGAGCATACTTTCAGTCTTTTTTGGGCCCTGGGGATCACTATCAGTGTACCAAAGTCCTGCCAAATACCCCACCAACAGCTCTGCTACATAGGGGGCATCTTGGACATGGACCAGGGCATGGCATTCTTGCCCATGGACAGGGTGGAGTACCTGTTGGAGCAGGCCCATCTGGTGTCTTCCAGCTGTCAGGTCCTAGCCCGGGTTTTTCCGCGTCTGCTGAATCAAATGGCAGCAGTTATCTCCACAGTGCCTATAGCCCTGCTGTATATGTAGATTCCCCAGTGGACACTGCGGGTCCAGTGGGGACAGTGCTTGGATGACCTGGATGGGCTGGTCATGGTCTCCGATCCACTCCGGGTTCTGGCCTGGTGGCTAGAACCGGCCAACCTCTGTCAGGGTGTCCCCTTTACCTGTCTGACCCCCGCCAGATACTAACATTGGATGCATCGGCTCTCAGCACGGGAGCCCACCTAGGGGCTCATTAGACTCTGGGCATGTGGACAGATGTGGAGCATGGCCTCCACAGCAATGTCTTGGAGATGCGGGCCATCTTGTATGCCCTTCAGCCCTTCCAGGCTCATCTTCTCCTGTGTCCACTCTTAGTGCAGATGGACAGCATAAGCATGGTTTATTACATAAACATGCAAGGGGCACACATTCCTACCCCCTGTGCAAGGAGACGATGAGGGTTTTGTATTGGGCCATTAAGCGTGGTCTGGAACTCTCTGCCATCCATTCTCCAGGCATCCAAAATGTTCTGGTGGACAGCTTAAGCTGCTGCCGCTCCAGGCTCATGAGTGGGAACTTCTGACCCCAGTAGTCAAAAACCTCTGAACGGGGGGGTGTCCAGAGCTGGACCATTTTGTATCCCTACACAATGCAAAACTGCCACATTTCTGCTAGCTTGATCCCGGGCCTGGAGTTTTCTGGTGAGACGCAGTGTCCCTCTTTTGGAAGGGGAGGTTCCTGTACAACTTTTCCACTCCTTCAGCAGGTCCTGCTGAAGCTTCAAATGGAGGAGTTAGAAATGATCCTCATAGCTCCTTTCTGGCCTTGTCAGATCTGGTTCTCCTTGCTGCTACAGCTGGCAGTGGAACTCCCATTGCCCTTGCCCCTGTGCACTGGCTTGTTCTCCCAGGAGCAGGAGTCCGTGGTCCATCTAGGTCTCAAACCTGTGCATCTCCATGTGTGGCTCCCAAGGACGTTGCCGTTGCCCAGTTTGGAATCTCCCTAGGGTCACTGAAGTGTTGGTGGCTGCCCGTAAGCCCTCCACCAGGATGACCTGTGCCATTAAGTGGAAGTGTTTTTCCCTTTGATCCGCATCCCACCGTTTGGATCCTCTCATCTGCCCGGTGGATCAGGTGTTGGAGTATCTCCTGTCCCTCTCTGATTCCAGATTGAGGTACTCCTCCATCAAGGTACATCTTTCTACCATCTTTGCGTATCATGTACATGTCGAGGGCAGGGCTGTGGCTCAGCTTGATGTGTCTCGCACTTTTCTGTGAGGCATTTTGCATCTCGAATCTCTCATTCGGGACCTGGTCCCTCCTTGGGACCTCAGTTTTATGTTGGAGAAACTCACGTTACCTCCCTTTGAACTAGCCACGAGTTGCGAGCTGCACTATCTGTTGTGGAATAGCACTGTCTTTAGTTGCTGTTACTTCTTGAAGAATTTCCAAGCTTCAGGCAGTCGTGTGTAAGGAGTCTTAATTGGTTTTCCACAAAGAGAGGGTGTCTTTGTGTACCAGTCCTATGTTTCTTCACAAGGTGGTGTCAGTTTACTTTGAATCGGTCCATCCACCTTTCTGTTTATTTTCCTGAGTATTCTAATCAGGGAGAGGCTTTTCTCCATACTTTGGATGGGCATAGAATCTTTGTGTTACTGTACATACCAGACCAAGGCTTTGAGGAAGTCTGATCATTTGTTTGTTTTGTTTGCCCCAAAGAGAGAGGGCGCTCCAGTGTCCAAGCAGTGTTTGTCTAAGTGGTCAGCCAATTGCATTGTTTTGTGTTACTGCAAGTACAGCAAGGAATTCCGGGAGTTGTTAAGGGCCATTCCACCAGGGATATGGCTGCTTTTATGGCTTGTTTCAGGAATGTGTCCACTGCAGACATCTGTGCAGCCACCAGTTGGAGCTCTGTCCATACCGTCACCAAACACTACAGCCTGGACATTGTCTCTAGAATTAGGGCTAATTTTGTCCTGGCCATTCCCCAGGGCCTCCTCTCTTGAGCTTCTGGCTGTAGTTTTTCGTACACCTGCTGCTGTTTCATTGGGTTCCCGAAACTGCTTGGGACTCTGTCCTAATGGTGTAACCTGTTGCAAGAGCTTCCCTCAAAGTAAGATAGTACAGTTACATAAGAACTTAACATAATCTTCGAGAGGAGCTCTTGCAGCAGACTCTTATTTTCCCTCCCTCCTTCCCCCTGCACTCTGCCTGCTTTTCTCCTCTCCCATACAAGTGAGTCTTCTGCTCCCTCTTCTTTTTTCTTTGTTTTGGCTCTTGGGAAACCTCCTTGATCTCATCTTCCACTGCCAGTTCTGGGTCTCCAGCGGGAGAACTGAGGAGGGTGTGGGAGACAGCCTGCCTTTATATGATAGGCCGACGTTGGCAGAGTGAGGTCGGTGGTGGGCGATCTCCCATGATACACTGCTAGCTAGAAAAGGTTATGTGTGATCCTGGCTTCTGGCAGCTTAGTCCTATCGGTGATTTGCCTGCTGCAAGAGCTCCTCTCGAAGATCTACTATTACAGTAAGTTCTTATGTAATTGTAATATATTCTTTCATTCTGCTTTTCAAGCACTCTGAGTCTTATAAGAAACTTTCTCTACATGCTGCAACAATAAAACTCTTAATTATACAACGGCAAGAAAATTTCCTAGGCCCTGATTGGTCAGCGTGTACCTCAAACAGTGAGGTTATCTGAGTATAACCTCACTGTACTAAGTCCAGGCACACACATGACTGAATCGCATCAACTGAAAAATCACTGTGCCCCACAACACAGAAATAGAAACTGCCAGCTCCAACACGCCGCTCAGACACCCTTTCAGACGTTTTCACTGGCAACCTGCCTTCCGTGTACTGTGCTTAACTCGCTTGCCGCCACCATGCACAAGAACCTATTGCCATCCACACTATTCCCACAAACAAAAAATCTTTTCAATGAAAAAAAGTTGTAACCTAATACGGCATTTCATCTTCCCCCTCAGCGGCAGCGCAAGCCTTTTCAAACAGCCATGCTCCTGTCCACGGCACAGATCACTCACTTCCTCAAACGGCTGCACACTGATTATGGCCACCTTGAAAAAGTAAATAAACCTGAACACGGACTCTGCCACTGTAGAAAAATAGTTTGTAATTTTTTTTTTCTATTTATTCCCCTTCTCCCCTCTCAGCTCTGGTGTCCTCGGGAGCACCAAGGAGTCATCCCCATGCGGTCCGCTCCTACCTGGTCAGTCCTCCGTCGCCCAGTCTCGGTTTTCCCCCTGGGCGGGGACGAGGTGGGTCCCAACACCCCGACATTGCAGGAGGGCGGCCGCAAATCGAGGGCAAGCTGTAGTGCTCTGTCTCTGCCAGAGCTGAGAGGCATTTTCCTCTGTTCTGGGGAGTGGTTGGTGCCCTGACGTCAAGATGTTGGTACCAACGTCTGCCACTCCCCCACTCCTTCTCTGCATCTCAGTGCTTGCTTTGTCTCCGGCTTCTGCCAGAGGCCAGCTGATCACCAAACAGGGACCCCTCTCCCTCTCGGGAGAGGAGCGCTGTTCTCCGGACGCTCAATCCTCTCCCTCCCCTGCCGACCCCCAGCAGCCCAAGCTTGTTCCTGAACCCGGGTCGCCGGTGTGGCGTCCAGCGCCTCAACCCTCAGTGCCACTGGGCCGGCAGAAAAATAGATTTGACAGTAACTGCAATCAGCTTCCAAGTAATGGCTGAAATCCCCATAGTGATGCAGTTCCTGAACACCTCATCAGTTCTTTCAAGTGTATCTCCCCCAAAAATGAAAACTACTTTTAACACTTACAGGAGGAATCACAGTCCAGATGACAAGACATCACAGTTGCAGAAGCACATAAGATGAAACACAGTTAAGACAGCAAAAACACACAGCTCCACCTGCCGGAGAAATGGAATAGGGACTATTTTTTATATAAATATGCTTCCACAGTCAAAAATAAGAGAAAAACTATTTTCACAGTATTTTTTTATCTTTTTATTATATTTACAAACGAGCCATTGTATAACAGCAATAATGTACTCCAGGGTGTGGGTTGTGCTGGATAACTTCACTTCTGGGGTGTTGAATGCACATGGCCTCATGGCTAAGTACCCCAGGCATGAGGTTATCCTGGCACATTATACTTCTATTCGCCCTTCCTCGTCTCCCCCTCCCTCTCTCCATGTTACACTACCATCACCACACAATCTACCCCAGCCTGTATCCCACACTGTAGTCACTCAGCAGTCCCTGCCCTTATCTACAGCTATCCTTTCTTTACCTTCTATCTCTACCTCCTCCACCTCCATAGTGCCCTTGCCCCAGCCAACATAGCCACCCTGTTATATTAATTTTTCCCACCCCTCCACCTTGTTGTCTGCCCCCTCCTACCTCTGTCCTACCATCCTCTGTCCCGCCCCTTCCCTCTGACCGTATCCCACCCCACCTGTGCCACTATCTTTACTTTCCTTGCTGGCCTTGTAGTCTCTACTTCCCTCACGAGGTACTGTCTTGTTACCCAGAGCTAGCCATTTATTTAACTCCTAGCTTTAGTGCACCTGTATATGTATGATGTAAATATTATTGTCCCATTTTCTTTTTATGGTCTATTCATGTGTTTAATGCATATTACTTTGTATATGCTTGTGTAATGTCCCTGTTCTTAATCAGGACCTCCTTGTAAATGAGCCTGCTCAACAGAGTTTTTTCCTGCCAATAAACTTGAATACCCTGTCATGCATTATTGCTTAAATAACTGGGCTCTTAAAGGGACACTGTCAGCTTTACTACTCATTTTTTGATAAGTTTCTTTAATTGGGTTTGTGTGCATGTAATCGTTCCATGGTTACTATAGAATGCCTCTCAGTAAAGCACAAATGAAACCGCTTACCAGTATTTGCAAAATGTTTTTTTTTCTAGTCCTGCCGTCCCGTCTTAAAGTCTCCGTGCGACCGGAAGCCGAGTTGCATCGAGACTGCGCATCTGCCTGTAGCGCTGTCCCATCGTGCATATTTTTACATGGCCATGGCAGAAAATATAGAGTCTCTTAGCCCTAGTTATTCTAAACCCGTCCTGGTATCTGAGAATGAAAACCAAGGGCTCCTTCTGGTGCAAAATACTTTTAAAAACTGGTGCCCAAATCCCACGCATGCACAGCAGTGACCAGGTTAAAGATCCTGCGCATGCGCGAGAATGTGCCACTGCTGCGCATGCACGGGATTTGGGCACTAGTTTTCAAAATTATTTTGCACAAGAACAAGCCCTCGGTTTTCAAACTCAGATACCAGGAGCGGAATAACAACTCTAAGAGATTTTGTTTTTACCATGGCCATGCTAAATACGCATCGATGGGACATTCACAGGTAGACGATGCAGCATTCTCGGCGCCTGTCCTCAACACGACTCAGCTTCCGGTCACACCCAGACTGTAAGTCGGGATGACAGGACTACAAATAATACATATTTTACAAAAACTGGTAAGCGGTTTCATTTCTGCTTTACTGAGAGACATTCTACAGTAACTGTGAAACAGTTTTGTGCATACAAACCCAATAATAGGAAATCTTCAAAAACGAGTAGTAAAGCTGACAGTGCCCCTTTAACTGTAGGTATGTAAAACACTCTGTTCTACATTACTTTCTTCCAACCTTTTGAAAAAATTTCTGAACTTCCTGTTTGCATTCTTCCACCATTCCAACAGCATAGCAAAACAACATGCTACTGACATCCTAGCCCTAAGCAATTCCTCACAATTTACCTTTACCTCTTGATCTTCTGTTAGAGCATTACTTAAATGCCAGTATCCCTTTTCCGTGTCAGTAGTTATACTACCCGATCTGCAACTCAAAATGATTTGACATAGCTGAAAGTATCATTTTGGTCCCCCTAATTACAATTTGGTTAGAGACAAAAATATAATCGGTTCTTGAATATAGTGATCCCTGGTGATAAGTGTGACCCCTGTCAAATATACTGTTGTATAAACATCATCTAATCCTGCTGACTGTATCATTTGTTTAAAAAAATTAGAGCCACAAAATAATTTAGCTGTTTTACCTGTCTTATCATCAAGTACTCCATAAACAAGTAAAATATTTCCCCAAGATAACTAACCATGCAGTATATAAATACAGATGTATTGGATGCTTTAACCCAAGTAATTCTATTCTGGCAGATTTTGTTTGAGGTGATAAATTACTCCCAGCCTCATTAATTGTGTTCCCCATTCCACTACCATCAATAAGCCTGGTTCTGCAACTATAATCTTCAAAATTTTAACCTGCATTGATTTTTAAATAATGTGCCCACTGAGCAGTGATCTTCTCATGTAGACCACATTGAGGGTCCCCAGCACCAGACTTTCTGAGCTTGATAAATATCTCCATTAGATCTCAACCTGGTATCCTGCAACAAAAATACTTTTGCCTCAGATTGTGCCATTGATGTAGAAGTAGCCATTCTCCTCCTATAATTCCTAATACTATTCACATTTTAAAGTGGAGATCACAAAACTGTTATCTTCCATTAGGAATCACAGGATAGTAAAAATGAACAGATTGTGACAGTTCTTTTTAGTAATGGTCCTTTTTTCTTCCCCTTCCTGGTCTTTTCAGGGAGGATTCTGAAAGTGAGCCTTCTGTGTCTGAACAATCTTTCTGTGATGAATTGATTGAGGGGCCATCAGACTCTCCATCCTCCCTGTCCTCATCCCTCTGTAATGTTTGTAAAACTTCATAACTATTCTGTGTTTTTACAACATCTCGTTCAGCCATTTTTTTATTTTGATTGCAGCCTGGTATTTCTATGTTTGCTTCCAGCCACTTGAAATTTTTCTGCTGGGAGGGAAGGGGTGGTATTATGACTGGATTCTCCCTCTTTGACACCTATGGTGTCAGCGTGGCTCAGTTGGTAGCATATCCGCCTCTGGACCAGAAGGTCGTGGGTTCTCGCCCCACACCGGGATTGGACTTGCACCTAAAAAATCGCTGGCATCTGAGTGCAGTATTGGGGGGTGCTGTACTGCTGGGGTGTGCCGTCCTTCGGATGAGACGTTAAACCGAGGTCCCTTCTACCCATCCTGGTGTTGTCCTGGTGGGTGTCCAGGTGGAAGTAAAAGAACCCAGGGCACTCTTCGTAAAGAGTAGGGAACATTCCCGGTGTCCTGGCCAACATTCCCCTTCCCATAAGCCGGTTCATGCAATTATCCAGGCTGTGTGTGGGTGATGATGTGCGACATGGCCGCCACCACACATTCAGTCACTTCACTACCAGTCTAGCATTGCTTGTAAAGCGCTTTGGATGTAAGAAAAGCGCTATATAAATGCAGATTCTTCTTCTTTACACCAGCTTGATGCGTCTTAGCAGATGATTTCTGATTGCCAGCCAAAGTCTCCTCTTACTGCAGTGCCTTAGCATCCTGCTGAATAATATTTGTAGTGCCCTCAGGTAAATCCGTGTTCATCTGAAAAGCTTCTGGAGCAGGGTCTGAATGCCCTGAACTAGATGTTGATGCAGTGGCTTCTGTGGCAGCACTCTTGGCCTGCACTCCTGTTTTTTTTTTGTTTTGTTTTTTTCCTTCTGTGCCTCTCGAACCATAATGTCTTGATCATAAAAGGATCCTTTGTTATGTACTTCCTATGGGCACTTCAGATACGAATGTCCAGATTCCTCACATAGGTTACATCAAACAGGATTCAGACAGAAGTGACTGGCATGTTCTTGCCCAACACATAACTCACACACCACAGCGTCACACACATTACTGAGATGAGATACGGACCCACATTGGTGGCATGTTTTAGGCTGACCTCTACAGAAACAAAGCCCTCTGTCTCGGCCAGTGTTAAAACTGCTAGGTAAATGTTGAGTGTCAGTTTCTTTGGAACGTAAGTGTGCTCTAATTTTCCAGCCCCCCCCATCCAAATATCTTTGGAGTCAAATATAGATACTAGATGATCGATCACATCCGCTGTCTGTTTAATCCAAAATAAAATGTCTGAAATGTGAACTTCCTCATTTCAAAACAGCACTGTGATTGTTTTTACGGTTGGCTTTGTCAAAGGAATAGCTATAAAGGGGGACCACAAGGGGGAGTTCTCGGGTTGCTGAAATTGAAACCTGAATTTTTCTAACAGCATCTGTGACTTCAAACAAATGTCAAACTGTGTTTCCCCTCAAATAGGGAAAGGGAACATTGTTTAACCAGGAGTAGCACACTGAGCTGAAGCTCATTTCCAGATGCGACCTGGGAGCACAAGGAAGTTAAGTGACTTGCTCAGGATCACACAGTATGTACATAGGCAGCTGTGGGAATCAAACCCAGGTCTCCAGATCTGCAGCTCAGAGTCTTAATCCACTGCGCTATACTGTATATACTACCATAAATATCTGTTTCCAATAACTTTATATATTCTTTTAATAACCTTCATGCCACATATACTCTCTAGTGCTTCTTCTAAACCTTCTTTATATTTAAGTCATACAGCATGCCTCCATTTTGCAGGTGCACCCACATTAGCAAATAAGTTTGGCATCCTAAACTGGCCCCATGTCCCCTTTCATCAGTATCCGAAGCTGAGGTCCTTTCTTCCCGATGTAATTAAATAATATATCCCAATATTCTATACTGCTAATTGTACATTATGCCACAGTATTTACTGGCTGTGAAGGGGGAGAGAGAGAGAGAGAGAGAGAGATGGGCCCACACTGATAACCCGATATAAGAAATTGGGAAGACTGCTCTGTCATGCTGACTAAGGGGAACTAGGCTCACAGAAAACGTGACATACACAGAAATGCTTACTCATGGTGAAACATGAAAACAAGTTGTTTTTCAGCCTTTTTGACAAAAAAACAACCTTTATCTATAGGTAACAGAGTAGTGTGACTTGCAACTTCTATAAGCTAAGATTCCTATTAAGTGTGAGGCCTCTAGAAGTTTAGTGTGATGATAGGACTTGTTGACGTAAGATGTTCAGTATATTTTCAGAAATGTTTTTATAATGAGCATACACCCTTTTCTTAGGAAATGTTCACAATTTTGTTCAATTGTTTTTGACAAAATAGCTATTACGACATTACTCAGAAGTGTTTTTGAAGATGATATCTCAGCCTTATGTAAGGTAAAAGCAGATATAATGTCTGCCCGGGACCCTGTTCTGTGTGTGTGTCCTTTCATGGCCACACCAGAAAAGGGTCCGGAGAGCTGCAGCAGAGCCTACAGAGAACTCTGATGATGACGAGAGCCATGTATGCTGCTGATAGCCATAGCTGTTTATGGAGTTTGTAACCTGCTGTAAGTTTTACCTTTTCTTTATTCCGCTATTAAAAGGGTTTTGAAATGTTACACGAGTGCTGGATGGTCTCATTTGTACACAACTCGTGAGAACCCATATTATTTGTTTATCATTTGTGTCTATTACTGTGTTTATTAGTATTGTCACTAAGAATATGATAAAACAATTTCATTTCCTAACACCGAGTTTGATTTGATGGTAAAGGATCTGTTTGCAAAGGGGTGGCGGGGGCACGACTGATTCTGTCAATCTGCTGCCGATAAGGATTGATCTAACCTTTTCCTACCCTCCATAGTAGGCGGCAACTGCTCTTCCCCTCCTGGAGCATTATGCAAATCCACTTGATCTGCCCAAGAAATAGTGCCCTGCTCAACCCCTTCTGCTGCTGTATCTGACCTGTCAGCAGTGGTATTATGAAAAGGGAGATTGCCTGAGCTTAAAGCAGCAATATTAGTTAATAAAAATGTACTTTTTACAATAGTCATGTCAAACAAGCCCCACAAATGACAGAACTTGAATCCTTTGCTTTTAATTTTTTATGTTTTCTTTATATTCTTTATTTTTTCTGACAGTTTAGCACAGACCATTGCCAAGAATGCCATATTGGATTCTGAGGGAAATGGGGTGCTGCCATTCTCTCATTGGTTATTTTGTCTGATGTGACCGGAACGCACCCACCCCTTCCTTTGCCTGTTGAGTGTTTATAGGACAAGTAAACAAAGGGTGCAAAATAGGAAATGGTAAGAGGGCTGACATATTTCCTGTGGATCCACACAGTATTATAAATGTATTAAAAAATGAAAGGAACCAATTATTAGAAAACCGTAGTAGACTGCAAAAGTGAAATCTGAAATTTTAAACTACCAGGCACTGCAAAAATTTGAGAAGTGACAAACACTTCTGTTAACTAGTACTGCTGCTTTAAATCATAACTAGCCTCTTGAATAGGTTGAGGAGTACCATTAGTACTAGGCACTGTGCATGGGGAATCTTCCCTGGAACCAGACTGTGGAATAGTCTGCCGCAGAGCTGGTTGATAGTAACTCCTTTCACTCTTTTAAAAGAGGTCTAGACCAGTGGATACAGTCCACTAGCTCCAGGGAGTAAAATTCTCACCTAAGTGCTGGGGGACAATCTTGATGGGCTTCGGACTTCTTTTGTCCTTTAGAACCAAGTAAACCTGTATCCATATTCAGTTTTGTTGTACCAGGCTGGTTATTTTTGGCTAATTCTGATACCCCCTCCTGTCCCACCATGTTCAGATTCTCCATGTGACCTCCCATAGCTGAAGCAAAAGACGCTTCTTTTTGTTTGTCCTGCTTCTCATTTTGCGGGTCAAGTCTTTTGTCAGTTTCACCAGCTGCTCAGTTAGTTGCTGACACACCTGCCCACTCAGTGGTTGCCAGGGAGTACTGTGACGTGGTGGCCCGGCTTGTCAAACTCCCGGCTGTTTTTCCCTTTTCTTTGTAAAGCCTGCAAAGCAGTCTGTATTAGAAAACAGTGTTTTAGACAGAGGATATGAAGCAGTACCTGTTGCACTCTGTATAATGTCCACAGCTCTCTGAGCCCTTCCGCAACCTACCATGTCCTATCTTCTGAGTGGTACCATCCTGCTACTAGTAAAGCTTTTTCAGGTGATCATGAACAGTCAGCACTTTCCAGATTTAATTAATTCACCTGTCTTCCTTATAGAGTTTAATCTACAGTCCTTGGGATTGCTGTGAAATACACTGACCGTCACACTGTTCCAACTGGCTTTGCGATACTCCAGTCACTTGTCCCATTGCTGCGTACTCAAACTGTGGGCACTTTGTCACAGTTTTACAGCCTGTAGTGCAGCCTCCTCTTCTGCCAACATTTGAAGCAAAAGGGCTCTCCTCTCCTGGATACCCACCATCAGCTTGTTTTTTTCCAAACCTTTCACCCAAAGAATTCTGTAAATCCACACTTCCAGAAGGTATTGTAGCCATCTCTGTTTCCATTTCTCCCTTATCCTGTTGCAGTTCAGAAGAGGTCTCTCTCATCTCTGCTTCCACAGTATCATGTTGGATCTCCAAACAGTCGGGGATTTCCATGGAGCTCTCAAAACGTACATTAATCAATACTGCATTAGTGGTCCCTTGTTCACCATCTTCTCCTCTTCCTCCTGGGTCAGCCATCTTGCTTAGACTAGGGGAGTTTCTCTGGTGTCATGACCATCATTTCCTTGTCAATACAAAAGGTCCATGCAACCCACCGCCCCTGTTGCACTTGAAGACTAGCTATCACAGCTTAGAGTGCCTTTCCTGATCAAACATTACAAATATATAAATACAAATAAACCATTTATACTAAGTGCTGTTTTGCCCTGGTTATTTTATGGTCCTACCTCCCCATTATAGATGCCATTGTTGTTGCATCCTGTAGTGCTTCTGACATCTTGCACATAGTAATTACACATTGAATGGTTAACCACTCCCTGGAGACAGTGTGCCACTTCCATTATACTCTTACATAGAAATATAGACTTTGTCGGCAGATAAGGACCACTTGGCTCACCCAGTCTTCCCATTTCCCTACCTGTTGGATAAGCTACAGATCCTTATTAACCAACAGCCTACTTTCTCCTTCCCCCCCACAAGAATTGCTTTATGTCTGTCCCATGCATTCTTGAATTCTCCCACTGTTTTTGACCCCACGACCTCCTCAGGAAGGCCGTTCCATGCATCCACTACCCTCTCTGTAAAAAAAATACTTCCTTACATTGCCCCTAAGCCGTCCCCCCTGTATCTTCAGATATTGCCCCCTTGTTCTTGCACATCTCTTTTTCTGAAAGATGCTACCCTTTTGGACTTTATTGATTCCCCTGAGGTACTTAAATGTTTCTGTCATGTCCCCCCTCTCCCTCCTTACCGTGAGG
This sequence comes from Neoceratodus forsteri, assembly GCA_016271365.2. Lineage (NCBI taxonomy): Eukaryota > Metazoa > Chordata > Ceratodontiformes > Ceratodontidae > Neoceratodus > Neoceratodus forsteri. The sequence continues at coordinate 1,515,317,971 of CM028131.1, forward strand.
GTATACATATTAAGCTCCTTTAGTCTCTCTTCATATGGCTTCTGGTGCAGAACCAGCACCATTTTAGTTGCTCTCCTCTGGACTGCCTCCATCCTGTCTATGTCCTTGCAGAGACGAGGTCTCCAGAATTGCATGCAGTATTCCAGATGGGGTCTCACCAACTGTCTGTACAGAGGGATAACAACTTCCTGTTTTCTACTGGTAATGCCTCTCCCTATGCATCCCAGTATCCCCCCAGCCCTCCTTACTTCCTTCTTACATTGCTTGCCTACCTTTAAGTCATCTGATATGACTACCCCTGGGTCCCTTTCCATTTTTGTTGCTGTTAGTACCTCCCCCACATTGTGTACTCTTCCTCTGGGTTTTTGTTTCCCAGGTGCATTACTTTACATTTCTTTGCATTGAATCTAAGCTGCCATACTTTTGACCATTCCTCCAACCTTGCCAAGTCCTTTCTCATCCTTTCCACCCCCTCTTGTCTATCAGCCCTGTTGCAGATCTTTGTGTCATCTGTAAAGAGGCATACTTTCCCTTCCAGTCCCACTGCAGTGTCACTTGTAAAGACATTAAAGAGGACTGGTCCCAGTACTGAACCCCGCGGTACCCTACTAGTAACCCCATTTCTTCGGAGTGGACTCCATTTATTATTACCCTCTGCATCCTGTTATCCAACCAATATTTTACCAGGCTACAACCTTGGGACCCACTCCTTGGCTGGCTAGCTTGTTTATTAATCTTTTGTGTGGGATTGTGTCATATGCCTTGCTAAAGTCTAGGTAGGCCATGTCCACAGCCCCTCCCTGGTCTACTACTTTGGTTACCCAGTCAAAGAAATCTATTAGATTCATCTGACATGGCCTTCCCACTGTGAATCCGTGCTACCTTGGGTCTTGTGCCCCGCTGGCCTCTAGGTACTCAACAATTCTTTCCTTCAGAAGTGATTCCATAATTTTCCCTACCACTGAGGTCAAACTAACAGGTCTGTAGTTTCCTGCCTTTGTCTTGCTCCCACTTTTGTGAAGGGGAATCACATCCACCTCCTCCAGTCATCAGGTACCACACCATCCTCCCATGATTGTTGAAAAAGGTAGTCAGTGGTGTCACTAGTTCTCCCCTTAGTTGTTGTAGAATTCTAGGGTGAATCCAATCAGGCCCTATTGCTTTGTCCACTTTCAGTTTTAGGAGTCCTTTCTGGACCCTTTCTTCTGTGAATGGGCTGGTATCGACCCCCCATCGAGAATGCTTCTATTCTTTGGTTTAGGTACCACCCCCTCCTCTTCTTTTGTGAATACTGAGCAAAAGTATTCATTCAGTATCCCTGCTTTTTCGCTGTCACCCTCTGCCCACCCTCCTTTCCCTTTATTAAGCCTCACTATCCCTCCCTTGGTCTTTCTTCACTTCGTAATGTACCTATAAAAGGTTTTATCCCCCTTCTCAACTGAGTTGGCTATCTTTTCCTCAGTTTGGGCCTTTGCTATTCTGACTGCCTTCCCTGCTTCCTTCTACTTTAACTGGTACAGTTCTCTGTCCTGCTCCTTCCGTGTTTCCTTATACTGCCTGAATACTACCTTTTTCTCCTTAATCTTCCCCGCCACCTCTTTTGAGAACCATAGTGTTTTTTTCCTTTGTTTTGTTGTGTTGACTTACTTCACACAAAGGCTTGTTGCCGCTGTGATGGCAGTTTTGATTTTTCCCCACGTTCTTCCACCCCTCCTTCTTGCCCATTTGCTTGTGCTTTTCTGAGGCACTCTCCCATTTTCCCAAAGTCAGCCCTCCTAAAATCCAGTACTCTTGCTTTTGTATGGCTTGACTGTATGGCTGTGTTTATCATGAACCACACTGTTTGGTGGTCGCTTGTTCCCAGGTGACTACTCACTTCTAAATCTGAGATCCTTTCTCCATCCCCGTTTGACAGTACCAGGTCTAAGATTGCTCCCTCTCGAGTGGGTTCCAACACTAGCTGTCTGAGGCATGCGCCCTGTAGGGCATCGAGAATGACCCTGCTCTTGGATGTGGCTGCAGCAAAGGTGCTCCAGTTAACATCTGGCATATTGAGGTCCCCTTTTTCTGCCATTCTAAGGATGCCTTCTATCATTTCCTTGTCCATTGCCTCCCCCTGAGATGGAGATCTGTATACAACCCCCGTGCGGATTGTGGTGCCATTTCCTGTCTCCAGGGTGACCCACAGTGCCTCTTGTACTCCCCATTTACCCTTTAGTTCCATTGCTTTGATCCCTTCCCTTACAAAGAGAGCTACTCCACCTCCTCTTTTACCCTCCATGTCCCTTCTGTAGCATGTGTACCCTGGTATGTTGACATCCCAGTCATGGTTCTCTGTGTACCATGTTTCTGTGACTGCCACGATATCCAGGCGTCCCTCTTCCATCAAAGCCACTAGTTCAGGGAGCTTGTTATACAAACTACGGGCATTGGCACTCAACACCCTCCATTTTTTGGTGGCCTTATCCCTTTTTGCCCCATCCCTGTCCTTGCTGCCTTTGCATTTTTCTGCATTTACCCCTGTCCTGCTCCCTATTGACTTCTCTACCGTGGTGTTTGCCTTGCTAACTACTGTATTTTGTGGGGGGAGGCTGGGATTTCCCTGCTCCATTTCAGTGCCTCCCCTCTTGGCTAGTTTAAATGCTTGCCAGTGAAGCATTTAAACCTGTCACCTAGGATCCTGGTTCCCCTCCTGGACAGATGCAGACCATCATTCCAGTATACGCCTGTATCCCTTCAGGTGGACCCCCAGTCCCCAATGAAGCCAAAACCCTGAGCTCAGCACCAGTTTTTTAACCATTCATTGATTCCCATGGTGCGGGGTACCCTAGCATCACCCTTGCCATAGACAGGCCGCACTTCCAAGAAGGTTACCATATGTGCTACTTGTCTAAGGCCCCCTCTCCAACTCTGCAAACTCCTCTTGCACTGCTCTGATCCCATTCCCAGCCAGGTAATTTGTCCCTAGGTGGACAATGACATCCAACTCCCTCTCTCGTGCAGCTGCTCCCGTGGTCTTGAGGATTCGCTCCCTGTCCCTCCAAGCCGTGGCGTCAGGCAGGCACCTTACCTCCATCTCCTCTTCCTCCCTCCCTCAGTTCTACCCCCTAATGATTGAGTCCCCCACCAGGAGTTGTTTCCTTCCCCTGTGGGGTCCCGTGCCACCCTCCTGTGGGTCTCCTTTGTGGAGGTTCCCAGCATCCTCTGTGGTCTCCACTGCAGGTGCCTCCATAGAGGAACCACTCTCCACCAGAACAGTGTATGAATTGTGGAGCGGTACAGCTGGAGGGATGTGCCTCTGTTCCACCACCCTCTCCGTCCCTGGGCCCACCTTGGTCCAACCGCTCCTCTTTCTTGGCAACCTCTGAGGTTGCGGCAGTGGCCCTGGTGGTCCCTGGGTGGACAGGAGGTTTCACGAATCCTAGCCAGGTTAGCCTGCAGACGGGCAACCTCCTCCCTCAGACCAGAGAGGAGCCAGCAAATAGGGCAGCATCGCAGCCTCCAGAATGTCTCCCGGAAGACTGCCGCCCCACAGTCATTGCACTGCACCACTCCCATCATGTCTTATTTTGTGGCCCCTCTCCTGTTGCTTTGTATGCTTACTCTCTCCTCCCTCTGTTTATTTTTCCACCTACTTTCCTACTGCCTGTGTGCCCTTACAGCTCTTGCCCTTCCTTTTCTGGGACAGGAACCTCCTTTATTCTTCAGTAGTCTCTTTCTTCCTTGCTCAGAGTAAGACCTCCAGCAGCTGGGGGGGGAAGGAGAGCTACTCTTTTCCTTCAAGGATGACGAAACTTATGTGTTTCAGTGATCGTTCCCTTCCTGCTGCCAAATGGGAAGTTCCTGTTGTCAGTCAGATATAGTGCCTATAAAAGTAGAACTGGCTAAGGGTGGAGACAAGGGAAGGAAGGCAGTTAGTAAGAAAAGTTCTACCTTTTTCGTCAGCTGCTCCTTGCTCTGAAAGCAAGATTCCTGTCTGTCAAAAGCTATCAGTAAGGAACTATAATTGGAGACACCTGGTTTTCTACTGTCTAAGCCACACCCCCAATTAACTTCTCTCCTCCCCTCCTGTCTTAGCAAACTGAGAAGTTAATACAGCCCCTTTTCCCCAACACATAAGAACACACTGACTTTTTTTTTTTTTTTTTTTTTTACCCTAAATGAGACCCCACACACACACACTTCTAAAAACACATGTATTTAAACAGGCTTTTAACATTTAATGTTTTATGAACTGAGAGAGCTTTTATTGAAGTTGATGTATTTATGATTTTAGTGAACTGTTTTTATGACATTTACGTATTTAAAGCGCTTTGATATTTGAATTGCATTATGCAAATAAAAATATTATTATTATCTCTTTGCTTAATCCCAACAGGCACCGACTCCTGCTGAGATAGAAGTGTTCTATTAGTAAGAAAAGTTCTAGCTTTTTAGTCAGCTGCTCCTTGCTCTGAAAGCAAGATTCCTGTCTTCCAAAAGCTAGCAGTGAGGCTCTTCAGCCTCAGAATAGATACCATAGAGTCATGTGCAAGGTAGGCTATCTTGTAGTGCAGCATAGAGTGTTGTCAACATTATGCAGACCTGGTCTTGGTACTGTACATTTTTAAACATGTCCAGGCTGATAGCCTTTCTTACTTATTTCGTCATCTGTAACCAGTTCAAAGTTATCAGTTCCTTTACTGTTTGTATTTCCTTTTCTGTAATAAGGGACCAGGAGGAGCAGAATCTAGTGGCCTATCCTTACAATGGAAAAATCTTCTTCTGTACTTCAAAAGAGATTCCAGCGGACCAGGAACTCCTGTTCTACTACAGCAGGGATTACGCCCGACAAATGGGTAAGAAAAAAATGTGTATAGTGAAATTATGTAACTGTTGGAATACGAGATTGCTGTGGATGGAACACCTTTTCCAGACCTTGACCAGATGTAAACAAATGTATTATTAGGCTGCTTTAGTTAACAAAGCAATTCCTGTTACAGCAATAATTTTGTACCAGTGCCTTGTGATCTGATTTTAGATCACCCGCTTTCTCCAGTTTTACGACTTCTGAAACTGATTTAGCATTTTATATTAACAGCGGACATTATTTTATGTGGCTGCCACAAGATTTTGATCAGTATTCTCAGCTGTATGTGAACACTCATTGTTCTGCATTACTTTTCTCGTAGATAGGTAGGTGAGGAGAGAGAGAGAGAGAGAGAGATCATTTTATTGATATAGTTCCCCTTTCCTGAGGCTCAGGGCACAGTACATAACATAAACATTAGACCGATAAAACAGATTTAAATATAGCACATCAGATAACTATGTAAAACTCAGCAGGGTCACTTTAAAATCATTACAAGCCAGGGTAAACAGGTAGGTTTTAAGTAAGCAGTAAGAAACAGTGGGGTGGTGGTTTTCATGGTTTAATGCATGCAGCACCTAGAAGTGCATTAACCCATAAAATGAGTACCCATGCAAAATTAGAAAATGGGCAGATAGAATACTGTATCCTGACTGGCTGAAAGCGCCAATTAGCCAGGCAAGTATGAGACAACAGAGACCAGGAAGTAACTAGTCCCTGTCTTTGTTGCCTCATTTGATTCTAAAATAAATGGGCCAGTAGAAGTTTGAAAAAGGCAAGTGCCTCCATGTTGCTTTCATGGCTTAGCAAGCCGAGAACTAGCGGATCAGCTGATCACCCCCTTTAGTGTCACATACGAACATGTTGTACAGCAAAGTGAAACAGTAATAAATAAAAAAAATTAGTAGAGTTTGGTAAAAATGTAACTGGGCTGCATGTGTGGGTGTTGGTGTTCGAGTGGCAAGAGGAGTATACACTGGGGCTGCAGTTACAGCCCGATGCACAGCCCGCTCACACAGCAGGGAATGTGCCTCTGGACACTTGTAACTCCCGCCCCCTACGGAGCTCAGGCTGTGACCTACACCTCATGGTTGGGAGAAGGAGAGAAAGGGAGCCAGCAGGAGGTGGAGGAGGTCATGGTGGAAGTGCCTCCCTCGAGTTACATATGCCTTAAGGGGCAGGAGAGGCAGCAGGAGCCACCTCTGAGTAAAGCCGCTCATGCAGCAATGATTAAGTGGGGAGGGGGGTGAGAGGAGGCGAAAACCTTGCAGTACTTAGAAAAACGTCGACTTAGATTGACTGTGAGACTGTGTCTCACTCCACTCACGTAGCCTTTATGCAGCCAAGTTAACTCTTTAGCAAGCGAGCACCTCCTTCTCCTGTATAGATTATGTCCTGTGTAAAAAAAAAAAAAAAAAAAAAAAACACAGTACTTCACTTGCGTAATCTACACATTCATTAGTACTGACTATCTGGTTCAGCACCACGACCGCACACAAAAGCTACAGATAAAAAAAAAAAACTAAGAAAATGCAAATATTGTTAAGCTGTATGTGTGTGTGTGTGTGTGTGGTGTAACCATGACAACCTGCTCCAAAGGCCCAACTACAGAGACTCATGTAAGACAAAAGTCCCTAAGTCAGTAAAAAAACACAGCATTCTAATAGAGCCAGAGGAACTATTTTAACATCTTAACATAAAAATTAACATCAAAATTATTTATTTTCAAACATATACATATATAATAATATAGTGGCCCATTTTCTAAACGCAATAATACTCTACAGGGTGGGCAGTATTTTGCTATACTGGACCTTCCAGGGGCTATAAGGCCCTCTGCCTATGGCCTTGGGGCTCATTACGCCTCTGGGCGGTCCAGTATAGCACAATAATGCCCCCTGTTGGGTGTTATTGCTTACATAAAGAAAAAATAAAAGTTAAAAGGAATTCTCTAAACGGACAATTGGGCAGTACAGATAAAAATAATACAAAATGTAGTCCATGTAGGTTTCTGCCACCGTGTGGCACTGTAATGATTGTTTTCACTATTCCTTTTTGTTACCCCCTGCTGCTTGTTCTGTCTTGTAATGCTGTCTTAAGTCTTATAATGATGATGTTTTTGTATCTTGTTTCCTAAACCACCTCCGGTTTATAGCATTTTGTTCATAACTTGCCCACTGAAGTGTGCAGGTGAGAGAGAGTACATGCAGAGAGAGAGATATCTGTGCAACCAGCTGCTAAGAAAGTGTGTAAGAAAGAACAATGTGAGGCGGGCCGATAGGAAAAATAATGAATAATTAACAGACACAGAAACTGCCTTCTTTGAAAAAAAATTGAAGTCAGGCAGTGGGAGCGAACATTTGTGAGGGTGTACTTCTTGTTGTAGTAGTAGTAGTAGTAGTAGTAGTAGTAGTAGTAGTAGTAAAGTTTATTGTTCGGCTATAAAGCCATTACAATATTCTAAAAAAAATAAATAAAAAAATAGTACATACATGCCAGTACAAATGCACATTCCATTCAGGTATCACTTGGCAAAAACATTTAGCAGCTGGAAACAGCTGTGCTCCTGAATTATATTCTGCATATGTCAAATGTTTAGCGCTGACATTCATGCTATAAGCCCTAGAATAAAAGTACTATAAATCCAAATGTAAAATTGAAATTTTTAAGTGCAACAGACCCAGTTTGCCTTAGAAAGAATATACTATCAATTTCTAACCTTGCAGGGCCTTGCAATAGAGCCGTAATACAGAAGAATAGGAGGTCTATATTCAAGGCACATATTTGCATCAGTCTTTATACTTAATATAAACTCTCCAGAAATCAGAAAGTCACAAACATAACTCCGGCTGGGCTGGAACAGTTCCAGCTTTACCCCATTACCCATTGATCCGAGCCGTAAAAATATGGCAGCCGTGCTTCAAGTTCAATTGGGGTACACGAACTTTGCCCTGTATGTGAGCCAACTCTTAACGTACTTTATATGACTAACATTATGGCCCATTTCAGTCCCTAAAAAACAGAAATATTATTGCAGGGTCCATAAAAGTCTCTCAATCAGTCAAGTACAGAGCTACGCTCAGTCCATCCCATTGACCTGGGAGCTTAGTGCCCAAACTACAGATCTGGAAATGTAACATTCCAAGTACTTAGTGACTAATCTTCATACAATATTCCCTGAAATGTTTCCAAACCTCCCTTTCTAATACATACAGGCCCCTAATGGGAACAGATACAAATTTGAATAATAATCCCCTCACTATCTCCGCTCTCTGATCAAATCAAGTAATTATTAACAGAACACATAGATACATTCAATAATAAAAATCCTTGCATTATTTCAGCTTTAACATTTAGCGTGTAGTTTAAAATACTCTAGTACATTAAATAACCACATTTCTAGGCTTCAAGACATATGAGCTTGGCGCTCCAGGCAGCATATTGCTAACATATTCTTAGGTTCCTGCATCCGTTCAGTTCCAATTTATGACAGTTCTAAGAAAAAAGTCTCCCTTTTTTAAGTAATGCAAGCTAAACACCAAAAATGCGATCAGTGACCTGACAATACACTTTATAAAGAGTGAGCAAATACGAGCTGCAGATGCTGTTTCTACGGCGTTTATCGACAAATAGCAAGCAGCCATAACAATTTCTACTCGTCAGGGTTCTGGGCTCCCTTTCATATGGAAGTCCAGTGCTGCCAGTAGTCCCCAGTGTTAAATGTGCAGTTTATTTCCCCACACTGTCAAGGTTTCAAAGTAAACATCAGTTACCCCTTGCCTTCATAGTTCGTGTTACATTTGGTGCAATGCAGGAGAAGTGGATTGCTCAGACTGGCATACACGGCTCCAAACAAGGAGTCCTTCAAGTTAACACACAACCTTAACTTCAGGAAAGGACTCTTGCATTTAGCAGGAATCAAGCACACAGTGTTCCCACCGAATAAAATAATAGTGTACCTTGGAGTACCAGAGTCCTCAGGAAATAGTGGTTAAATCATTAGTCCTTTCCTCTTTGGAGCTGCAGGATTGGTGACTTGGCAGACATTGGCACGTTAGGTGCGGGAGTGTGCCTGTCACTTCCTGTGATGTTATTGAAATTCCTGCCACCAGGGGAAACATAAGAGAACCCCCCCTCCCTCAGTCCATGCAGTGTGATGCCAGTCTTCCTCGTGTCCTGATGAAATGGGGAAGGAAAATTCTGTATCCTGAGTAGCTGGGACCCATGCGTTGAGAGAACATGGGTAAAACAAGTCCCACCAGCCAGGACAGAGCATGCAAGAAATCATTGTGCAAGTCTTTAGAATTTTCATTAATAGAAAGCCAGCCATTTTTTTTTTCCAGTCAGTTAACTACACATCAGATACGTCAGAAAGCCAGACTCACCATATATCAACATTTCCACAGTTGTCAGCAACCTGTAATCAAGTGAACATAAAAACTTATTTTCCTTCAATAACATTTTAATTGCTAAGTTTATTTTAGAAAAGTCTGCATCAGTTATTCTCTCAGTTAACCGCTCCCTAACTGCAAACACTTTTTTCCCGATCACCTAATAACCTAATAAGTAAATATAATAAATATGGAAAAAACACTTTGAGTCATAGAGGAAACTTGCAGGAGAATCGGAGCCGAAAAGCTCATTTAGTTATCAGGACACCACTCAACCAAGCAATTGAGTTACCCAGCCACACAGAGACCACCGATACTTCTATAAATAGCATTACCACAGATGGTAGCATGCTGCTGATAGGACATTTCCAAACTAGCAGCCTTATTGTGGCCTTACATTGGGACCTACACACACCATTCCCTGAGATTATGAGGCAAATTCTTTTTTTTTTCTTTAAATCACTTACTCGGGTGATCATCTTGATTGGGAGCCAGACACACCATGAGACAAGCTCCATTGAGTGAACCAGATGAAAAGTTGCACCAGATTAATGAAGCACACTGTATTCAGGGATCCCAAGAGAACCGCTCTCTCCCTTTCTGAAAATGAATAATCCAGAGCAGAAAAGTAAGGAAGGAATTTACTATCAAACTGTAGCTACACAAAAAAATTAAAATAATAAAATGGTGTAGAGAGGGGGTGGACCACAAATATATCGCTACACCTGCGACTGCTCCCTCTTGGCTCAAAATGGCAGAGGGACTATGTGACATTATTTTACACATTTTTTCATAATTATTTTTATATCCATTTTCCCTTTTTTCTTACAATTATCCTAGATACCCATTTCATAAGTGCAGTATGACATGCCTGGATTTGTGAGTTGTGGTCTCACAACGCACACACTGGGTAGAAGGCACGCCGTTGCAGAAAAGGTGGGGGGGGCTTGCATGCCAAGAAAACCCAGGCACAGGAATTATCGCGTTTTTTTTTTTTTTTTTTAAATGTAATGCTTTTGCCACCTGCCGAGCACACCACCGCTTGGGGTATCCAGCCAGCTCCGCCTCACCCGAGAACTGTGTGCTCCAGACTGCACCCAGGAGAATCCAGGACGGCCGCCTTGACATCCCGCTGGAGGGCTCCCTCTCTGCCTCAGCCAGCCAGGACAGCCCCGGGCCCTCCCCGACAGGATTCCGCCAAAGTTCTCCAGGCGGCTCGGAGCGCGGCCATCAAGCTGCACGGTCCCACCCAGCCATTTTTCCTCCTATTAGTCCCCTGGAATACGGACGTGCAATGACGTCTGGGCACAGTGTGCAGACATCCGACTTGTTCGTCCTCCTGCACTTATAGTGCCCCCGGGCGTCCCCAGGAGCTGCTACAGCGTGGCGAGATTCCCCAACCCACCCCAGGACTGGGAGAGCAGTCTACGGATGCTCAATCCCAGTCTTCCTACGAACCCGACGGCCCGGACTCGTTCGAACATGGGTCGCCGGCGGAGTGTAGGTGTGCGTCCAAGCGCCTCAACCCTCAACGCCACCGGGCCGGCTATCACAAGTCTTCTTTACTTTCACACAACCCCAGTGTTTTGCCGCGTTCTCTGATGCTTCTTCAAGGGGGCATAAATGTAAATGTGTTTACGCTACTAAGTTCACTATTTTTGCTCAAACAAATCGACACAACACATACCACTTTTCGCTTCACAAAGTAGATATTCCTTCATTAGGAGAGAGAGATAAACACTTTTTGAACATTCGAAATACTTAAGAATCTCATGGTTACTGTAGCTTGCATGGTCTCTTATGATACTGATTTATAGACGTTCTCCATCATATTCAGAAGTGTATCATCTCCATTTCTGTTCACTAATTCATACCCATACAACATTAATTATTTTAGGCATTATACTGCTTGGAAACCCTTATTTTACATACGAACATATGAAGAAGCCAGCAGAAGAAGGCCTTTTGGTCTATCAAATCTGCTCATATTGCAGGGTCCACAGCTTGTGCTAATGTCCCTGCCCTCCCTCCCCACTCCCCCATCCTCCTTACCCACAATCCTTACTTCTACCTATACCTGTCCCAGCTTCTCTTAAAGCTACCCACTGTCTTTAACGAGAGGACCTCTTCTGGCAGTGCATTCCAAGTGTCCACCACCCTCTTTGTGAAGAAGTGCTTCCTGACCTTCCTCCTAAACCCTCCCACCCTGCAGCTTAAGACTGTGCCCCTAGTGTTATGGATGCCACTCGGCTTAAAGAGACTCTCCCTATCAACCTTATTTATCCCTTTTAAGTACTTGCCCCCCCCCCCATCCTCAGTGCAAAACTGGATACTCCAATGAGCAAGCCACCTTAAGATTTACGTGAGCACTCATGTCATCAAGGCACAGGTCAGGAAGCATAGGAAAACCAGGAGCAGTTTCAAAATTCACAAATAGCATTTTAGTATTAATAATTCAATTCAGTTTTTATTTTAACAGGAATTGCACAGTTGAGAAGGATTCATTTACAAAGTGGTCCTGGAGGACAGGCAAAACAGTTCAAAATGAACAGTACAGAAATTGCATAACAAAAAGGACAACAAAAAATATGAATCAAGGTTTACAGTACATGGTATTAACAGCTGAGCTTAACATTGTAGCAACATGACATTCAATGGATTGCACTTCAGGAGCATACATAGGAGCATATGAACAATGCATGACGCTTCTAGACACATATTGAAGGCTGGCAGTTCAGTATTGAGACTAGGGGTAGTTGGGGAAAAATGGATAAGCAGGAGGGAGAAAGAGGGAAGAGGAAAAGAATAGAAGACAGCAGCATAGAACTATGTAGAAGGAGTGGTTGAAGAAAAACATGGACAGGTAAGGTAGTAGGTAATAGAAGAAAGCAAATGGGCCAGAGGAGAAGGGAAGGGCAATAAGGGCTACATCTACAGAAGTGCTATGGTTGGGGCGATTAGCGCAAAATAGCCTAACAGTCAACTAGGTATAGCATTGACATATTTCTACCAGTGCAGATTTTAGCATTGATTTAAAGGAGTTTGGACCAATCAGCTGTGTTAGTTTGAAGGTATCTTGGATAGTATTCCACAGTGAAGGGAGAGAGTAACAGAGAGAGGCAGTGCCAAAGCGGGACCTAATTCTGGGGCTATCGAGTCGAATAAAATCACAGTGTCTGAGAAAGTATGAACATGAGGAAGTACTAAAGAGGTCATGGATATAATTGGGTAGTTCCAGGGAGAGAGCTCTGTAGGCCCAGAGGGGATCTTTGAACAGCCAAGGACAGCCAGCCTAGTTGTGCATAGAGCGTATAATGATGTGTGTTAGATGCGGCATTAGTGACAAACCATATTGCCCTGTGGTAAAGGATATCGAGTTTTGCAAGGGCAGTTTTAGAACCATGGCGGTATATGATGTCAGCGTAGTCAAGAAGGGGCAAAAAGTTGACACAAATAACAGCAAAATAAAAATTAAGTATAACTATTTACAATGATAGTATGAACATAGGAAATAGAGTCCTTCTTCTGAGTTTTTTCTGCTCATTTTCAAATCTCAGCCTCTGTCTCTCTCTTGTACAAGCATTGCTGCTCTTTTTAATAATATCTACAACACCAGAATGGGTCATTGCTGTAGATATTAATTTAGGCATCAAGACCCCCGCGAAAGTAATAAAACAAACATTTTAAGCCCCCTCCCCTGCTGCTTCATAGAGGGTAATGGTATTTGCAACGTCACAAAACTAGGTGGAATACCCAGGTAAACTTGAGCCCGCTCGATTGGGACCCTACCTCAACTTCCGTATTCGCCGAAAAGTTTCAGGAGGATTTTAAATACTGAAGATTATTTAGAAAATGGTACTGACAGCAGCCTCGGACTCCCGCCACAGCTTTCAAAGGTATGTGGGATGGGAGTGGGCTGCACAATTTACTTTACAGGTCACCTTTAAATATTTCCTTATAGTTTTGTACCCACAGATATGCAAGGGGGAAGAAAAGACAGAACAGCAAGGGAAGGCAGAGAGATAGCGAGAGGTGAAGAATTGTGAAACTATCAGAGCGACCAGTTCCTAGGTCTCACAAGAAAATTTGGTTGCGCAACCTGACAGAAAAGAAGAGTATAGAACAGACACTTGTATTTAAACTCTTTTCTGCATAACAAATGGGGCAGGGCCTTATTCAACCTTGTCGCAACTCATAGTCTTTATGGTGCATAACATTTACTGACTGCACAGTTTAGTAGCCAGACTGCAAATATTTTTAGCTAATATTAAAGAAGTTAATATCATTAAAGAACTTAATGTACAAGGAGTATCTCTGAATAAATGTGCTAGTAAATACCCCATGAAGGAGGTATAGCAGCAATGGGCACGTTATTAGACACCAGACCTGAAGGTACCCACCCACCAACCAGTTAACTACAGGAGATGGCAAGAATTGTCATGAGAGAGAATATTTATAAATCAGCATCATGGGCAACCATGCTAGTTTCAGCAACTGTGTGATCCTTAAATCTCGTATACTATTAGGGGACGCTATCATTAGGGCACTCACAATGTGGCTGATCGGGAGTTTGGAGTGCGCGCGACACTATGGCCACCACCACCCCAATATAGGGCAGGGGGAGGTGATTCTAAAATAGGGATGTTGGGGGCACAGCCCCCTGCAATAGGGGGTGTAGGGGGCATAGCTCCCCCTGCAGAAAATCATGCACACCGTGTGCGGTCTGGCAGCGGAAGACCAGTCCCTTGACGGTCGTATGCTGGCAAGCTTTTGCCTACGCTCTCTTTGACGGCGCAAAGTTTCTTCGAGCACCGACATGGGTGAACCTTTAAATCTTCCTTCATCTATCTAACTGGCACTGTTGCTACAGATTTTTTGCACTTCATGTTGAAATTGGAATAAAGTAAAAATACAACCTTAAATAAACAGTATGTTTCAGGTGGGTGACGTTATAGATAATTGGTGCCTAGAATCAGACAAGCATATGCATTTTCGATATCTGTTTTCTTTATAATTATTTCAGACATGCAATTAATCAGTGCACATAACTGCAGCTAGGCTCAGCAGATTAGGTACTTAGTGTTTGTAGCACGCAATTTTTTGCGCACCACTGAGGGCTGTATGTGGTTTCACCAGAGGTGTGGTGATTAGCTTTATGTGGAAACAAACATAACAGAAGCCAGAAAAAGATTTAAATGCTCCTTGTATCAGTCTTCACCATTCATCACTGGTGGGTACCAGCCAGAGGCGCAGGACCCCGTGGGAAGCTTTGCTTAAAAAAGCTTAACTGCTTCAGAGGGAGGGATAACGGGGACAATGCCACCCTCGAGGCCAATATATTGCGTGGTGGTCGCGGGTTCACCAGTAACCAGTGCCGTCCCTTCCACTCCCTCAGTTTTGCTCTTCCTATCATCAAGGTAGCAGGTGCTTTATGGGACAGGTTTCATTTAACTGTGTCATTCTGAAAAAAGTAATTTTTTCCCCTCCATTCTGCTCGTCGTTACTGTTTTCGACATTGATTTACTCTGTTTGGCATCATGCTTTCCCTTTATATATTTTTTGTCATTCGTGGCTGAGTCATGTTGGGATTGGGGCATGAATCTTCAAAGGCGGGGACCTCCCCCATTTGTCGGTGCCCCTGCGGAGGTTGCTTCACCGTTAGAGACCCGCATGATCGGTGCTTCACCTGCCTGGGGCTGGATCATGACATGGACAGATGCGATGCCTGCTTCAGCATGGACTACTGCACATTAGAACTGCATGCCACAAGGTTGGGACGTGATTCCCGCCCCCCCAACTTTTGAAGGCAAGCAACCCACTCGGTCCACCAAGGTAAGATCTTAAGGCCTGGCTCCAGGGGACTGCTCCAGGCCTGGTTCTCCCTTGGAGAACTGGCAGACTCTGGTGTCGAGGCCTCTGCCACACGCGGCTTCGGGGGGGTGGCCTCGGCTCCTGACTCCTGCGCGGGGCCCTCCTCCCTCTGCCGCGGAGTTCCTTTCTGATACCATTCTCAGTGCTGGGACTGGCAGGTTGACGGGTTGCTTCTCTGGGCGTCTCCATTGTCTGCCCCTGAGGTTCGGGGGAGTGACTTGGACGGTTCAGAGGGGCTACTTGGCTCTTTGGAGTGATTGCCCACCAAACTTCATTGGGGGTCTTCTAGTGTATCTGACCTAGACGTCGACACCGAGCTCAACGCTGCCTATGCCTATGTCTCTGTTGTTGCCGGGGCCTCGCCCGACGACAGTGTCGGGGATGGCGCCGCTCCAGATATCCATGCCATGGTGGGTGTCGGTGCTACTGTGGTTGGTGCCGAGGTCATCGCTGTGTTGGGGGTTGGCTCCGAGGTCAGAACTTTGGAGGGGTCTGGTACTGTTTCAGGCACCGCTCTTCAGGACGATACCATCTTGAGGCATGTCCCCAGGGGAGGGCTTGGTGTGGCCGCCAGCTCCCTTTTTGGTGCTGCTTCAGAGTGGGGACAATTGGAGGCTGACCTGGGTGCTGGCTTCTCCCTGCCTCCTTCTCGTAGGTCGTTGGCCACTAGACAACCTCACTCAAGGGGCAGGTTCCTGTACTCTCCGGGTAGATTGGGGGGTTGAGCCTCACTTCGTTCTGCCCAGGGGCTTCGGTCACCAGTGAGCAGAGCCAGAGTGTGTGCGTGTCCAGCCATGCCTTCTGCTCCTGCGGGATGGAGTCCTGCATCAGGTGGGGATAGGACCTCCCTGTTGGGCATGCTAGGCTCTGGTATCTCCACCAGGGGTCTTTCCTGGTAGGGTCTGCCCCTGCTGGCTTTGAGGTGTTTCAACAGCAAGGGGATTCTGGGCAGTGCATTCCCCTCATGGTAGAGAGGTCTTCCATTCATGCTCCTGACCCTAGTGGAGCGGATCAAGTCCCTCAGGACAGTACTTCCCAGCCCAGATCCACTTTGCATCCTCTCCCCCTTCTCCCAGGTCTCTCTAGGCCCCTCACCTCGGAAGAGTATAGGGCTGCAGCAGACACAATTCTGTAGAGCCATGAACAAGATGATTTTCTCATCTCCAGATGCAGCTCCGTCATTCCCTAAGCGGAGCCTGTCCACTTCATCAATGTCCTCCTTGGAGAGGGAGGAAACCCCCTTTTTCCACTCTGCAGATGCTGATTTCACTGCATAGCAGCAGTTCTTGGTGACGATGATGGTGGAGCTCAACCTTACCCCCTCTCAAAGCCACAATACTGAGTATGTGACTCGTGTATTCCTGGAGAATACAGCCTGGAGTCTCTGGTCATTCCTCCGTGGTCATGACCCTTCGTGGAGGAGTTGTACAGTGCCTGGCAGTCACCCGCCTCCACTTCTCCTGCCCCAGGGGACTACCAGCATTGGTATCATGCCCCCATGGAGTCTCCAAGGTCCTTGCCCCACCCCACTTTGGGTCTGG
Organism: Neoceratodus forsteri; assembly: GCA_016271365.2. NCBI lineage: Eukaryota > Metazoa > Chordata > Ceratodontiformes > Ceratodontidae > Neoceratodus > Neoceratodus forsteri. The sequence goes on from CM028131.1 coordinate 1,515,334,623, forward strand.
AGTGGCTGGCCACCCCCTCTGGGTGTCTGTGCCTTTCAGGAGACTGTCCTTCGGATGCGGACTCTGCGGAGTTCGATTGCTGGGGCAGGAGGGTTTTTGCCTAATGTGTTTCCTGCTAGCCATAGCTGCACATCAGGCACTCATGGCGACCCATGTAAGATGTCTATGGGCCGCAGTGGGTTCCTTCCTTGTGGCCTTGCCTGATTGCGAGGTGACCAGGTGAGTCATTGTCCTCTCCACAAGGGGTCTGGAGCTAGTGAGACCCCAGGCGCAGGCATCCTATGATGCCAGCATGGTAGCATCCAGACCAATGAGATCGGCAGTCTGCATTAGTCGGACGATATGGCTTCACCTATTCCGGTTGTCACCCCGGCCCAGCGCAGGGTGACTGCCTCACCTTTCTTGGGGGGGCCCGTTTTTTCTCACAAAGAGCCAGGTGGGGACTTCTTGGGGCATTCTCCCTCTCCTGCACCACAGGAGACCATCCTGACTCACAGTAGATGGCGGATCTACCTATACCCAATGTGGGCCCTCCTCCCTCGTGTCTCTCCCACAAGGGGCTGAAGGCATTCCAGCCTTCAGGGAGGTACCGGTTCACTTTGTGGGCTTGGTACTCACCTACCAGTGATGAATGTGAAGATTGATACAGGAAAGATATGTAAATTGCGTACCTACCATAATTCTTGATCTTCCTATATATGTTAACGAGTCATCACTGCTTCCCACCCACCATCCTCTCTTGGGCCTCAGCCTCTGAGCAGTGCCTCCTCCCCGCTTGTCTTCCCCCCTCCTGTTGAGGCCTATAGTGGGCTTGGTCCCACTAGAACCTCTAGGTTCCCTGCCACTTCTTGGAAGCAACAGGGGCCCACCTTGGGGGGGCCAACTGGGCTCTGGCCCTTTCCTCGGTTCCCTTCTTTGGCTTGTCAGGGTTGGCTCTGCTGTAGTATCCCACCGCTGTGGGATACTCCCTGATCTCCTGTCGGGGTTGTGGCCCTGGGGACTCGGTATGTCTCTTTTCTGCCTTTCAGCAGTGGGCTTCTTCGGAGGCCCACGGCTAGTGGCTTAAATCCTCAAGACATCGAGATTAGGACACCTACAGGGTCCTGTCTCGTTCTTGTCAGGTCTCCTACTCGGTGGTGTGGGATACGGGATCCCCTTCCACCTGAGCCCTTTGGACCTTAAATAAGATTAGAAGTGGGAGAGAGAGAAGGGGTTTATCTTGGAACCCCCTTCCAGCCAGACACGTGGGGAAGAGGGGACTCCAAGGCCTAGTTCTTTCCTAGTGGGCCTAAGCCTTGCCGACAGTGTTCCTGTCCCCTTTCTAGTGAGGGTAGTTCCCTCTCTTAAGTTCAGTTCCCAGCCCCAGGCTGGGCCCTGAGTTAAAACAAAAAAAAAAGGTTGGGGACCGAACTGGGCAATTCAGTTGTTGGGCCCACAAAGGAAGGCTGTGAGGGAGTGGTAATTTTATTATCCTCCCACGTGCCTCCCTCTCTTACTCCTCCTTTTTCCTCCTCCATCCTCTTTCTTCTTCCTCTTTTTTTTGGGTTTTGCCAGAGGTTGGGGTCCTGGTCCACACCCTCTTAGGCCCAATAAAAAAAAAAAATCTGCTATCCTCTCCTGTCAGCTTATTCCTTTGTCAGTTCATATCCTTTCCTTTCATTGTCCCGTTGGGCTTCCTTGCCCACCCTCCTCCCTTATTTTCTCTTATCTACTTTCATCTCCAATGAGCAGAACTGAGGGAGTGGAAGGGACAGCGTGGGTTACTGGCCAGCTTGTGTGTGCCACATAATGCATCGGCCTCAAGGGTGGCGCCGTCCCTGATGATGTCCCTCCCTCTTAAGCAGTTAAGCTTTTTTAAGCAAAGCTTCCCGCAGGGTCCTGTGCCTCTGGCTGGTACCCACCAGTGATGAATGGTGAAGATATGTAGGAAGATCAATAATTATGGTAGCTATGTAATTTAAATTTGTTGTTTTCGTTCAGCACTTTGAGAATAGTATTACTGTCCCCTGATGAGGGAATTTCTACTTTATGAAGTGAAAACTGGTATGTGTTTGTTTTGTTTGAGCAAAAGTAATGAACATAGTAGCCTAAAGATATTTATGATCTCTGTGTTTGTATGAAAATCACAGTTCGCCCCTGAAAAAGCTACATAAAGGGTGGTGAAACTTTGAGGTTGTGTGAAAATAAAGACTTGTGGTAATGCCCATGTCTGGGCTTTATTGGCCTTCAGGCCACCCCCCCCTCCGATTTTTTTTCTGCATCTTGAATAGTACACAAGGGCCATTCGACAGCTGAGATTTTGTATGAAAGTGATTATCCGCCAGGACCTGTGTTCTCAGACAGAAGGCACTCCACCTGCAGCGCAGTCCTAGCACCACCCCTGGGTGTGCTTTCTGACAACACAACACACACCTCCATCATGTCTTATTGCTTACACAGCTTTGTCTTGGGATGCCTGACTGCTTCGTGGGCTCTGTGTTCAAAGATGTGCTTAATTTCTTTAGATTGAGCAGATAGGTAGGAAAACCCTTCGTAAATATGGCTGCCACAGAATAAACTACACGGGTAATCAATCAGCAGAACAGTGGTGATAGGAAAATACAAACCTACTTTCTCCTTCCTAATGTTCTCCACATTGGTACCACGTTGGTGTCCATGTAGGAGTGGCACAGGCTAGATTGGTATGTTGCTGAATATCATCAGGGTTTTAAATAATTGATTAGCATTTTTTTTCTTAGGACAATACTAACTGTACATAAAGCATTTATCTAGGTTTTCTAGAAGTGTTATGTTTGTTAAACACAGTGAGGCAAGTGCTACGCATTTTCACAATGTTTTAGAACTTTTATGAGCAAAATGCTAATCAGTTTTTAGCGTTAGATAAAACCCTGGAATATACACTTCTTTTCCACCACTAGTCATATTTTATTTTCCTTCTGTGCCATTGGGAGGAATTCAACTCACTGCCGTTTTTTATTCAGACAGAAAATGTTTCTGAACTGCTGTTACAAAATTACTACAGTCACAGCCTGTGATGTGCTTTTCCCACTTAGTTCATTGCTGTTGTCATTCAGGCTAATAGGAACATTAAGGTTTTATTTAAAATACAGAGGCTGCATGTCTGCATTTGAATTACTTTACCTGCTTAAAAAATACTTGGGCTTTGAGTACAACTTCAAGCATTAATGCACCTTTGATGACATACTGTACATATTCATATTGGGTGGTAGATAGAAGAAGGCCAGATGCCCATTGTGTTTGTCTGCTCACGTTAGTAAGTCCAAAATATCCCACCTGTGAGTAGAAGATTATCTAGTTTACTCTAAAAAAAATCTAGAGGATTATGTATGAGCAGTCATACATAACAAGGATATTCTTGTATTGAGAGGTTTCATTGGTAACAGATGACCTCGAGGGGCTTGGCCGAGTACTCTGTTACCAAGGGAGCTCTCAAGACTCTAAATTTCCTTGTTTGTGTATGACTGCTCATACATAATCTTTTATAGTGTATGGGCAGTCACAGCATAGAAAATCAAACAAAACCAGCTGGAGAAGACAACAAAAAAGATACATTTTAACATTTTCTTTTTTTTAACTGACACAGTGTGCTACAGATGTTGCTGCAAGTTCAAGTTTAAAAAAACAGCAACTTCCAGCTTAACTGGATTGAGGAAAGCAACTATGTGGCAGCATTCCAAGTTGTTATGCTGCAGTAGTGACATAGCTAGTGCAACATAACAGCTGTGATGACATACCACTGCAGCATAACAACTCCATTCTAGTTATGGATTTCTATCCATAACAACATTCTACCATACACTATATTAATGTTTTGGCTTTGTATAATGTCATTTGGTAAACTGTTCCATAGTGATCCTGTGTGTTGAGAATAAATGTTCAATCTCCCACTCCTCTTGGAATGATCCAATCTAATTTGGTACTTATGTGATCTTAACCCAGGAGATTTGCTGTGAATTTAAATACCTAACTGACTCATCAGTTCTGTGTCACCCCTTGATGTCGGCCCACCCCTGATGTCACTTATGGTATATAAGGGGTGGTCTCCCAGCCAACCTCAGTTCTTTTCCTGCCGTCGACCCGCACACATCAGCTCCACAGACACTCTCTGCTCCAGTTAACCACCATATTTTTGCTCTTACCCGCGCTCTTTATTTTTATTATTTCTTCTGTATGTCTTCTTCTCCGACCTCTTCAGTGAATCAGTGGTGGTCTAAGTGTCCTTGCTGTAAGCAGATTCCATTGAAGGACAGCTAGTCTCTCTGCCTGGGCCTGGATCACAACCTTGAGGCCTGCGATCACTGCCTGAAGTTTACTAAGAGGACCAGGAACCATCGCCAACAGGCCCTGAGAACCTTCTTGCTAGGGAAGCAGGTTGCAGCAATGGAGAAACAAATCAAGGGAAAGAGTTCCTCCTCCTCCTCCCCATTTTCTGGGGCCTTCACCTCTTCACTAACCTGTCGGGAGCAAAAGTCGGATGGAAAATATAGTCACAGGGAGAAGTACAAGGAGAAGTCTTTCTCCTATTTCACGGTCTCCTCATTCTTAAGTCAGCTGGTTCCAGGTCCTCCTCCCGTGGTCGGATTTGGCTCCCATGGCAGCTCTCCTTCCTTCTGGGCTTCCCGTGGTGAAGCCAACCCACCCTCTCGTAGTTTACGGGTGGTGGCTTTTTGGGGTCAGGAACCCTGTCCTCCACCTCCCAATCCCTGCTGCTTCGGCATCAGCCCTCTGACCAGCAGTCAGGTGGCTTGGTCAGGTCTTCTCTGGGTGGCGGGTCCTTGCCCGTCGTCTGACCGGCCAAGGCACCCACTAAGTCGGCCTCGGGTTCGGGCCGGCGGCTTCTCAGTGGCTGCATGGGCATATGCCAGCCTCTGGCAGAATGCGCGGCCTCTCCTGATGAGAATAGCTCCCTAAGGCGTCTTCCAGCATGACATCAGTGGCTTCACCCAACCGCATCAGTCCGCACGGTTTGGTCAACCCCAACCACCCTGATGTTGCTCATGGCAAATCCTGTTCAGTTGTCGCCAGATTGCCCTGCGTCACCAGTGGATCTAACTGTGGCTACAGATCCAACGCCAGAGTGTCTGCTGTCAGACCCAACAACACCTTCCGAGCCGATGCCAGATAACCCAATGCCCATTAGGCCGACGCCGGCTAACCCAAATCCACAGGATTTAATGCCCGGGTTGCCACCTCTGCAGGGGCCACCGCTGGAACTGATTCATGTTCCTCTACCAGAGCCAGGCCCCCCTTCTAATCCACAGAATCCTCTGCCAGACTTAACAGCCCTTTTTACCTCCTGGTGGAACACAGTAAAGAACGACTTGCTTCCGCAGCCGGCACCCCCTCCTAAGGCACCTACTCTGCGGGTCCCAACTCCACCTCCTCCCAGGAAGCCTTCTCCGCCAGGAAAAGCAGGCCCAAAAATCCAGCTCCTGATTCTGTAAGGGCCCTCTTTAGGGCTAGCAGCCCTCAAACTGCCTGTATTTATAGTGACCCAAAAATGTGATGTCACTGCTATAGGGAGGGGCTTAGCTCCATTATAGCTCATTATGTATGTAATGTTTTGAGCATGTAAAACAAGGCAGTGTTGCTTCATTTGATGTTCCATGAAAAGCACCATATCCAGACTGTATTTGAGGGATGTTTGTTGTTACACGTCCTTGAAATAAAGTATGTTATTCTGATTTGAAGAAAAAAAGGGTGGATCACCTGACGGCGATCTCACCATATAAAATGTATAAATGCCCACCACCAGGGGCTGGTTTTTAGATAGGGTAGTCAGTTAAACACTGACTGAGGAAGATGAAAGACCTTCTGGTAGTGTGTGCTTGCTCACAGGTTGATCCTCTTTGGTTAAAGAGGCACACTGTTAGGCTGAGGAAAGAGCCTTGGACACTGCTGGGGCAAAGCAGTTGTTGTTTGATTTATTTGAACTAACTTATTTTCTTCTTATTTTCTGCAAAAGTTATTTGTTTTATTTATTCTCAAAAATAAAATGCTTCTGGGCATTTTTTATGCACCTGATTGATGTCTGCTGTGTTGTGTGTATCCTAATCCCAACCCCATTACAGTGACCCCCAGAAGGCTGAGCTACTTCACATTTTAAAGTCATGCTCGGTTGTTGGTACCCATGTTCTACTTTCGTCCTGTGACACGGCCGATGAGGCAGTCAGGAATTTGCCTTCGCCCGTATTCTTGGCTCCGGGTCTCAGAATTTATCTTGGACATTCAAGTTAAAATCTTGGACGCCCCTTTCAAGGGTTCTGTGCTGTTTGGTGAGGACTCCGAGAAGATCACTACTGATCTCCAAGAGTCAGTCAAGGCTGTTAGATCTGTACACACCATGTACAGATCTAATCAGAAGCAAAATCATCACCAGCCATTTCAGAGGTAGTCTGGGCAACAGTCCTGAGGCCAGCAAAATTGAGGAGCATTTAAGCATAAGGCTACTGCCCAGGCCTCCAAAGGTTCAGGTCACAGGGATCCTAAAACCTCCCAGGCCTCCCTGCCTGTCCCTGCTAACTCGATATGACTCTTACCGACCCTCATCCTCCAGCAGAATCCCTGGGGGAGGCATTAGGGGGTTGCTTTTCTGTCTATCTAGAGGGATGGCAAAGGATCACAACAGATCAGTGGGTTCTTCATTTGATAAAAAAGGGTCATGTCCTGGAGTTCACGGAGGTACCTCCAGACAATCCTCTTGTACTCCCCCATTATCCTCCATCACACCTCTCCCTTATCTAGGAAGAGATCCAGGCTCTTTTGCTAAAACAGGCGATAGTTCCTCCAGTTCAGATAGGAAAGGGATTTTATTCCCACTTCATCCTGGTCCCAAAAAAGACAGGAGACCTACACTCCTTCCTGGATCTCAGCCACCTGAACAAGTACATAGAGTACAAATGTTTCAGGATGGTCACCCTTCCAGGCCTACTCCCCCTTCTTCATCAAGGGGACTGGCTGTGCTCCCTGAGTATGCAAGACGCATAAAGTACCTCCACATATTGGTCTTTCAAACTCATCAGAGATTCCTTCGATCTTACTTTGAGAGGGTTCCTTCAGCAGATCATCACATATAGGACTGGCACCACCTGGCGTCGGGCCATACGGCAGACATTTCTAGCAATACCTCACTGGGGACCACCCACCCCACATCACGTGACTGACGTCAGCATGACTGTATATAGTGGGCGGTCCCCACGCCCCGCCCTCCAGTTCTTTCCCACCGTCGCCTCGTGTCGGTCACATTACAGACTTCCATATAGCAGTCGTCATGAAAGTGTCTTGCGTTGGAGTTTCCTTCACTAAAATTCTCAACTTTTACACCGGTTTCATTGATGTCTTCACCCAAGAAGAAGTGCTCATCTTGTGGCACCCAGATCCCGCACAAAGACGGTCACCTCAAGTGCGTCTTGTGTTTAGGCCTGGACCATCCTGTTTCCTCCTGCCCTGAGTGCCAGTCTTTTAAAATCCTGCCTGGCTTCCCTTGAAAAGAAGATGGACCAGTTAAGAGAGTCCTCGGTTGAAAAATCTTCTCCTTCCAAGAAACATAAGCAGAAATCCAGGGAGCGGGAGCACTCTGCGGACGACGCGTGGCCCTTGAAGAGCAAGGCCCAGCCGCCACCCAGAAAACAGGACGGTAAGTCTGTTAAGACCGTATTGGGTCAGCCGGTCATCTGCTCCTGCTTAAAGAATGCCCTTCAGCCGATAAAGTGCCCCCAGCTCGTTTGGGATCGTTAATTAATTGGTAAGCCGACTACCAGGATATGGGTACTCGCCCAGCACCGGTCGGGGCTCCTCACTGTCCACCCGACTCCACCGCTAAGATGGCTGTCCATGACGCGTCGGTAGATGCGGTTTCCCCGTCTGGGCATAACTGTGCCTCACCCGACGTCTGGCGGAACCAGAGGGAGAAATCCCCTCTTCCTTCGCCTGTACCCTGCCCTTCTCTGGCGGGTATTTCTGGAAATGATACCGGAGAACCCCTCAACATAGTCGATGCTTCGTGGTCAGCTCCGTGTTCCCCTCTCTAGGTCAGGGAGAAGGAGGCTCCTCCTTAGCCAGCAGGCCTTACCGCGGAGGCCCCTCCTCTGCCTTCGGGCAGGATTCCGGCTATTCCTCCAACGCCAGACGTCCCGACGACAGTCCCACAGCCTGGACCGGTCAACTGGCCTTAGCCATTGGCCTCAACGCTGAATCAAAGGTCCCGCTGCCAGGGCCCCTTCGATGCCGGATCCCCTTCCAGCGCCGGATAGGGTGGTGCCGGTCCCGACGTGGGCTGTCCCGAGGCCGGCCCCCCAGCCTATATCTCTCTATATATATACAACAGCGGATCCGACATGGGAACTGATGACGGGGATTTACTCTAGACCCCGAACTGTCCCGCATTACCCACAGGGGTTTCCTGGGGACCACTACCCGGCGGGTCCCCCTCCGGACTGGAGTCATTTTGGACAATTCTACCCTGGGTTTAATCCCTACTCTACTTACCAGGGATTTCAGGGTTACTACCCTCCTCTGGTTATTCCTCCTCCTCCCCCTCAGCCTCTGCCTAGTCCACCCTCCCCCGGTTGCTCCGGATTTCAAGGCTCTGATTCAGTCTTGGTGGCAGGGGGCACGGTCAGAGTTGGTCTCAGACCTGGACCCACGGTCTCCCAGGTCCCCTTTTCCGAGCAGTTCCTCTATTGCTGCTGTCAATGTCTCGGGGAAGACTCGTCAGGATATTTCCCTTCCCGATACCCGACACCGTCCCATCTAGGAGGCGGACAATGACGATAGCTCAGAGGGGGCTGATGACTCTTCAGAGGAGGTCCCAGAGGAGCCTGAGGGTCCGAGAGGAAAGGTTTCCCCTTAATCTCAACCAGAGGACCCTGCCTTTTCGGACCTTCTGAGGTTCATGAAGGATTATTTCGACTGGAAGTTTGAGGATCAGGACCCCTTGAGACAGAGGCTCGCGGAACATCTCGACCTAGAATCCCTGTCCCCGGTTCCCATTCTTCCTTGGATGGCACCTCACCAGTACTATCTGGCAAATGCCTCATTCCCTCCTGGCTGTCCCCAAATGGGTGGACAGGCTTTACTGGGCACCAAAGGATTCCCAGTTCCTGAAGGCTCATCCCAAGGCTGACTCTGTGGTCATGATCGCTCCTCTGCGCCAAAGCACATGAGCACCTCTCCTCCTGACAAAGTGTCGAGGCAGATGGACCAGTTCGGGAGAAAGATTTATTCGTCAGCCACATGCGCCCTCAGGTCCCTTAACTGTGTGGCCCACATGGTGTCCCACCAAAAGGCTACCTTAGCCAGGCTTCAAGCACGAGTCCAGTCCGTGGACCCCATGCCTTTAAAGGAGTAACTTGCCAAGGATCTTCGCCTCTCCAAAGTCTCGTGTAGGCACGCCTTATGTGCCACTTACAACTCTGTCGATTCAGTGGCACGTACCTCGGCAACTGCCATTGCCCTTGGACGGCATTCCTGGCTCGCCTATCCAGACTCACCAATGAGGTCCAATCGACGATTCAGGACGCCCCCTTTAGGGTCTCGGTGCTCTTTGGTGGGGACACCAAAGACATTATCACAGACCTACAGGACAGGGGCCTTGCCCTTAGGTCTGTGAGGTTAATGTACCAATTGGGTTCCCAGCAGCAGCCCTCTCGGAAAAGGACCTGGAAGCAGAGAAAGAACACTCTGGCTTGCTGCCACGGGTACAGCCACCCCTCCTGCCTCCAAAAATCAGAGTCGTTCAGGGGGTCCTCCACTGAACGCCCCGCCACTTCTTGACTCCCTATCCCCACTGCCTCCTCAGTCTCTCAGCGGGGAGCAGGTGGGGGGGAAGTTCGCCCGCCATGTACAGGAGTGGAGGGGGGACACCTCCAATGAATGGGTCCTGCAACTAGTGTCCGTCGGACACACAGTAGAGTTTCTGGAAATTCCCCCAGAAACTCCACCAAAGAGGTCCTCTTACTCAAGGGATCAGGCCCTCCTCATTCATGAAGAGGTAAACTCGCTCTTACTCAAAGAAGCAATAGAGCATATTCCCCTCTGGCAAAGGAGAAAAGGGTTTTACTCCCTCTTTTTCCCGGTTCCAAAAAAGACTGGACTTTAGACCCATACTCGACTTAAGCCAGCTAAACCAGTTTGTCGAGTACAAATATTTTTGGATGCTGACACTCCAGAACCTCCTCCCACTCCTCATGGGGAACCACTGGCTCTGTGCTCTAGATATACAGGATACCTACCTGTATATCCCCATCTTCCCTAGCCACTGCCAGTTCCTGCGTTTTCGCTTCGAGGGGGAGCATTTTCAGTTTTGAGCACTCCCTTTTGGTCTATTTTCAGCACCACAGGTCTTTACCAAGTGCCTGGCGGTGGTCGCGGCCTTTTTGCACTGCAGAGGTATTGCAGTTTTCCCTTACTTGGACGACTGGCTGATTTCAGCCCAGTCCGGGGATTCTCTACAGGAGGCTCTTGCCTTCACCCTGGACCTCTTCAACAGACTAGGGATCACAGTCAATGTTCCTAAGTCCTCCCTCACCCCTACCATAGACTTCAGTTTATTGGGGCAGTCCTGGATATAGTCCAGTGCAGAGCCTTTCTTCCTCCAGACAGGGTGGAGACCCTTCTCTGTCAGGCCTCCAAAATGGTTCTCTCAGGACCATCCCGGCTCGGGAGGTATTGCGCCTTCTGGGTCTGATGGTGGCCTCCATCACGACCGTTCCCCTGGCAAGGCTTCACATGAGGGTCACTCAGTGGTCCTTGCGGGTGCAGTGGAACCAGCTCCTGGATGACCTGGACCATTCGGTACTGGTCTCCTCAGCGTTTCAGAAAGAGTTGCATTGGCGGATGGATTCTCGTAATCTTTCCTTGGGGCTTCCCTTCCAGAGCCTGGCACCCTTAGCTTTCCTCACCATGGATGCCTCGAATATGGGGCGGAGAGCACATCTAGGGGAGCACCAAGCCCAGGGACTGTGGTCCAGCTTGGAGACTTCTTTGCATATCAATGTTCTGGAGATGAGGGCAGTCCTATACACTCTACAGGCCTTTCAGTCCCTCCTTCCCAAGGGATCACTGCTAATCCAAACGGACAATGTGTCGATAGTTTGGTATATCAACAAACAAGGGGGAACCTGGTCGTACCCCCTGTGCTGGCAGGTGATGCGGGTGAAAAACTGGGCAGTCCAGCACCATTTGGGCCTTGTGGCCGTGCACGTTCCACGCATTCTAAACATCCTGGCGGACAGTCTCAGCAGGTCTCTGACCCTAGCTCACGAGTGGGAACTGCACCAGGAAGTGGTGGAATCCATCGTCCGACGTTGGGGGCGTCCGGAAATCGACCTCTTCGCCTCCGACTCCCAACGCAAAACTTCCCAACATTTGCTCGCTTGTTCCAGGGCACAGTGCTTTTTGGAATGATGCATTGTCTCTCTCTTGGATAGGGACAGTTTTGTATGCCTTCCCTCCATTTTCCATTCTACAGAGGGTCCTTGTCAAGCTTCAGACGGAGAGGGCAAAGATGATCCTCATCGCTCCTTTCTGGCTGAGACAAATCTGGTTCCCGCTGCTACAGCAGCTCTCCAGGGAGCCACCGGTTCCACTTCCAGTGACTCATGACCTCCTGACCCAGGATCAAGGTCAATTGTTACATCCGGGGCTCAGGACCCTGCATCTTCATGCGTGGCTCCTGCAGACATAGCGATCTCTCACTTCGGGGTCTCCTCCTGAGTTGCTCAAGTCCTCGTTGAGGCCAGAAAACCCTCTACTCATTCCACTTATGCCATGAAGTGGAAATGGTTTCCCATCTGGACGACTGCTAAGGATTGGAGCCCCTTCTCTTTCTCTGCCCAGTAAGTCATGGAATACCTCCTTCACTTGTCAGACTCCGGTCTTTCATACTCTTTTTTGAATGTCTATATTTCTGCTATCTCGGTGTACCACGAGCTAGTGGATGGTAAACCCGTGGCTCAGTTGGAGGTCTCAAAAACCTTTCTGAATGGGATTCTTAATCTGAAACCCCCATCCGCAGCCCAACTGCACCTTGGGACTTGAACTTTGTCTTGGAAAAGCTCACCCTTCCTCCTTTTGAGCCGGCTATGAGCTGTGATTTGCACTTCCTTTCCTGGAAGACACTTTTTCTCGTGGCTATCATGTCAGCCCGAAGGATTTCGGAGTGTCATGCTCTAGTCTGCAAGGAGCCCTATCTGATTTTCCGTAGGGACTGGGCGGTCCTCAGAATGCATCCTAAGTTTCTTCCCAAGGCGGTGTCAGAAGCCACACTGAATCAATCAGTAGAGCTTCCTGTGTATTACCCGTCATGCGATGGACGTTCATCGGATTCTCCGGTGTTACACTCACCGGACCAAAACATTCCGTACCTGCGACCAGCTGTTCGTTTCCTTTGCCCCTAGATCGAAGGGCAAACCATTTTCTAAGCAGGACCTGTCCAAATGGTTAGGCAACTGCATTAGGTTCTGTTACTAGAAGTATGAAAAGCCTCTGCCGGGTCCCGTTAGAGGTCATTCTACTAGGGGCATGGCTGCCTCCGCGGCCTTCTTGAGTAATGTTTCTGCGGCTGACATTTGTGCCACTGCTACTTGGAGTTCTGTTCATACCTTTACCAAACATTACAGTCTGGACATCGCTTCTAGGTGGAGGGCTGGCTTCGGCCTAGCCATCTTGCAGGGCCTTCTGTCCTAGGCTGGGTCCATTCTGGATTTCATTTTTTTTCTGTTGGAGTTGGTTCTCCTCCTCCCTAGTTTCTCTCAGTCTCTCCTTGGAGGGACTGCTTGGGACTCTGTCCTCTATATGATGACCTGCTGAAGGAACCCTCTCGAAGTAAGATAGTACAGTTGTGTAGGAACTTACCATAACAGTAGATCTTCGAGAGAGGTTCCTTCCGCAGGTCATATTTTTCCCTCCCTCCTTCCCCTCATTTTGTGTTTTACAGGGACTCCAAATCCTGTTTGCTCCTGCTGTCAGGCCTCTTCCTGGCTCTGGTGGGAGAAATGGAGGGCGGGCGTGGGGAATGCCCACTATATACAGTCACGCTGACGTCAGTCACGTGACGTCGGGTGGGCGGTCCCCTGTCAGGTATGGCTAGAAAAGTCTGCCATGCGGCCCGACGCCAGATGGCGCCAGTCCTATATGTGATGACCTGCTGAAGGAACCTCTCTCGAAGATCTATTGTTACAGTAAGTTCCTACATAACTACTTTTCCGCTCTCAGGGCAACCATTACTAATTTCATGCCCTGCCATTCGGCCTGTCCTCGGCTCCCCAGTCTTTACAAAGTGCCTAGCTGTTGCAGCAGCAGCCCTCAGGAGACAGGGTCATTACGTCTTTCCCTGTCTGGGCGATTGGCTTCTTGCTGCTCCATTCCAGGGATCGGTTGCTGAACACCATGGTGGACACCTTTACCTTGTTTCAGGATTTAGGCATACCCCTCAACCTCCCGAAATCCTCTCCGTGGTGTAGCCAAAAGCTACAATACATTGGGGCAATCCTGGACACCACCATAGGCAAGGCCTTTCTGCCCTCAGACAGAGAGGAGCATCTCTGGGAACAGGCTCACCTAGTTTCCTCGGCTCGCCAGGTCCCAGCCTGAGTGTTGCTGTGATTATTAGGACACATGGCAGCAGCCATTGTGACGGTCCCTGTGGCACGCCTACACATGATGGTCCCCAGTGGACCTTGCAGGTCCAGTGGGATCAACGCTGAGATGAGTTGGAGCAGTTGGTGACGGTCTCCATGCCAGTCCATCAAACTCTGGCCTGGTGATTGGAGCCCACCAGTCTGTTATTAGGGGTCCCCTTTCGTCAGGTCTTTCCCTCTCAGATCCTGACTATGGATGTATCAGGTCTGGAATAGGGTGCTTATGGCAGACCATCAGATATGAGGCACTTGGTTTCCCCAGGAGGTACATCACCATATCAATACCCTGGAGATGCGGGCGATCCTTTATGCCCTCCAGGCTTTCCAGATGCACCTGGTCCCTTGCTTATCCAGATGGACAGTATGTCAGTGGTCTTCTACATAAACAAGCCGGGGGGGGGAGGGGACTCACCCCCATCCCCTTTGCAGGAAAGCCGTGAGAGTCTGTTATTGGGCCATTGAGCATCATCTGGAACTTACTGCCCTACACATCCCAGATGTACTAAACACCTTGGCTGACAGCTTAAGCCAGTCCCGGTCCAGGGTATATGAGTGGGAGCTCCTCCAATCTGTGGCCGAAGAGCTATTCAGCAGGTGGGGCTGGCCTGAGTTGGACCTTTTTGCATCCCTCCTCAACACCAAAGTGTTCCAATTTTTGCTTACTAGATCCAGGGCCTGGTGTTTTCTGGCGAGATGCACTGTCCCTCTCTTGGGCAGGGAGGTTTCTGTATGCCTTCCCTCCCTTCCCATTGCTGCAGAGAGTCCTTCTCAAGCTGCAGTCAGAGGGGGCAGAGATGATCCTACTAGCTCCTTACTGGCCACGTCAAATTTGGTTCCCTCTACTTCAGCAGTTGGCAGTGGAACCCCTGATTCCCTTGGCCCTGAGCTCAGGCTTGCTGTCCCAGGAGCAGGGCACACTGGTCCACCCAGACCGCAAATTATTGCACCTGCACACATGGCTTCTGCAGACCTAGCAGTTACTTGGTTTGGGGTTTCTCCGAGAGTGGCAGAAGTTTTGGTGGTAGCTAGAAAGCCTTCCACCAGGGCTACTTATTTGATGAAGTGGAAGCGGTTCTGTCTTTGGGCTTCTGCCCGCTGTCTGGACCCGTTCACATGTCCTGCAGTACCTCCTTTCTCTGTTGGATTCAGGATTGAGCTACTCCTCTATTAAGGTGCACCTATCTGCTGTTTCTGCATATCATGCACCTGTTGAAGGCAAAACTCTTGCCCAGCTGGACCTTTCCCGCACCTTTCTGCGGGGTATTTTGCTCCTTAAACCTCCCATCAGGGACCCTGTTCCCCCTTGGGATCTTTTATTCCTTTTGGAAAAGCCTACGCTGCCTCCCTTCAAACCAGCTGCAAGCTGCGAGCTGCGCTTTCTGACGTGGAAAGTGTTGTTTTTAGTTGACATTGCTTCTGCTCAAAGGATTTCTGAGCTACAGGCTCTAATGTGCAAAGAACCTTATTTAATTTTCCACAAGGTCCAGATGTCCTTGCGGATGATTCCTAAGTTTTTGCCTAAGGCGAGGTCTGAGCTTACTCTGAATCAGGACATCCATCTTCCAGTCTACTATCCAGAGTATTCTAATTGAGAGTAGGCTCTGCTTCATATTCTAGATGTTCACCGGGTACTACGTTACTATTTAGAACGTACCCATGCTATCTGCAAGTCAGACCAGTTGTTCGTCTCTTTCACCCCAAAGACTGAAGGGGCCCCAGTTACTAAGCAGGCTGTCCAAATGGTTAGTTAGCTGCATTGTTTACTGTTACAGAAAGTATGACAAGCCTTTGCTGGGACCGGTCAAAGGTCATTCTTCCATGGGTATGGCTGCTTCCTTTGCATCCATGAGAAATGTTTTTGCAGATCATATTTGCTCAGCTGCCATGTGGAGTACTGTACATACTTTCATTCAGCATTACAGTTTGGTTATTGCCTCTCATCATAGGGCAAGCTTCGGCCTTGCTGTCCTACAGGGCCTGCTCTCATGAGCTTTCCAGACGACTTTTACATCCTCTCGGACTTGGTCTTTTTACTGTTTGGGACTCTGTCATTATGGTGTAACATGCTGCAAGAGCTTCCCCTTGAAGTGAGATAGTACAGTTACATAAGAACTTACCATAGCGGTAGATCTTCAAGAGTAGCTATTGCAGCAGGTGCTGCTTTCCCTCCCACCGTTCCCCTGCTATCTGTTTCTCCATTGTTGTTATTCCTTTTCTCGTTTCAAAGGAACCTCCTTGGTTCTCCATTTCTAAGCCTGCCGGGGTGTCCGGCAGGAGAACCGAAGTAGGGCTGGTGGACCGCCCCTAATATATCTACCATACGTGATGTCGGGGGTGGGCTGACATCAAGGGGGTGGTCCCCTGCTGAATACTGCTAGCTAGAAATTTTCCATGGGGTCCTGGCGCCTGGTAGCTTAGTCCTTATGGTGTAACCTGCTGTAAGAGCTCCTCTCAAAGATCTGTTACGGTAAGTTCTTATGTAACTGTACCATCCTGTTTATCCCATCTCCCAACTTGTTTTCTGTCTCTATCCTCTGTGTTGTTGGCCTATACACCACTCCGATCCTAATTACCCTCCCTTCCCCTGTAATTGTCTTTACTCATACTGTCTCAGTCCCTTAGCCCTATCTGCTTCCTTGCTTTATTAGGCAAAAATTCCCTCCTTTACGTAGAATGCCACTCTGCCTCCTCTTTCTTTTTCTTTATCATGAAAACCTAGACAGTGACAGCAGAAAAAGACCACCAGTGCATCCAGTCTGTCCATAAACCCTAACAAACCCAGGGCCTGTTGTCCCTACAGGACTCTAACCCACCCTGCCACTATCACCCTGAGCAAGCACTAAGCTCTTCACTCTGTCCCAGCCATGTTTGAAACCATTGATAATTTTGGTGTGCACCACATCAGCTGGCAGATTGATCTATGGCTTCACCTAAAACTTTCTCTCACTCCTCCTGAAACCCCCCGGTCAGTTTCCACTCATGTCCCCATGTTCTTGATGTGTTACTTATGCTAAATAGTTCCTCACAGTTAACCTTGTTCATTCCTTTTAGGAACTTGAAGTTCTGTATCATATCCCCCCCTCTGTTATCTGGCTTTCAGTGAGTACATGTTCAGTACATTGAGCCGATCCTCGTAAGATCTGCCCAGCTGGCCCTGAATCATTTTGGTCACCCTGCATTGCTTTGTCTCCAGCATGTGCTTATCTTTCCTTAGATGCGGACTCCACAACTGGGCACAGTACTCCAGGTGGGGCGTCAGCAGTGATCTGTAGAGGGGTAGTAATACTTCTTTCCTTCTGCTATCAGTACCCTTTTCTATATACCCTAGCATACTGTTTGCCTTACTATAGGCCTTGTTACACTGGTTTGATTATTTTAGGGAGTCACTGATGATGACCCCCTAGGTCTCTTTCCTCAGAGGTTGTGCATAGCATGCACCCCCAATCCAAAACTCTGTTCTCGGGTTCTTGTTCTCTGTGTGCATCACCTTGCACTTTCTGGCATTTAATTTGAACTGCCAAACTTTTGACCCTCTCTCTCTCTCTAACTTTTGCAAGTCTCTCTGCATCACCCTAACCTCCTCCTCACTGTCTACCCTGCCACAGGGTTTAGTGTAATCTGCATAGAGAGACACTTTGCCCCAGATTCCTTCTCTCATTTCTCTAATGAACGCCACCCTTACCTCGGTCAAGAGCAGCATCTTCCAACCAGGACCTCCCTACTTGTTATACAGACAATGCAACAAACCACAAGTTGGAAGAAAAATAAATATCATCCCTGGCATTAGGGTAAATAGTTGACTCTGGCATCTAAGAGGTCGAGTGGGGGAGGGTTAGGGCACAAAATAGTTATATTTACTCAGAGTCCGGGAGAGAGGTACGCTATGCTGTGTCTCCTATCTGAGGGGGCCCCATAACATTTCATTCGGACTCGCAAATGGACTGTCCACAACAATAAAATTGGGATCGTATTGTATGGTTTTATTTTCTGAGAAGATGTTAAGCAGAATTATGGTGATCCCCCAAGTTTGTACTTCCAGGACAGATGACACAGCTTTTGAATTAGAAGAACATTTTTTCACGTCTACACGCTACCTCTGGGTCTCGTCCCGGAAGAGGAGTGGTCCAAAGCTGTATGGGGTTGGACCTACGTTTTTATTTTGTTATCTTGGTTCATAGCAGGGTCCATTGTACATAGTTGCTGGGATGGGGGGAGCAGGGAGGGTGGCATGGGCTCTATCGTTAGATCATTCCTCTTTCTGGAGGGGGGTCCTGGGGTTTGGGAGCCCAGCTCTGGTAGGTGTGGGGAAGAACTTCATCAGAAGGAAGGGCTTTGGTACATGTTACGTTTTTTGGGGAGGGGACTTTAGTCAGTGGGGAGGGGGGTGGGATGGAGTGTGCCCTAGGGGTTTTAGCATCTCAGTGGCTAGTAAAGGCTGTTTACTCACAATGATTGTACAAAATGGCGAACATCACAGTTAAAGTTGTAACATGGAATATTAGGGGAGTTAGAGATCCCTTGAAAAGACTTCAGGTCTTAAAACACTGTGCCCTGCTTAATGCTGATATTATTCTGTTACAGAAAACGCACATATTGGAAAATGAATTCACATGGTTACGCCAACAAGGAGTCAACAAGGTCACCTCCAGTGCTAGGGAGCAAGTGCTCCTGGACGGTCTCTTGACACAGTTGGTTACTGTACCTACTAGGTTAAAGAACACTTTAGACCTGGTATTGTTGAATGGGGAGGCAGTGAGGGAACTAAAGGTAGAGGACCCACTTGCTGACAGTGATCACCAAATGGTGTGGTTTAATATCACGGTGTGCTGGGAGCCAGAGAAGTGAGTTACTCGGGTGGTAAACTTCAAGGGTCGGACTTTGGGAGGATGCAGGAAGTACTGAAAGGGAAACTGGAGGGCATAAGGCAGGAGATGGACGTGGAGCAGAAATGGGATATTAAATGGGGGGTTACAGAGGCAACAGAAGCCTGCACCAAGGCACAGAGTAAGAGGAGCAGAGCAAGGAAACCATGCTGGTTGAACAGCGAGATTGTGGAGGTGGTGAGGGCAAAATGAGTGGTGCACCAGAGGTTTAGGAGGATGGGGAAGGAAGTGGACAGGGAGGAATATGCAAGATGCTTCAGGGAGGCGACCAGAAAAGTGAGAGAAGCCAAAGCCCAGAGGGAGCTGAGATTAGCACAGGGAATTAATTGGGGGGGACTTTTTCAGATACATCAGGGAGAAAAGGAATTGCAAGGAGACAATAGTGAGGATAAAAAGGGGTGGGGAGTGGATGGAAAAGGGGGAGGAGCAGGCAGAAGCACTGAATACTTTTGCTCAGTGTTCACGGAAGAAGGAGGGGGGGGACTGCTACCAGTATGGGCTGGGAGGGTGGAGACAGGGGGGGAGGAGGTGACAGATGGAAGAACTGAGGCAAATAGAGTCCTAGAAGGACTGAGGGTACTGAAGGTAGACAAGGCACCAGGGCTGGATGGTATCCACCCCAGGGTGCTGGGGGAGATGGTGGAGATGTTGGCGGAGCCGCTGGTGGATCTGTACAGCACCTCACTGGAGTCAGAATGTGTGCCACTGGACTGGAGGATGGCACATGTAGTACCATTACACAAGAGCGGGCCAAGGGATGAACTGGGTAATTATCGTCTTGGTAAGCCTCACCTCCATATTGTGCAAACTCATGGAAACGATACTAAAGGAAAGACTGGTGTTGCACCTGGATGACAGTGGCCTCCAGGATGTGAGGCAGCATGGGTTTGTTTCAGGAAAGTCTTGTCAAACCAACCTCATACAGTATTATGACTGGGTGACAGATGAGCTTGATAAGGGTCATGCGTTGGATGTTCTTTACTTGGACTTCAGCAGAGCCTTCAATTCGGTGCCTGATGGGTGGCTTGGGGAGAAGCCAACTGGTGTAGGGGTAGGGGGCAAAAATGAGAAACTGGATTTCAACCTGGCTGAGTGGCAAGCAGCAATGGGTGGTGGTGAGAGGGGAGCTCTCAACTCCAAGGCCGGTGATGAATGGGGTGCCACAGGGCTCTGTGTTGGGGCCAGTATTGTTTGGGCTCTTCAGATCAGATATTGCACATGGGGTGGTGAGCCAGGTAAGTGTTCGCTGACGACACCAAAATCGGAGCAGTGATGGATGGAGAGGAGGGATGGAAGCAGCTGCAGGGGGACCCACGCAAACTAGAGGAGTGGTCAGAGGTGGCAGCTGGGGTTCACTGCAAAGAAGTGTAAGGTTATGCACTTTGGGGTGAAGAAACCAAGGAGAGAATACTGGCTACGGGGGTTAAGCTGGGGATCACTGAGGAGGAGAAGGACCTGGGGTAATGATAACAGGGACCATGAACAATACTGCCCAGTGCAGGAGAGTGGCTGCAAAAGCGATCAGAATGCTGGGGTGCATAGCGAGGTTTTTTTTTGTCCAGATGAAGAGAGGTGATCTTGTCCCTCTACAGGTCGCTGGTAAGGCCGCACTTAGAGTATTGTGTGCAGTTTTGGAGGCCATACCTAAAGCGTGATATCAGACTGCTGGAGGGGGTACAAAGGAGGGCAACAAGGATGATATATGGAATGGAGGGGAGAGACTATGTCAGCAGGCTGGGAGACCTGAATATGTACACCCTGGAGGATAGAAGGGACAGGGGACATGATAGAGACATTCAAGTGTCTGAGGGGAATCATTAAGGATGTGGCAGATGGGGTCTTTAAGTTAAGGAGGGGGAGGGTCACCAGGGGGCACGGGCTAAGAATAGAGGGAGGAAGATTTAGGAAGGAAATTAGACACTATTTCATAGAGAGGGTGGTAGCAAAATGGAACGCCCTACCAGAATGGGTGGTATTATGTAATTCTGTGAACAGCTTCAAAAGGGCATGGGACAGGGAACAGGGGAAGTGAGGATGGGGAGGTGGAGGGGTAGCAGTGGGATGACAAAGGAATGGGGGTGGGGCAGCTGCAAACTAGGGGTGTTGGCTGCACACTCAAGCAGACTTAGATAGACTGGATGGTCTGTTTCTGCTGGCACATTCATATGTTCGTATCACAGGTTTTTGCATTTAGGGACTCATCTTCAAGTCAGGGGGTAGCAATTTTAATTATGGGCAATGTTCCCTTCCAAGCCGAATCATCTATGGTAGCAGATTTATACTGGTTAAGGGGTACAGATGTCATCCTGGGTTCCCTATATGTACTGGTGGGAGGTGAACCCGCCTTTCTAATGGACCTAACCAACAGGCTTGCCTCATTCTTGTCCACCCCTCTAATTCCAGGAGGTGACTGGAACATTTCACCAACACAAGATTTAGACAGATCTCACCTAACACTAAAACTCCCTTCGCCACGTCAAAGGACTCTGAGTGATTTTATGGAGCTGCTTGGACTCTGTGATCCATGGCGTACCGTTAACCCTTCCCACAGGCTTTTCTCCTTTTACTTGATAATCCACCAATCATGGTCCAGGCTGGACTACATTTTAATTAGTCTTTCCCTCCTAAATGGCCTATGCCAGGCAGGGATAGAACCAATAGTCCAGTCCGATCATTCAGTGGCCTGGGTGATTCTAGCCCTGGACCCTGTTAGACAGAGAGACACAACATGGAAATTGGAACACCCAGTTACTAAAAGATAGATCCATCATCTCTAAGGTACAATCCCTTGTTCACTTCTTCCTTGACCTTAATAGAGGTTCTGTACAGAGAGAGGATCTGCTGTGGTGTGCACTCAAGTGTTACCTCCGAGGGGAATTTATTAAGTTAGCTTCCAACAGGAAAAGACAGAGGCTTTATCTCTTATAGCTCAAATTAGGGCAGCAGAGCTCTCTCTCTCCTCGTCCACTTCCCCTGACTCTCTGGAAGCTCTGCTATCTGTTAGAAATAACTAATAAGTATGCAGACTTGCTACGGGAAAAGGCAGAATACGCCATTTTAAAAACTAAATCTAACTATGTGGATCAAGGGGAGAAGGCGGGTAGACTCCTAGCCCTATGGTTGCGCAAGCTGGAAAGCTCCAGGATAAATCCCTTCCATCATGGCCCTAGACGGCACTACCAGAACTGCTCCCCGTGACATAGCCAAGGTTTTTGAAAATTGTTGCTGTTCCCTCTGGCAAACGCCTCCTCCCGCCATCCTCTCAAGAAACTGAGGCCTATTTAGACTCTCTAGAGTTACCTTCACTTTTAGATCATCAACAGACTTCCTTATCTCCATTATCTCTGTCAGAGATGGAGAATGCAAGTAAAGATCTAGTCTTGGATAAGGCACTTCGACTTGATGGTTCCCCTCCCAATTTCTATAAAACCTTCTCTAAAGACTTAGCCCCCCTCTTGCGTAGACTGTACAGGTACGTGCTATCTGCAGATTCCCTCGACCCATCCTTATTAGAAGCTACAGTAGTTCTCCTTCTTAAACCAGATAAACACCAGTCACAACCATTTAGTTACTGCCCGATTCCTCTCCTGAATTATGATATCAAGGTACTTACTAAAATACTTTACTGGTGTATCAGGGCAGTGTGGACTCACCTACTGAGTCCCGAGCAGGTAGGTTTTGTTCCCGGTCGTTCCTCTGTAGATCACCTTAGGAAACTGAGTTACATTTTCTAGGCTGCCCAATTTTCTCATTCCTCTATGGCACTAATCTCGTTAGATGCTGAAAAGGAATTTGACAGGGTAGATTGGGAGTTTCTCTGGTCAACCCTGCAGAAAATGGGTTTCCCCTCTCTTTTTCTCCAATGGCTCCAAACCGTTTATTCTTCCCCTTCAGCCAACATATATTGTAATGGGGTCCCCCCCCGGTTCTCTCTCTTCCCCTCCTCCGCAGTAGTAAATCATAGCCCCAGATACAGGGTATCTCCATGCTTAACCACACTTTAGCTCTATCTGTTTACGCTGATGACATTCTCCTTCATCTAGAATCTCTGGCAACCTCCCTAGAGCAGTCCCTCCAAGTAATAGCTCAGTTCAGTCATCTCTCCAATTATAAACTTAATCTGGCTAAAACGGAAATATTCCCTTTAAACCACCTCACTCACAGAGCTGATTGCGCTCAATTTGGTATGAAATGGTCCTCACACTCTATTAGATATTTGGGTATCCTTTTATCCACGGATTCCTCGAAGGTCAAAAAACTAAACTTAGAGGAATTAGTGGTCACAATCCAGCAAGATCTCCGTAGGTGGGAATCCCTTCCACTATCTTTATGGGGACGAATCAACATTGTTAAAATGAACGTTCTCACCAGACTTTTCTATCCCTTAAATATGTTGAACATATGGCTTTCTCTTTCCTTTTTCCAACATATACACTCTATTATTTCTAGTTTTATTTGGTTAAATAAACATCCTAGACGTTCCTTTCTTAAGCTAAGTCTTCCTAAAGAGTCGGGTGGCCTTCGTCTTCCCAACTCTCTCCTGTACTATTGGGCCAGTCATTTGTCAAGATCTGGCAGGTGGCGATCTAATCCGGAAGGTGACTATGTACCGATTTGGCTCCAAATAGAGAACCAACTCCTACGTTTGTCGAACTTAGATGCATCAACCATCTTTTATTCTGCATAGAAAGCCCTACCAATATCGTTACGTCATTCAGCGATTGGCACTTTATTGAAGGTTTTCTCTCAATGCTGCTCCTTTTTCAAGATTTCCCCACAGCAAGATTTTGCCCAACCCATTGTCCTTAATCCCAGTATCAATTAGGTAGTATATGCCTCGCTCCAGGTTGGCTACCTCAGTTACGGGATGTCAAAGTGGCTGACCTGTATTCCCAGGACGCCCTCCTCTCTTCCCCGGATATCCTTCTGAAATATAATTTGACTTGAACACACGTCTTCAGGATTTTCCAGCTGAGACATCTGGTGGGTCATTTATTTGGTACCACCCCTCAGTCACCCAAATTAGGGACCATCATAACCCAGTTGCAGAACTTGTCCTCAAAACCCCATTGTATCTCCTTGTTATGTGCCTGTCTCTTAGCTATTGACCTCCCAGATCCCCTTCCGGGTTCTAAGGTATGGACCTCCTTGCTGCCAGATATATCCCTTAACTGCATAGTAAACAGCTTGAAGTAAAAACTTGTAAAACCAGCAAAAGGGGAAACTTTTTTCCAATAAGAGCATCCATTGTATGGAACACCTTGCCACAAGAATTGGTAGAGGCAACTAGTGCCACTGTCTTTAAAAACAAATTAGATGTTTGGTTGAGGGATAATAGATAAATAATGTCCCACATAGTGTGGGGAACAGTCTCGATGGGCTCTGGCCTTCTTCTGTTCTTTCATACCAAGTAAGAAAAAAAAAAAAAACTGGACACAAATCTGGAAAGATCTATACCTTTATATCACTCAAGATAGACTTAGACTTACCCAATACCACATATTAAATGACATACCCAATACCACATATTGAATGACATGTACTATACGCCAGTTAAACTAACCAAAATAGGTCGTCTTCCCGACCCTACCTGCTCCAGGTGTGGTAAATCTGAAGGGAATCTGCTGTATATATTCTGGCAATGTGAAAAAGTCGCGCCCTTATGGTAACTCATTCAATCTAGAATGGATCCTCTGCTGGGTCTGGAGGGGCTGTTCACTGTAGAAATCTGTCTTTTGGGTATTTACAATAGCATAAGGGTTAAGGAATGTAGATTCCATGTAGGTTTAATTTCAATGGTTGTCAAAAAGCTCAGGTTTAATTTCAATGGTTGTCAAAAAGCTCGTGTGTAAACACTGGCTGGATCAGCAGCTTATATCCTATAGTGAATGGTTAAATGATCTTTTACCGTGTCTCAGTACTGAACACTTGATCGCAGGATCCCGTAATAAGCTCCATCTTTTTGAAAAAAATGGGACAAGTTCTATGCATTATATCTGCATTAGTAGTGTATGTTTTTTGCTAACTCTCCAGGTGGCTCCTTTTAATGTCTTGTTGTTCTTCTTGTTCTTGCAATGGGCACACTCCTAGGGTGGGAGGGGGAGGGGGGAATGGGTAGTTAGTTCTGATCTTCCTGGACCTAAGTCTCCACCACTCATTCACACTAGTGGGATTAGGGCCGGAGGCACTAGGACCCATCGGGAGCAAACTTTTTTGCTGGAGGGTCGGCGCGAGAGATGGCGCCGCGAGACATGGCGCCGCGAGCTGCGGCTCGAGCGGTAACGACCTTCTCGGCGCCGACCCTCCAACCGCCTCAGTTCCTTTTTTCCCGCCGTCGAGTGCGCTTCAGTATACGACGTCGCTCGTCTGTCGGGAGTCAAACTTCAAACTAGAGCTTAGTTTTCAGTTTGTTTTTTTGTAACATTATCACGATAGTAGTATCGCTTAATTTTATTCTATTTCGAAAATTTTTTCTAATATCTTAAATTTAACTTACTTGAAGAAGTCTCGGCCTACTGGACGGAGTCAACCATGAGCAGGTCAGGTGACGGTAGGGAGACTTCGTATGAAAGCTGTTCAGTCAGCCGGGCTGGGTCCGGTCAACCTCCTTCTCAAGAAACTCAGCGGGGTTCCGACAACGGTCAGTCCGATGCCCGGGGGGATGGGCGGTCCCCCCGTCAGGCATAAAAATAAACGGTCGCTTTCACGGCACCGTTCGGCCTCGAGCTCTTCTTCGGCCCACAGGTCAAAAAAGAGAAGGCATCTCTCGAGGTCGCCCTTTGGTATGTCTGCGCGTCGACGGTCGGTTATCATTGCTAGTTGCCGGTCTCCTTCTTCGGAGTCGCCAACTTCTGGTAATCGTCGTCCTCGACATCGGAGCCCCTTCCCGCCTATAGGTAGGGCTCCAGATGAGCAGTTTCATCAGTGGGCCGCTCTTATGGAGCGATGGGCTCGGAGGTTGGTTCTTCTGCCTGGCTCGGTTGCCTCGGAGCCCTCGGGCCCCTCCGGCGATCAGGTAGGGTGGTTGGACCTTCCTAGTCGCGCGGCGCCTACTTCGGTGCCTGCGACTCCGTGCTTAGGTGTTTCCCCCCCTCACATGGCTGCGGCACAGGGGGCCACACTGATGCCCTTATCTCCTGGTTTTGTTTCCTCCTCTTGCTTTCCAGGTTCCTGGGGCTTTTCCGGCGCCTTCTGCAGGGTCTGTTGGCTTGTCGGCGCCGTTTTTGGTGCCGGTGGGTCTTGCGGAGCCGTCCCACGGCGCCTGTTGGATCTGGCGTACGCCGCTGGGCGAGCGGCGCCGGTTCGGTGTGGCGTGTGTCGGCTTGGCGGCGCCGTTTGCAGCGCCGCCAGTTTTGCGGTGCCGCTTGGTGGGCCAAGGTGTGCCTCTTTGGCGCTGTGTCGCTCTGGTGCCGTCTTCTGCCGGCTTGCTGCTCTCGCCTGGGGTCCTCGGGGACTCTCCTTATTTTTCTGATATTTCCTCCTCTCCTAATTTTCATTCCTTTCCTGTCCAAACAGTCCTTTCTGGACCATCAGGAGATGATGTTGAGCCTGACCCAGACCTTCGGTTGGGTGATGAAGTGGAGGAAACAGGATCTTTCTTTGCTACAGAGCCTGTGGTCGAGGACCTGTCCTTTAAGTCTCTGTTGAAGAACCTGAGATCCACTCTTTCTCTCCAGACTACAGACATCGATCCTGGGAAGATATTAAGACTCCAGTACCTTCATGCTTCGGAGATCCTACGGATTTGACTCCTCCGATCCAGCCTTCCTTCGAGACGCTGTCTCAAATGGTATGGAATAATCCTGCTCTTAATCCTTCAGTGGCTAAATCCATTGATAAGAAGTATTCAGCTCCCAAGGATCGTCCTATTTTTGGCATCCCAAGCATTTGCGGATCCTATTGTAGTCCTGGCAGAGAATGACAAGGTCGTTCTTCCTCAAACTACTTCAGCTCGACCTATTAACAAAGAGTCTAAATAAGATTGATACATTAGGTAAGAGAGTCTTTGCTGCCTCCCTCTAAGTATGCGTGTTGCCAGTTATCAAGGCTATTTTTCTCCAGTATGAGTATATCCTGTGGCACTCTATAGAAAAAGAATGATTGAAGCTCTTCCAGATTCGGACTCAAGTCAGAGCTTCTATTGACCGTTACTAGAGGTATTGAATCCAATAACCAACAAGTCAAAGCCGCCATGGACGCTTTCGACACTGCTTCTCGTTCAGCTGCTGCAGGGATTTGTACTCGACGCCATTCCTGGCTGCGCTCTTCGGGCTTCACGAATGATGCTCAGCAGCAGGTAATGGCGCTGCCTTTTGATGGCACCTATCTTTTCGGCCCTCAGGTGGAGAAAGCCTTAGAAGCCTCCCAAAAGACTAGATCAGCCATTAAATTGGCCAGAACCTCCGCCTGCCCTCTCTCGCGGGCATGCGAACAGACGTCAGTTTCTTAGTCGTCAGTCCTTTCGAGGCAGAAGCAGGGGAAGCTTCCATAAAAGCCAACCTGCCCAACCTCAGAAGAAGACGCAGCAGAAAGCGCAGGGGCCTAAAGCCCCCAGCGCCACCTTATGAGTTGTTGGCCCAAGTTCCATCCACACTGCCCGAGATGGAACTTTCTCCTCCGGTGGGAGGTCATCTGATGTACTTCTGCAACGAGTGGAAGTCCATAACTTCAGACAAATGGGTCCTTCAGATAATTCGCGAGGGTTGCTCTCTCAATTTCCCCCCCCAAATTGTCCTCCCAGACGACAACCCAGGTTGTCGGCTTCTCAGTCAGACCTCCTCACCGCCGAGATCGAGGGCCTTCTGAACAACAGGGCAATAGAACTGGTGCTCCCGCATTTGCGGAACACAGGGTTCTACTCCCATTTCTTTCTGGTTCCAAAGAAAACTGGGGGGATGCGCCCCATTCTAGACCTCAGAAAGCTGAACAAATTCCTCCCCAGGGAGAAATTCAAAATGATTTCCCTACGTACCCTGTTACCCTTGCTGCATCAGGACGACTGGCTGGCCTCTCTGGATATGCAGGATGCGTACCAGCATATCCCCGTCCACCCGACCCACCGCAAGTTCCTCAGGTTTGTAGCTTTGGGTCAGCATTATCAGTTCAGAGTCCTGCCTTTTGGGCTATCCTCGGCGCCGCGAGTTTTTACAAAGTGTTGTGCAGTTCTCGCGGCGCATCTCAGGAAAGGCGGACTCCGAGTCTTTCCCTACCTGGACGATTGGCTTCTAGCAAGCCCGTCCAGCCAAGGGACTTTGGAAGCGGTGCAAGCGACTTCCTGTCTTCCTCACGTCCATGGGAGCTCGCATGAATCTGAAAAAATCCCAACTGCAGCCCTCCCAGAGGCTCCTTTTCTTAGGGACGCTTCTAGTCACCTCTTCCGCGAAGGCTTTCCTTCCAGAGGACAGAAGACTCGACATCCTTCGGATGGCCCGTTACATCGGGGAGAACCAATCGGTTACAGCTCTCTCGATGCAACGCATGTTGGGTCTCATGGCGTCCTCGGTGTTCACTGTACCCCTGGCCCGGTTGCACATGAGAACCACCCAATGGATGCTCTCCACTCAGTGGTCTCCGACCTCTCACCCCCAGTCTTATCCCATCAAGGTGACGCAGCCCCTTTGAAGGTCTCTCACCTGGTGGTCTCAAGAGAGCAATCTCCTCAAAGGGTTCCCCTTTGCTCTTCCGGACCATCAGATCTCCATCACCACAGACGCATCGCTAATGGGATGGGGAGCTCACTGTCTCTCCCTCCACACTCAAGGTGTATGGACTCCGTTCGAATCTCATCTCCACATAAATGTCTTGGAGGTGAGAGCGGTCCTCTATGCGATCCAAGCTCTGAAGGATGTCCTTTGTCACAAGAACATTCTCCTTCAAACGGACAGCAAAGCTGTGATGTATTACATCAACAAGCAAGGCGGTGCTCACTCTTATCCCTTTGCGGGGAAGCAATGAGGGTATGGGAGTGGTGCTTGAGCACAAGTCCACTTCCTTGCAAGTCAATCTCTTGACCCAGGGTTTGTTGGTCCATCCCAACCTGAAATCCTTCACCTTCATGCTTGGCTCCTGAAGAGATAGAAGTAGATCGGTTCAACGTCTCCAGTAGAGTCTAGGCATCCTTCTGGCTGCTCGGGAGCCAGCCACCACGGAAAGCATCGCATCCAAATGGGCGTTTTTCTCTCTGGTGTGCAAAGTCCTCTTGAACCCCTTTTCCTGTCCTCCTGACAAGGTTCTGGAGTATCTTTGGACCTATCTAACTCAGGTCTTCAGTACTCCACAGTTAAGTTCACCTTAGTGCCATCTCAGCGTTCCATGAGCTGGTTTCATCCCTGACTCTGGCTCAGTTACCTATGGTGAAGAGATTTCTTAAGGGTTCTTCATACCAGACCCCTGTTAAGCGTCCAGTTGCAGCCTGGGACATTAACCTGGTGCTGGACATGCTCACTCGGAGCCTTCAACCCCTAGCTACCTGTGAGCTAAAATTTCTTACCTGGAAGACTGCCTTCCTGGGGGCCATTACCTCAGCCCGCAGAGTCTCTGAGATACATGCCCTGGTTACAGACCCTCCGTATACTGTCTTCCATAAAGACAAAGTAGTTCTCCGTACTCATCCAAAATTTCTTCCCAAGGTTGTGTCAGAATTCCATCTAAACCAACCTCTGGTACTTCCCACTTACTTCGCTAATTTCCAAAATGAAGGGGAACGAGCTCTTCATTCCTTGGATGTTAAGAGAGCCTTGCGGTTCTATT
This sequence comes from Neoceratodus forsteri, assembly GCA_016271365.2. NCBI lineage: Eukaryota > Metazoa > Chordata > Ceratodontiformes > Ceratodontidae > Neoceratodus > Neoceratodus forsteri. The sequence continues at coordinate 1,515,363,916 of CM028131.1, forward strand.
TGGACAGAACCAAGGATGTTCGCAAGACTCAACAACTCTTTGTTTCTTTCAGCGACACCCGGCTGGGTCAACCTGTCGCTATCAGATGCATCTCCTCATGGTTAGTGGCATGCCTTCGACATTGCTACTCCATGGCTCAGGTTAAATTAGAAGGTAGAGGTACGCTCACTCTACTAGAGGCGGTCCCAGGCATCCTTGGCGGAATGCGCAATGTTCCAATTGCAGATATCTGCAACGCCGCCACCTGGGCTCAGTGCATACCTTCGTTAAGCACTATGCACTGGATGTTCATGCCAGGCGACATTCCGCATTGGCAGAACCATCCTTAATGGCTTCCACCTTAGACATGTGAGCTCTGGCTCTCCTCGCCACTCTTGGGGATTATCAGCTTGGTACTCTCCCACTGAGTGTGAATGAGTGGTGGAGACTTAGGTCCAGGAAGATAGGAAAATTACGTACCTACCGTAATTCTTGATCTTCTTGGGCGAGTCTCACCACTCATTCACACGCCACCTCCATCCCGAGCTCACCGCTGTGTTGGTCTTCACTCCTCAAATCTTTAGGCTGTGAGGACTTCTTTACTGACCCTTCTTAACCGGTCATACGGACTATCTTATGTCCGTGTTTTTAATATTACAGTTACTCTTCGTTAGTTGCGCTGCACCTCCTTGGTAAAAGGTATATGGGCGGTTGGAGAAAGTGGCACCGAGAAAGTCGTTACCGCTCGGCACGCTGGCAGCGCCCGTGTCTGTGGCGCCATCTCGCGCCGACCCTCCAGCAAAAAGTTTGCTCCCGATGGGTCCTAGTGCCTCCGGCCCTAATCCCACTAGTGTGAATGAGTGGTGGAGACTCGTCCAAGAAGATCAAGAATTACGGTAGGTACGTAATTTTCCTTTTTATGTTAGCCGGGGTCATTGCCTGCCTATTGTACTTGTGTTGGTTTTGTTATAATAAAATCAGTAAAGTCTTTGAATTTCAAAAGAACATTTTTCCACACAGAAACACAAGCAGCATTATACATTCCAACATGAACCTTTTCCAAAACACGAACTAGCCACCCCTTTGCTTAGGGATCTCTGGATTTCTGACCAGTGTGTGTGTATATATAGTGTGTGTGTGTGTGTGTGTGTGTATATATATATATATATATATATATATATATATATATATATATATAATGGAATATAAAGTGTGTGTGTATATATATATATATAGATATATAATGGGAATTGCCACACACTTAAATTGAACTCGCAACAAGATGGACCATTGTTAACGTGCAGGTAACTGTGCCTATCTGATAATCAATTAGCTCTGAACTTTGATTATAAGTGAGGTTCTGCCCACCCTGGTCCCAGTCAGTGCCTGCGATTATATTTAGGACACACCAGACTGGATCCTGCAACCCGTCCTGGATTGCTAAAGGCATCCTTAACTGCGTTATACTGTAACAGCACATATCTGTGGTGAACAGGGTCCTGAGTGAATGTAATCTGGTCATCGTAGGGCACATACATCACCAGACAACCCTGAAAGTCTCTCTCAAATGCTCACTTTACTCATGGTTTGGTATTCCCTTTGTTACAGGCATCTGACAACACTTCAGGAAATGTTCCTTCCTCAAAGTCCATAGTGTTTACAGAAACTGTTTCACTCTCTTTCCTCTGGGCAGCTGTGACAATCTTCAGTCCATCAGGGGGTTGCCCCTTGGAACCACTGATTTCTCAGTCCCTTCTCACATTTTGAGTGAAAATGAACCCACTGGGGTTCCACTGGCACAGGTCTTCACCACTTCTTTAGGCAACCCTGTTGTTCTACACACCAGGGTGAGGAAAAATGACGACTTGAGGTCCTTCACCCATCCAAGGGAGGCTGACAGGCATCTTTTGCCCTTTGCTGGACAGAGCGCCTTCCTCTTCACTCTCCAACTGGAACACACACTCTGAACTCCCCCAAGATTCTAAACTGCTTCCCTGCAACTGAGCCAGATAGCTTACACTGCTGTGAGAGTTCTAAATGACATCACTCATTCTCTGCTTAGCCTAACTAGGTAAACAATGAGATAATGTAGTAGAGAGTTTCTAACAAATTCCTTACTGCTGCCCAAGGACCTACCTGGTCTAATACTGATGGGATTCTAGTAACTCCAGGGGACCAGGTGGTTACACTCAGGTGAACCTTGCTGTCTTCAGCAGGGGCTGTGGACTACAACACAGGCCATCCAACCTGTGGGCACCCTATGGGGAGAGGTGGCTAGGCTCCTCTACCCATGCCGAGGCATTGGCAGGTTGCACCAGAGAGCAGAGGCCCACTGAAGCAACTTCAGCTTTACCTAACCGCTCGCTTGGGACTCTTTTACAGTGGCTCCAAAGAACTGCCTGAAGCATGCCCTGATACGATAGAACTGATGGTCCCTACCCAAGTCAGAACCATCAACCTTTCCATCCCCCAGCCCACTAGGGAAAAGCTATCTAACCTACGCTACCCAAGGGGTAACCTATACCCACACATTTTTCACAATTTACATTGTATACTGCTTTAGAAACATACATATGGCATTGCTATGCATTTTCCAAACTCCAGTACTACATACTTTAAACCTCAAAGCAAAAATGTTTACCGTTTCCTAGTTAAAACATTTCAAAACATCCAAACAGGAGGACCCCATTGAGCCCAAACATCCTCTTCTTGTCTTATTTTCTTCTTCAAGGTGCACCTGTAAAGAAAACATCCTGCAAACAAGAAACAACCTGCAAGAAAACACATACCTGCAAGGAAAACAGTAACCAAACCTCCCACTAGCATAATACAATCCCAGGTTTCGAAATTGGCACCCGCCCGCCAAATGCGGGTAGATTTCACCTCGGGCAGGTAAATCTAGTATTGTAGAGCACCCACCAGGTGCCTTGTGGTAATCGTGCAAACGTTGACCGTTAGTGCGATATACTGCATGGCGCATTAGCGTGGTAGCCATTAAATAACATGCACTGTGCTACTGCGGTAATGCATGATGCAGTATATTGCGTTTACAGTTAGTGTTTGCGTGACTACCACTGTATATAGGCAGTGAAGTTACAGGCATAGCCGCTAGGTGCGGTCAGTGGAAACTGCCAGTGGGAGCTCCAGAATGCTCCGAGGACAAGGGTGAGAATGACTGCAAGCTGGAAAGGACTCCTAGTATCCTCAGTTCCCTTATCCTAGCTGAGTCTGTCGGGCTGCTGCATCCTAGCTGGGTATGAGCTGTGCACTTCTAGCTGTGTCGCAACTGCCCTTTCCTGGCTGATGTCTCTCCTGGATGGGTCTGATCCGTCTCTTCTGGATAGGTTTGTACTGCCCCATACTCTCTCCTTAAACACTAACTTTATTTTCATGTTCATGTTGCAGTCTCTTGCCAGTAAAAAAAGACACTTAATTTACATTAAAAGTTTAATACTTATTGTTAAAAACTACAGTAAAACTTGTTTTTTGGGGAAAAAAAATTTCTGGAAATTATTGTGTTGGGCTAGTGAAATTCCTGTTGGGCCGGTGGGTTTCCCAGTCACAAGCCCTGCTGGCTAGTGGCTGTAAAAGTTAGTTCCAACCCCTGCAATCGAATCCCAAAAACATTTTTGTAAAGGTTTTTCTACAAAAGGCAGTATAAAAGTACCAAAATAACACATACAAAACATTTTGGGGGAATTGACCCTTAATTGTCCAAACTAAAGGGGAAATGTCCTGAGTGCACAAGGTAATCGCATTCAAGAAAAGTCACTGTAGTCCGACGCCAAGTCCAGCACTGTTCTTGCCATAGGCTCAAGGCCTGCTGGAAACTTTAATGCAGATTAGAATTTTGATTACCGGGTGGGCCCAGCTGAGACAAACAAGTCCCTTTTTCAGGGGCAACCCGGAGAACAGTCCATTCCATACTTATCATAAGCAGGCATTATAATACACGGTGATACAATTTACAGATCCAGATGTCAACTGGACCACTTAAACAGGGGCACCTCTTCTTAAGTGGGATGTTCATAAACATAAACAGTAAGAGGAAAACGTAATCCTGCTATTTCTTAAGTGCAGGCTGACAGTTCTGCATCACTTCTCTGGATCTGGGCTGGATCTCTTCTCTTCTTTGGCTGAAGACAAATCTTACGAAAAAGTTCTTCCATGCCACGTCTGGACCTGGTTGCTGCTGATCGAGAAAGAAAGCTGCAGTCACAGCATCCCTTGTTACTCCCTGTGGGACGCTGTCTCGTTGCTTCCAGGGAGGATGCTGTCTCATTGCTTCCAGGGGGGATGCTGCACTCCAACCTTTGGATCTTCTTTCTTTGGCCAATTTCCTGCTGCAGGTGGTGGTCCACGACCACTGGTATCTTCTGGTGCTGCTTTCTTTCAAGCTGGTATCTTCTGGTGTTGGTACTCAGGGGTAGTACTACTTGTGATGAGGACCATATACGACTGTTTTATCATTGTGGATAATCCTTGTAATGTGGACTGTCTCATTGCCATTTCTGTCGGTCACTGTGATGGAATCGAGATGGAGGGTGCGAACCAATCTCCACAACTTTAACCTGTCTTGGCAAATTTTGATACCTATAAACATGCATATGCCAGATTCAGTGGTAGCTCTGGCCTCCTCCAGCAACCATTCTTCTCTGTGGTCCTTAATTTCTTCCCACATCCATCTTTTGAAAAATGGAAGCTTCTGCCTGAATTTTTTTTCAGCCCTTCGTCTGATTAGGCGTTCCTCTTTGCTATTTTTAGGTAGACTTAGGCCAGAGGCCTGACTTGGGGGAGGCCAGGTCTAGTCAAGACAGTTTTGTTTGTTCCAGACGGGGAAACTACAGTCCATCCCTGTACTCATTACTGTTTCTCCTGAGCCCTGCACAGTCTCTGATGGCTCACTTGCTGTTGGGACCACTGATAGCCCAGTCTCACTACCAGTCGCCTTGCTAAGCAGTTCACATTCTTTCTTTTCTACATGCTGTGACCAAGAGCTGATAGCTAGTTCAGCTCCTGACACAGTCCACTCCTCACTAATTTCTGAGGCAGTCGCCTCCCATTGTAAGGCTTCTTCAATCTCATCCTCATTAGTCAAGCTTGGACTAGGGCCTACTGCCCATGGATTCGCAGACTCAGTTTCTGGCTGGTCCCTCTCAACCTCTTCCTAGACTGAAAGATCTGTCTCTGCCTGCCACTGCGAGTCTCTTTGGGTCACACCCTCAAAGAATTCTCTCACAAACTCCTCTTTTTCTTCCTGCCTACATGCAGCTGTCTTCTGTAATGTACAGGTTCGGCCCTCACCAAGCGTCCATGTCAGAGTCAGACATACAGTTTTAGTATTTGCTTGTACAGTACCAATGTCCATCCGTGCTTATGCCATACTGTTTTCTATAGTCCTTGCAATGAGGAATCATCAGAACATCTCTCCCTGTTTTCAACACACACACATTCACAAGAAGATTTGGTAGTGCAACATTAGCTGGTGCTCATTCACACCCATAAAGCTGTTTAAACTGTTGCATCTCTTTCAAACAACATGAAGTTTTGCTGTATTCTGACATATGCAGTTAGGACCTGCCTTTCAACTGCCCCGGAGAACAAAGAGTTAAACTTTCCATGGCCAGCATGGAATGTTCACCACGAGCTCTGTTGAAGCCCCTGTCTGCTGTTGTTTAAACTTCAACCGTCAGATTCTTTATTCCGCCTCACTGAACAGTCGCTCCGGAGATTTCTCCTTTGCTTGGTTCAAAAAAGTCGGTTGAAATGTCGTTTTTTCGGTCGGTTTCTACCAAATTGCTGTTACCGCTCAGTCGGTTCAAGTCTCTGTCTGTGGTACCATGAGTACTAGCTAGGTTTTCTGTGTAGTTTCTGTGTGGAACTTGTAAATTGTGGATCGGTTCGGCTGAACCGATCAGTTTGAGGTAAAATAAATTTGTGATTTATTTAGAGTGTGGTAACTGGTCCTTACCGGTTCTAAAAAAAAACCCGGATTTTATTATGTTTTTTCCAAGACCTGTGATATGGTCAGGAACCGATAGGGGAGTCTTGCCTGGCAGATTGCCGGAAAAAGGGTACGTTTTGGATAGGATTGGCCATATCCGAGAAACCCAAGAAAAAAACTGGGCCTACTGGGTTTCAACACTGCAGTGTGTGTGGGGAAGTCTTTGCCATGGCTGATCCCCACACAACCTGTGTTTATTGTCTGGGGTTTGACCACCCCCGATTCAGACTGCCAAATTTGTAAGAATTTTCCAAATCAACCCTGGAAAAGAGATTAGGTAGACTGAGGAAAGGGAGGCTGAGAAGTCCGCTGACCCGATGTCATAGCCCGGTTCGGTTCTGACCGAACCAGAAGGAGTGCCCTCTGACCAGGGCGATACTTCTTTGGGCAAAAGGAGAGCCGATTCTGAGGAGTCGGTTCTGGTGAAAAGGAAAAGAAAAGGTAAATTGTCCGGTTCGGACCCAGAAATTCATACTCCAACCGCCGATGAGATAGCCAAGGCGATAAGGATAGTGCAAACGCTTACTTCAGTCGGTTCCCCCGGTTCCAGATTACACTTTGGAAGAATTTTATGAACCGGAGGAGGAGGAAGGAGAGTATGAGGATGATTATGGTGATTATGAAAGTCTGGTTGTGCCTATTGACCTGGACATCTCCCCAGACAGACCTTCAGGTGTTTCTCCTCCTAGGCTTTCTGAGTCCCCTTCTCACTATATGTTTTACAAAAAAGTGGCTGAGACCCTCCAGCTTCCTGTGGAGGAAGCAGTAGAGGATCAGGAGGAGCCTGATTTTGTTGAGATGATGGACATCCCTGAGTCCAGGAGACTGTCTATTCCCCTCCACAAATCCTTTGGGAAACAGACACATAAAATTCTGAAGTCTCCTAATTCCATACTTCCTGTGGACGAACGAATGGACAAGAGGTACACTCTGTCAGGCTCAGTCACGGAGTTCCTTTTCCAGCAATGCAGCCATGCTGGGGTAGTGCAGGCTGCCTGTGATAAGGTAAATATCCCCTTGGCATCACACCCCCCAGACAAGGACTCCAGGAAGATTGATGCCATGGCAAAGAAACAATACATGGCAGCATCTTTGGGACTCAGGCAGGCTAACCATATGGCCTACACAGCTAGATACCAGAAGTCCAGGTGGGACACTGTGCTGGCTCTGGCTAAACAGGCCCCTGACCAACTTGCCAAGGAGCTGGAGCTGGAACTGGTGGCTACAGATGGGATTGAGGCATCTAAAGTACAATTTCATGCTGCTGTGGAATCCAGTGATGTTTCATCAAGAGTCATGGCTACATCTGTGGCTCTTCGGAGGATGGCTTGGCTCAGATGTACTAGCCTCTCACAGGATACCCAGGCTAAGGCCATGGATTTCCCTGTAATTGGTAATTCTCTGTTTGGGGAGCAGACCGAGAACTACATGAAAAAGATGGATGAGTACAGGACCACTTACAGGAGTGCTCAGGCCAAAGAAAGGCAAGCAACTCCTCAAAGGCAGCAGTCCAGGGGCAGGGGCAGACCTGTCCAAAGGCCTTTTTACCAAGCTCAGGCCTCCTCTTCTTTCTCTCAGAGGGGGTTCTTTAGAGGGAGAGGCAGACGGGGGATGAGCAGGCCTGCATCCACCCCTCAGCCTAAAGCCCCTGCCAAGCAGACACCCTGATGCGTCTGCCTGGGCCGATTCTCCTGTATCAGTAGGGGGCAGGCTGGCTTACTTTGTCCAGGACTGGAAGTCTCTAACATCAGACAAGTGGGTCCTGGAAGTAGTAAGCCAGGGGCTGGTTCACAGCTTCAAAAAATTTCCCAAGATGAGAACCAGATCCTTTCCACCTGCGAATCTATCAGAGACCCTTGCCTTAGAGGCAGAGGTTTCTTCTCTCCTAGCTCTCAGAGCTATAGAGAGGGTTCCCACCCTACACAAGGGCAAAGGATTGTACTCCAGGTACTTCCTAACCCCCAAAAAGACAGGAGAATGGCTGCCCATCTCCTGAACCTAAGATATCTGAACAAACACCTTTTAAAGCCAAAGTTCAAAATGGTGACTCTGGAAATTATCCTTCTCTCTCTAAGACCAGGGGACTGGCTAGCCTCTCTGGACCTCAAGGATGCTTATTTTCACATTCCCATCAGGTGCTTCCACAGAAAGTACCTCAGGTTCGAGTTGCCCTCAGGCCACTAACAATTCAGAGCAATGCCCTTTGGTCTAACATCAGCCCCAAGGGTTTTCACAAAGTGCCTGGCAGTAGTGGTTGCTTTCCTAAGGAGAAACAAGATCTCCATCTTCCCATACTTGGACAACTGGCTTATAGTAGGTCAGTCTCCAGACCAAGTCAGTCACATTTGCAAGTGACCCAGCAAGTGCTCACTTCCTTAGGATTCCTTCTCAACCTTCCACAGTCAGTTCTCGAACCAGTACAGCTCCTCACCTTCATAGGGGCAGAGCTGGATACAGTAAAGGCAAGAGCCTTCCTTCCCCTGGAAAGGGCAAGGACCCTCATGGAACTGGCCTCTTCATTCGCCCTCCAGGTGTCTCGATCAGCAAGGCATTTCCTTCAGCTTCTGGGCCACATGGCAGCTTCCACAGCAGTGGTCCAAGGAGCAAGATTCCAGATGAGGGACATTCAGTTCCACTTAAGAGCCTTCTGGTCCCAAAGAAAGGATTCCCTTACCAAACTAGTCCCAGTGACTCGAATCCTGATCCAGGCCTTGCAATGGTGGCAGGATCAGGACAATTTGAGACAAGGGGTTCCTTTTGTTACTCAGTCTCATTCAGTGATACTCACCACAGATGCTTCCCTGCTGGGCTGGTGAGCCCATTTGGGCGATCTTACCACCCAAGGACTGTGGTCACCTCAGGAACCTCTGCTTCACATCAATCTCTTGGAACTCAGAGCAGTGTTTGTGGCACTGCAAGCTTTTTCCAAGTCTGTACAGAACAAGGTGGTCCAGGTCAGAACAGACAACACCACCACCATGTGGTACATCAACAAGCAGGGAGGCACTCGGTCTGCGGCCTTGTGCACAGAAGCAATGAAATTGTGGTCCCTAGCCTATTCCCTGCAAACCTCTCTGATAGCAGTTCACCTCCCAGGGAAGGACAATGTCCTAGCTAATGCTCTGAGCAGAATATCCCAGGGCCATCACGAATGGACCCTAGATCCTCTGGTTTTGAAAGTGATTTTCTCGAGATTGGGCACTCCAGAGATAGATATTTTTGCAGCCCCAGACAATCACCAACTTCCTCTCTTTTGTTGCAGACCCCCAGTCTTGGGCTCAGTCCCCCTGGATGCTCTGATTCTGAACTGGGAAGGGACATTTCTGTATGTTTCCCTCCCCCCTTCCCTCTCCTGTTCAAAGTGTTTATCAAGATAAGGTCACAACCATGCAAAGTGATTCTGATTGCTCCAGACTGGGCCAGACAGCCCTGGTATCCCCTGTTGCTGTCCCTAGTAGTCCACCTTCTCCTGTCTCTTCCCAGGAACTACAACCTGTTGACATCCTCTCAGGGGAGGATTTGGTACCCGGATCTTCGGTCTCCCAATCTCAAGGCATGGCTCTTGAAGAGTTGGAGTTTGCAGATCTGCATCTTTCCCAGGGGGTTCTGGATATCCTTAAGGCTTCTCGAAAGCCTTCCACCAGAAAGACTTACAACTCCAAATGGAAAAGATTCAGCATTTGGTGTTCTAAGAAAAATATTTCTCCAGACTCTGCTGATATGCCTACGGTTCTAGACTGTATGATCCATCTTAATGGCCTAAGCCTCAGACCAGCTACCCTTAAAGTACATTTGGCAGCTGTTTCTGCTTTCTTGTCAGTAGGCAAGCCTTCCTCTCTATCATCCCATCCTGTGTTTTGTAAGTTTTTCAAGGGATTGCTTCACACCAATCCCCCCTTTAGGGATCCTGCTCGGGACCTTAATGTTTGCATTGCTCAGCTTATGCAACCCCCCCCTTTGAGCCTTTGTCCTCTGCAGAGCTTAAGTACTTGACTTGGAAAACTGTATTTTTGGTGGCCATTACTTTTGCCAGGCGTATCAGTGAATTGCAAGCCCTGTCAGTTGAACCTGATTTCATCTCCTTCCATAGAGATAAAGTGGCCCTAAGAACTAACAGAAAGTTTTTGCCTAAAGTGGTTTCAGATTTCCACCTCAACCAGTCTATATCTCGCCCTGTTTTCTTCACTGACCATTCCTCCTCTAGAGAGAGGAGGTTACACAGCCTGGATGTTAAAAGGGCCCTGAGCTAATACATAGAGCATACCGAGGGTCACAGGTTTGAATCCCTCCAGTTGTTCCTCACGTATGGAGAGGTTGGTAAGGGCAGACCTGCCACTAAGAGATCTATTGCCAGGTGGATTGTTTCTTGTATACAATTCTGCTATGAAAAACTGGGTAGAACTCCACCCTCAGGCCTGAGGGCTCATTCCACTAGAGGTACAGCTGCTTCCCTGGCTGCTGCCAGGGATATTCCTCTCTTAGAAATTTGTCAAGCAGCCACCTGGAAACAGTCCATACATTCACCAAGCATTACTCTGGATATCCAGGCTAGGGTGATGCTGGGGTTTGGCACAACAGTACTTCAGAGCCTGTTTCCAAAGTAGGTTCTGTCCCTCCTCCGATGAGGGTACTGCTTGGTAGTCTGCATATGTCAGAATACAGCAAGACTTCATGTTGTTTGAAGAAAAAATTACTCACCTTAGTAATGTTGTTTCTTCTAATGGAGTCTTGCTGTATTCTGACCTCCCCCCCGCCTCCCCTCTCAGAACCTAGTTTTTGGGATGTGGGTGGGCAGGAGCAGTGTTGGCACCCTAGGGGTGTCCTTTTTTCACCCTCTTTAGTTTGGGTGAGTTATTGTGTTTTGCATGTGTTTTGTTTTTGGGTTTCCTGACTTGAGTCTTCCTTTTGAAACCAAAAACCCTTTTATATAGATGTAGTTGCCAGTTGGCTAGTTTGAGTTTTACAGTTTCCACACAGAACTTCTAGTGAGCATTGCTCGTAAAGATCTGACGGTTGGAGTTTAAACAGCAGCAGACAGGGGCTTCAGCCGAGCTTGTGGTGAACATTCCATGCTGGCCATGGAAAGTTTAACTCTTTGTTCTCCGGGGCAGTTGAAAGGCAGGACCTAACTGCATATGTCAGAATACAGCAAGACTCCATTAGAAGAAACAACATTACTAAGGTGAGTCATTTTTTCTTCTTGCTGGGTTATCCAGACCCTGGCATGGAGTGGATACCCTTTCCTTTGGCTAGCCATTTTGTACTGCAAGACAACACATACTGTAAGTCTGAAGTTATTGATCTGCCTTACTGCACTCTTGACACACACAGTTTGATCTTAAAGAAAATGTCTCTCTCCTTTCTGTGCTGAAATCTGCTGCTCTGTATTTTTTTGTTTTCAATTCCAAACTTTGATAACACTGGTTGGTTTTGCTATCAGGGTTCTGCCCTAACATGGTGCTTCTCTGTTTGTTTACATTGCTTTTTGTTCAGGCCCCCCAACCCCAGCCTGGCTGCTGATTTCTCTCTGCGTCACCAACACACTCACTGTTTTGCTCTCGGTTTCTGTCTTGCACAGCACTTTACTCCATTGCTCAGTCATTTGTTATTTGACTTGAAAATCTGTTTACTCTACTTAGTCTTTAAATTCTTTACTCACACACTTAGCGACCTTGCTCAGTACTGGATTAGTTAACACAGCTTGGTTGCTTGCACTAAATTCAGCTTCTAGTTCAGTCCTTGCTCTCTTTACACAACTTTGCTTTTGTCTCACACACTTGCTTACTTCAGAAAACTTGGTTTGCTTTGCTCAAACATTAAACTGCCCGGTCTTTTGCTTTTCTGCCGGACATTCACTGCAGTACTTACTGAAGTAGCTGGTTCCCTCCTGATGCTGCGGCCTGCCACCGATTCAACTGTACTTTCTTTGCTTCTGCCTAACGATTTCCACAATGCACACACCAGCGGTAGCTACTGGAGCGATCGCCATACGGGAGAAGCCTGATTCAAAAGTCTTTACACGTTTAGTTACTTTTAGCAAAAGAAGTCCAAAGTCAGCCACGCCACTACTGCTCAGCACGATGCTTTGGACACTGTCTCTCTTTCTCCTCGAACACTGAGCAAGTCCACAGAGCTCTAGCCAAGGGGTGTTGATTTCGTGCCAGGGCCAATCACTAGAAGTCATGCAAATGAGCTGGAAGCTCTCTCTTTCGCTTCTCCTTGCACACTGCTATCTTCAAGCCGGGGAACAATTTTAAACATGCAAAAACAAACTTTTTTCCTCTACTTGGATTTTCACAGTTTGGAGCACTTTTACGGCAATTTAAGTACATGTTTGCACAATTCCTTTAGTGGCTCCAACACTGTAGTCCACAAGCACTTGAAAACATTTGTAGTCCACAGAAATAAATGTTCTTTTGCCCAAAAATCACAGGAACTGTGCAGTTTTGATAATTTAACATATTTTTATGAAAAGCATGTCATTTTTTTATTTTTTGCTCCCACACACTTCCCCAGCCCACCACTCCTTCAGGTCCACGTAACTCCCTTATGCCCGCCGGTCTCACCCCTGCTGCCTCACTCCTCCAGTCATGGCCCCATGCGCCCCAGCACTAATCCTACTGGAAGGCCCCCCCCCCAAAAAAAAGGGGTGTTAGAGAGGAGATGTTTACTGGTACGGTGCCCCCAGGGCAGACACGGGGGGGGGGTGGAGGTGTGCTCTGGGGACCACGGCATAGGGGGAGGAGCAGCCATCATGTAGCAGGGCTGGACGGGCCAGTTTTCTGTCCCCACTTACCCGCATTGGTGCTGCCGCAGCATGCATTCTGAGGGGAGATGCCTGGCAGTGTGAGCGTACCCACACTGCCTAGGATGTCACTTCAGCCCACCTTCAGGAGCTGCTAGAGGAGCGGTACAGCACCCTCCTGCACCCTCCTCTGGGAGGGAAGCATCCAGAGGACAATCTAAACCGCTTCCTGACTGCATCCGCTCCTGTCCTGGGCTCAGGGCGTGAACTCAGGTCGCCAGCATGCCGAGCGAAACCCCATCGATCAGCACCACAGAGCCGGCCAAAGCATGTCATTTTTAAGTTTAAATTGCTAATGATTTACTGCATGCAGTGAGAATTAATTGGTTTAGTTTAGGCATGCAGTAAATGTGACTGGCAAGTAAATATGAAATGTGATAATGTTAACTTATGTCAAGAAAATAATTTTCTTTTGTCTTGCAGGTGTCCCTGAGCACCCTGAAACGCATATTTGCCACTGTGGAAAGGAGTGCTCTTCCTACACGGAGTTCAAGGCCCACCTCAGTACCCATGCTCAGAGCCAGCTTTCAAGCCAAGGACAGGAGAGTAGGCACAAAGAGAGGCAATGGATGTGTTCTATGTGTCCAAGGGCCTTCACATCATCCTTCAAACTCAATGTCCACCTCATGGGCCACATGGGAATGAAGCCCCACAAGTGTGAGTTCTGTAGCAAGGCTTTCTGTGATCCAAGTAACCTCCGGACACACCTCAAAATACACACAGGTAAAAAAGCAAGTTGAACTACCAAGGTTTTTTTTTTTTTTTTTTTTTTTTAAGTAAATATGTTGTGACATAGATGCATTATTACATTCTTTTGTGTAGTAATATGTCCTGCAGAGTCACTCATTGCAGTAAAAGATTTGCAGTAAGGGCATGCTTTGGAGTTGCTGTCCAACCTTCCAGTATATTCACCACCTCCTTGTCATTATGCTCCAGGCTAGTTGTCCCTTCTGCTAGAGGAGGTTCAGTCACTTATACACAAGTGGGCTATCAAACCCATTCCTCCCCAAGAGAGAAACAAAGGTTTCTCTTCCAGATTCTTTTTGGTTCTCAAGTAGACAGGAGATCTGATCCTGCACTGGACCTGAGACCTAAACCTGCACATCGAATACAGAAAGCTTCAGATCTTGTCTCTTCAGGCTGTAATCCCCCTGCTGCAAAAGGGGGATTGGCTTTGTGCCCTGTACATGAAGGGCACATACCTTCATATCAAGATTTGCAAGTGTCATAGGCAGTACCTCTACTTCCTGCTTGAGGGCAGCCATTGTCAGTTCAGAGTCTTGCCCTCTGGCTTATCCTCAGTACCACAGGTACTGTATTTACCAGATGCTTAGCAGTTGCAGCAGTGGCCTTCAGGAGGGACGGGCTTAATGTCTTCCCATATCTGGATGACCTCCAGGGACATGATTTTGTGTACATTGTCGAGAGCAAGACAATTGTTTGAGGAATGGGTGTTATAGAGTACATACCAAAATCCATATTCATTGTTGGTAGCTCCAAAATATTGTGCGGTGCTAGACACAGCAGTGGACAGTGCTTTTCTGCCTGCAGAGAGGACAGAGGCCCATACTGCTGAGGCCCATTTGATACACTGAAGTCACAATCTGTCAGCTCGGATGATGTTTTGTCTGCTGGAGCTGATGTCTGTGGCCGTCATCACATTTCCCTTTCCTCGGCTCCACGTGCGCATACCGCATTGGACTCTCCATGTACAGTGGCACCAGCTGACAGACAAGGTGGAACAAATGGTCCTCGTCTTGTCCGCTCTTTGCCATGGACTAGTATGGTGGATGGGATGGTCCGCCAAAACCTTTTACAGGGCATTCCATTCTTTTTCTTTCCAGCTCACATGTTGATCTTCACAACAGATGCTGCAGGGTCCATCTGGGGTGCCCTTTTCTTGTCCTGTCAGACCCAAGGGTCATGGACCGATCTGGAATCAGATCTCCATATCTATGTCCTGAAGATGAGGACTGTTCTGCTTGGTCTCTGGGCTTTCAAAGAGCATCTTTATCCCGGTCCCTTGCTGATTTGGACAGACAAAGTCAGTGTCATACACTACATAAACAAGCAAGGGGGCAGTCACTCTTATCCCCTGTTCAGGGAAGCAGTGAGAGTATGGTACTGAGTAATGTCTCATGGACTTCAGTTGTCTGACGTGTTTCTACCAGGTGTCCAAAATATCTTGGCAGATAAATTAAGCAGGCGTTAGTCCCTGGTGCACAAATGGTAGCTGATGACCTCTGTGGTACACGGCCTATTCACAAGATTTTTTGCATACCCACACAATACAAACCTGCCACATTTCTGCTTGCTCACGCCAGGGCCTGGAGTTTTTGGGTGAGACTCATTGTCCCTCTTCTGGCAAAGGAAGGTTCCTTTCCATCTTTGTTCTGATCCCTCTCATACAGTGGGTTCAGCTCTAGCTGCATATAGAACTTGCCACCCCAATAGTGGTGGCTCCCTCCTGGCCTTGCCAGATTTGTTTTCTACTTCTGCAGCATCTGGCAGTGGAGCCTCCTATTTAACCCCCTTTTTTGGGGTCTGTTTTCCCAGTCTAAGTGGTCCCTGATCCATCCAGACCTGGGGTCTCTGCATCTGTATGCCTGCTTCTGAAAACATAGCCATTGCCCATTTTGGGATTTCACCCAAGGTGGCTGATGTCTTGTTGGCAACTAGAAAGCCTTCAATGAGACACACACCTACTCTTTAAAGTGTAAATGCTTTTCCATATGGTGTACTTCAAGTTCAGTGGCTTCATTTACATGTCCTGTCAATACTCTCCTGGACTACATTCTGTCTCTCTCCGGTCTCCAGTACTCATTCATTAATGTGCACTTGACTGCCGTTTTGGCTTTCCATATCCCTATTGATGGGCGTACAGTGGCACAACCAGAGATGACCCATTCTTTTCTAAAGAGTATTCTGCACATGCGTCCCCCAGTTCATAAATTGGTTCCAATTTGGGACTTGAATTTCATACATGAGAAATTGAGCTTGGCTCCGTTTAAGCCTGCTGCAGCCTGTGAAATGCATTTCCTTTCATGGAAAACTCTGTTTTTGGTTGCCATGACTTCTGCTTGTAGGATTTCTGAGCGTCAGACTCTGATGCATGATCCTCTGTATTTGAGTCTTCCACAAGGACAGGGTGTCTGTGGAGCAGTCCTCGTTTTACCAAAGGAGGTCTCTTGATTTTACATTCAGTCATACCATACACTTTCCTTTTTATTATCCAAAGCATGCTGACGGGTGGGGCATTGCTCCATACTCTTGATATACATATTACTTTCTATTTTTAGCTTGATCGCACGAAGGACTGCAGAAAGTCCTCTCAGCTTTTTGTTTCATTCACCCTTCGGAAAGCGGGCACCCCGTGTCTAAACAGTGTCTGTTCAAATGGCTGGCTGACTGTATTTTGTTTTGTTACAGGAAGCATGGTAAGTAACCTCCTGGCAGAGTGTGTGGCCACTTTACGTGTAGTATGGCCACTTATTTTCAGAATGTTTCTGCTGTTGACGTATGTGCTGCTGCCACATGAATCACTGTGCATAGTTTCACTTAAGCACTACAGTCCAGACATCGTTTCTCATGGATGTGCTGGCTTTGATCCTGTCATGCTGCAAGGCCTTCTGTCCTAATATCATTCAGACTTTGCCATCCTCCCTGGGGACATTTAATACTACTTGGGAATTGTTCTAAAGGTGTGGCCCAGTGGAGGAGATATCTTCGATGAAGATACAACAGTTACTCACTGTAACAGTAGATCTTTGAGAGAGTGTCCTCCATTGGGTCACAGCGCATCCACCCACCTTACCCCTTACTGAGGTAAAAGTTGGCAGGTTTGTCCAGTGCCATGTTTGGAGGTATCCAGCCTTACGTTTACATAGGGCTGGTTTATTTCTTCTGGAGTGTGATACAGACAAGGCACACTGATGAGTCCTGGTAGGACGAAACGGGTGTCTGTCTTTCTGTTTGCACCCTTTGCAGATTGTGTGAGAGGCCTTTTTTGCACCATGCATTCTTGCTTAAAGCTGAACTAGCCGAAAATTTCATAGCGATTTGCATATACATCTCATGTTTTGCATTATGGTGGTATTTGTAATTTTGTAGTTCTTTGAAACTTAGCTTTATTGCCAGCCTCCTTTGGAAGGTAACCCTTGCTTCAGTGATTCTGCACTGAGATTCTTTGTCTTTGGTTTATTCTGTTGTGCTCTCTGTATGTGGAGAAATTATTTCTTTAATAAACAAGCAAGCATTGCTTTAAAATTCGATTTGGCTTATTATTAAAGATGTCAGTGGTGGTTACCAGCCCTCCACCTCACAGTGCTTGAGTGCAGTACTTTTTTGTATTTGGTTAGTTTTGGGTTGCACATCCCGTATCTGCACCAGCTCGGTGTCTGGCGCAGGTTTGTTTGAATTGTCTTTCTGTTGGTACTCTTTGCAAATTGTGTGAGAGGCCTTTCGGCACCATGCATTCTTGGCTTAAAGCTGAACCAGCCTAAAATGTCGTGGTGATTTGCATATACATCCCATGATGGTGGTATTTGTAATTTTGTAGTTCTTCAAACGTTGGCTTTGTTGCCAATGCCCTTTGGGGGCTAACCCTTGCTTCAGTGCTTAAGCACTGAGGCTCTTTGTCTTTATATTTACTACGTTTGCAGTCCCATGCCTCTCCTTGTGTGTCTCATACTGGTTTGGTCTCCTGGTTCCTGATGGTATGAGGCTTTCCAGACTTATCTCCAGCATGGAACAGAGGAACAGTGGGGCTGCCCATGATTATATAGGTGCCAATGTTGCATGTCATTGTGGGCAGCCCCCACCTAGCAACAGTCTCTAAGTGGTCCTGATGCCGACAGCTTACAGTTCCAAAGGTGTAGCCCAAAGGAGGAGATTCTCTCAAAGATCTGCCGTAATCATGAGTAAGTGTTCTCTATCTGCTGTGCATAGGTTGGACACTGAAGCTTACGCTCAGCCTGAGCAGGAGGCTTCCATAAACATGGTTCAGTGTGTCTTATTGCCTGTGGCTTCAACTTCACAGCCACATAAGTCTTTGGTTTGCTTGTTTTGACCCATCTAAATAAGGTGGCCTTGGAAGCTGTTTGGCCTTTCAGAGCAGTGTCAGATAAGACAAAGAGACTAGGTGGTGCTCTCTGAAATGATTGTGCTTTTATGAGGTACATCTTGACCACTGTCCGTACATCTAAGTTGTTTAACTGCTTTTTCCTGTCACTAACTGACTTTGGATAAAAGGAAGAAAGATTAACCTCTTGGTTAATGTGGCTCTGTTGGTATTTTCAGAAGAAAAGAGGGCACCATGGCCAAAAACTACCTTATCATGGCAGAGCCAGGTAGGGCTCCTTGCATGAGAGAACTTGCAGCTGTCCAGTTTGTCTAGCTGAGCAGATTGTGACTAGCTAACAGTCTTTATTGAACAAATATCATTTGAAACATGTGGGGAGAGCTTCGATAGGAGGTTCATTGAGTGCATTAAGGACCGCAGTGAAATACCTTGGCGGGACCAGGGATCTGTTGAGCAGATTTGTTCTGCTGATTGCATTAAAAGACCAGCTTATGTCCACATGACTACCTAACGAAGACCTCTCGCATGATCTAAACCACTGCTCTGAGTGCTGAGACTTGAACTGGAAGGGTACTGGGGGATAGGTTTTTGCCTACATCTTCCTGGAGAAAACTAGTATTTGAGCAGAGACTTTTTTTTGGTCAGATTCCTGGCCACTTAGTCCAATCTGTGAAGGTCGACAAGACCCTATTGTAGGTTATAGACAAAGACTGATCGTCTTTGAGGATATTTCTTTCATCAGACCACACCTTTTCAATTATACCGACGTCATCACTAGGACCATATGGAAACTTTTGCAAGCCAGGGGCTGCCAATTACGACATCCTGCACCAGTGTCTACATAAAGCGTGGGAGGCCCGACCTCTCCTCCGTTATGTCTTCAATTTCTTATTTTTCACAAAAATAAGTATTTACTATTGTAGTATGTTAGCGACAACACCATCTGCTGCTGACAGTGCCGTCATTGCTTTTACAACTTCGGAGTAAGTGCAGAGTAAAGCTTTCTGGCGTACTCTGCTGCTCAGGCCTCTCACACTTGGATCGCCTGTGAGAGCCACTGGGCTTGCGTGTCCGCCACCAGATGATGATGAACTGAATGTACCACTGACTGAATTGTGGTCGCCGATATCAAACCTCCAACATCATCTCGACCTATCCTGAAGATTCTGGTCGCTGCTATGCCTCTTGGTTACCTCCTTTACCCATGTCGCCGACAGCCAAGGTGATGGTGACAGTAGATAACCCAATTGTCAACCATGCACAAAGGTCGGGGTTTGGTTTAGGCACTACCGGGCCTATTTAAACTTTTTATTTATATTTTTATACCATACAGTACAAGAATTTCACTCGGAACAGAGCATACAGCATGTTTCCATGCTAAGTTGATAGTAGACTATAGCAGTCAGTGTTACCTTTGTTATAAGATATAAGGGAATATCAGACATTATTCCAGAGTTATACAGAATGGCTTTGTGCTGCTAATGCCTTAAACTTCTATAACCGTGATAAGTTTTATACAGTGAGAGAAACGGTTATATGAGCTTTTGTTTAAAAAAGCCTATAAGTAAAGCAAAGAAAAATTTCCCCTCTGTTTGCTCCCATAAGCCTATTCAGTGAATAACATACTATTTATATAACTTTCCTACCTCTGCCTATCAGAAATAAGTCTAGGAGAATTTGTAATATTTACTCTAGAAGTAGGTCTTCACCTACTGAAAAGAATGAGGGTCCGGAACAATCGGTATCAGGAACACCATTTTAACTACTGTATATACAGCACCGATTAGAAGAACGTTATATTCATGCTTAACTGGACAACATTAGAGACTTAATTGTCCACAGGGGGGAAAAAAAATACAGATGTAATTTTAAATTATGCTTAATCAGCATATCATACAGTCCAGAAGTCCAAAAGATACTGTTCACTATTCATTGAGTTCTGTGGAAAAGTTCCATAGTGCCATTTGCAGTCTCCTCCATACATTCCCCAAATCAGTCCCCAGAAATTTTAGCATTACCTGCAAATTTAACTTAAAACTGAACAGATGACCCAACTCAAAAGTCCTTTTTTCAGTCTCTTCTTTGCCTTCCGACTCTGAGGACATCTCTGTCTCTCTCTCTCTCTCTCTCGGGCTGCCTTTTCTACCTTGAGCGTTTCAGTCATTTTCCTGGCCTCTTTAGGGTCAGTATAGATGTACGTTTTCCGCCCGATGTTCACATGAAGTCGTCCTGGCATCAGCATGCTAGTAGGGATCTCCAGATCACGGAATTGCCACCACACTGCATCAGAACCCTTTCTTTTTGTTCGGGTTGCATAGGAGAGGTCTGGGAATAACATTACCTGGGACCCATTGATGTGCAGATTCCTCTTGGCTCTGGCAGCTTGCAGGATTCGATCTTGAATCACTGATAATATTGTGACCACCAGGATAGTACGGTGCTCTGATCTCTGCCCAGTGGGTCTCCGTGGTGTGATTCGGTAAGCTCGGAGGATAAGGTCATGGAGGTCTGGTCCATAGGTCTGATCGAGCCAGGATATAATAAATGCTCATAAGTTATCACCCCTCCATATTCTCGGGGATTACAAGTACCCGAACATGTGAGGCCCTCACTGTATTTTCGAGATGCTCCAACCAAGTTTGTAAAAGGGCATGCTTTTTCACACGTCGCCGCTGTGGCCAGCGCTTTGTCTGAGTTTTTTTTCAGCACTTGCTGCTGCTTTCCCCAGGCCTTCTGTACGTTGCTTCGTAGCCAGCATACGATCGTGGTAAGAGTCTTTTTTTGTCCATATGTTGGACCGTTTTGGTGAGGGTCGAAAGAGCCCACTGGAGCAAGTCAAGTGATGCCGAGTGGTGGGAGTCCTTGTTGGGCTCCTCCAACGCATGCTCCGAAGATGCTGTCAGTGCCTTTGCGGCCCCGCCATGAGGCGAGAAGAAGTTGGCTTTATTTTCTGAAGTTTTCCACCCCATGATAACAAATTCCACTTCTAGCAATGTACAAACCTTCAGTAGTAGAGTATGTTTAGTTCTACTTCACCAAATAGGTTATAAGTCTATTTTCTTTTATATTTAAACAGCAAGCTTGGGGAGCTCTCTGAAAGAGTGTCTTGATGGCTGAGCAGCTAGCCACGCCCCTACTGGGCCTATTTAGACAGTACATTGCTGTTGTCACCGTGTAACTCCTGCCTTTGACTTGCAACTCCCCCGACCGTCAGTCAGACACCAAGGTTGGGGCCTGGCTTCAGCAATACCATTCCTATATGGCCTGTATATTGCCACCAGGCAATACCTGGCGTCTGCTTCTGTTCTCTCCCCCGCCCCCCACTGTTGTTCAGACACCAAGGCCAGGGTTTGGCTTCAGTTGTACGGTGCCTATACAGCTGGTTCATTGCCGGGTCATCGCTGACATCTGCTTGTGCCCCCCCAACCCCGTGATCAAACACACAGCCAGTGCTTGGCTTAAGTACTGCTGCACCTCAGAGGCCAGTACATTACCGTCGTCGATGGGTTCAAGCCCGACGTCAGCTAACAGATCCCTAACTGTCGACCTGACTTCATGGTCGGGGTTTGCATTCTGTCTAACCATGCCTGTACAAATCGTATTTTCTTGGCATGACTGGGTTGTTACTCATCAACTAGGGACGCATGATCCCCTAAGACGGACGGCGGCGCGGTGTACACAGTGCTGGACGTTGTTGTGGCAGCTATATCACATACACTCACAGGCTTACCTGTGCATCTTGTTCTGCTGTTGATGGGAGTTGCTGCATTGCAGGACCAGTCGACAACTCCTGCCAGTACACTCAACATACCTCCTTATTTTGCGGTTGTCGCTGGAGCAGTTTTATATTCCCATTCATCAACTGTGACATTAACACGGATGCATAGCTTCTCATGATATGAAGGGGGACTCTGATTATAAGGAGGATTACACTGTACAGCAGATATTATCTGTCTGTACAGGGGTTTACGATATGGTGGAGGACATTGCTACCTGAAGGAATTTCATGGCGTTTTGGAGGGTGCCCAGTACACTCTCAGTAGTTCTTCTTTCAGTATCTTAGAACAGAGAGCAGGAAACCACCTTTGCAGACTGACATGTACTGTACTGTACATAAACCTGCCAGCTGTTCATTAAATTCTGTTAGGAACTGGTATTATGTTCCGGCCCACACAGTGCTGTTAGGGTTGCCC
This sequence comes from Neoceratodus forsteri, assembly GCA_016271365.2. Lineage (NCBI taxonomy): Eukaryota > Metazoa > Chordata > Ceratodontiformes > Ceratodontidae > Neoceratodus > Neoceratodus forsteri. The sequence continues at coordinate 1,515,385,977 of CM028131.1, forward strand.
ACAGCACGGTAGGGCATCTACCAACACTCTTCCTTTATCTCCGGTTATGGAATTCAGGAGAGGGGATACAGTATAGCCATGACAGCATCTACCCATGCATTACATGGGCCTGCATTTTATAAATTGCCAGGCTTTGTGGGAGGCCACTCTTGCAAGTAGGCAATACCTTCCTTTCTTCACACTGAGCTGGATCAGTATTTCGTCCACTCTGTTTATGAAGTCTTAAGTGATCTTGCCAGGCAACAGTGCTAGTAGCAGTGATCTGCATAATGCCCTTTTTCCCATAGGGCAGTTGTTTTTCCAAATTATGTCCCAGATGAAAACAGGCTTGTGAGCTGACATGTTGACAAACCTTCATATGCCTACATACATGCAGGTTTACCTGTACTGGCCGTCCAGCCTCCTTACCCACAGGGTAGGAGTGGTAGTCAGTTTCATTAACCATGCCATTGAATGGTTACAACTTATTCACTAAAGAGCCTTAGACTCAGCTACCTCTGAGACAGGGGCACCAAGGGTTTCACTTCAGATGCTTCCTAGTCCCCAAGTGGATATAAGTTTTGAGGCCTGTTCTGGATCTCAGGAGGACCTAAACTTCCTCACAGAATACAAGGAGTTTCAGAATGTTTCTCCAGAAGATCTCCTTCCCCTGATATAAACAGGGAACTGGATATGCTCCTGGCATATGGAAGATGCCTGTCTTACTATCAGACTCAGAAAACCTTACAAGAAATAGCTGTGGTTACTGCTCGAGAGGGGGCGTTACTAATTCAGGATATTACCCTGTGGCTTGTCCTCTGAATCACAGACCTTTACCCTGGGCTTGGCAGTAGTACCAGCAGCCCTTTGCAGGAAGGCCTGTATGTATTCCCCCTCCCCCGATGGCGGCTCTTAAAAGCCTACTCTAGGGATCACCTGCTATAAACTTTAGCTCAAACCAGAAGAGGTCTGATGCCCTCAGGGTGTCAGTCAACATACCACAGTCTGTACTGACATCTGCCAATGCCTGCAGTACATAGGGGCAGTCTTGGACATGGCTCAGACCGCTGTATTTCTGCCTGCTAGACAGAGCAGAATGACTAATTACAGAAGCACAGTTGGTATCGGACTACTGTTATGTCCCGGCACAGCCTTTTCTACACCTTCTGGGCCTCGTGGCAGCAGCCATTGTCATAGTGCCACTTATCAGATTGCATATGGGAATGCCACAGTGGACTTAGAGAGTCCAGTGGGACCACCCCATAGATGCTTCAGCCCGGAAGGTTCTCGTAACGTCTCCTTTACACAGAGCACTGACGGGGTGGATGGAACGCCATAATCTGAAATAAGGTGTCCCTTTCCTACTTTCTAACCCAAATCAGATTCTCACTCCGAATGCTTCGAGATCCAGGTGGGGAGCCCCCCCCCGGGCCTCTTCAGATATAAGGCCCTGATGGAATGCACATTGATTATTAATGTCCTGGACATGAGCGCAGTCCTATATGGACTCCAGACATTTCAGGAGTACTTGTCCTTAGGCCCTCTGTTAGTACAAATACACAATATAGTAGTACACAAGGGGAGACTTATTCATGCCCGGTATGCAGGGAAGTGATGAGAATTTAATGTTGGGCTCTGGAATATGTTTGTTTGTTTGTTTGTTTATTCGCTTAACGGGTAAGCACACTGGAAACAAGTTCCTTTTACAGGTGCGACCCACATATATTGCATACAGACAATACATAATCAAACATACATATACAATGCAGCAAATTGCAGACAAAAATGTCTTTGTTACGTATAAAATTCATAAAAAAAATTCATAAAAAACAGTTACAATTAAATTGAGATTCAAATACATCCTTAATGCATCGGCAAACTTTTGACAGAACACAACCATCTAATATCTTGAGGAATTTCATTCCAAATAAATGGAGCAATATAAGCAAAGGATCTTTGTCCACTTTTAGATTTCATAAAAGGAATCTCAAGAAACCTACTGTCTGACCTATGTCTAGAATAATGACCATCAATATATGGTCTCAAACTTTGAAATACTATGTGGAATTCAGAGTCCATAACTTTATATATGAACTTGGCCACACAGTATTGGAAATTTAATGAAACCGGTAACCAGCCCATTTCTTTCAAAATCACACAATGATGAGATGACTTAGAACAATTTAAAGCAAACTTAGCTATCAAGTGAAGTAAAGTGGATTTCTTTGAAATCACTGTCGCAGAAGCAGAATATAGTCTAGAACTGTCAGCATTACATGTTCAAGGTGTCTGAAGCATCTTGGCAGAAACACTATAATGGTCCCAGTCTAGGATGCACGAGCTCGGACTGCTGACCTCGGTGGTGGTTGACTTCTTCACAAGATGGGGTTGTTCAGAGTTGCACCATTTTGCATCCCAGGACAAGGCAACACTACTACGCTTTTTGCTCGCTCGTTCCAGGGCCTGAAGCTTTTTGATAAGACACATTATTCCTCTCCTGGTTCTCATTACCTTTCTATAGTCTCAACCGATTTGATATCCCCTGCTATAACAGCTGGCAGTGGAATCCCCAATACCTCTGCCTTTGTACTGAGGTATTGGGGATACCTTTGTACAGAGGACCGGTTGTCGCAGGAACATGACTCTTTGGTCCATTTGGACCTTCAGTCCTCACATCTAAATTCATAGCTTATGAAGCCACAGCATACGTTGTCAGGGCATGAAATTCGTGAAAAAAAAAACAAAAAGCACATGCCCACTAGGGCATGTAAGCAGTACAAGTACATGCCCAGGAAACTTTTTACATGCCACCCATTTTTTTTCACATAATTTTGGTTTCATCGTAATAGTTTGTCAGCTTGTAAATAAACAGAAATATAAAAAAATTAAACTGGATCTTACTTCGAGAGACAGCTCTTGCAGCAGGTTACACCATTGGGACTGAAGCTGGCAGGCGCCAGGCCCCACGGAAATTTTCTAGCTAGCGGGGACCACCTCCGACATCGGTCCCGCTCCCGACGTCAGGCATAGTACATAAGGAGGCGGTCCCCAGAATCCCCAGTTCTTTTCCCGCTGTCGACTCGCCAGCATCGGCCTCTAGGTTTCTAGGTCTCTACCTAGCGCACGACGACTTAGAACTTCAGGTGTTTCTACTAAACTAATGTCCTCTCCAACTCCTTCATCTAAGGGACACCTTTCAAAGTGTGCCTGCGGAAAACGGATTCCTTTGAAGGATCCTCATTCTTCCTGCGTGCAGTGCTTAGGCCCGGACCACGACACCAAGGCCTGCACTTTTTGCCAAGGGTTCAATAGCCGCACCAGGATCCACCGTCAGAAGGCACTTCAGGCATACCTGTTAGAAGAGAAACTTAGCAGGATGGACAAAGAACCTTCCTCCAGGGGTGATTCTTCTTCCAAGGCCCATGAACACCGGGACAAACACCGGGAGAAAGCAAGGTCCAGATCTCCGAACCGGGCCTCGGACTTGTGTTGCTCAGGCTCCACCCGATCTGACTGCTCTCCCTCCAGGGCTCATTCTCAGCCCCCTCTGGTCAAAGTCCAGGCTTCAGGCGGTTCTTCGACTCTTCAGCCCATCAAGACTTCTAGGCCCTCGACTTCCTCATCGACCCGACGTCGGGACCCCAACTCCAGATTGGTCCCCCAGCCTCCCAGGGGTGGGGTCCGGATCCACCATCCAGGAAGACTAAAGATGTGACATCCCTTAAGCGGACGACTGACCCGACGTCGGCCAAGCACCGAAGTCAGCCAGGTGTTTGCTGGAGCCGAGGACATTGGCCAAGCACCAGATGCCAGCCGGGCGTTCGCCGGACCCGAAGTCGGCCAAGTGACCGTCTGCTTCACCGGAGCTGAAGACCACCCCCCAGTCACTGGTGGACACAGTTCACAGGGATTCCAGGAGGAGGATGCGACATTGCCTGAAGACCAGGCGGGCCACAGAGGATGCTGGGCTCTGGCAAACCTTGCTCACCCTCAGTATCACCCTTTCAATGACCCCGACACCTGACCCCGGCGACAGACCACCGGTGCCAGGCCTGTCATCGGGCATGAATATACAAGAGGTAAAGGATCTCTTTACTTTTTGGTAAGACACCATCCATAAAGACGTGGTCCCAGTAAAACCTCCTCTCTTCCACCTACTCCTTCACCTCCTACGTCCCCCTCCTCCACCACAGGGGCCAGCAGGATGACCACCAACCCCTATGGAGCAGACTCCACCTCCTAGGGGTAGATCCAAGGATCGGAGAAGGCCTCCCTCAAGATCTCCATCAGGGTCTCCCAGCCCCAAGCGACCCAGACGTCGTCGGTAAACTCCGTCAGGGGAGGACTCCAGATCGGATACCTCTGAATACTCCAGATCTCTTTCTCCACTCAGCATTCCATCACCTGACCTGCCCAGGTCTCCTCCGGTTGATCCCTCTTTCTCTGAGATCATGAGGCACATCCAGGACAACATGGGATGGGATGCTGAAGACCTCGATCCTGAAAGACAGCGCCTTGCCCGTTATCTTCGGCAGAAAGATCCAAAGCCTGTGGTAGTGCCACCCTTGGTGGACAACTTCACAGATGTCACCAAGGCTGCGTGGAAGCGTCCGCAATCCACTCCCGTTGTGCCAAAGAAAGTTGACCTCCTGTACAAGGCCCTGAGAGAGGACCAGTACTTGGCTCAACAACCTCTGACTCCCTGGTCATTACGGCCTCACATGACCGGTCCCAAAGACCGCAGCACATGAGCACACAGCCACCAGACCAGGAATACAAACAGCTGTATGCCCTGGGCTGGCGCATGTATGCGGCTGCTACATGCTCCATCTGTTCCCTAAACTACCTATCTCACATGGTACTGTTTCAGAATGCCCTGTGGGAACAGGGCCAGGACTTGGTCGATAAATTACCGGATGGCGATCAGAAGGCCGAGCTCCTAAACCTCTTCCGCAGAGGGTCTGATGTGGGTACCCAAGTGCTACGAGCCGCATATGATTCTGCGGACTCATCTGCCAGAGCTGCAGCTTCAGGCATCTGTCTCCGGAGACGCTTTTGACTCCATGTCTCCGGTTTTACCTCTGATGTACAGAAGAACATTCTTGACATCCCTTACAATGGCGAACTACTTTTTGGTGAACCCTCTGAGAAGGTTATCACCAAACTCCAGGACGCTGGGAAGGCAGTCATGTCTATACAAGCCATGTACAGCTCAAGACCTGGTTCCTTTCGTAGGAACCAGAGCTGTTTTCGCAGCCAGCAACAAAGGCAGCAGCCACGTTTCAGCCAGCAACAAAGGGGCACTTTTCAACATAAAGCCCAGACTAAGTCATCCCCAGGCAGAGGCCAGCGCTACACTAAACCGGCTCAGCCTGCCGGAACCAGTGCTGCCACAGCATGACTTCTTCCCGGTCCCCGGCCCTCCTCTGGATCAACAGGCACAAAAGGTCGGGGGTCGCATCGCTCGCCACTTTTTAGGGTGGCAGTCGATTACCGCCGACCAGTGGGTTCTCCAATTGGTCAAGAAAGGCCACTTCATAGAATTTCTCGACCACCCACCGTTAAGACCCCCCCCCAACTGCTTTCCCGTTACTCAAGTCAGCACGCCCTGCTCATACAGCAGGAGGTGCTCGCGCTTCTTGTAAAAGAAGCTATAGAGCACGTACCACGGAACCAGAGAGATGCAGGTTACTATTCTCACTTCTTTCTGGTTCCCAAGAAAACAGGGGACCTCTGTCCGATACTGGACCTCAGCGACCTCAACACATCGGTCCTGTACAAACGCTTCCGCATGGTGATCCTCCCAGGTCTGATTCCCATGCTCAAGCAGGGCACTTTTCTAGCATCCTTGGACATGCAGGATGCTTACCTGCATATACCCATAGCTCAAGCACACAGGAAGTTTTTGTACTTCGAGTTTCAGGGTCACCATTATCAGTTCCGAGCCCTCCCCTTCGGACTGTCATCGGCACCTCGGGTATTCACGAAGTGCATGGCGGTAGTAGCAGCGACTCTGAGGAGACAAGGCCACTATGTGTTCCCCTACCTGGACGACTGGCTTCTTATGGCGTCCTCTCGGGAAGCCGTGATGTCCGCCATTCATTGTACTCAGTTTCTGTTCGAGACGCTGGGCATCATTATCAATCAGGAGAAGTCACACCTGGTTCCGTCTCAGATTCTGCAGTTCATAGGAGCAGTTCTGGACACTGTCCAGGGGAAAGCTTTTCGACCCCAGGACCAAGCGGAACACATCAGATCCCTCATCAGGGACATCTTGGCAAAGACGACCGTCCCAGCCAGATTGGTCCTTTGCCTGCTCGGACACATGGCTGCGGCCATTGCAACAGTCCCGCTAGCCCGTCTCCACATGCTGGTGACCCAGTGGATGTTACGGGTCCAGTGGGATCAAAAGCAAGACCATCTGCAGCTCCCAATTCGGATCACGAAGGCTGCAATCTGGTATTGGCAATGGTGGCTAGATTCGAGGAACCTCTCGGTGGGGGTTCCCTTCACTGCGTCGTGTCCGAATGTAATGCTCTCCACAGACGCCTCAGGGCTCGGATGGGGAGCACATCTAGATGTTGTCTGGTCTCTGGGCCTGTGGACAGCCCAAGAGACTCATCTTCACATAAACATCCTGGAAATGAGAGCAGTTCTTTACGCCGTGCAGGCTTTCCTGCAGGCAATCGGAGATTCCACCGAGTACTCTTCTGTTACAAACAGACAATTCCGCGGTGATGTATTACCTCAATAAACAAGGAGGTACCCATTCCTACCCGCTTTGCAGGGAGGCCATGAGGGTGTGGGATTGGGTTTTACAACATGGCGCAAACCTCATTGCTGTTCATGTACCAGGAGTGGACAGTGTCATCGCAGACAGCCTGAGTCGCTCTCAGGCCAGAGTCCACAAGTGGGAACTACTCCATAAAGTAGTAGAGGGTCTGTTTCGCAGATGGGGTACACCAAAGTTAGACCTTTTTGCGTCCCTATCCAATGCAGAACTGCCTAATTTTTGCTCGCTAGATCCAGGGCCTGGTGTTTTCTGGTGAGACGCGTTGTCCCTCTCCTGGGCGGGCAGATTCCTCTATGCCTTTCCCACCTTTCCATTGATCCAGAGGGTCCTTTTGAAACTTCGCAGAGAGCAAGCGACGCTGATACTCATCGCGCCATTCTGGCCTAGGCAGATCTGGTTCTCTCTACTACATCAGCTGTCCCGGGAACCTCCGGTGCCTCTGCCAATCAGCTCTCACTTGCTGTCTCAGGAGGCGGGCTCCTTGGTCCATTCGGACCTTTGTTCCCTGAACCTGCATGCTTTGCTCCTAGAGACATAGCCATTATGCGAGACGGGGTCTAGCAAGAAGTAGCTGACGTCCTAGTGGCTGCTAGAAAACTGGCCACTCATGCTGCTTACGCCATGAAATGGCACAGATTTTGCCTCCTGTCTCTTTTTCAGGCAGGCTTTGCCTACTCCTCGATAAAAGTACACCTTTGTGCCATCTCAGCCTATCACACTCCTATAGGCCAACGTCCTCTCTCTCATTTGGACATGGCATGAGCCTTCCTGAGAGGTGTTTTCCACCTTAGACCTCCGATTAAGCATCCTATTCTGCCTTGGGATTTACCCTTTGTCCTGGAGCAGTTTACGCTGCCACCTTTTGAACCAGCCGCGGATTGCGAGCTTTGTCTCCTTACATGGAAGATGTTGTTTTTAGTTGCCGTTACTTCGGCCAGAATAATTTCAGAACTTCTTGCACTGATGTGCAAAGAACCTTATTTGGTTTTCCACCAGGACAGGGTATCCTTACGGACCAATCCGGGTTTCTGCCCATAGGTCTCAGCTCACCTTAATCAGGATATCGATCGACCAGTGTACTTCCCTAAATATTCGAATTGAGGAGAGGCCATGTTGCACACTTTAGATGTGCATAGGTGTCTTTGATAGTATCTGAACAGAACCAAACACCACCGAAAATCTGATCAGCTTTTTGTCTCCTTCGCCCACAGGATGCTGGGAGCTCCCATTTCCAAACAGTCATTGTCCAGGTGGCTTATACATTGTATCACGTTCTGATACCAGAAGCGCAACAAACCCCTTAGCGGGCACGGTTAAGGGTCATTCCACAAAGTGGGGTGGCTACCTCCTTTGCGGCCTTAAAGAACGTGTCCACTTCAGATATCTGTGCTGCAGCGACTTGGAGCACTGTACACACCTCTATCAGGCATTATAGCCTGGATATTGTATCGAGGCGAAGAGCAGGTTTTGATCTAGCAGTCCTTCAAGGTCTTCTATCCTAGGCTTAGGTTTTGCTAAGGATTTCAACCTTCCCTCCTCCCAATAGCGTGGGATTTCCACTATTGCTTGGGAATCGGTCCTAATGGTGTAACCTGCTGCAAGAGTTGTTTCTCGAAGTAAGATAGTACAGTTACGTAAGAACTTAACGTAGCAGTAGATCTTCGAGAACAACTCTTGCAGCAGGTACTTTCCCTCCCACCATCCCTGCTGGAGGTAGATTTTTTTGTTCAGATATCCTTCTCCTAGGACCAGGTGTTCCTAACACCACTCTGATTGCCATTTGATGGCGGATTCTCAGTCTCCTCTTCTGATGTCATCCAGCGGCCGGGAGTCTCCAGCGGGAGAACTGGGGATTCTTGGGGACCGCCTCCTTATGTACTATGTCTGAGCGTCGGGGGCGGGACTGACGGCTAAGAGGTCCCGCTGAAAACTGCTAGCTAGAAAATTTCCGTGGGGTGCTGGCGCCTGCCGGCTTCAGTCCTAATGGTGTAACCTGCTACAAGAGCTGTTCTCAAAGATCTACTGTTACGGTATGTTATTACGTAACTGTACTCTCTGTGTGATTTATTTCAGTAATGCTACTTGTGCATGACCCAGCAAGCACTGATTGCAACTGACAATGTTTTTTTTATTTAAGAGGACAAATAAAAATGCTGTGTAGTGTAGACTAGTACAGCAATCCAAAAGAAAGGGTTTTTATTTATTTGTTTTCCCTCCTATCTAGCCACTGCCTGACTAGTGCCCTCAGATATCACTAGGCTGGCTGCAAACCCAGCAGTCACAAAGGGCTTTTACTCTGTCAGATCACGGTATAGATATATTCTCTTCCCAAACCTTTCCTAGTAACTCAAGCTGACTTCCTCAGCTGAGCAGCTCCCTGTAGTTCTTAATTTAGATGTTTGAGGGCTTAGTTTAGTTAGTTAAACTCCACTTAAGTAAATCAGGCAGCTTTTTATCACACTGAATGGAAAGATTTATTTTTTTACTTTTGATTTTCTGTTCCCAGCGGCAACTGTGACTACTATTACTACTAACAGAAAAAAAGAGCCTGCTGCAGTCTACAGTCTGAGAATGGCTCCCTTGTAGTTTGCTGCTGTTTCATTAGTTCACTCTGTGGCAACTGGGTTTACACTTTGTTATATTTATATAAACTCAAGCAGCTGAGTACCCTAACTATAGGTAGAGCTTCCACAAAAAGAGCCTTCTGCAGCCTGTAGAGTTTAGACTTTAAGAATGGCCCCTTGTAATCTGCTGTTTTAGTTCACTCTGGCAGCTGGGTTTACTCTCCGAGTCTAATTATATTAAATCACGCAGCTGAGTCCTAAGGTAGAGCTTCCGAAAGTCTCTCAGTCACCTCACCACCAAATTTGGCTATGCTGTACTATGCCCCTGTTTCTTTTTTTTTTTTTTTTCACCCCAAACAGAAGTTTAATCTTGCCAGGCTGCTAATTTTGGTTGTGTGAGTGAGTGATTGACTAGTGTTCTTCACTTCCTGGTCTCACTCTCCCCTCCCCACTATCACTTTTTCAGATTGCAGGCAGATCTGACTTGGCACTGCTTTAGATCAAGAATAGCTCTTAAAAGAGCTTTTATTTCTTTTCTTTTTTTTATTTCCTCCCAAGTCGTGACTGAGAGTCAGTCCCTTCATGATCTCCCCCCTTATCACTCACATGCACTTCTCACTGTAATATAAAAAAAAATAGTAACAAGTAATTCAGTATTTGATGTTAGAGCTGATGGACAGTAGCACTTAAAAGAGCTTTTTTATGAACTATTTGATAGCTGATTGCGAATAAATGGATTTAATGGGTAAGCTGTAACCACACCACTCGCTATGTCTTGCTTCTCCAACAAAAGAGGATAGAGTGGCACGCTTTACACAGACGGCAAGACACACTGTGTGAGGGGGCGGGTGAACTGTGCAGAGAGAATCTCCCGATTGGTGTCAGTCTCCTGCAGTCCGCCTCCACCAACAATGTTCTGATCCCTCGTATGTACAGCTGGCTGATGGCCGTGCCAGTCAGATGTCAGCCCATTGTTCTCAGCATGTCAGCTGGTCTCTGAAGGGCTCATATCATGACTTGGCAATGGCATCAGCTCAGGCTGCTGGGTGCTCCTCAGACGGCCACCTGCCCAAAGGAGAGTGATGCTTGTGCTCCTCAGCGGGCCCCCCGCCCACAGGAAAATGAGCGTGAGTATTAAAAAAAAAAAATGGACGTGCTGACGTGAAACAAAGCTACTCACAGCGAGAAAAGAAACCGGGAATTTGTTAATTACCTTAGGTACCCCAACTGGGCAGGTACTAAACTGCATTAAGTGTCCTGGGACAAAAGTGCCTGCCCTGGGGCACCTAAGGTATAGGAATTTCACACGCTGGCCAGAGTTATTTCTGAATGTGGCTGTTGTTCTGGTGGCTGCCACAATACTTTCCAGCAGACATACCTATTCTGTAAAGTGGAAGCAGTTTCCTTGATGGGCCGCTTCATGTCATCTACATTCATGTACCTGTCCGGTCCATTGGGTGTTAAATTTTTTTATTTAGTTTTTGTTGACCGGGTAAGTGCACTAGACAAATCCTGCCTATTTTCAGGCACGACCCGGGGGAGGGGGATACAGATGAATGCCAACTGACCTTGAAACAGATTAAGCTGTTGGTGGTATTTTTAGTGAAAGAGAGAAATTTGGCCAGGACACCGGGGAAATTCCCCTACTCTGATGGTGCATGGCCGCCAGCAGGAGTGCTGGTCAGCTTTCCAAGATGGACGCTGTAGAGGAGCTACAGCAAGTTCAGTCTGCAGATGTGAAGGAGACCATAGACAAGGATTCTACAAAGGTTAATTTTCCTTCAGCAGAGCTAGAAGATGCAGGATTATTTCTGGATGCCTTATCTTCTGAGGATTCAAAAGTTCCTGTAAGCCCTACAGAGCCTGAAAAGTAAAAATGCTGCCTTTAAAGTCTGTTCAGCTACTTTCTTGTACAAAACCTATAGATGGTGTTGCCCTTTAAGACCTGCACTGCCTGTGGATGATGTCATGCTACTGAACACGGAAGGATTCAGCTGGAGAATGGTGTTTCTGCTGTTTGCAGGAGCTATGGCAGTTCCAAAGATCGAAATCTTTCTGCTCCAGCACAAAAAACAGGTCAGTTGGGGGTCTCCTGCCTAGAACTGAAGCGCTACTTGTTTCCAATAGTTTGGGGATTGTTGGAAGTGGGGAAAATGGACTGCAGCAAGATAAACAAAGAAACTGAAACCAGGGAAAAGTATGTGGTGGAACTGCTCAACACTGACTAAACAAGCAGGGTTTGTTTTTCTTCTTCCACTGCTCAGATTATTTATCAAAGACAGCCAAATGAACAGGAGGAAGCAACAGTTTTTCTTTTGGTGACCGAAATATGAGAATGCTTCTACATCTTTGCAGCAGGTTAAAAGTTCTGTTCCTCAGCCCATTATGCCTCACTCTGATATTTTGACTTCCTCTTCTACACATGAGAGTGACTGGACTCCTGCTTCAGCTTTAATGGCAGCAGGTGAAACAAACTCCTTCAGGAGAATGGGCTGCTGACTTAACCTGGGATTCTTCATTTGACATAAACTCTCATTCCCCTAAGTGGAACCCAGAAAAGCCTGTTCAATCTGCTAGAAAAGGGGGCTCAGACTCTAGGGATTTGGTTCTTAATGTCTCTAATGATACTGTTAGTCCTGTTTCTGTAGAGTCTCATAATGCTGTATCTGATAAAAGACCTTTATTATCTGACTTATTTGCAAAAAACAAACGTGAATCCGCTCCCAGGCGGAATGCGGTGCGCATTAGATATACAGGGGGCATGGCTGAAAGGCCTAATAGAAACTATGTTGGGAGACATTTAATTAAGGAATCCTTGCATTTTTCTCCTAGAGATGTGTTTGCCATCATCAATATTTCAGGAGAGGATAATTATGATGTCAGTTTTAGATCAGCTGCCTTGTTAGAATTATTTTGGATTAGGTATTCTCAGGTAAAGTTCTCTCCCCTTTGGTCCCGTTTGTGATTATTCCCTCTCTCAACCAGCCATCAAGTTTGTTACAGTAATGTTCCATAATGAAGGGTGTCAGTGGATGATATTACATATTGGTTGTCCAATAAATGTGATGTACAGGGGGATCAGAGCCTATTTTTTAGACTCAGAGGGCTTTTGGACAGGCGGATGGAAATATAAGGTCAAATTACGACACAATGAACATGGTTTTATGCATATCCCAAACTCCTTCTTACTAGGCCGTGATAGAGGTGTTTGTTTTATAGTGGTCAGCCAAGGCCTGCTATAAATGTGGCTCACAGACGCATTTGTCAGTGTTTGTGATAGTCCTAGATGTGACAATTGTTGGAATTGGGTATCACTGATTCAATGTTCTAACCCAACGAAATGTGATTTGTAGGTAGTCTCACACATTCAACACCTGTCCGGGGCTGCAAAACAAAGTATCAGGAATTGTACTGAACAGTTTTACAGAAAGCACAGGAAGACCTACTCTCTCATTCGCCTCCCACTTTTCCTGGGAACCCCTCTTGATGTAAGAAAACCTGTAACTCCTGTGACAATGAATTTAGTTCTCCCCTCCCTCTTCATCATTGTCAAGGCCTGTACAGCCTAATAGTTCTGCTTTGCAGGACCCTCTGCTGTCCCAAGTGTAAAATCGGGTGGTATTGCTAAGACTTTAGATCAGGCGTGAACCCCCAAAATTAACCTCTCTCTGCCTCCTAGAAGGTCCATGGGGAATGTGAAATCAGTACCTGATGCAGTTACAGATTCAGTGGAAACTTCTAATCCTTTCTGTCTTCTTTCTTCTTGGGGGATACAGCAATGGATGTTGTGGATTGGATTCCCAAATCTCTACCCAAGACCCCATGGAACCCTCCCAAGGTTCTTATAAGGAAAAGAAAAGAAAGAAAAAAAATAAAATAAATTCCTTCTTTTTTGGTACTCATATGGGTTTTCTGTGGGCTTCTTTGAATGTTCATAGCATTTTAAATGGAGCTAAGCGAGGCTATTTTCATATGTTGCATAATTCTAGAATTACTGTTTGCTTTTTACAAGAAACTTGGATGTTCTCTAAAGAACATGTTACTGCCTTTAAAAGGATTGGCCTTGGGGCCCTTCATATTGGTCATTTGGTCAGGATAAAGCTGGACGGCATTGGTATTCTTTTTCCACCTTCCAGTTTAAACTTCATAAATTAATAGACTGCATTCCAGGAGGGTTTTGATTGTGGACTGTTTTCTTGAATCTGTCCTATATAGACTTATTAATATTTATAATCCACAGGTAAAAACAGCCAGAATAAAGTGTATGAAAACTATACAACCTTTTCTGCTCACTACCAGGCCAGTACTGTGGGTGGGGATTTCAACTGTTCTCTTACTGACAGGAGATCTAGTGGAAAAAAATGTATTGTGATGCTAACTTTTACAATCTGTTATTAGAGGCAGACCTCAGAGTCTGCAATACTTTAGAATCAACCCCCTAAAAATACATTTTGTAAAGGGAAGACTGGTACCTGTATTGATTACCTTTTCACCTCCAAAAATATATATATTTCACAGTTTTCTAGACAGCCTTTGAATTTTCAGACCATCTCCTACTTAAAATTGCAATAGAAATCCCAGTAAATTATAAGCCCTACAAAAGTAGATGGCGACTAAATACCTCATCATTACAAAATGACTTTGTCAAACATTCTATAGTTCAAATTCTAACTGCCCGCCTATCGATTGCAATGTTTATATTCGGACTTAGGGATCTGGTGGGAAGAAACTAAACTAGACTGCATGGATTGGTTTAGAACTTATGGACAAAAACCCAGAGCGATAATTTTCTTCATTACCTCACATTCGTTCAAAATTACAGTCTCTATTAACTAGAGCTAACACTTCTTCAGAAGATTTATCTCCTTTAATTAAGCATGTTAAATTACAGATGAGGAAGTTTCAATATGATAGAGCCAGATCCCTGCAAGCCTTAATTAACAACTACTACGTCCAAAACAGTGATTGGGGACCCCTATAGTTTGTGTAAAACCGTGCAGATAATTCTACACTAGATTGTTTAGTCAGTAATTCACAGTATTATACTGACCCTTGGATATAAGTCATATTATATTCCGACATTTCCAAAGTTTAGGTCCTCATATAGACTTACAAACTGCGTCTTTCAGGATTTTCTGAAAGGTGTTACAAGCCCTGTCATTGATGCCTCAATGGCAGCTGTTCTTCTGAACCGTTTTCTTTACAAGAAATTGTGGATGTTATTTCTAAACTTAAGCTTAATGTGTCTCCTGGGGTAGATGGGTTATCTAATGCCTTTTATAAAACTTTTGCAAATGAGCTGGTTCCCTGTTTAGTTGGTGTTTTTAATTCCTTTCTTTCTGGAGGACAGATCTATCCTGCATTCACAAAAGGGTTACAAGTTTATATCTTTAAAAAAACAGGAGATAGAAGTGAGATCAAAAACTGGAGACCTATCACATTGTTAAATTCTGACTATAAAATCTTTGCGATGCTGCTTAATAACAGACTTCAATCTTGGGCTACTCTAGTAATTTCTCCAGTTCAGTTCTGTGGTGTTTCTCAAAGCGAATACATTCGGTACTTTGTTATATTAAATTTTATTGAAATATTACATCACAGCAAACAAACTGTATTCTACTATCATTAGACTTAGAAAAGCCTTTGATAGGGTTAGTCATTCATTCCTTTTCCAAACCTTGGCCTTTTTAGGAATGCCCCCTGAGATTCTTACAATTTTACAAAATTTATATTCTAATTCAATAATCTGTCCAGTTATTAAAGGGAAAATTGGGAAAGGTTGGATCTAAAAGCTGGTGTCAGGCAGGGCTGTCCACTGAGCCCTTTATTATATATTTGCTCCTTAGAACCCCTTATTAGACATTTACAGTTGGTTTCTGGTTGGGAGGGTCCAAACATTCCCTTTTCTGACTCCTTTAGAAATGTACAAGTTTTCGGATGACATCTGTTTATTTTTAAACAACAAGGCCAGCTGGAAGTTTTCTTTAAGTTATTTCACAGGTATGCGACCTTGTCAAGCACAAAATAATTTTCAAAAATCTAAAGGGTTGTTAATAGGAGCGAATACATTAACCCCTTGTGCACAGAACTATTTCATTCACTACAACACCTATTTCCATTTTAGGGGTTCTGTTCGGTTCCCAAAAATTTACCTGAGCAGAATTGGCTTGCAGTTTTAAATAAAATGGATAATAAAGTTCAGAGGTGGAAACATTATAAATTCTAAACTGAAGAGAGTTCAGATTTTAAACAATTCCTGTTACCTTGCCTACAATATTTGGCATTTCTGTACCCTGTCCCAACTAACCTGGAAGTGAAACTGTACAGTATTAGTTTTCAGTTTTTTGGGGAAATAGGTTAAATCCCATTAAAAGGTATTATACTTACCTGGATAAAGTCAAGGGAGGGGTCGGGATGGTAGATCCTGTGGTTTTCTGTTCTTCCCTTTTTCTTGCTTTTTCTTTTTGGAACTGTACTTTAACCCCAATATTCCAGAATTTAGCTGGTTGAAATTCTTACTATCAAGTATTCATCGAAATGGATTGGATTGGCTCCAAAACCTAATATTTCCTTTTCTACTCCCTTTTCTTTAAACCGATTGTTGGAAATTATATATGTGGCAATTGTCCAAATCACAAATTATTAATTCTCCAACAAAACTATATTCCACTATTATTTCTCAAATCTATCCTCATTCCCCGCATTTAAAACTGCCCAGGTACTATGACCCATCTGGTGTTAGCACAATTAAATAACCCCGTTTACCCCTTACATGTAGGAGATGCAATGGTTGATAATGTATGGTCGGTTACAAGTTAGAGGACAGCTAAGTATAAAATGAAGAAGAAAGGTTTTGTCCTTATTTAGAGTGTACGGCACAAGAAGAAACAATGGAACATTTTTTATTCATTGTTCTTTTGCCTCTAAACTATGAGTGTATTTGGCAACTATCTGGCACTTCCATGGTTGAAACATATTTCTTATGAATTGTTAGTATTGGGATCTTTACCCCATGTCTTGCTACATTTCATACTTCAACTGTACATTTTCTTAGCATGTCTTAGATTTTGTTTATGGCAAGTTAGATGCCAGTGGGTTTTGTATCAAAAAAGCCAACTTTTTGAGCTTCAGCCACTATGTTGTTGTGAATTAAATAAAGTATATCTAAAAGATGCTCAGATTTATGGGACTAGAAAAGTTCAAATCTGGTGGAAGGGGTTTCAGCATATGATAAAATTTAAATGATGGATTACTTTCTTTTCTTTTATGCTTTTTGTTAAAAGATAACTGTGTATCACTTGCTTTTTGTTCAGTACCTTTGTTGATTTGTATAAGCTTTTGTGCTTTTGCTGCTGTTTTTCTTGATGTGTTTTCCATGCTTTATTTCAATAAAAGCAATTACCCCTACTCTTTTCGATAAGTGCCATGGGATCTTTAACATCCACCTGAACTACCACCAATCCGGGCAGATGGGACCTCGGTTTAACGTCTCATCTGAAAGACGGCATCTCAGAAGTGTAGCACCCCTCTCATACTGCACTACAGTGTCAGTACTGGGATATTAACCCAAGTGCCAGATGTGGGAACTGAACCCACAGCCCTCTGATCTCCCGGCCTCAGAGGCGAGTGTGCTACCTACTGAGCCACTGACACTGTCTACAAAAATAAGTATTCCTCAGTCTAGTGACCCTTGGCTACTATAGCAACCTTTTTCATGCCTATAGCTAGATGTACAACTGCTCAATTAGAGGGGCTCATTTGCCTTTTGAAAGGTGTCTCACATATAATGCCTCCCATTTTACGTCCAATCCCAGCTCGGGGTCTCACTTTTGTTGTAGCACTACTCCTTTTGAGCCAGATGCCAGTTGTGGCTTATACTTCAGGGTTTTTTGTTTTTTTTTGGGGGGGAAAGCATTTTTAGTTGCCATTACTTTTGCTTGAAGGATTTCAGAGCTACAGGCTCTAATGTGTGAGCTTCCTTATTTGATTTTCCATAAAGATAGTGTCTTTATGTACAAATCTTAAGTTTCTACCCAAGGTGGTGTCCAAGTTTACTTTAAATCGAGATCATCCACCTTCCTGTGTATTAACATGTGTGCATGCCAATCCGGAAGCATGGCTCCATCGTTGAGTTGTTTTAAATTCTCAGATCCTACACCCACTACACCAAGGACTACAGAAAGTCGTCACAACTGTTTTGTTCGCCCCTAGGCAGGGGGTGTTCAGATCAAAACTTTTAAGACTTGCCCAGCCATGACTGTAGCTGAATTTTCACTTGCCCCTATTCATTACAATTAAATTAGCTGTTTTTGTACTTGCCCTTCAAGGAAATTTACTTCTCCCAGAGAGGGGGCAGTAGGATTTGCACACTTCTGCCCCTGGGAAGGGAGGGTGATTCTGTTTCTAAACAGTACTTGTCCAAATGGCTAGCATAGTGCCTTACATTTGTTATCTGTCTCTTGTCTGTCACAGGTACTGAATGAGGACCAGTGGGGGAGAAATTGCGGCTTGAAGGGGATTGTTGAAATTCAGCTGAACGAGATTCTGTGTTCTGCAGGGGATTGTTTTTTCCTTTACTTTTTCTGTGATGATTGTGTGTGCTGCAGGGGATTTTTTTTCCCTTTACTTTTTCTGTGCTGATTGTGTGTGTTGCTGGAGATTGTTTTTTCCTTTACGTTTTCTGTGCTGATTGTTTGTGCTGCAGGGGATTGTATTTTTCCTTTTCTTTTTCTGTGCTGATTGTGTGTGCTGCAGGGGATTGTTTTTTCCTTTACCTTTTCTTTAAGTCCAGCAACAGGACAATAAAGGGGTCAGCGAAGGTCTAAATGTGGCTTGGATGTCACAGGGGTTTCCACCAATTGAAGGACAGGATTCCCGCAGCACCAAGTTCAGATCTCTGATGGTGCTTTAAATTACCTATCCCTCCCAGACCCCGCTGAGTCAGAGGACTTCATTGATTTTTTTTGTTCTTTGTTCTGATGAGCTGCAGTTGCAGTCAGTGGATGCAGGCTAATGGCGTACTAATTCTCCTACTGTTGCTGCTGTGTGGGATGTTGTCTGTCACAAGTACTGAACAGGGACCAGTGAGGGAGAAATTGCGACTTGGTGGCACTTCCCCAGTTCCAATTCCATTGTTATAGGCACAGCAGTTGATTGACAGCAGGAACTGCCAGATCAGCTCTCCCTGCCTCCGATTCTATTGGGAGCTGTAGTTGCTGGAAGAGCCTACCAAAACAGGGAGGCTGTGATAGATTTTCTGTCAGAGACAGGAAATCACAGCTCAGCCCTCCCTATCACTCATTCAGCATGGAGGAGGTTTCTAGAGGAATGTGTCAGAAGGGGAGTGTTGTCGAGGCACAGGTCAGAAAGCATAGGAAAACCAGGAGCAGTTTGAAACTTTCAGGTACATTAAAGGCATTAACAAA
The DNA here is from genome assembly GCA_016271365.2 of Neoceratodus forsteri. Taxonomy (NCBI): domain Eukaryota; kingdom Metazoa; phylum Chordata; order Ceratodontiformes; family Ceratodontidae; genus Neoceratodus; species Neoceratodus forsteri. The sequence goes on from CM028131.1 coordinate 1,515,404,738, forward strand.
GTACAGGCACAGAAACTTTTTCACTTCAAGAAAGGCTCCAGGACCAGGGGACATGACCTCAGGCTGCAAGGAGGGAGGTTCTCTACCAACACCAGGAAGTTTTTCTTCAGAGAAAGAGTGGTGGACGCCTGGAACAGCCTGCCTCAAGACGTTATGGGGGTCAACAGTGTGGGGGAATTCAAGAGTGCATGGGATAGACACAAGGGACCCTAACTACATAGGGCAACTAAAGTGTCAAAATAGGTCTAAAACAAATGGGCAGACTAGATGGACCTAGCGGTCTTCTTCTGCCGTTAACTTTTATGTTTCTCTGTTTCAAAATTTGCAAATAGCGTTTTATTTTTCTCAGTAGCAGCAAAATAAAAAATAAAAATGTGTTCCGTATAACCATTTACAAAGGCGGTACAAACATAAAACAGTCCTCCTTCTGAGTGTTTCTTCTCAATTTCCAATCAGTCCCTCTCTCGCTGTCCTGCAAAACATTACTGCTCTTTTTATAACCAGTTTTTGAAGGGAGCTCGTTAAGGGGACAGTGTTTTTTCTCAGAATGTTCTTGCAGGTGCAGCAAAAAGAGCCTAATGACCCAGAACGGACCTCTTGTTGACAGCTCTGTAAAGTTTGCACACTAGCATCTTAGTTTAACTCCTTGAGTTTCAAATAGCTTTTTGCAATTATTTCAACAGTATAACTATATACAGTGTTAGCTTTGCAATCATTTCAACACTGTAACTATATACAGTTTTTTAAACACAGGGATCCCAGTATCAGTTACATCTCCACATAATGATTCACATGTATTTTTTTTAACTGCAGATATGCAAGGGGGAGAGAAGAAAAGACAGAAACAGCAAGTGAAGGTAGAGAGCTAGCGAGAGGTGAAGAATCACAAGACTTTTGAAGTGATCAATTCCCAGGTCTCACAAGAAAATTTGGTTGTGCAACCAACAGACAAGAGGCAGAAAAGGAGAGGATAGAACAGATCCTTGCATTTAACTCTTTCTGCATAACAAATCGGACAGGGTCTTATTCAACCCTATCACATACTCCCCTCTTTAAGAGGGAGGCTGTTTTAAAAAAACAGGTTTCCAAAAGTTTTAATAAATTCTGTCTAACATTGGCTTATAACCTTTACAGTTCAGTGCATATGCAGCATAGCAAACAGAGAAGTTTCAACTCACAATTAGTTTTTTTAATCATTCTCAATTCCTGATCCATATCTTGACTGAAAATCAGCATTGATATTCTCTTTCCCAGATTTGTGCATCACTTTAAATGTAAATGGCTGTAGTGCCAGGTACCACTGTGTGATTCTAGAATTGTTATCCTTCATTTGGTTAAGCCAACAGAGAGGATTGTGATCTGTTACAAGTACAAAGTCAGCTCCTAGTAAATAAAACTTAAGGGACTCCATGGCCCACTTTGCCGCAAGGCATTTCTTTTCAATGGTGGAGTACGTTTTCTCTCTGTCCTGCAATTTTCTACTGATATATAGAATAGGATGTTCTTTCCCATCTATATCCGGACTCAAGACTGCACCTAGGCCTACCTCTGATGCATCTGTCTGTAACAAAAACTGTTTCTCAAAGTCTGAGCTTCTTAAAACGGGCTGAACATAATGCAGCCTTAATGGCCCAAAAAGCCTCGTCACACTCTGGGGTCCATTTCACATTATTCGGGAACCGTTTCTTTGTGAGTTCAGTGAGGGGAATAGCTTACTCGGCAAAGCTGGGAACAAATCTCCGATAATAACCAGACAGCCCTAAAAATGACCTGACATGTTTCTGATTTTGGGGACAGGGCTGTTAGCTACAGCTTCTATCTTGGAAACCTCTGGCTTGACTTCTCCATTACCCAAAATATAACCCAAATATGTGGATTCCTGCATACCCAATGCACACTTGGTAGGATTAATTGTCAGACCTGCATTTTTGATTGATTGGATGACCGCTCGTAGGTGTTCCAGGTGGCTTTTCCAGTCTGGACTGTACACCACAACATCATCAAGGTATGCAGCACAATAACCTATGTGAGGGGATACAAGTACATCCATGTACCGCTGTAATGTAGCAGGTGCACCATGTAAACCAAACGGCATGGTGGTGAACTGATAGAATCCTATAGGAGTGGCAAATGCAGTTTTGTCTCTGGATTCTTTACCTAGATACACAGATACATAGAAATGTGATGGCAGAGAAAGGACCCATGGCCCATCTAGTCTGCCCAACACCCATACCTCCCCACTTCTGTTATGCTTCCACCCTCTTTTCCCAACCCCTTAAATCTATCCCAAGCCCTCTTGAACCCCTCCACCGTTTCAGCTGCCACTACCTACTCCGACAGCTTCTTCCAGGCCTCCACCACCCTCTCCGTGAAAAACTGCTCCATGACATTACCTCTGTATTGCCCACCTTCCAGTTTGAGGCTTTGTCCCCTCGTGTTCACTCCCTTCTTCAATTTGTACAAGCTATCTCCCTCCACCTTATTTATTCCCTTCAGATACTTAAAGGTCTCAATCATGTCCCCCCTCTCCCTCCTAGTCTCCAGAGAGTATAAATTCAGCCTTCTCAATCTCCTCTTATAGGGTACATCCTACGTCCCTCGTACCATTTTGGTTGCCCTTCTCTGTACTGTTTCCATCAACTCAACATCTCTTTGTAGGTGAGGCCTCCAGAACTGCACCCCATACTCCAGATGCGGCCTGACCATGGTTCTGTATAACTGCATTAGCACCTCCCTCTTCCTGCTATTAAAACCCTTTACAGTGCAGGCCAACATTCCATTTGCCTTTCTCACTGCCCTGCTACACTGGCTGCCCACCTTGAAGTCACACGATACCATAATCCCCAGGTCCCTTTCCGTTTCTTTCTCCTTAATCACCACCCCCCCAAGGGAGTAAGTTTCCTTCCTATTCCTCCTCCCCAGGTGCATCAGCGAGCAGTTTTGTGTATTAAACTTCAATTTCCAGGTGTCAGACCACCTCTCCAGCCTCTCCAGGTCCCGCCTCATGGCTTACACCCCACTAGGTGAATCCACCCTATTGCAGACCTTTTTATTGTCTGTGAACAGGCACACCCATCCTTCCAGTCCCTCTGCTAGGTCTCTAACATAAATGTTAAAAAGTATTGGTCCTAGCACTGACCCCTGTGGCACCCCACTGGTCACCGCCAGTTCCCTGGAACGTGTCCCATTTACCACCACTGTCTGACTCCTTCCCTTCACTCAGTTTTCCACCCACCTGGTGATCCTGAGGTCTACCCCTAGTCTGTCTAGCTTATGCACCATTCCACCATGCGGAACGGTGTCGAAGGCCTTATTGAAATCCAGATAGGCCACGTCCACCGCTCCTCCCTGGTCCACTATCTGTGTCACCCCGTCGAAAAACTCTTATCAGGTTAGTCTGACAGGACCTTCCCCTGGTGAAGCCATGCTGCCTGTCACCCTGCATGCCATTCATCTCCAAGTATTCTATCAACCTGATCTTAAGTAGTGTTTCCATTACCTTCCCCACCACCGAGGTAAGACTAATGGGACAGCAGTTTTTGGCCTTGTCCTTCCGCTCCCCCCCATGTAGTGCAACCACCTCTGCCCTCTTCCAGTCCGTTGGCACCAACCCTGTGACCAAGGACAAGTTAAACAGCCTCGCAAGATGCGGCGCCAGTTCATCCTTCACCTCTTGAGAACCCTTGGGTGTATTCCATCAGGCCCCATTGCCTTGCCCACCCTAAGTCTACCCAGCTCTTCCCTTACTCCTTCAGCTGTAAATTCTGCCACAGCCACCTGCCTGTGGCTGTCACCCCCCCCCAGCCCGTCCTGGTCCCCTGCCCTCTCTTTCCTCCGTGAAGATAGAGGCAAAATAGGTATTTAATGCCTTTGCTTTTTCAAAATCCCCTTCCAGTAATGTTCCACTTGCCCCCTTATCCTCCCAATCCCATGCTGTGCCCTCTTCCTTTCTCCAGCATACCTATAGAAGGTTTTATACCCCCACCTTGCCTGCTTCACTATCCTGTTCTCAGTGGCCTCCTTAGCCCTCCTTATCTTTTGCCCTGCCTCCTTTCTTTTTTTCCCTGTCCTCATCCTTTTGTGTCCTCCTGTACCTCTTGAATGCTCTAGTCTTTCCCTTGACCCCTAACGCCACCCCCTCTAATGAACCATAGAGATCTTTTCTGTCTTCTATTCTTTCTTACTCTTCTTATACATGAGTCCATGACTTTAAATACCCCTTTCTTGATGGCTGCCCATAATTCCTCCACCCCGTGCACATCCCCTATCCTCAGCATTTCTTCCCTAACTACCTTCCTCATTCCATGAAAGTCATCCTTCCTGAAGTCCATTACCTTGGTTCTCATCCTTACCCTCACCCTGCCCACTCTCACACTGAACCCGACAGCCTTGTGGTCACTGGTGCCAGGCTCTTCCCCACTTCCACCAAGTCCACACTGTCCCCATTTGTGAGGACCACATCCAACAGGTTTACACCCCTAGTGGGCTCACTGACCCTTTACTGCAGGAATATACCCTGAAGAGCCTCTAAGATGCTCCTGCTCCTTTGCGAAGATTGCTGTCTGGGCCTCCCAGTTGATGTCCGGAAGGTTTAAGTCCCCAACTAACACAATTTCCCCTTTCCGTGCCATTCTCACTACAGATTCCACAAAGTGCCTATCCCCTTTCTTCCCCCCCCTGCATAGGAGGCCTATAGACTACCCCAAAGCACAGGTTTTCCCCTGTCTAGGGTGACCCACATTATCTCTATTTCCCCCACCTCATCCTGCCCTTCCATGGCCCCAATCACTTCCCTGACATATAATGCCACCCATCCCCCCCCTCACTTCACCCACCCGATCCTTCCTAAATAAATGATGCCCTGGGATCACCGTCTCCCAGGCGTGGTGCTCGTTCCACCAGGTCTCACTCACTGCTACAATGTCTAGGTTCTCCATCATGGTGGCATCCAGTTCTCCTGTTTTGTTCCCCAGGCTCCTGACATTTGCAATCAAAGCCCTCCAACATGTAGCCCGATCCCGTCCTTCCCTGCTACTAACTGTTCCCTTGATGAGCGTTGTGACTTGGGGGGAGGCTGATAGCCTCTCTGCTGTGTCTCATGTAAGGATGGCCCTGTCCTTAGCACCCCCCCATTTAGTTTAAATTGAACTTCCTTGCCATGAAGTCCCCCAGTTTACTCTTTAGTGCAGCTGTCCCTGAAGAGTTCAGGTGCAGCCTGTCTTGGGCATACAGCCCCTCCTCCTCCCATGTAGAGCCCCAGTCACCTGTCCAGCCGAACCCCATGCGACTGCACCAACCTTGTAGCCCTTATCTTCTCCTTTCTGGGTGTGCTCACTCTTGGTACTGGCAACACCTCAGAGAAGGAAATGGAAGGAAAAACAGTGTTGCTCCTACAGAACCTAGTGAGTTCCTCGAACCTTGCCTGTACCTCCATCAGACTGTTCCCTTCCAAGTAATTTGTGCCCAGGTGAAACACCAGATGTGTCCTTTCATCCTGCTGCTTGCCCCACGAAGGAATATGATGCCTCACCTCCAGAACCATCATCCTTGGCATGCACCGTACCATACTCATCTCATGGAACAGCTCCGAGCCAGAGACCGTGCCTGGAAATCCTTCAAGGCCGCAGGGTTTCACCTGGCACAGCAACAATACCGGGCACTTCGTAAGGCCTGCACTAGACTCTTACGGCAGTCTAAATCAACCTACTTCAAAGAGGCATTCAACAAAAACCACACCCACCCTTCTCAATTCTGGAACTCCATCAAATCTCTCCTCACCCCACTGACCCAACCCCCACTCTCAACCTCACAGGCAAAATCATCAATAATCCTTGTCAGGTTGCCACTGAGTTTAATACCCACTTCTCCACCGCTACTGCCTCCCTAATCTCCTCACGCCCCCACCCCCTACCTTTTGTTCCCCCCAATGTTCTCAGCGTTCTCCCAAATGCACCCCCACCCCTTCGCTCTGCCCAGTCACTCCAGACCAGGTGATGAAATTCTACTCTCACTAAACACATCCAAGGTAAATGTCCATTGGGCATTGATTCTAAATCTCCAACTCTCTGCCCGACTATAGCCCACCCCCTAACCATGCTCTATAATCTTTCTTTTAAATTAGGGGCAGTCCCCATAAAATGGAAACAAGCCACAGTCATTCCCCTTCCCAAGGGAGGGGACCTTTCCTCACCATCAAACTATTGGCCTATTTCTCTGCTCCCCATCCTAGCCAAAATTCAAGAGTGCCTTGTTCTATCCAGCTACACCCATATCTAGACAACATCTCCTTCTTCACCCCTTCAAGCGGTTTCAGAAAAAATCACTCCACCACCACATCCCTCCTTAGCCTCCTGTAACTCCCATTCTCACAGGCATTGACAAAGGGGAAATAACCACAGCTATTTTTATAGACCTGGCAAAAGCCTTCGACACGGTCTCTCACCCCTTGTTGCTGTCCAAACTTGCCCTAACTGGTCTGTCGGCGGCAGCATGCAACTGGTTCCACTCATACCTAACAGGTAGGTCTCAATCAGTTCGCATCGGTACGGCTCTATCCACCCCCCTCCCTGTCACCAGTGGCATACCTCAACTCGGCCCACTGCTCTTTTCAGTTTTCCTCAATGATTTTCCTGCTGTCTGCACAACTGACCTCCATATGCAGACGATGCAGTGCTGTTCACCTCTGGCCCATCCAGAACCGCTGTGGCAGCATGCCTCAGAAGGATTTGACTCACTCAGCGCTGGTTCCTTGAGAACCAACTATTCCTGAACCCAAAAAAAACTGTCTCCCTCACCTTCGGCTCCCGAGCCAAACTAGCCCGGCTTACTGATGCACCCACTTTCTATACCTTGGACAGTAGTCCGCTCGAGGCCTGCTCCACATATCGCTATCTTGGCATCTGGCTAGATCAGTACCTTGACTTCTCAGCGCATGTAGACGCACTGCACAAAAAACTGCATCCCATGTTGGGCGCTCTCCATCGCAACAAGTATTACATCCCTCTACCGACCAGACGAGCAATAGTCCATAAAATGATCCTCCCTATATTGGACTACGGTGATGTTGTCTACGGTTCCGCCCCCCCAGGTGTCCTCAGTCAGGCTCGACCCCCTATACAACTCCTTCTTCCGGTTCGCCTTAGACTGATCCCCCAATACCCACCACTGTGACCTTTACCAGTCACTTGACCTCCCCTCACTCCAAAACCGGCGATTGCTGCACAGTACTAAAATTACTGCTAAGTTCTGGTCTCATCGCTGCCTCCTACCTGTCAACATCCTAACATAGTCCCTCCACCTACCTCTGAGCTCAGGAACACTGACTCCAGGCTCCTGCACATTCCTCACAGATCAACCCGATCAGGTCAGGTTGCTTTCAGCTTCAGGCTGCCCAAATTGTGGAACTCTGGCAGCCGACATCAGATTCACTACAAGTATCCCCCAACGTAATCCCTTCTCAAAGCACATTTCACCACCAACTGCTCATGCTTTCCCCATCGCGGACTTCCCCACACAACTCCAATCAGCTGCACGAAAACCACTCCCATTCTGACATCCTCTCACACTCATCTCAAAATGGTCTTATCTACTGAACTTGCTACTGTTACTGTATTAGTACACACGTCTTACCCATATTGTAAGGAATTCTTTGCTCACACTATGTACTACACCACTGTCTGAACTACTCTGCATATTGTATGAACCGTCTGTCATCTCAGCTACTGCACCCATCCTACTGGACTGCTGTTTTGTTGTTATCTGCAAATTATGTATGCATTGTTTTGTCTTGTCTGCATTATTGTACCCCCTTCCCCAGGGCGCATCTGGAATCGAGCAGTACTCTGCTCAGTGTGCCTTTCCTGGTAAATCTCTTAAATAAATAAATAAATACTGCATTGTTTTTTGCTCCCTTCCTTCCCCACTTTAGCCACTTAATTATTGAGTCCTCCAAGAGTGCCACACTACTGCCCCCTGCTTCCTGGGTGTCCTTTTGGCTTCTAGCTTTGTGTCGTGGGGTTTGGCTTCCTTTGGACTCCTCCTCATGTTCCATCCTGACTTGGGTTCTGCCCCTGCTCATCTTTTGTTCCCCATCACCTAACCTATCCTGATTTTTACCCACACCCAGCATCTGTCCCTCTTCACCCTCTCCCTTTAGCCTTTCCTCAGATTCCCCCCTCCTGTACCTCTTCATCCCTTGTACTTCTGCCTGGCTTCCTTCATCCCTGCAAACCCCTCCTGCATCACTGCTTGAGCATGAGCCAACTTCACCTGACCGCCCTCTATCAGCTCCTGGCCCTCGTCCGTCTACATCACTGTACCACTTCATCCCTTGTACTTCCACCTGGCTTCCTTCATCCCTGCAAACCCCTCCTGCATCACTGCTTGAGCATGAGCCAGCTTCACCTAACCGACCTCTATCTGCTCCTGGCCTTCTCCCATCTGCATCACTGTGCAAGATTGTGCCAACTGTGCTTAAGCCCCTTCCAACTGTTCCTGTCCCGCCCATCTTTGCAGAAGGTTTTGAGTACCGTACCCTACTTGGGGAAGTCTTCCTCCTCACCACCTGCCCTGTCTGTATACTTCCCCTCTCCTGCACCCTGCCCGGCACATGCCCCAGCCTCCTACTGCAGCTCCTGCCCTGTAGGGTGTCCTCCCGTTCATTTTCAGCCTCCCAGGAGCTCAACTCCAGCTCTTCCAGTGTTCCTTCCTGCCCCTTTTCTTATGCCACAGTTCCCTTAGTGCCACCTTCTGGTTATCCCTAATATGCCCATCCCCTCCACCGCCCCTACCCCTGCATGCAGTGTGCCTGCCCCCTCCTCCCCCCTTCCACTGCACCTGAGATCTTTCCCCCCGTCCCCAGCCACTCTGCCTCCCTTCTCTGATGGCCCCTTCCTCCAAAATGTCCTCAACTAGGATACCTAGGGGGACAAAACTATTTGTTACTTCTACCCTCTGGCCCATTTCACCTATGCCTATGTCATCCTTCATTCTGGGCATTCATCTGCCTTTTCCTGAGTCTGCTGTCTTCCACTTCTCCTGATCCCCAGCTGACCTCTTTTCTCTAGCTACAGGTGTCATTTTTGTGCCTCTAGACCTCCTGCTGTCAGTTCCCACTGACCCCTTTCCTCCTGTCTCGGGTGTCCTTGTCCCAACTCTGGACTTGTTGCTGTCTGTGACCACCTCTGGTCTATCCCCTCTGGATCCCCTTCCATCCTCTCCCTCCCAAGCCCTTGACTTCCGAAACAGTGTATCTGATCCTCCAGTGAATCCACTCAGTCCTTCTCACTCCTTCCTTGGCTTATACCATCCCTGTCTCTCTGCCCCCTTTTTCCAGCTCCCCCCCATTTAACCCCCATCTTAGCCTTGCCACTTCCTCCCTCAGCTGAGTGAGCTGCTTACACATCATAAAATCTCCCCATCCTCCAAGCCCAATTTAGGATTATAGCCATTCCACAGCCACTACACCCCACCACCCTGCCAAAGATCTCCCTCCCTTGGTCGCCTCTCCCTCTGTGCTACCTACCATTTCTTCCATGATACTCAGATACTGTCCTAAAATCACACCTTATGTGTTTTTGGGCCCCAGACCCTCACCCCCTCCTCAGCCCCAACCCACAGTCAAGACTTTTTAGAAATAATAAAGCATGTGCAAACCTTAGGCATCAAGAATTAATAACCATAGTCACCCAGTTCAAGTCCAAGTCCCTAGCACCTCCAGCATCAGTAGTCCAAGATCAAGTGACCTGTACACCTGTGATCTGTTAGCTCCTCCACCTGTAGACCTGTGACCTGTTAGCTCCTCCACTTCATACATGGCTCCTCCTCACCTCCGTATTTAATAGGGGTTGGGAGGGAGGACGGGAAAAAACACAGTTCTCAGCTCTGCAGTCTGACTGGCTTTTTAAAGCCTGACCACCTTGGCACCTCTCTCCCGATTGGCCCTATCCTACACCACGGGCTGCGGTTGGATAGCTGTCCTAGCTTCAGTCGCCGAACTGCGACCTGCACCCATTGCTAGTTCAGCCCCAAACAGCTCAGCTCTGCTTCCTCTGGTTGCTAACTGTGACCCCGCTGCAGACACAGCTCCGCACAGCTCTGTGCTCTCCTTTCTCTGGTCGCTGACTGCGACCTACTCCCCCGCTGCTGACACAGCTAACAAACTCAGCTATCAGCTCTGCGGTCTGACTGGCTTTTTTAAAGCCTACTGCCTTGGTGCCTCTCTCCCTGATTGGCCCGATCCTACACCACAGTCTATGGTTGGCCGGCCTTCCTTGCTTCAGTCGGCGAACTGCAACCTGCACCCCTTGCTAATTCAACTCCAAACAGCTTAGCTCTCCTTCCTCTGGTTGCTGACTGTGATCCCACTGCCGACTGCAGCCACAGTTCCACGTAGCTCTTCTTTCTCTGGTCGCCGACTGTGACCCTCTGTCCCACTGCTGATACAGTTAACAAACACAGAAATGCAGTCTGATTTTTTTCTGTGCCACCTGGGCTATTGGTACAATTCATGATAGAGGTCACCCAGGGTCACAGCTAGACAGGGATTTGAGAAGAGGCTTTGACTATGCAAAAGCTTACATTGATAGTCTGGGGCACACTTACTCAAGTGCAGGATGTGAAATTCTTTTGTCCTTATGCTTCCTTTGTTATTTAAAGAGGTTGTTTAAAAGCCCACAAAGGGATCCCTTAGGAGCAAGCCAGACGAAAATGTGGATTCAAGCAGGACCCAGAGTCACTGAATTTGTCAGACTTAGTTGCTTGACTTCTGTTTTGCTTGGGATAGCTTCCAAAAAGTTGATTTTAAACTGAAAATGCAAATACCAGGTGGTGATGTTTTGCAGAAATCCAGTCCAGGAGACCTTCACAGATGTAGTGAGCAAGAATGGTGTAGTTACTCTAAGCAGAAAATCTTGTAAATCCCCCAAAACTAAGCTACAGACACAGACAAACACAAGCAGCCACCCACACAGACCCAGGTTGTTTAGCTAGTGGGATTTGTCAGTAACCCTTGGTGAGATCGAGGGTACTGATATACTTGGCACTCCCCAGTCTGTCCACCAAATCATCTGTTCTGGGCATAGGATAACTGTCAAATTCTGACACTTGATTAAAGAGACTTACCAGCCTCGGCCCCTGCACCTGATATATTGGTGCCTTACCTCATGGAGCTGCTTCTAATGTGGAGATTGGCCAAAATAATTAATTAGTGAAAAAGTAATAACCCTTTTAAAATTAAGAAAACCGGGTCCCAAGGACTTCCTGGTTTCTGGTGTCACCCACGCGCCACCAAGTTATGACGCGATACTAAGGAGCGCACAGGGATGTGCTCCATTATAGTCTATGTGCAGCACCTTTCCAATCCTTTTTTTAACATTATAATGGCCGTTTGGTGATGGAACATGGGCACTGGTCTGTTAATGGACCAGTGCCCCGTTCGTCACCAAATAGCCGATATAAAAAGATGGAAAAGTGCTGCATAGCTATAATGAGCGTGTCCCGCCTCTCCCAGGATCGGCGTCATAACACAACAGGCTAGGGGCAGGCGTGGGTGGCACCAGAAACCAGGACCTGACAATTCTAATTTTATGAGGGTTATTGTTTTACTAATTGAGTATTTTGGGCAATCTCCATTAAAGCATCCCATGAGGTAAGAACTTCAATATATCAGCTGCAGGGGCAGTTCAATTATCTTGGTGGAACTCTCTAAGTTTCCTAAAATCAAGGCAAATTCTTATACCCCCTTCTTTTTTGTTTGCAATCACCTTTGGTGATGACCAAGCACGTCTCGACTCTTCTGTGATACCCAATTCTTTCATTTTTTGTATTTTCTTAACCCAAGTCAGCTGTTACCCGCTCTGGTAATTTGTATGTCTTTTGTCTAATAGGGCGAGCATTCCTTGTCACTATTACATGCTCGACCTCTTTTGCTCGGACTGGTACAGTGTTAAAAGTACTGTTAAATGTGTGTAGCAAGTTACAGATTTCTGCGATTTATTCTGAGGTTAAGGAAACATTCATATTTACAGCATCAGCAGTTGCAGTTTGATCCAGTCTATAAGCTACATCAATATCTTTATCAGTTTCTGGTAAAACTAGCAAAACAGCTTTTGGTGTTTAACCCATTTCTTGAGGAGGTTAGCATGGTATATCTTAGTAGGATTTTTCCTATCAGGGGTCTCAATCTCATTATTAACTGTGCCAGTACATCTAAGCACTTTATAAGGCCCTTGCCACTTCTTTAACGGTTTATTTTCTTTTTTTTTCCATAACATTTTTTTATTGATTTTAAACAAGTTTGCAAAACATTTTACAAATGTGAACATGCAATGTAATAACATAGGATAAAAAAATTCTTATTGGAGATAAAATCAACATCTGATCATATAATTAAGTTAAAAAGTTTAAAAGGTAAGTGATTTCATTACCAATTAAGTGTCAGTGAGTATATCCAGAAACCACCAAACATCTGAGAAATAGCCATCTTATACAATAATAAAGGGCTTGAATATTTTTTAACTAGTTTTCTGCGAATATCAGACATATACTCTTCTAAGTCGGGTACCAGAAAGGTGACAGCATTTTATAAAAAATGATTCAACTTATCCACAAGAGAGTAGCATAGCCTTTCATTGTTATACAAGTATATTATCAGACTATACCATTCACTAATAGAAGGGGGAAGGGTACTGGACCATTTCTGCAGCTTCATACTAAGGGCCGCATAAAAAGCCCAGGTTTCTTGAAATCTATCCAGATTCAGAGATTCCGGGATTATTCCTAGAATAAAAATTAGTGGAGATAAAGGAATGGTTTGCTTGGTGACCTTAATACAAATGGATTGAATGTCTTTCCATATGTCTACAAGCACTGGACATTCCCCATATCATATGTGTGAGCCCTGCCCCAGGATGGTGAGATCTCCAACAGTCAGAGCTACTCAGGTATCCCACAGCATGCAGTTTGTCTGGACTGCGGTAATATCCATGCAGAATTTTAAATTGAACTGACCTACCTTGAAGTTCCTTGCAGTTCTTGTTGGCTATTCTCCATGCCTCATCCCACTCCTCATCAGAAATACTGAGACCCAGTTCTTTTTCCCATTTCCTTTTGGCCTTAATGGTCAAACAAGTAGAGGTTAAACTACTAGTCAGTATTCTATATATGATTCCTGCCCCCTTTTTTTGTGAAGAAGTGCATATCAATTGATCCCACTCTTCAGATATTGGCAGATAGAAGTCCTTATTCAGTATATTAGCTCTATTAAGGTTTTCCTTTAACTGCAAATAATGAAATTGATATCTCTGAATTTTATATTTTTCCCTAAATTCTTGAAATGAGTATACAATTCTAGTCTGTGTGTCTGCTAAATGAGCCAGTCTGTTAATGCCACATCTGGACCACTGTTTGTTTGAGTACCCTCTTTGCCCTCTGAATAGTTTAGTATTACCCCATAATGGCATTAAATCTAAGGGAATCCCTTCGGGATTTATTATACTATTTATTTTCCTAATCGTTAGCACAGAACCCACTTATCGGAGAGTTTTTGGCTTTAGAGTGTTTTTTTCCATAGTTAACCATAAAGGCTGAGGTCCTCCACTTATATTCACATGTGGATTTTCAAAATGTTTTAAAGTATGTTTAGAAATGAAGGCTAACTGATACCTTTCCCACCAAAGCAAAGCTAAACCTCCAGCAGTATATGGTGCTCTTAGTTTGGAAGTACTCAATCTGAGTGGTTTTCCTTGCCATAAAAACTGCCTCATAATACGACCAAGCCATTTAAAGATTGCTCTCCCCACCAAAAAAGGCAGATTTTGAAATAGATAAAACAGTCTGGGAGCAATATTCATTTTTATTGTGTTTATTTTTACCCACGGCGATAAGTTAAGTGTCACCCACCTAGATAAATCTAGCTCTGTATCTTTTATTAGGGGGCAATAGTTAAGAGTTTTAAGTTCTTTCAGTTGGTGGAGATCTGCAGTCCTAAGTATGAAATACTTGATTTGAACCAATTTTTATCAAGAAGGTTTTCCAAATGATTCTTTGTTTTGGGTGCCAAGCCATTATGTAACACCTGTGTTTTTTTCCAATTTAATTTAAGTCCTGAGATGCTTTCAGAAACTGTAAGGGTTGTCTTCAAACACTGATGTGAATGTACTGGGTTTGCAAGTGAAAGCAGGAGGTCATCCGAAGAAGTGAAGGTTTTATGTTCTTTTCCCCAAAATATTATGCCTTTGATCTCGTTATGGTTATTAATTGTCTGTATCTGGGGTTCAAATGCCAAAATAAAGGGTAGCGGGATAACAGACATCCTTGCCTGGTTCCACAAGATAATACAATTTTAGGAGACAACATACCATTAGTCATCACTTGTGTCTTGGGCTTGTCATAGAGCATAGCTGCCCACTCAGAAAAATCTGATCCACAGCCAAATTCCCTTAAGGCCCGTGACATAAAGGTCCAACTAACTGAATCAAATGCTTTAAGTATATCAAGTGATAAAATGGCATAAGGGATTTTATCCTTATTAGATGACCAAATTAAATTAAGTAACCTACAAATAGCATCAGCCCCGATCTATTCTTCATGAACCCCACCTGTTCTTGACCTGTTAGTTTAGTTATAATATTCTGCACATGTTTGGCTAAAACTTTAGCAAGTATCTTATAATCAGTGTTCATTAAAGAAATTGGTCTATAATTGGAGCAGTTCAAATTGTCCTTGTTTTTTTTTTTGGGGGTGGGGGGGTATCAAAGTTACAAAGGCCTGTCTCATAGGTGGAAGTGATTTCTTTTCCCATGCTTCCAGTAAGGTTGAGTACAAAAAATGAGGCAGTATTGAGGGTATAAGTTTTTATAATACTCCCCAAGAAATCCATCAGGACCAGGCGTTTTGCCTGTAGACAAGTCTTGTATAGCTAGACGTATTTCTTCAGGGGAGATGTTTCTACCCAGAGCTTCTTTCTCTTGTTGTGACAAAGTTGGAAACTTAAGATTTGTAAAAAAAAATGTATCCAGATCACCATGCGGATAGTTTCTTTTATCTGAATAAATATTTTGAAAGTATTCATAGAATTCATTATTTATTTCTTTGTTTTTTAGTAAGGGTTTTTCCATGTTTATTTTGAAAGCCTGTTCTACTAGTTTGTTGTTGAAGTCTTTTTAACCTTAAGGCAAGGAGTCTTCCTGCCTTTTCCCCCAGCCTCCAAATGTTTTTATTTTGTCCTAAAAAGTGCTTATTCTGCTTTCTGCGAGAGCATTGTATTAATTTCTCCTTTAAGTACTGACATTTTATGTAGAATCTCCCCTTTCAGTGTCCGAGAGTTTTTGGATAAGAAGGAAATGTTTAATTCTTTTTCCTTTTCTTCAAGTGCCCTATTTCTTTCTTTCTTTCCCTTTTTTGTTTGCTGAATAACTTATGATTATTCCCCTAACATATGCTTTACATGCTTCCCAAATGGATATGTTTGATGCTTCTCCATTATTGTTAATTTCGAAATACTCAGTTGTTTGTTTTGTAACGCAAGTCAGAAATTCTTTGTCCTTTAAGAGGTTGGTGTTAAGCCTCCACCTATGTGATTTCTCTCTGGTGTCTCTAAGAAGTAGATCAAGACTTAACTTGGCTTGGTCAGATATTATAATATTATCTATTTTTGCCTCTAAAATATCAGTTATTTTAGAATTAAGAATTAAGATGTAATCTATTCTACTATACATTAAGGGCCAGATATTCAAAAGGGTTACGCCATGCGCAATAGGGTTGCGCCTGCGCAAGTCTGAACTTGCTCCATTCTGCGATATTCAGCAGGAGGCAGTTGCGCCACTGAAAACCGGCTGAGCAACAGCGCAATGCAAATGAATGCATGCTGAACTGGAGGGGGAGGAGCCATGCATAAACTGCACAGCCCGATATTCAGCGGGCTGTGCAGAGTTGTGCTGGCGCACCCCAACCTGCGCCTGCACAACTTTGAGCCAAAAAGAAGCTAAGTCGAGGGCCACCCACAGGTGAGCTGCTGCATTGCGGGCGCAACACAGCCAGCTGCCACCTGTGGCTGGCCTAACCCTGTGGCCCCCGCGCAGCCGATCGCGGGCAAACGGTGTAAACCCCCACTGGCCCGATTGCGGGCATGGTTTAATCCCCACCACCACCCAGTCGCGGGCAGCAATGTGTCTCTCCCGAACCTATCCTGGTGGTCCAGTGGACCGTAAATCCCGATCACGGGATGGGCGTAATAAACACCCTCCTCCCGAACACATCCTGGTGGTCAGTGGACCGTCGTCGATCGCGGGGATGGTATAAAGACACTCCCCAACACATCACTGGTGCCTAGTGTCCCCCACCTCACCCACCACGAAACCTCCACCCGCTCCCCACCGGCGGCGGCGGGCGGCAGCATCCACCGCCCCGCCAACTGACTGCCGGTAAGGATGCATGCCAGTGGTGCAAGCAGGAGCCAATGGGCGTGCAGCCTCATACCGTACAAAGACGAGTTTTGTGAATGAATGTATGTATTCATTCACCAAAAGCTGGACTGTCTGTCTGACAAACTGCGCGCCAGTGAGCTTGCTCTGCGCAATCGGCGCAATACCGAACGATCGGCTCGAAATGAGATGCTGCGGGGGCGAGATGAGCGAAACCGTGGTAGGTAGATGAGACGCAAGAATATGTTGAAAGTATTTCATTATAACATCCGCTATCTGTACGGGTCACTGGACCACCGAAGATGACCGAAAGGATTTATTAAATCATCCCGCGATAAAGATTTCTGATCACTGAACCACCGAAGACGACCGAAGAACGTACTGCCCAGCGACTCAGCTGGTAGAGAAGGCCCACACTATGCCCACGATCGAGCCGGTGGTAATGAAATTCTACACTGTTTTGCCTGCTGACGTCCGAAACTACGAAATCGCCGATCCCGGCGGCTGCTGCCTGGCAGGGCGTCAGGCGGCAAGTCACCGAGGATGGGGCGCACCTGCATGCTAATGGCATGCAAATGGGGCCATAATCAGATGCAAATGGCCCCCCTGCGCCTTGCATGAATTATGGCCCCATTTGCATGTCACCTTCTGAATATCGGGATTTTGCGCATGGCGCAATGGTACTTGTGCGCAGGATTGAATGCTCACTCTGACAACTTGCTGTGCGCAAATTCCACTGCGCCTGCACAGTGGTTGTGGCGGGGGGTGATATTCGGAGGAGTTGCTCAAGGGCGCAACTCCTTTGAATATCGCTCTGGACACACCCCTTCGCAACTGTTTTGTGCAGTGCAAGGGCTTGCTCCACAAAATAGCACAGTTTGAATATCTGGCCCTAAGTGTTTATTTGAATAGAAAGAGTAATCTCTACTTGTTGGATTAACAACCCTTCAAGAATCTGCAAGTCCTAGGTCAGTTGTTAGTTTTTTAAGAGTCTCTTGACTTAGTGGATAGTTGAATGCTATTCGAGGTAGATTTGTCTAGGATAGGATCCATTAGTTCATTAAAATCCCCCCAAGAATTACTTCATAGTCAGTGAAGGCACTCAGAGTTACTGCTAGAGTATTGAAAAACTCACAACGCCCTGAATTGGGGGTGTATATATTGCATATTGCTAAATGTTGTCCATCCAGTGTACCAGTTAGGATTTGATATTGCCCTTCCAGGTCATAAAAATTATTATGTTTACTAAAATTTATCCCTTTTCTGATCAAAATAGAGGTGTCACGTTTTTTTGGGTAGAAACATGCACTCTCAGCAAGACCTACCCAGGACCTTTGTAATTTAAGTGCTTATTCATGTGTTAAGTGAAGCTCCTGAATAAGGGCAATATCGGCCTTTTTCCCGTTCAAATAGTTAAGTACTTTTTTTCCTTTTAACTGGCAACCCCAAACCATTAACATTCCGAGATACAATTCTATAATGTGACATCTTATAAACCCAAATAGAATTCGATAGAAACAAAACCAAAAGTTTGTTCCTTTAAACCCTCAAGGACGAAACACTTGGGCCCGGATATTCAAACTGCACCAGGCAGTGGCGCAAGCCTGGGCGCAGCTCAACTTGGTTGTGCAGGGGTGTGGCCTGGGCGATATTCAATGGAGCTGTGCTATGGTGAAGCAGCTTTGAATATCGCCCCCTGGCCACCTTCACTGTGCATGGTGCAGTGGCACTGCGCCAGCGCAAGTTGCCAGAGTGTAACATGGAGATGCCTAGCGCAAGTACCATTTGCCATGTGCAGCACCTGTGATATTCAAAAGAGACATGCAAATGGCGCCCATAATTTATACAAAGCGCACATGGGACCATTGCATGTCATGATGCTTCATTGCATCCCATTAGCATGCAGGGTGCCCCGATTCTCGACGACTTGCTCCTGGCTTCTGCCAGGCAGCAGCCCTCGGGGACCGACGCCCCCTGCAGCCCGATCACAGGCATTTGTCTAAAAACTAATCCTTGTCTAATATCCCTGGTGGTCCAGTGGACTGCTATGTGCCTGATCGCGGGCATTTATCTAAAAACTAATCCTTGTCTAATATCCCTGGTGGTGCAGTAGAACGCTATGTGCCCGATCGCGGGCATTTGTCTACAGACAGCATCCCCGTCCAATATCCCTGGTGGTCCAGTGGACCGCACTCTGCCCGATCGCGGGCATCTGTAAAACATAAAAAAGTCCTATTACCCTGGTGGTCTAGTATCCCCTCCCCCACCCGCCCACTGGGCCCCACCGCCCCCCACCAGCCCGTGGGCAGCACCACCGCCTGGCGCCCGCCCGACTGACAGCACCGGTAGGGCTGCCGCCCATTGGTTCTGGCGTGAGCCAATGGGCGTGCAACCATACTACACATTCCAGATATGTGAATGATTCATTCACATATCTGGTTTAATAGTATGGTATGGGCTGCGCGCCGATATCTCCGCTGTGACGCTCGGCATCTGTCCCCGGCTTCAATCGATGAGCTGCGGCGGCAGGCAGGTGGGGTGCTGCCGGCTGCGGGGGCAGGCGGTGGGGAGCTCAGTGGGCGGGTGGGGAGGGGGACACTAGACCCACCAGGGTAATAGGACTTTTATGTTTACAGATGCCGCCAATCAGGCGAAGTGCGACCACTGGACCTGTGAGATGATATTTAAATAATTGCGATGGGTCCACTGGACCACCAGGGATACTGGGCGGGGGGTGTATTATACCGATGCCGCGATCGGGCACATAGCGGTCTACTTGACCACCAGGGATATTGGGCGGGGATGTTGTTTGTGAGCAAATCACGCGATCGGGCACATAGCGGTCCACTGGACCACCAGGGATATTGGAGGGTTATTTACGGATGCACATGATGGGGCATGGGGGGGTGCCGCCAGGTGCGGCAGGAACTCGGGTGGCCACTCAGGGGTGGCAGCTGCCATGTTGCACCCTGCAGTGTGGCAGCTCACCTGTAGGAGGCCATCATTTGTTGTTATTTTTTTTTTACTTAACTTTGTGCAGGCGCAGGTAGGGGTTGCGCATGCATGGCTCTGCAAATCCCGGGCTGAATATCGGGCTGTGCAGGTTATGCATGGGCACGCCCCCACCTGTGCCTGCATACATTACTGATTCGCTCCAGTGCATCGGGATTTGTGCTTCACACTTTTCCCTTTTGAATATTGCGCTGGGGCGCATCAGTGGGTTGTGCATGGCGCAACACTGTTGCACCATGCGCAACCCTTTGGAATATCTGGGCCTTAGTACAAGATTATTAGCGCAACTATACTAGCTAAACAACACTATTAACAAAGTCAACACTTATATACTTTAAACAAGTTAAAGGAAAAGTAAAAACAAACAAAAAAAGAAGTCAGTATTTCTCTAAAAAAAAAAAATGTTTCAGTTTTTTGCAAAGTAGGTTGTTATTCTACTTTTGTTGCCCAACACATACTGGGTAGTAATCCAAGGCACTGGGTTAAGTTGTGGTGTACAGGTAGCCACAGTGGGAGCCCCCAACTTTGTCAAAAATAAGCATATTGTTAATTCTGTACTGCATTCCTTGAAAAGTAATTCAGTCCATTCCAATAATTATTAATCATCAATCCTTAATCACACCCACATAGAATATATACATAACAGCAATAAAATAAGTCATAGAAACATAGACTTTGACGGCAGATAAGGACCGCTAGGCCCATCTAGTCTGCACATTTCCCTACCTACAGGATAGGCCGCAGATCCTAGTTAACCAACAGCCTATTTCTTCCTACCCCCCACAAGAATTGCCTTATGTCTGTCCCATGCATTCTTGAATTCTCCCACAGTTTCAGACCCCACAACCTCCTCAGGAAGGCTGTTCCATGCATCCACTACCCTCTCTGTGAAATAATACTTCCTCACATTGCCCTGAACCGCCCTCCTTCTATCTTTAAATTGTGTCCCTTGTTCTTGCAAGTCTTTTCTGAAAGATGCTACCCTCTTGGACTTTGTTGATTCCACTGAGTGCTCAAAAGTTTCTATCATGTCCTCCCTCTCCCTCCTTTCCTCAAGGGTATACATATTAAGCTCCTTTAGTCTCCCCTCATACGGATTCTCTTGTAGACCCTGCACCATTTTAGTCGCCCTCCTCTGGACTGCCTCTATCCTGTCTATGTTCTTGCGGAGATGGGGTCTTCAGAACTGGACACAGTACTCCAGATGGGGTCTCACCAACTGTCTGTACAGAGGGATAACAACTTCCTGTTTTCTGCTGATGTTGCCTCTCCCTATACATCCCAGTATACCCTCAGCCCTCCCTACTGCCTTCTCACATTGCTTGCTAACCTTAAGGTCATCTGATATGATTACCCCAGGTCCCTTTCCTTTTTTGTTGTTGTTACTACCTCCCCACCCATTGTGTATTCTTCCCCTGGGTTCTTGTTTCCCAGGTGCATTATTTTGCACTTCTTTGCATTGAATCGTAGCTGCCATACTTCTGTCCATTCCTCCAACCTTGCCAAGTCCCTTTTCATCCTTTCCACGCCTCCACAAGTCAGATGCAAGAAGGGAGCAGAAGAGAAAGAAAGAAAAAAAAAAAGATACAAGTGAGGGATGTATGTGCTATTATGCAAGGGCAGTTCATTCGTAATGGCCTTAGTTGATCAAATAATTCCATTCTGCATCCTGTAATGCCTTAGCCCTCTACTCTGTGACCCCATTAACTTCCAAAATCACAAACAACGCTTTGTTGGATAACACTCAAAGAAGAGCACAGGAATTTAGTAGAAAATGGCTGAGCACTGGAAGCTGTATTGTACATAAGAACGGTGATTTACTTGCCAACTTACCTGTGAAGCCCAACTGCCACTTTCTACATTCCAATCTAATTGCCCACTTGACAGTGGATAAGAGGTGAGGGTAAAGTTCAGACAAGACATAGAATTGCTGTAAATGTATACCTCTATGTTCTTCAGACTGCTGGACCCTCATTTCAGCAAAGCACTATTATAGCAATATGTTTATTTTCAAACAAAGGTATCCTACAAAAATGCTATGTTAATCCAAATAAATAAATGAACCTTAAAGTAGTAAAATGCAGTTGCAGTAAACAAATCGGAGCAAGTGTGGCTCTATCAGCAACAAATACATTTACCCATTCATTAGTAGATAGAGAGCCGCAGACCAAATGGTTTGGCAGTGTGTGAGGCAGCAAGTTGTAGAATAACACTGGCTATTTCGCAATAAGATGGGAAAACTCACTTTAGTTTAATTCTACTCAAAGTAAACTATAACAAAAATGTAGTAGTGCTTTCATCATAAGAAGCTTAGAGCTGACTGTAGATATATTAGCAGTTTTATTACAAACATTGACACAAGCCCCAGTAGAGTGATAAAACAGCAGGTATATAGATGTCAATGCTAATATTTTCCTTTTTTTTCTTTTTTTCCCCTTTACTTTGCACTCCTTGCATAGTCTCACTGAAGCTGAGTCAGTTTATCTGAAGTTCTCCAACCATAAAAACAAGTTGTTGCCCCTTACCTTCCTGGAGAGAGTACAGTCATACAGTCTATTTAATATCTCATGGATCTGATGCTAGAGCCGAAAATTGTGAGGGCAGAGGTGTTGGAAGAGAACTGCAAATACTTCCTTTGACCTCAGCATAAAGGACCAATCGAAGAAGGGCCTTTCCTCTAAAAGCATGTCAAAGGGCATCTCTCTTCCTGTGCTACCATCATCGGGGAGTATGCATGGTCAAAGCTCTGAGGGATTTCTTCTGGCGGTGGTGTGATCGAATGGGATCCAGATGACCTCGCACTGCTTCTGCTTCTCGATCTGCTCCTCATCCTCCTGTTTTTAATTCTGGAATTGGCAAGTGACTTTTTTTGTTTGGGGTTCTCGTTTTTCGGGAAATACTTGAAGCCTGACTTGTTTCTTTAGCAGATCCTTTCCGAGTGACGTGAAAGTAAGAATGCGGAGTCGTTTCCTTTGGGGCCTTAACATCAGGGTTACCAATTGACTGAGTTTGTGGTATTGCTGTGACAGACTGTCTCATATTAGAACGCAGGTCGCGAGGTGGAGAGCATGTCTGGGGAGACTGACCATTTGTATCCACGCATTGCTTTTTTGAAAGATGAGAGCTGTTAAATTTTTTATACGAGTGCTTTTAACTGAGAGTTCACAATTGACCACATAAGCCATGGCCTGCCTAGCATTTGTAAATATCATCACATTACCATTAGGTTCCACGATGTTCAGACCGGCAGGATATTTAAAATAATACAGCATTCTTAGTTTTGAAAGCCTTTGTTTTACATAGTTAAAAGTGTTCCTTTTCTCCATAACCAATGAGGAAAAGTCCTGAAATATAAAAATTCTGTTGTCCTTCCACATTAGCTGCTTCCTTTGCCTTGAAAGTCTTAATATTTGTTCTCTTAACTGAGAATCTCAAGAAGTAAATTAGAATGGGTCTAGATCTCTGACCTGCCTGTGGATGTGGACCCAAAGCACGGTGCGCCCTTTCTGTTTCCAGTGCCATTGAAAGTCTGCTATGTTTGGTAAAAACTGCTGAAGAAATTCTATCATATTGTTTCCTTCCAATCCCTCAGGTATCCCCAGGACCCTTAACTTATTTCTTCTCCCCTGATTTTCAAGGTCGTCTATTTTTTCAATTAGTTGGTGTATTTGTTTACCTTGAGTGTAAATTTGATCTTCCAAGCTGGTTATTGTCTCTTTAAAATTTTCAGTTTGATCCTCTGAGTAGTCCAAGCACTTAATTATTGCAGTGGAGTTG
Organism: Neoceratodus forsteri; assembly: GCA_016271365.2. Lineage (NCBI taxonomy): Eukaryota > Metazoa > Chordata > Ceratodontiformes > Ceratodontidae > Neoceratodus > Neoceratodus forsteri. Next base: position 1,515,427,948 of record CM028131.1, read on the forward strand.
TTCTTTAAATCTGTCACTGACTGTTTAACTGTAACTATCTCAATTTTAATATCGTTTAGCTTTTCCATTAAGGATCGAATGTCGGCTTTGTCCACAGCTGAGAATGGTTCAGAGCTCGGAGTATTAGCACGTCTTTGGCCCGTCGACATCTTAAGTCTGTCAGGTAGTTTTTATATCTTACCGAAACAAAATTAATTTCTTTAACCGCACTGCTATAATTGTGAGGAAAAAGAATGGACAGCGCAACTATCTAATCTGCAACACTAATGCGGACTGTTTTTACATTAAATTTGATAAAAAGTAAGCCAAAGTTGAGGAACTGCTGTTTCAAGCTGCCACCATGTTCCACGCTGGCTTGCGCTCCAAATGGTTTATTTTCTGTAGTGGGTAACAGTAGCAAGACCTTTTCACCTGGCTTAAAAACGTTTTTGTTTACCCATGGTCGTAATACGCCTTCTGCTGGTTTTGGGCCTCTTCCTGATTACTAGGGGCAATTTCAACATATTTTGCCAGCTTCTTTCTCAGGGCACATGTATACATATATATATATATACACACACACACAATAGATGCTGGCCCAGTGGCACTGAGGGTTAAGGCACTAGGCGCCTCCACCACACCAGTGACCTGAGTTCAGGAATGAGCCTGGGCCGTCGGGGCCAGCTGCAGCAGAGGCGGAAAGGGATTAGCGTTCAGAGGGGTAGCTCTCCTTTCGCGGGAGGTTAAGGACAAATGATGTTCTGGAGTCACCTCTGGTGGCAGTCTGGGGAAGCTGCAGAATTTGCTGCGCTGCCTTATGGTAGAGGTAGAGCTCAGCAGACACTGGACGTCATTGCACGCTCAAGCACCACCAGAGGGAGGGAGGGGCAGGGAGGGAAAAAAGGACAAAACCCCCCTCTCACCATTGGTAGGCGAAGGAGGGGCCAGACCTCATGACCCCACGTCACCGCCGGGCTTCTGAGTGTAACATGGTTCTGTCCACGACTGCTGCCTTCAGCACTTAAGACAGAGCACCTGAGGAGCTTGGCGGTCCCTCCCTTGGGGACTCTGTTCCCGGGGGTCGGGCAGACAGTAGGAATTAGGGTGCCTGTCACAAAGCACATCTTCTTGACCTGGAAGGACACTACTTCTTTATTCAGCTGTGAGCTGTGTGAGAAATTCTATATTGCACTTGATACCTGCAACAACGTGCACTTTTGCTCAATTCTGTGGGAGTTGAAACTAACCACCCTTGGTAATTGCTTTTTATTTACATATTTATTTAGTGTTTAACCAAGAAGGGGCTTGCAAACTCTGTTTATCTTGTGAGTAACTTCAGAAGGATTTCAATACTGCATTTGGGTAGACCCTTGGAGGTAGCTAGATTGTCTACTAGGATTTTCTGACAGTTAAACTATTTTTAAATTTACAGGTGGCTGAGGAGTTGAAAAAGGAGCTTGCAAACTCTGCTTATCTTGGAAGTAACTTCACAAGGGTTTGAATACTGGATTTTGGTTGTCCCTTGGGGGTAGCTGGATTGACTACTAGGATTTTGGGACAGAAACTATTTTTAAATAATTTACTGGTGCTTAGGAGTTTGTGATAGTTAAACTATTTTTAAATAAGTTATTGTGGTTAAGGAGTTGTCGTAGCAAAACCTGCAGTGTGAATTGAAACACAGACAACCTCAGGTGCAGGAAATTGTTCCCCTCATTGTTTTCAGACCACAACGTGTTGTATTGGAACAGGAAAGGTTGCATCATAACCATTGTCAACAGATTGCCCTGGGTGGAGATATCCAGACTAGATCAGATTACTAACTGGTGGCTGCAATATTTAGAGACACAAAGCACATCTTCTTGGCCTGGAAGGACACTACTTCTTTATTCAGCTGTGAGCTGTGTGAGAAATTCTATATTGCACTTGATATCTGCAACAACGTGCACTTTTGCTCAATTCTGTGGGAGATGAAACTAACTACTCTTGGTAATTGCTTTTTATTTACATATTTATTTAGTGTTTAACCAAGAAGGGCTTGCAAACTCTGTTTATCTTGTGAGTAACTTCCGAAGGATTTAAATACTGCATTTGGGTAGACCCTTGGAGGTAGCTAGATTGTCTACTAGGATTTTCTGACAGTTAAACTATTTTTAAAGTTACAGGTGGCTGAGGAGTTGAAAAAGGAGCTTGCAAACTCTGCTTATCTTGGAAGTAACTTCACAAGGGTTTGAATACTGGATTTTGGTTGTCCCTTGGGGGTAGCTGGATTGACTGCTAGGATTTTGGGTCAGAAACTATTTTTAAATAAGTTACTGGTGCGTAGGAGTTTGTGATAGTTGAAGTTATTGGAGGTTAGTTGAATTACTATTAAGGGCAGTACTCACCAGGGTGGTTGAGCAGTGGTGTATTTGATTGTTTCTGACAGTCACCTGTGGTTGTGGACTACCCACCCCCCCAGGTGTGGCATTTCCTTTATAGCCAAAGTTCTGACATCACTTCCTCGACAGGTCTTGGGCAGAACTGTCATATTCTTAATAACCCATCACAGTGCATAAAGGGTAAGTACACACCACCAAAAAAAAAAAAAATATATATTACGTATTGTATATTATAAGGGAGAGGGACATGTGGGGAGTGGTGCAATGCACTGGCTGTGGGGCAGCAGTTTTCCGGGAGACATTCTGGAAACTGCGCTGCTGTCCTATTTGCAGGCAACTGTCAGCTCTGAGGAAGGAGATTGCCCACCTCCAGGCTGAACTGGCAAGGACTAAGGAGGCCTTCCCCACCCAAAGAGCACCACTGCCACAACCACTGCCTCAGAGTTTGCCAAGTATGAAGAGCAGTTGGACCACAGTGGGTTCTGGGAGGGTGCGGGTGGTGGAACAGAGGCAAAGCCCCCTAGTTGTACCTCTACACAAATCATGCGCCAGTCTGGCAGAGCAAGGTTCCTCTATGATGGCACCCTCAGTGGAAACCAAGAAGAATGCTGAAGACATCCACAAGGGAGACCCACAAAAGGGTGGCAAGGGACACCACAGGGGAAGGAAACAGCTTCTGATAGGGGACTCAGTTATTAGGGGGGTAGAACTGGGGAAGGGAGAGGAGAGGGAAGTAAGGTGCCTGCCTGATACCACGGCTTGGAGGGACAAGAAGCAAATCCTCACAATTGCAGAAGCAGCATCACAGGAGAGGGAACTAGATATCATTGTCCACCTTGGGACAAATGACCTAGCTAGGCATGGAATCATTGCAGTGCAGGATGAATTTGTGGAGTTGGGGAGGGGCCCCAGACAGGTAGCAAGCACGGTTACCTTCTCAGAGGTGCTGCCAGTCCATGGCAGGGGTGAGGCTAGGGTACTGCACACCATGCTGTTAATGAATGGTTGCAAAACTGATGCAGACACAGGGCTTTGGCTTCATTGGGGACTGGGGTATACCTGGAGAGATGAAGGTCTATACTGGCACGATGGTGCATCTGTCCACGAAGGAACCAAGCTCCTAAGTGACAGGTTTAAATGCTTCCTTGGCCAGCTTTTAAACTAGCGGGGGGGTGATGATAAGAGGCAGGAAATTTCAAGCCTTCCCCCACAAAACATGGCAAATAGTAAGGTAAACACTGAGGTGCAGAGCTCAACAGAGGGCAGGACAGGGGTAAATGGAAAAATAGACAAGGGCAATAAGAGCAGGGATGGGGAAAAAAGGATAAAGCCAACATTAAATGGAGGGCAGTGAGTACCAATGCCCGTAGTCTGGGAAACAAGCTTCCTGAGCTAGTAGCCCTGATGGAAGATGAAAAATTGGATATTGTGGCAGTCACGGAAACATGGTACACAGAGAACCATGACTGGGATGGCAACATACTGCACAGTCTGGGTTACAGAAGGGACAGGGAGGGTAAAAGAGGAGGTGGAGTAGCTCTAATGAAGGAAGGGATCAAAGCCACAGAACTAAAAAGTAAACGGGAGGACAAGAGGCACTCTGGGTCACCTTGAGACAGGGAATGGCATCGCAATCCACACACAGGTTGTATACAGACCCCCGTCTCAAGGGGAGGAAACAGACAAGAAAATGATGGAGGACATTCTCAAAATGGCTGAAAAGGGGGAGATATTGTTGATGGGGGACCTGAATATGCCAGATGTTAACTGGATGACATGTACTGCAGCCACATCCAAGAGCAGGGTCATTCTCGATGCCCTGCAGGGGGCAGGCCTTAGACAACTAGTGTTGAAACCCACTCGAGTGGGAGCAATACTAGACCTGGTACTCTCAAATAGGGAGAGGATCACAAATTTAAAAGTCAGTAGACATCTGGGAACAAGTGACCACTGCACAGTGTGCTTCACAGTAAGCGCAACCATGGAGACAAACCATACAAAAACAAGGATACTGGACTTTAGAAGGGCCGACTTTGGCAAAATGGGTGAATACCTGAGGAATGCACTAACAAATGGCCAAAAAGGAGGGGTGGAAGAACAATGGAGAAAAATAAGAATTGCTATCATAGAGGCAACAAGCCTTTGTGTGAAACAAATAAAGAAAACAAAGCAGAGTAAAAAACCACTATGGTTCTCAAAAGAGGTGGCAGGGAAGGTTAAGGAGAAAAAGGCTGCATTCAAAAAGTATAAGGAATCACAGAAGGAGTATGACAGGGAACTGTATCAATTAAAGCAGAAAGAAGTGGGGAAGGCAGTCAGAATAGCAAAGGCCCAAACTGAGGAAAAAATAGCCAACTGAGTTGAGAAGGGGGATAAAACCTTCTATAGGTCACTAGGGGAGCATAGAAAGGTTAAGGGAGGAATAGTGAAGATTAATAAAGGAGAGGGGAGGTGGGCAGAGGGAGACAGTGAAAAGGCAGAGATACTGAATGAATACTTTTGCTCAGTATTCACAAAAGAAGAAGAGGAGGAGTTACCTAAACCAGACAGTAGAAGCACTCTGGGTAGGAGGCTTGACACCAGTCTATTTACAGAAGAAAGAGTCCTGAAAGAACTCCTAAAACTCAAGGTGGACAAAGCAATGGGGCCTGACGGGATTCACCCCAGAATCCTAAAAGAACTAAGGGAGGACCTAGTGACACCACTGACCACACTTTTTAACAAATCATGGGAGGATGGGGTGGTACCTGAGGACTGGAGGAGGGCAGATGTGATTCCCCTTCACAAAAGTGGGAGCAAGGCAGAAGCAGGAAACTACAGACCTGTAAGTTTGACCTCAGTGGTAGGGAAAATGATGGAATCACTTCTGAAAAAAAGAATTGTTGAGTACCTAGAGGCTAGCGGGGCACAGGACCCAAAGCAGCTTGGATTTACAGCAGGAAGGTCATGGCAGATGAGAGAAGTCACAGCACCGCGTGCCCACCCTGGAGAGAGACTAATGGATAGGAGGTGAGAAAAACAGTTTAAAAAAATTAAAATAAGATGTAATAGATTGTTTTTGAGTGGGTTATCTTCCCATGTTTTTTTTATTACATCTAGTGGCCCTTTAGGTTGCCTACCATGCAGCATTTTAAATGTGAAAAACTTGTTGATGCATGTGGCACTTCTCTGTAAGCAAAAAGCAGGTAATGTAAGTATTGGTGTAAAAAGCACAAAATAAGGCACCATCCACCGCTCCATTAAATCAAAAGCTACGTTTTATTGCTACAAAGTGTCACGATGCAAAATACAAAATGGAGCAACAGTGCCATATGGGTGCAACCCACTCCTAAAAGGCTGATCGGTTTCGCGCATGCGCACTTCCTCAGGGACGGCCTTGCCCCTCAAGTAAATGAAATAAATACATTTGATCTTAAAGTGACAGTGTCATCTTATTAAACACATATGAATAAAAAAGAAAACGTAAAAGAGAGGTACAAGAACAACATTATTATGGTGCTATTGGGGTATTCATAAGCCATTACTATAGTGAGTTGAAACACATTCTGTACCCCTGCAAAAGATGGAACATGTTGATATGGCAATTATCTAGAATTTATAATTTATACATATGCCCCAATCATATAGCAGTACCATAAAGACAGTTATTTCTGGTATTACTAGCATACATGTGCGGCTTATAAAAATAAAGTTTCATATAGCTACTAAAACTATTTCCCACTAGACCAATTAATTATCTGGTATAATACTCATTTTCATATGGTCTTAGTGCAATTTATAAAAGCGCACATAGTATGTGAGACAGCATGCTTCCAGGCCAAGGCAGTATACCACAACACTACTTATTTTTAGAGAAAGAAAAAATGGAACGATTTATAAAATTTCTCATCCTATATGTTGTGGTACTGCTATACCATTGGCAGATACTATCGGTGAAAGAATTAAGGGAGATCTAAGTAACAGCAATAATGTTGAGTAAGTACAAAGCTGAGAATTCATCTATTGTCAATATTATCAACATCATTACAGGCTGCAGTATCATTTTTATATATTCTTTACAAGAAGCGAAGTTCCATATTTTTCCTTTTTCACTTTACATCTTCGTAACCCACTCAAATCAGTGTGAGAAAAAGAACTCTCTACTTGCACACAAAAGGCAATCTCAGTTTATTGTGATATCTGATAATTATTTCTTATATCCCTTCCTTGACCGTTTCAAATAAGGGGAAAGGTCAGAGTGGTCATTCAAACCCTGGGCAAGAGTAGCCCTGAGTCGGAATGTCCAGTATGCCTTTTTTCACAGCTTGTTTTCTAAGTCACCACCCGTAACACTAAGCTTGACCTTCTCTATACCTGTGAAGCTGAAGTAATGTGTACCTGTTGATATAATAATATGTTTTGCTAATGCATTTGCAAAATCTTCACGTCTTATATCACTAAGATGCTCACACACTCTCTGTTTTAAGATATGTGAAGTTTTCCCTACATGAGCATGTAGCTAAGTATACTAAGAATCAAAGCTTCTGATTTATTCTGATTAACTGTATAACCAATGATTCCACCTCTGCCAGGAGAGAAAATAGGGAGGGGAGGGATTCTTCCAGTTTAATAATATACAGGAGAAGGTCATCTGCATAATACTCAACTTTATGCTGCTCATCTCATACACTGTATCCATGAATATGGACATCCTGTGTGAGAAGTTGTGCAATTGGTTCTACAAAGATCGCAAATAAATATGGGGACAGGGGGCAGCCCTGCCTTGTTCCATGGTGCAAACTAAATTTGTCAGAATGGGAACCATTTACCTTAACTGTCGCCTCTGGGCCCATGTATATGCCTGTGATTATATTTTTGAAAAGTGTGGGAAAATTAAATTTGGCTAGTGCTGCCTGGAGAAAATTCCAGGAGACCATGTTGAATGCTTTCTGTGCATCTAAACTAAGAAGAAGTAGAGGGGATTTTGTTGTTTGGGCATTATCTATAAGGTACACTTGATATTGTCTGTAGTATGTCGCCCCTTGATAAAGCCAGACTGATCTGGGTGAATAAGGGTGGGGAGAATATCATCCAATCTGTGTGCTGAGATACTAGTGTATAATTTATAGTCTTGATTGAGGATAGAAGTGGTGTGGTAAGAGTTGCACAATTGCCGGGGTTTTTGAGGTTTATGTATTACTAAAATGGCTGCCTGTAGCCATGATATGGGGAAAGTATTGGTGTTGTGACCCTTCTGTATTGCTTGTAGTAGTGGGTGATGAATAAAGTCCTAAGTTCCTTTGTAGAATTCCGGGCCATAACCATCAGGACCTGGCCTCTTCACATTTTTTAGGTTTTTAATGGCTGTGTGTAGTTCTGATTCAGTAACTGGGGCTATTAATTTGGCCTGCTGGGTTTCAGACATTGAGGGCAGTGCAAGTTTCGAAAAGAAAGCTGAGCGGGAGGAGGATCTAATTGTCCTGCGTACAACATCTGATAATATTTTTTAAAGGATCCCAATATACTTTGTGTCGTATAACACATGTGGCCGGAGTTTGGATCCTTTATTTTTAGGATATTTGATTGTTGGGTCTGACGTCTAAGACGATACGACAAGAGTTTTGATGCTCTAGCTCACCCCTCATAATATCGTTGTCTCAGCCATGCAAGAGCCTGTTCTGTCTTTGCAGTTAATAATTTTTGAATTTCTGCTTGGGTCTCAGGACACACTGGTTAACACCTCCTCGTTTCCCTGCATATCGCCTCTTGAAGAGAGTTGCAGATTGTGTGTGTAAAGCAGTGAGGCGGGAGGAGAGTTGTCTTTTTTTATACTAGGCGTAAGAGATTATGTAACCACGGAGAACTACCGTAATCGTATCCTACATCAGTTGAGGGGAAACTTGAGGAGATGAATTGTCCTCTGTAATCTCTGGAATACATTTCTCTAATAACTCTCGGAACTCAGGGTCTCCAAGCAGGGAAGGATTAAACCTCCACTGTATCTTTTTAATTTCACTCCTCAAGGCTAGTTCCAGCACCATGGGAGCATGGTCAGAGAGGCTGATATTCCAAGATATCCGCATTGCTAACCAATTCCATATTCTTTCTCCCGATGCATATGTAATCAAGTCTGGAGTAGTGTTTGTAGGCATTCGAGTAGTATGTGAATTTTCTCTGAGTGGGGTGTAACTGCCACCACGTATCTGTCAGACCGACCTCTCTTATAATTCGTCTAAGATTTTTCTGACCCGAGGACTGGGGAGAGGGCCTGGCAGAAGAGGAGTCCATAGAGGGATTTAATTGACAGTTTAATTCGCCCCCCAAAATCTGTATGTCTTGCTGCATAGTCAAAATGGCATCCATCAGATGCTGAATTGATGAGGCATCCGAGCCAGGGGGAACATACTACAGAGGGTTAGGATCTGACCATTCAGCTCAGTTATCATTAGGGACAATCTACCCTCCCTATCCGAATACTGATCAATAACTTGAGCCCTAGAGTGGTTTGGGAAGAGGACCGCTGTTCCCCTCCTTCTGCTTCTTAGATAAGAGGATTCCACCATGTGGGAAAAGCCAAACTTAAGTAGTTGGTGGTGCTCCAGGGAAGATAGATGCGTTTCCTGTAAGAGGAGGACATCTGGGTGACATTTTTTAAGAGCTTGTAGCATGCGGTATCTCTTTATGGGACCAGCCAGACCATTCATATTATGAGATATAATTTTAATGTCAGCCATTTGTATCTATTTGTTGTATGGGAGTCTCTTCACCCAGGGGTGCCTCCCCCTGAGCCACAGTGTATTAGTGAGCATCCATATTGTAGGTCTATGACCTTTGATAAATGATATTGCAGTTTGGGTTCTTTATCTGGGGAAAAGAAAGAGAGATTAGAACCTATTAAAGAAAAGGTGAAACCACTAGACACTAAAGCAGGCCAACCGGGCTGAACTAGTATCCATTAACTATGCACAAGACTCTATACAGAGTGGTTTAGGTGACTTCCATTGTCATGGGTACAATATGTAGCCATGACAGAGACCAGTCAACTGACTGTCTAGATATGGGATTCCATCTCAGCAAGTGAGAGGAAACCCTGGGGAAACTCATGTCCCTAAGTGGGAGAAGGTGTAGGGTTAGTAGGAGGAAAACAAAAAAGGAAAAGAAAGTAGTTTGGGAGGGAGAAAAAGTTGCATCCTCCTTTAATTGAGTTGGTGGTAATCCCACCCCTTCCTCCGAAAGGCAGCTGTGATGGGGTGGGGTCTTCATACAGGCTCAGACCCTAAAGTCATCCACGCTTGTCCCTTTCCCAAGGTCCTCTACTAGGTCTTAAGGCTGTTTACTCCCCCTTCCGGCATCACTTGTATAACAAAGAAAAAAGAAAGAAAATATAATAAATGGTTCCTCTGTCTTTGGCCTCTAGGGGTACAGGGCCGGTATGGCCAATTAATTATTCTGTGGGGGATGTGCCTATGCCATGGGCCAGTGTGGCCTAATACCTAGTTAACAAAATGTTCATACTCTTAGTGTCCATTCCCAAGTCAGGATAAACACAGTAGGGGAAGAGAAGGCGAGAGAGAACCAGTATTGCAGGGGAATAAGCACGGAATGTCCGTGAGAAGCCTTTCATCTTCACTGGTCTATATCTTTGTGACTCGTTGCTATTTTAAGTCCTGTGTCTTCTAATATCGGCAGTGACTAGGGGGCGAGTACAAAGGTATGACCTCGGGGAAGCATCCAGGGACAGGTAAGACATCCCCACTTCCGAGGAAGGGGAAGGGGACAGGGGGCACTGGGTTGGGTCCAAGGGATGCCCCCAAGGGGCAGAGACAGCTCCCCAGTTCCAAGGGAGGTCAGAAGCCAATGGAGATCCCCAACGGAGAAGCATATTCCTCAGGAGGAGGGCAGTGAACAACCAAGAACAGCAGAAGAACAAGCTTAAAAGTGTAAACATCCAGACCATCCCTGCACAAGCAAGGGTCTCCTGGCACCGAGAAGACCTATACATTACCCTATCTAGCGGGTGTAATCTCCAACAGGCCCAGGCTACTTTATTAGGGATATTCCTCAGCCCACCACCGACTGGCCCCCGGATCCGAGTGGAATTGACAGGTCCGCTCGGTCAGAGCATGTGGGGGCAGAAGGCTCCAGTTAGATCGACTCCCTATTTAGCGGGATAGTGTCTAATCAAATCTCTTATAGGTCAGTTAATGCCTGTGTGTGGCCAGTATTCTCCTGTGCCAGGCAGAGACACCTACTTCACATCAGAATTTGCTCTATGTAAGGATGGATTGGGTAAGTATCTGTGGTCCCCTCCTTTCCCACAAGGTGTCCATTCGATGGGCTTCACCCCTCGCCTAGTTTTCAAGACTTTAAACACCTCAGTAAAGTGCTGGGAGATGTCCTACTCAACCTCCGGGGACCCGCCGACTCCCCCACCCCAAAACCCCCCACAAAACCAAAGCACAAAAGGCACCGACCCATCCCCGAACACCACCCAAGGCAGCACCACCTCGTACTCACTGCAACCCTGTAACTGCAGAAGCTTCTTCTCTAGAGTCTTTCATGTGGGTGGTCTGGAAAACTGCATCAGCATCTTTTTGATGGAGTCGATTGTAGCTTATTGATCAGGGACTTCTCCAGGGAAGGATCTGGGGGGCCCTTGAGAAGCTGCTGACCGCGGGGTAAGTCTCACAGAGGTAGGCAGGGTGAAGCCCCTTGTTTTTAAGTCTGTGCAGGCCTCATCAAAAGAATCATAGATTTGCTGCCCGGAGGGAAATTGAACTACCAACTTACTAGGATGGGGGTTCTAAACTTCAAGTTCTGTTGTCTGAGCCAAGGAAATAGCGGGATATAGGCTGTTCTTTTTTGCATGGTAGTTGGGGCATAATCGTTATCCACAAATATGCGATTGGCTTCAAAGAACAATTTACTATGTGGCCAGGCTTGTTTTGGAATGTTCTCCTTTGTTTGAAAACGAAGAAATCTTATTATAGTGGATCTGGGATGAGCATTCGGCTGAGTGGGTTTGGGGCCGAGCACTCTGTACAGCCTCTCAATTTCCAGATTATAGCCCAGGTCTAGTTTAAGGGCCTCTCGCAATAAGGCCTCTACGTGTGCTCGCAAATCGGAACCTCGCTTCCCTCCGGGACTCCGTAAATACAGATTACTTCTGCGGTTACATCCTCCTGTCTAGCCGCAGTAAGGTGGCAGGAGTTGGATAACTTGACTCAGTGTATCCTGTATTTGTTGTGTGGTGGAGGCCTGCTATTGTGATTACTGCTCTAGGCCCAGGATTTTCTCATAAGTTCCCTGGGGTCCTGATGGAGCGTTCCTGTGTCTGTTTAAATGAGTTAAAGTCCGCTTTACATTCCTGCAGTTCAGTAAGTATTTTATCCAATTTGAGGTTCATCTTCTTCTCTTTAGCCGGTTTGTTTTTCCTTGCTTTAAGTGGGGTGTCGCTTTGGGTCTGGGGAAGTCGTTCAGAGGCTCCGGAGTCGGAAAGGTCTTCATCCAAAATCTCTGTATCCAGCCGAATAGCTGCAAATCTGTTACCCCCTCCTTTATTTTTAGTAGTAGCCATGGATTAGTGCCATTGATGTTTTAGAGTCATGATTTGGATATGGCTTTTAGTATACTGTACTGGAGTCGGGTGGAGAGCTCGAGACTCGAGCTGCCATGCAGGAGGAAGCTGTACTGGAAGTGGCCTCAATTCTTTGTGTTAGTACCATTGGTAGTGATGAAATTAATCTGATCAAAATCAATGCCAGATCTTCACTTATACTAGAGTAGTGTTGCCCTAGGTGTTTCTGTAGCATGTCTTTCTGCCCTAGCAACATCTTTTCTGCTATAGCCTCTAACCCTAAACCAATCTGACATTTCTGATAACCTTGTTTCAACATCAGAAATAGCAGAACAGTTCTCTTAACACGTAAAATTGAGAACGAGGTATGTTCCTGATGATGTGGCATGGGTGCAGCTAGAAGCCAAGTAACATATTCCGATCTGTAGGTTTCCTAAATAAATCAGTGGAAAAAGTACCATCAAGGTTATTTACAATCCTCAAATCCAAAGAATTAATCTCCTTAGGGTCCTGTTATACAGAGAACCTCCAGTTGTAGTTGGATTCATGTAAATAATAAATTCATGAAGTTCTGCTGCTGTACTGCACCACACCATCAGGACATCGTCGCTATAACATCTCCAGAGGTCGAGTCTGTGAAAGAAAGGGTTATTGTTACTATAAATCACATTTCTTTCCCACTATCCCAGGTAAAGGTTTGCATAATTAGAGGCAAATGTGGCCCCTATGGCTGTACCCTTTACTGGTGATAATATTCCCCTTGGAACTAGAACACATTACATTTTAACACATGTTCTGCTACCGTCACAAAAAAATCAGTTTGCCCACTTTCCAGTTCAGTACATTCTTGTCACCACTTACGTAATGCCTCAAGGTCCCCATCATGAGGGATATTAGTATGAAGAGATTGTATATCTAGAGATACTAGAGTCCAGTCAGTTTCAGTTTGCATTCCCTCCAGGATGCCAGTGCCTCGGTGGTGTCCCTTAGGTCTGAGGGTAAATTCAGTAGCAAATCACAGATGTGGGAGTCCACGTACTGTGATAATGTTTCAGTTAGGGACCCTATAACTGAGACAGTGGGCTTCCCAAGGGGACACTGCAAGTTCTTGTGAACCTTGGAAAGTATGTATATGGTGGCACGAACTGGATGTGCAACTTGAAGGAACTCAAGGGTACTCTGTGTAATAATTCCATCCTGAAGTGCCCCATATATAGTTGCATCAATGTGCCTTTTAAATGAAAGTGTGGGGTCTGATCGCAAAGTTTTGTAAAACAATGGATCTGAAAGTTGATGTCTTATTTCTGCAGTATAATTCGATGTGTCCAGTACAACTCCTCTCTTATCCGCAGGCTTTATGGTTATTGAAGTATTAGTCTCCAATTATTTTAATGCTTTTCTTTCCTCATTCGAAATGTTACAGTAATGTCCAGTATTTTCTTCTTCATAAAGAATATTGATCTCATTGAGGCATGCCTGCTCAAAAGTATAGATGGCTTTTGGGGGCTGGGGGCGGTGTTAAAGATTGAACCGTATTGGAAGTCATGCAATGTTCTACATTTACTTTCTATATCATAATGCTGTAAGCCCATACTTTCCGGGTTGATGTCGTATACACTTATGTCCATCAGATTACTTGAAACATCTAATAATGCCTGATCGTCTCGTGATATATTAATGTCATTCTGTGTAATGGACAGTTCTGTATTTAACCCAGTTTTCCTTTTATTGTAAAAAGATTTGAGGCTCAACTTCTAGTGAGCTTTTTTAAATCCAAATATGTATCAGATTTGCTAGTTGTACAAGCAGGAACAAAGCTGAAACCTTTGCTTGAGACTGAGACTTGCTCTTGAGATAATGTTGTATAGGAAAGGTTAATAATATTTATTTGCTCTTCCCCTTGCCCTGTTGCTTTGCTATTGCTCCTTCTTTCCCCGCTTGCTTTTTGCCCTGTATACCAGCAGGACTGGCTTCTCTTTCTCTCCACCCCCCCCCCACTTCCTGGTGGCGGAGCCAAAGTGTACCAGTCGTTTCAATGTGCTCTAAATTATCCCCTTTGTGATCCCTCTTCTTCATCTAAAAAAGGCTCCTCGGGGGATTCGATATCCGACTCTGATGTAGAGTGAAAGCTTGTGTTACTTCTTTTTAGGATAGACTTCTGGCCTCTCTCATTAATTTTTTTCTGACCTGTGTTATGCCCTGATGCGATTTCAGAGCCCTTCCAAGTAAACACTCGATTATTTAAATAATTTAATCTGTCCCTTTTGAATTTTCTGAGTTTCACAGCGTAAATGTACTTGTCTTGTTTCATTATTGCAAGTTTTAACTTATTCTCTAAGTCTAAAAATTCAGGGTCTACATTAAATTCAAAGAATGCCGTTTCTTTGTGTCTCAAGAGCAATTCCACGTCAGCCTGCTGATTCTTGTAGTCATGAACTACGCAAAGTTGAAATAATTGTGATGCAGCCTGCATCTGATTCTCCCAATCACCCTTGAAAGCAGCCTGGTCAAGGCCATATCCGGCCACTTCAAAAACTAAGCCCCATGGTACACTGCACACTTTCTGGTAGGCCTCAGGACTCGTGAGGTTCCAATAAATTCTTCTTGCTCACAGTGTTATCTTTTCAAGTTCATAGTAAGTGGTATAAATACTAACTGGCGGTTCAGCCTGACTCGTAGTACCAGTTGTATCTTGTTGATCTGTTGCAGGAGCCAAACCTGACTCTGGCGTAATATTCAAAAAAGGATTGCCTTTACCAACACTGGAAAAAACGGCCGCACTAAAGGAGTGGGAATCTGAAGCACCTATATGCAAGTCCTCAAGCTTTGAGGACATGACAGTAGCAATTTTACCCCCAACATTATTGTTGTTACTTAGATCTCCCTTAATTCCTTCACCGATAGTATCCGCCAATGGTATGGCAGTACCACAAGGTATAGGATGAGAAATTTTATAAATCGTTCCCTTTTTTCTTCCTCTAAAATAAGTGGTGTTATGGTATATTGCCTTGGCCTGGCAGCATGCTGTCTCACATACTATGTGCGCTTTTATAAATTGCACAAAGACCATATGTAAAATGAGAATTAATTATATCTGATACTTAACTGGTCTAGTGGAAACAGTTTAGTAGCTATATGAAACTTTATATTTATTTTTAAGCTGCACATGTCTGCTAGTAATACAGGAAAGAACGGTCTCTATGGTGCTGCCATATGATTGGGGCATATGTATAAATTATAAATTCTAGATAATTGCCATATCAACATGTTCCATCTTTTGAAGGGGTACAGAATGTGTTTCAACTCACTATAGTAATGGCTTATGTATGCCGCAATAGCACCATAATAATGTTGTTATTGTACCTCTCTTTTTTTATGTTTTATTTTTTATCATATGTGTTTAATAAAATGACACTGTCATTTTAAGATCAATTGTATTTATTTCATTCACTTGAGGTGCAAGGCCGTTCCTGAGGAAGCACGCATGTGCGAAACCAGCCAGCCCTTTTAGGAGTAGGTTGCACCTATATGGCACTGTTGCTCCATTTTGTATTTTGCATCGTGACTTTTTGTGGCAATAAAACATAGCTTTAGATTTAATGGTGCAGTGGATGGCGCCCTTATTTTGTGCTTTTTACAGCGAATTGGTTATATGTGGCACAACGGCGAGTAGAGCCTGCCTCTGTATTGCTCCTGAGGTAAGTATTGGTCCCAGTCTTCCCCTTGCCCTTTTACAAACCTTTTTAACATGCATGTTAGGGTTTGATTAAAACACTCAACAGGAGTCTGATGGTGATAGACTGAGGTTCTTATGGCAGTGATACATAGTAGTTGGTACAGTTCCTTCAGTAATGCAGCACCAAAATTACTACCTGATCAGTAATAATCTCTTTAGGTATACCTACTCTGTTAAAAATTGTGCAAGCTCTGTTGCCACTTTTGAAGCTGTGACAGTATGCATTTGAACTACCTCTGATTGTCGGAAGTGGTATAGTCACATACTACCAAAATGAATCCATTACCCTTTTACTTTTGTCTAAGGGCCAACCACATCCATTGCAATTCTCTCAAAAGGCACATCTATCAAGGGTAGGGGCACCAGGGGTACCTTGTCTTTATTAGTCACTGGGGCTACTTTCTGACACGCAGCACAGGAACTGCAGTAGGTAGCAACATCTTCATGAATTCCAGGCCAGTAAAATCTGTACAGCAATCTGGCAAGGGTGCGATCCCTCCCTGAGTGGTCAGCCATAGGACTGTTATGTGCCATCTGTAACAACTCAGATCTGTACTTTTGTGGTATAACCAGTTGTTCTAGGGACATGGATATGTTGTTCATCCACACTGTCTCACAGGTTCCTTGCCGCTTTAAATCTTGCTGGAAGGTCTTCAAGCTGGCTCCTCCCACCCACCCACCTGGGTGGTAAAACCTCGGCTCCGCCCCATGATGCCAGATCTTCCTTACTGCTGGAAGCTCAGGTTCCCTCCTTAATGCTCTACGTGTAGACTGGATCTAATTCTTCGGTTACGCTCGAAAGCGTATTTTAAAATTTTCAAGACTTCAGTTAACTTTCTCCCTCGCAGCTGCGATGGACAGATCGACTCCGGATTTTGGCGGTGTCTCTGTGGGCAGAAAATGTCCAGGATGGACCGCCCACATCCGCTCTGCCTCGGCCTAGAACATGACCCCACAGGCCTCCCGGTTATGCCGTTCATATTCCGGTAGCGTCCTGGAGGACCGTGCTGCCGATAGCTTAGGCACGAGCGCTACCCACCAGTGAAGTCGAAGGAGGCCCATTGGGCAGTTATCACGGCGAGCTGGCTCGGCTCAGCAACCTCGAGCAGATGATCGCCGAGGGAGGATGCGGCGCAGGCCACATCATCCTCTTCCTCGGTTGCGGCATTTATCCCGCTCACTCTGGGTACCTCATATTCAGCTTCTTTCATGAAGCTTTGCCAATCCCTTTCCACGAAGGGAGAGGGGCCATCGGGACATTCCTCTTGGTTTACAGAAAGAAGGACTCAAAAGGTAAGTCCCATCGTCGGCGTTCGTGGGAGCGGGAGAGGTCCCCTTCTCCGGACAGTCGACACTCTGCTTTGGTCGAGGTTGTGGCTAAGGCCGCTGGCTTCACGGCGACCCCGTCAGGTCAGCCGGCTGAGACACCTGTCGACGTGGTCGGAATTTTTCTCGACCCGTCAGACGGGCTGTCGACTGGTGAAGCTGACAACCCTTCTTCACCAGTTCCCCCGGTGGAGACCGAGGACTTGCCTGTGCCTCTGGTGCCGCAGTCCCGGTTAAGGCTTCTGAGCCGAGGGAAGAGCGGGTGTCCCCCGCCCCTTCCCAGACCCGTCCTCGGAAACGCCGAGGATCTCGGTCTCGGACATCATCTTAGTCCAGCCGATCCTGCCAACATCTCGGTCTCGGCACCGAAGTAAGCGGCGCCGCTGCTCATCCTCGTCTTCCTCCTCGGAAGTGGAGAGGCTTTGGCGCAAGTTGCGTCGACGCTACGGGGACCTGATGTGGCAGCAGTTACTTCTGTCTGGGAACAAGCCGACGCTGTCGTCTTCCCTGGCCATCAAGTGGCTGTCATCCAAGCGGCCGAAACAACCCCTCGCTGTAGTCGAGGTGCCCAAGCCTGGGCCAGTTCAGCCGAAACCAGCTGCCCCACTGATTGTGGTGGAACCTCTGTCTCCACAACCGAAATTGGGGGCACCAACCAAGGACTCTTGGTTGGTTTAGGGCCTGCCCGACAGGTTGTCGGTCACCCTCACTCCCGACCATCCTCGGCAGGTGGAGGGTGGCTTAGGCCCCAGGCAGCTCTTTGCGGACTCCTCAGAGTCCCGACACCTCCCTGTTCACCAGGCCCATTGACCTGGAGTCCTCCAGGGCCAGTCGATGGACAAAGCCCACTCGTCCTTCATGGGTTTGCTCCGGCTCATCTCGGAGTCCACCGGGATGCAGCTCGAGCCCGTATCCAAGCGGGCCAAGTATCCCCTGACGGAGATACTGGACCGAGGGGATTCACCCATGGAGGCCTTTCCAGTGGCTGAAGCCATTGTTGGCCCAGCCTTGGAGCTTTGGCAGCGGCCTGCTTCCTGTCCTGCTGCTTTGGCCAGGATGGCCAGTTAGTATGCGGTCCCTACCGGCTCTTTGCCCGTTTTTTCGGAACACCCCTCTGCCGAAGGGTTGGTCATCAACAGCGTTTTCCGGCGTTACGGGAATGCTAGGGATGTGGACAAGCCCCCTGACAAGGAGTCCAAAAAGCTGGACTATGCCGGGCGCAAGGTGTACACTGCATCCTCCCTTGGCCTCCACCAGGCCAGCTCGGCCGTGCTGATGGCACACTTCTCCCACGCCCTCATGGGCTCCCTGGATGAGGTGATACCTCATCTCCCGGCTGACCTGCAGACCACAGTCCGGCAGGTACGGGACCAGGGTAGGGCGGTGGCTAAACAGCAGCTCCAAACGTCTCTGGACATTGGAGACTCCTGTGCCAGATCGGTTGCAGCCGCGGTGGCCATGCGCCACAGAGCATGGCTAAGGATATCCACCTTCACGGCGGATACCCAGCACAAACTGGTGGATGTTCCTTTCCTGGGGACAGACCTCTTCGGCCCTGGAGTGGAAGGTCACCTCCAGCGGATCAAAAAGTCCAGTGCCACTCTGGACCCGGTCACCTCCGCCCAGAGGGGCAAAGGCCGCCAACAGCAGCAGCACAAGTCCTTACGTCCTTCGGTGCCTGCGGCACGTCCGGCCCAACAGCACCAGCACCAGGGCCAGCAGGCTCGTGCTTGGCATCCCAAACCCAAGCCCGCGGCTTCCTCCAACAGGAAGCAGGGAGGTAAAGGCCCAGGAGGTCCCTCAGCCAGTCCCTCCTCTAAGCCTGCCCAGTGACGGGTTGAGGGGTGTCGCCCCCAGCCTTGTCACTCCCCATTGGGTTCCCCCCCGTGGAGGGACGGCTCTGCCACTTCCTTTCCACTTGGTCCGTTACCACCACGGACCGCTGGGTGCTGGAGTGGTAGGAAAGGGCCTGCCCTGGAGTTCGAGCAGGCCCGCGCCTTCGAGCTGTCACCCTCGGGGCTACGGGTCCCAGCCTCTTTGTTGGCTCACCGAGCCGATATCGCCTCTGCTCCTATAAAAGAAGTGATCAGGAAGGTGGCGGATCCTCCTCCAGACCCAGGGTTTGTGTCCAGGTACTTCCTGGTCCCAAAACGGATGGGGGGCTGGCACCCCATTCTCGACCTGCATGACCTGAACAGGTTCCTAAGGTCTCGGACCTTCAGGATGGTCACTCTGACTCAGATAATCCCATGCTTGGAACGAGGCATGTGGTTCTGTTCTCTGGACCTTCAGGACGCGTTCCTTCACATCCCAATCCGTCTGTCCCACCAAAGATTCCTCCGTTTCAGGGCGGAGGGGTCCCTCTATGAGTTCTGGGCCATGCCCTTCGGCCTTTCCCTAGCTCCCAGGGTCTTCACCAAATGCATGGCAGTGGTGACAGCATTTCTGTGGCGCCGAAGGGTCTGGGTGTACCCCTACCTGGACGACTGGCTGATTGCAGCCCCCTCCAGAGTGGCGGTGGAGCGGTCCAGAGATCTGGCCCTCCACATTTGTTCTCAGGTTGGCCTCCTCATCAACGAGGTCAAGTCGGAACTCATGTCAAAGCAGGTGATACAATTCATCGGGGCAGAGCTCGACTCTCTACGGGCCAGAGCACGGCTCCCGGCAGACAGGGCCGAGGTTCTTTCCTCCTTTGCCCAATCATTTCAGGTTGGGCAATCGCGCCCTTCCCGGGACTTCCTGTGCCTCCTGGGCCTCATGGCATCCTGCATCAGCGTGGTCCATTGGGCCCGCTGGTACATGCATCCCCTTCAATGGGGGCTGGCCAGCCAATGGTCACAGCACTTCGATCCTCTGGATCAGCTAGTGACAGTGACTCAGGGGATGTGGAATGCTGTCCAGTGGTGGACCGTTCCAGCACATCTGCAGGAGGGCATCCCGTTTGTCCGCCCTGAGCCAACGGTCTCTCTATCGACTGATGCCTCTCTGATGGGTTGGGGTGCCCATCTGGGGGAGCACAGGCGCCACGGCCTCTGTTTTCCTCGGAGTCCAGATGCCACATCAACTTGCTGGAGCTTCGGCAGTTACCTGTCTAGCCCTCACCGCCTTCGTTCCGTTTCTACGGGGTCAAGTGGTCAAGGTCCAGATGGACAATACCACGACCATGTACTACCTAAACCACTAGGGCAGCACGTGCTCCATGCCTCTGTGCAGGGATGCGCTCCGCATTTGGTGACTCGTGCGCAGCCTGGAGGAGGATCTCCTCGCCATTCATGTGGCGGGAGCCTCCAACACCCTGGCCGATGCCCTAAGCCAGATAGGGGCTGCGTCGCATGAGTGGTCTCTCCTGCTGGAGGTAGTACAAGATCTGTTCTCCCACTGGGGCATGCCTCAGGCGGACCTCTTTGCTTCCAGGGAGAATGCGAAGCTGAGACTGTTTCATGCACGCCCCCTGCAGCAGGGCTCGCTGCAGGGGGATGCCTTCTCGAGGCCGTGGACCCCGGGCCTCTTCTACACCTTTCCCCCATTTCCCTTGATCCACAAGGTGCTTCTCAAGGCGAGGAGGGACAAGGCGCAGGTGATTCTGGTAGCCACAGACTGGCCCCACCAGTTCTGGTATCCAGATCTCCTCAGTCTCAGCTCCAGGCTCCCAAGGTGGCTTCCAGCCTGCCCGGACCTGATCTCAGTCAGTCAGGGGAAGGTATTCCATCCGGACCTTCAACCCCTGCACCTGACTGCCTTGTTCCTGAGCGGCTAGAGTTCCAGGCCTTGGGTCTTTCCGACGAGGTCCTCAGCGTCGTTGAGGCGTCCCATAAGGAGTCGACCAGAAAATGCTACGCCTTCAAATGGAAGAGATTCTCCATTTGGTGTCAGGGCAATAGCCTGGACCCTTCCTCCTGTTCTTTGGCAAGCATTCTGGACTATCTATGGTCCCTTTCTCAGCAAGGGCTTTGGTCGATGACCCTTAAGGTGCACCTGGCAGCCATCTCTGCTTACTGGGCGTGGGCTGGGAAGCAGTCGGTGGCGCAGGAGAAGGTGGTCAGGCGTTGCTGCCCTGATCACATATCCTCCGTGCGAGAACCTCCACCTCCATGGGATCTACTGCTGGTATACAAGCTCATGGGCGTTTATTCGAACTGATGCACAGGTGTGACATCTCTCACCTGTCGTGGAAGACCGCCTTCTTGGTGGCTGTCACGTCAGCCAGAAAGATGGGAGAGCTCCAGGCGCTTTCCATCGAGTCTCCTTATCTGGTCTTCCACAGGGACAAGGTTGTCCTGCGCTCCCACCAAATTCCTTCCAAGGTGGTATCGGAGTTTCACCTTAACCAGGTGTTGACTCTGCCGGTGTTCTACCTCAATCACACCTCAGAGGCCGAATATAGACTCCATACTTTGGACCCTAGAAGAACGCTCGCTTATTACAAGGAGCGGACGGCTGAAGTTCGGGGAGAGGTTCGTCAGCTGTTTGTCACCTACGCTGAAGCTGCACCTGGCAGACCTGCAGCCAAGCGGACGATAGGCAGGTGGGTCACCTCCTGCATAGATCTCTGCTCTAGGTTGGCAGGCATGGAGCCTCCCAGAGGGATAAGAGCTCATTCTACCCGTCATACTGCTGCATTGGTGGCTGCTTCCAAGGATGTCCCTATCCAGGAAATCTGCAGGGCTGCTACCTGGAAGTCAGCACACACCTTCATCACCCACTACCACATTGACCTTGAGTCACGCCGGGATGCTGGTTTTGGGGCCTCGGTTCTCCAGTCTTTATTTCCCAAGTAGGGGGTGTGCGTCTTGCCTCACTGCTCCCGGAAAACTGCTAGGAGTCTGCCAGACAGTGTGGATGAACAACATATCCATGTCCCTAGAAATACAGGTTACTCACCTGTAACAGAAGTTCTAGGAATGGTATATGTTGTTCATCCACACGACCACCCAACCCTCCCGGCTTCGACGCACAACCTGGCTTCCAGCGGGCTAGATCTGGCGTCATGGGGCGGAGTCGAGAGTTTTACCACCCAGGTGGGTGGGAGGAGCCAGCTTGAAGACCTTGTGGCAAGATTTAAAGTGGCAAGGAACCTGCCAGACAGTGTGGATGAACAACATATACCATTCCTAGAACTCCTGTTACAGGTGAGTAACCTGTATTTCTATCTGGTCCTGTGTCTGAGGTTTAACCCAAACTCTGTACAGTATCCCATTACATTTTCTAAACATTGGTTCACCCTGTTTTGGTTTCACCCCCCGCTGCTTAAAATAACCCTGGAGAGAAACATTGTTACCTTTTTCTGAAAGAAAATCACAATTGGTGATCAGTTTAGTTTCAGCATTTTCACGTTAACCCCTTGTGCCCATCAGTTTTTTGTTGCCACTGTTTCTTCAAGCGTTGTCCTTCTTTCCTGATCTTGGAGCTGTACTCAGAAAAATCAGAATCAGCGAAAGGTAAAGAGTCCCCGCCATATGAAATTTTCTTTGCCTGTGCTCTTGTCACCGCATCTGCTGAAACATCAGGATTTACTCCCTCTTTGATTAACTCAGTAAATCCTGGAAAGTCATTTCCAATAATTACAGATACAGGTAGCTTAGATACTAGCCCCACTTTCATTTGGTGTGACACCCCATTAATAGTCACTTGGCTAGTGGGGACAGTATTGAGTGTCCCAGTGGATGCAGATGACACCAGTACCTGGTCCTTTTGGACATTTTCCCAGCATTTTAGTATGCACTAGGGTCTGTCTGCTTCCGAATCAAGTAAGTCACTTCAGTCTTATCTCCCACCTTCACAACTGTTAAGTACTTGTCCCAATTTGCTAAGGACAAATTTGCTCCAGTGTCACTCTTCTTACTATGGCAGGTTTCTTGCAGTATGACCTATCTTACTAAAGTTATAGCAAATAAAGTATTTGGCTGCAGATTTGTGTAACCCCCCCCCCAACCACCAATTTGGGGGCTTACCTTTTAGCCCAGTAGCTCCCATTGTGCTACCCCACCAGGTGCCTCCTGAATGCCTGCATAATTTTTTTCCTAGTCCCCCATTTCTGGACTGAGTCCTCTGTGCCCCTGGTAGCTCCAGATAAGCCTCGTCTTGTCCCCGGTGTGATTTCAGCCCTGCTGGGCTCCAGAAGTCCAAACTGCGATCTCCTGCACTTCAAAAGCACTTTGGTGCAGCAGGGATCGCGCCGGCTGTGCCTTTGATCTCCCAACCGCTCAACTTGCAGTCGATTGGGAGAGTGTTTCAGCGGTCCCAGTGTCCCCACCGAGGGGGCCTGGGCGGCCAGGGCTCCCCTGGCAACCCATTCTTACAAAAGTAAAGAGATCCATGAAATGTTTTAGATCGGGGCTCATGAATATTAATGAGCCCAGAGCTCCGATCTTATGCATTTTCATGAGTGTCTGTTCTGCCCTAGGGAAGCAGTGTTTGGCAACTGCAAGTGAGTTTTATTTTCTCAGAAGAAGCCAGAAGGGGAAGGAAACATATTCAAATCAGTGCTTTACAGTAACTGGTAATTGCTATTTTTCTTTTAAACTTAGATTGTGGGCTTTTAGTGACACTGTACTTTCTTTGTTGTCTTTACTTAGAATTTTTTTTGTGCTGTTGAAAACTTAAAACGTAGTGGTGGTGTATTTCTTTGCTGTCTTTAATTGCTGCCCCCCCCCGACTCTTAATTATATGCCCTGTTAAATCTGATTGACAGGAGCTAAACACAGGGTATAGTAAGGGGTGTGGAGTAGGAGGGGCATATGGGTGAAGAAGCCCACCCTCAGCACGACAAGTGTTTTGACTCATTTATTTATTTATTGGTTTATTTTCTTTTTTTTAAAAAGAAAAGTATCTGAAGATCAGTGGCAGGATTTTTAGGACAGTAAATTAATAAAACGGGAACTAGGAGAGCTTCAGTAGCAGACAAGTAGTGGAATAGCAGTATAATTGCAGTATAATGTGGAGAGTGGTGCAGTGGCTGTGGGGCAGCCCTATTCAGGCAGACCTTCTGGACACTGAGGTGCTGCCCTATCTGCATGCATCTCTCTGGACTGCGGGATGAGGTAGCCAGACTCAGAGCGGAAGTAAACTGGGTCAGGAGTACCATCACCCTTATCCAGAGACCACCCAGTCCAGTGCAACTGCCTCAAAGGATGCCGAGAACGAGGAGCACTTGGATGACGGTGGGCTCAGGGAGGTTAGAGCAGTCAGGCAGAGGGCACATCCCAGATCCTATTCCCACTAAGAACTCATATGCCACACTGGCAAACAGGGACGACTAAAATAGAGGTGCCCAGAGAAGTGGAAGGAAAGGATGGAGGTTAGCCATGAGGTGACCTCAGCGGGGAAAGCAGTGGACCCCAGAGGAGGAGGAAGCGAATCCTGGTGGGGGACTCCATCATAAGAGGGATCCAGCTAGGAACACAAGAGGGGCAGGACCGGGAGGTGAGGTGCCTATCAAGTGCCATGGCATGGAGGGATGTAAGGAAGATCCTGGGGATCACTGGGAAGGCAAGACGGGAGGGTGAGCTGGATGCCATTATCCACCTAGGTACTAATGACCTGGCAAATGAGGAGCCAAAGGAAGTTCAGGAAGAGTTTAGGAAATTGGGGAGGGGTCTCAAGCAAGTAGCTACTTCTGTCACTTTCTCAGAAGTACTACCTGCGAGAGACAAGGGAGAACATGGGGTGCATGCACCAGGAACTTTAACTCATGGTTGAAGAACTGGTGCTGTGAGGAAGGGTTTGGAGTCATTGGTGACTGGGGACCCACCTGGAGGGATGGAGGTTTGTTCAAGCCTGACGGCCTGCATCCATCCTGGAAGGGAATCCAAGACTCAATGATAAGTTTAAATGCTACATTGATAAGCATTTAAACTAGCAAAGGGGTGGCAGGCCAGCAAGGAGGGTACCCACTTGTCTCACCCCCCAGCTAGCAGTGGAACCAGTGAACCAGAGGAGTGGCTATCTCTTCAAAGCAGTGTGCAAAAGATGGAGATTAGCCCAAGAGGTGGATAGGCAGAAAGGCAAAATTCAGCAGAAGGGCAGACAACAAGGAGAACCGGGGATAAAGGACAACCAAGGAAGGGGCTGGAGAACAGCAAACAGTCTAGGGAGGTCCAGTCATGGAAAGCTATATGTGCAAATGCCAGAGCATTAGCAACAAGATGGAAGATCTGAGGCTGTCATGGTGCAGTCAGACCTGGACATTATGGCCATCACTGAAACCTGGTGTAAGGATAACCACGACTGGGAGATGGCCATCTGGCTACAAATATATTCAGAAGAGACAGGGCAGGTAGGAAGGAGGAGGAGGGCACTGTATGTGAAAATGACATAAGGGCCACAGAGATCCAGGAGGAACAAATGAGGAGAGAGATACTGTGGGTTAAGCTGGAAAGGAAAATGGGGCCAGCCATCCGCACAAGTGTGGTCTATAGACCACCAGCCCAGGAGGAAGAAACAGATAGGGAGCTGATGCTAGCCATCCAAATGATGGCAGACAAGGGTGAGGTAGTACTGGTTGGAGACTTCAATATTCCAGACATGGACTGGAGCATCCCAGCAGAAGCATCAGCTAGGAGCAGATTTATCCTGGACTCCCTTCAGGGTGCCTTCCTCAAGCAACTGGTCATGGAACCAACTCGGCAGAAGGCAATACTGGACCTTGTGCTCACAAACAGGGACAGTGTAATAGGGTAACAGAGGGGGAGCACCTGGGGAACAGTGACCACCAGTCATTGTGGTTTGAAATCACAGAAAGAGCAGAACCAAACCACATAAAAACACGTATCCTGGATTTTAGGGGGGCAGACTTTGGGAAAATGGGGAGATACTTGAAAGAGGCATTAAGGGAAATGGGGCAGGAATCAGGGGTTGAGGAACAAAAATTTTAAATGGGGATTACAAGAGCAACAGAATTATGCATTAAGCGGGTTAGCAAGAGGAAAAGGAAGAGGAGACCATTATGGTTTTCCAAAGAGGTAGCAAAGAAAGTGAAAGCCAAAAAGATTGCATTCAGGCAATACAAAAAGACACAGGCAGAAGGGGATATGGAGAAGTACCAGGAGAAGCAAAGGGAGGCAGGGAGGTCAGTAAGGGAAGCAAAAGCTCAGACAGAAGAACACATTGCAAAATCAGTGGGTAGAGGGGACAAACCTTTACAGGTACATAAGTGAAAAAGAAAGGCAAAGGGAGGGATAGTGAGACTGAAGGGGAGGATGGGGGCGATGGAGGATGACAACAGTAAAGCTGACATATTGAACAGGTATTTCTGCTCAGTCTTTACTGAGGAAGAGGAGGATAATGGGTCTGAAGGGAGTACAAGGGTGAGGATGGTGCAGAAATGGACACAGTCCCTTTACAGAAAGGGTCCTGAAGGAACTGGAAGTAATAAGAGTTGATAAAGCAATGGGGCCAGATGGGGTGCACCCCAGGGTCCTTAAAGAACTAAGAGAGGTGGTGGTTGAACCTCTGGCTATCCTGTTTAGCTGATCACTGGAAACAGGGGATGTACCCAAAGACTGGAGGATAGCAGATGTAGTCCCTTATACAAAAGTGGGAACAAAGAGGAAGTGGGGAACTACAGACCAGTCAGCCTCACCCGGTAGTGGGGAAGATCATGGAAGCACTACTGAAGGAGAGATTGGTGGAACATCTGGTTGTCAATGGACTACAGGACCCAAGGCAGCATGGTTTCTAGGGGAAGCCATGTCAGACCAGCCTCATTGAATTTTTGACTGGGTGACTTGGGAGGAGGATCAGGGGAGGGCAGTGGACATGGCCTATCTGGACTTCAGCAAGGTCTTTGACACTGTGCCACATAGAAGACTATTACACAAACTGGGGAATATGGGTGTGGGCAGGACAGTAGTGCGGTGGGTAGGTAACTGGCTGGGTGGCAGGACACAGAGGGTGGTGGTAAATGGCTGTCACTCCACAGAGGGAAGAGTGACCAGTGGGGTACCACAGGGATCAGTGCTGGGACGGTCCTATTCAGCATCTTCATCAGTGACATTTGAGACCTAGAAGGCAGAAGTTCACTGTTCGTTGATGACACAAAGCTCTGTAACAGAGTAGACACACCAGAGGGTGTAGACAGAATGAGAAGGACCTGCAGAAACTTGAAGAATGGTCAGGGGTTTAGCAGTTGAAATTCAATGCAAAGAAGTGCAAGGTAATGCATATGGGGCAAAAAACCCTGCACAGTATATCAGTTGTGGGTGAGGGATATAGCATGCACCAAGCAGGAACGGGATCTTGGGGTTATCATCTCTGATGACCTCAAGGTAGGTAAACCGTGTGACAAGGCAGCAGATAAAGCAAATAGGATGCTGGGATGCATAGGCAGGGGCATCACCAGCAGGAAGAGGGAGGTCATAATTCCACTATACAAGATACTAGTGAGGCCAAACCTGGAGTACAGTGTACAGTTCTGGAGACCTTACCTACGTAAGGATGTAGACAGGGTAGAGAAGGTTCAGAGGAGGGCAACAAAGATGGTGCATGGATTGCATTACAAGTCCTATGAGGACAGGTTGAAGGTACTGAACATGTACTCCCTGGAGGAGAGGAGGGAGAGAGGGGATATGATAGAGACATAGAAGTATCTTACAGGGAGGAACAGGGTGCGGGAATACACTATTTTTAAGCGAAAAAGATGTTCCAGGACTAGAGGGCATGGGATGAAGTTGGAGGAGGACAATTCAGAGGAAACGTGAGAGCTTTCTTCACCGAGCAGGTGGTGGACAAGTGGAACACCCTGCCAGAGGAAGTGGTGGGGGCTGAAACAATCACGGGATTTAAGAATGCATGGGATAGACATAAAGGAATTCTGGAGGTCAGTTGTAAGGGGCAACAGACATCTAGGAAAACATAAACTGAACTTACAAGCTCAAATGGGCAGACTGGGTGGGCCATAGGCCCTTATCTGCTGACACTGTCTCTATGTATCTATGCCGAAAAAGGAAAAGAAATGTAAAATGAATAGTTGTAGCTGCTGTATATGTTTTGGGGGAAAGTGTTTAAATAAATTAAATTCTCAATTCTGGCTGCACCAGTAACAATGGGACTTCAGTAAGATAGCCTTCCTGCTGCAAGGTGTCCTTAAATATAGGCAGCAGCAACTGGCAAATGGACTGAAAGAATCAGTAAAGTTGGGCAGTGACAGCTAGTACACACCATGGGCTGCTGAAGTGTGGGGCATTTGGGAAATAGTTTAAAATATTCTGGCTGCACCAGGACTGTATTGATTCTGCTTAAGGGACTGTGTGTTTAAGCAGCCATTACAAGCAGCCACAGCCAATTGGAAAGCTAGGATTTTAAAATCAGGACTTGTGGGACATTAACCAGAGCTCATGGGAAACTTTCACGTGCTCATGGGGAACTGCAGGGACCTAATTTCAGGTGCCAAAACAGTAAACCAACTGTGAATCGAGTGAGGTTCATGCATAATTCATTTTCTTGATTGATAGGTCCACCAGCCAAGCATCCAACACCATCAGCCAATCAGGAGCCTCAGGAGAGCCCAATAAAGACTGTGTTTTCAGCATTTTTCCAGATTCGAAAGGGAGGCCCTCACAGGAGTAGAGGTGGGGGCTCCGGCCCCCAGCCATGCCTCTGGGCCTGGTGATCCAGTGTTAGGCCCCTCCATCCAGGAGGGGGTAGTAACTCGTTTGCAGTTAAGTCATTTAGTTTTATGCATAATCTGCTAGCCTGGGGGTTGCCAGAATGTCCTCCAGGTGCTAGCTCTCCCTTCCATGTCGGGGAAAGATGTGGACCTGCAACATGATATCAAGCCAGCTCTGAGAGAGCTGATTCTGCTTCAGTTGTGAGTGTACTGAAGACATCAGGAGCCTTCATTGCGGCGATTCTACCATGAGGAACCTGAATAAGTACTCTTGTACCCCTTGGTGCAAAAATGAAAGGAAATGCTTAATTGGGGCTGCCAGTGCCCAGAGACTGAGTTATATCGTTCGCCTGGTTTGCATCCTGCTGTGCCTAACGTTAGCCCAGCACAGGTTGACCCTTCTTATGAAACATTTGCTGTTTGAAACTAATTCTGGTCTGTGCCTAGTCTTGCCCATTGCAGGTGGATCTGACTGTTCTGGGGGACCCAAGTGAGCCCAGAGTATCATACAAATGTGCTGATATGTGATTGTCTGCTGTGGAGCCTACAGGACTGGAAGGGGAGCCCTCAGTACTGGAACTCAGCCTGACTTTGCCTGGGAGGTCCAGTATCTGCTAACTAATTCTGGTCAGGATGTCCAGTGGAGCTGCAACCTACAGCCATGTACCACAAATAGGACTGAGACCCCAAGTCTTTTGGATTTAACTTCTCTATCTAGAAATGACTGTGTTCTACAGAAAATGGACCAGGGTGGCCATCCTAGCCCCTGGTTGAAGACGCTGTCCCTTCATTTTTTTTTTTATTTAGTTTTTGTTGACTGGGTAAGTGCACTAGACAAATCCTGCCTATTTTCAGGCATGACCCGAGGGGAGGGGGATACAGATGAATGCCAACTGACCTTGAACCAGATTAAGCTGTTGGTGGTATTTTTAGTGAATGAGGGAAATTTTGCCGAGACATTGGGGAAATTCCCTTACTCTTTCGATAAGTGCCATGGGATCTTTAACGTCCACCTGAACTACCACCAATCCAGGCAGAGCGGGACCTCGGTTTAACGTCTCATCCGAAAAGAGCGGGTGATTGTACAATGTGTCTGAAATATAAATGTGCTGAATGTACCAGAACATATGAATGTGATGGATGTTCAGGAAAAAATAACTGATTTCCAAACTCTTTGTACCCGGCTGGCTACTCCTACGAGTGTGTCCAGCTGCATCATGCAGGGCAATCCCTGCCGCGTGGTCTTTGGATTAGCCTGACTGCAGATGGTTTAATCTGCCTAACTGTTTCCAAGTTCAAGCACTAATTCTCTCTTGAATCAAGCTGGCCAGCGAACAGCTGCACCGTCCACTAAGCCTGCAACCATCAAGGGACTATCTTGGTAACTGGGTACCCAGGTTTAAATGTGTTGGATTGCAGGGTCTCATACTAAATTTTGGGGAACTGGTACTAGTGTGGGCAAGTGTAATAATTGTGTTCCATCTGATTTAATGCAGTTTAGTTAGATAGCCAGGGCTCTGGTCATCTAGGCTGGCATAATGCGATTTCTGTTTGATTTGCCTAACAGTTATCCACTCAGCTGGAGGGTTTTCAACAACACCAAACCAAATCTTATATAAATGCTGTAAATAATAATACTTACATAACCTCTACTCCTTGCGTTTCCCCATTCCTAAGCCCTAATCCCCCTGTAAATAAATTGTTTGCAAATAATGGTGTCGTGAGTGTATTATTAGAGAAAGTCATTAAATGTAAAATGTTTGAAATGTGGGTAAGTGTCTATCAGATCATGTTATGGGGTGGCAAAGGGTCATAGTGGGTGGTATGACATCCCAGGGGGTTGTACCAGGTAAGAGCTAGCCCACTTAAAAGTTAAACTCTGGGTGGAGGTACTGTGCAAATGTAATATCATGGAAAAGAACCAGTTTTAAAGTAAGTTGGGAACCAGGCTCCTCAACCTTGTTGTGGCCAGGAAATTGGGGTAGTACTCTAGGAATGCGCTGCCTGGGGTTACATTTGTAACTCCCACCACAATCCTTATCAGACTTGGAGTTTAAATGGGAAAAAGTGTCTTACCAGTGCTTTGCTGTTAACCTCCCTGCTGTGGTATCTGCCTGGCCATTGGGTAGTCTTGGTCAAAAGCGTCCTTTTCCCACTTTCAGGTTGGTGTTTTACCCAGAGCTGTACATCTGTAGGCAGGATGTTGATGAATTGCTCCACTGTAAATGTGTCGATGATCTGTGAAACTGTTTTGCCCTCTGGTTGGAGCCATTTAATAAGGAGTTCTCTGAGTTGGTTGAAGGCATCTCAAGGATTGTCGACTGAGTTATACTTCGGAACTGAAATCTTTGCTCTGTGTGTCTCCCTGAGATGCCATACCTTGATCCCTGTTTTTACCAGGTCATACTTTTCAAACTGTGCAGTGTCCATATTGCTGTAGGCAAGTTGGACTATACCTGTCAGGTAAGGTACCAGTCTGATTGCCCATTGCTGCTTTGACCACTGGCAGGCTGTGGCAACCCTTTCAAAGGTTGTCAGGTCTGCTTCGATATCATCTGAGGATACAACTTTGTAAGTTTAATGTATTTTAAATTGTTAGTATCTTGTTGCTCTGCTGGACCAGTGCCAGATCCTCCAGCGTTGATAACTTGCAAGGCATCCATCCATCGCTGCATCTCTTCTCTACTGCTCCTGTCGCTGCATCTCTTCTTTTCTCTGCTTCTCGAGTTGTTGCATTTCTTCTTTTTCTATGTCTCTAAACGTGGAATCTCTTTCTGTGTACATCTCCTCTCTTCTCTGTTTCTCCGTCTCTCATTGTTGTATAGCCCACCACTTGAAGAAGGCAGTCAGGCTTTCAGGTTCTGTCACTGCCTGTTCTTTTTCCATCACTGGTGCTGGCTGTACAATCTCAGCTTGACTTCTGTCTCTGCTAGTTTGGCTGCCATTCTCCTGGTAATCACTCCTGGACTTGCTGCTGTATAACCCATACCTTTCTGCTATGCTTTCCTGGTACCAGGTCTAGTATCCCTGCACAAAACTCCTGGCTTAGAATATGCACAACGTAAATCCCTCTTAGGCTGATACCATCTGTCATCAAGGCACAGGTCAGAAAGCATAGGAAAATCAGGAAAAGTTTCAAAATTCGCAAATAGCATTTTATTTTCTCAATAACAGCAAAATAAAAATGTGTTCAATATAACTATTTACAAAGGCAGAACAAACAGAAAACAGTCCTCCTTCTGAGTGTTTCTTCTCAGTTTCCAATCTAGGTCTCTCTCTCTCCAAAACATTGCTGCTCTTTATAACCAGTCTTTGCAGGGAGCTCATAAGGAGATAGTGTTTTTCACAGAATGTTTTGCAGGTGCAGCAAAAAGTACATAATGACCAGAACGGCGTCTTGTTGACAGCTCTGTGAAGTTTGCACACCAGCATCTCTGTTTAACCTCGAGGTTCCAAATGCCTTTTGCAAGCAACAGTATGACTATATACAGTTTTAGCTTTGCATTCATTTCAACATTATAACTATATACAGTTTTAAACAAAGGGATCCCAGTATCAGTTACATTTCCACATAAGGATTAGCATATATATTTTAACTGCAGATATGCAAGGGACGAGGAAAAAAGTCAGAAACAGCAAGTGAAGGTAGAGATAGCGAGAGGAGATTGCAAAACTGTCGGAGTGATCAGTTCCTACATCTCCCAAGAAAATTTGGTTGCGCAGCCACAGACAAGAGACAGAAAAGGAGAGGATAAACAGATCCTTGCATTTAACTCATTCTGCACTTAACAAATGGGACAGAGCCTTATTCATCCCTGTCACAAGTGGTGTCTTGCTGCAGGAATTATTCAGATAGGGTAAGGGGTGTTTACATCAAAAACAAACAAATGAAACCAACAAAAAATCATGGGTGTGGTAAGTTGTAATGGATGCGGGGCTCTTGTCTTCCGGGAATTTCTCTGAAGACTGAGACACTGTCCTATATGTAACACACTGAATGCAATCAAGGCTTAGCTGGCTGCAGCATGGGAAGAAATAGCCAGAATGCAAAACCAGCTGTACTGGTGTTCATCTACCCCACCTTAAGCTCCCTTTGAGGGCCCACTGGCCGGTGGAAGTAAAGTGTGGGGTAAAGTTGAGAGGATGAACCAAGTGAACCCTGTTCCTCCCAAGGCGATCCTGACTGCATACTGCTTTGCACCACTGGCAGAAGGGCAGGACCCTGACTCTACAAGGTGGGACATCATGTCAGTCGAGGGGCCTAGGCAGAGCAAGGAAATGGCATCTGGTAGCAGTAAGGACAAACTTTGCTGCAACAAGTGCAAACAAATACTCGTCATGGGGGACTCGAAGATAAGTGGTGTCGAGTCCCACCTGAGTGGAAATGCCCGAATGGAAGAGGCAGTCAGATGCCTCCCAGGAACCTTAGCGAAGAGAGACAGAATGTATTGGGAGAATAGTGAACAAAGTGGAGAAAGAAATAGAAGTACTGGTGCATCTTGGAATGAACGACCTGGTGAACCTGTCAGTGGAGGATGCAAAGAAAAACTTCATTAAACTGCTTGAACAGTTGGTGGCTAGTGCGACCTCCCTGGCTTTCTCCAAGGTCCTTCTGGTGTGGGGCAAAGGAGGATGTACTAACAAGATTAAGTATAAGGAGTTGAAGAATTCAATGACTGGCTACAAGGATGGTGTAAGGAAAAAGCCGATCTTTTGTGGAACATGGGGAGACTTCTGGGAGAGGAGGTTCTTCAAATATGATGGACTTCACCTTACCAGGAAGGGTAGAGTACAGGGGCAGACATTTAACGTCTTTGCTGGGCATTGAAACTACTGTAGGTGAGGGGGAGTCTGCAGCTAGGAAAACGATCAGCTTCAGCATAAAGGATGCAAACTTACTTGACACTGCCCCACAAGCGAAGAACACTCTGCCGCCAACAAAGAGCAGGAGTGGGGAAAGCAGAGAGACTTGGAGGGTCTATAAGAGGAAGGAAGCAATTGGTAATCAACAGATGAAACTAAAAGCAGGGATGAAAGCCACCCCTACCGGTACATGGAAAGGCATGTGCTTCAGTGTCAGAAGCCTGGGTAACAAAATAAGCAAACTACAGGCAACAATGGCAAACACCCAAGTGTACCTGGTGGCCATCACGGAAACATGGGCCATGGACAACAGTGATTGGGATCTCTCGGTCTCGGGTTATTCAGTCTGTAGACAGGATAGGAAGGGTGCTGGGCGAAGGGGTGGCATTGTATGTTTGTGATGGAATAATAGCAACCTCTTTCGACATTATCAGAAGGGAAGGTGTAGAATCTCTATGGGTACAGCTCAGCACGGCATCAGGAAAGATGATTTACATGGGGTAATGTACAGACTGCTAGGTCAGGCCGAGGAGAAGGATATGGCAGTCTTAGAAGAAATCACACAATCACAATTGGTTCTTTTTTTTTTTTTTTTCTTGTCGTTGGTCGCCTCACGGGCCTCTCAGGCATCATACCTGTTCCAACCCTGAAGTCCTCTGACCTGAGCCTCCTCTCTTGTCCCCCTCATTCCACAGTCGGCACCCCCAGCTTAACCCCTCGGGTGGGGCTGTCCCTCCTCTTTGGGCGCTCTTGCACACGTAGTCTCCGGCTGTGGGTGAGGGCCCGGGCGGAGGAACCTGAAAGGCCAGGCAAGATGGACCCGGCTGTGGGCATGGGGGCAAGTGCTGTCACCTACCCTGCTGACCAGGTTTTTCCTTGTTCTGGCCCCCCCCATGCGTGGTGCACACCCTGATGCAGCGGCGCACGGCAACCCTGCCTTGCGTCAACCACGCTGAGTATGTGCTGCTCTGTGTGCTGCAGTGCCCCTGGTCTCCACTGGGAGCCGCTGGCACACCAGGCAATCCCCAACCCCTCCCGGGAGAGCAGCCCAGCGGGCGCTCAATCCTTGACCCGCCCTGCAAGCCCCAGCGCCCTAGCTCCTGAACCTGGTCGCTGCATAGCGCAAGGTGTGGCGCCCCAGTGCCTCAACCCTCAGCACCACCGGCCGCCACAATTGGTTCTTATCTAATATGCTCCTGGTTAATGAGAAGAAAACCAAGAGTATGCTCCTTGGTTCCAAGGCCTACCTGGCTAATGCCACTAAATCTAACTCCTCCCTCCTGGTGCTTTCCTCATCTGGACCTCCTCTGCAGTTAGTCTCTGAGTTCAAATATCTGGGTATAACCCTTGACCGAACCCTTTCCTTTACTGTGCACATAAACACTGTCATACCAGGAATCAATCAAAAACTTGGCGCCACTTATCGTGTAATAAACTATCTTACCCCCACTGCCCGACTAGCCATTGCCCATGGGAACCTGCTCCCTATCCTTGACTATTGCTCTCCAATTTACTACTCCTCTCTGTTCTCTACCCTTTGCCATAGACTCAGTTCGGTGTATAACAGCGTTTGCCGCGTCACGCTAATGGTTCCCTTCTCCACCCACCATTGCAACTTATATCAGTCTCAGTTGGCCATCACTCAAGCGTCGTTTTGACTATGCACTTGGTTGTATCATTGCTGGCACAATGTGTGGTGGTATAGAATCCCTGTATGCTTCCCTCCTCAAGGCATGTACTGTCCACAGGTGTCTGTGTGATGCATCTGTCCCCCCTACTGGAGGACCTCAGAGTCTCCACTGTAATGGAGAGTAAAGCTCTGTCGGTAGTTGTACCTTCTCTGTGGAGCTGCTTCTCAGCAGCTATCCACACAGTTGCCGCGTACCACTCCTTCAAATCCCAACGCAGATCCTGGCTACTACTGGAATCCACCTACTCCTGCTCTCTGGTTTACACCCTCCCTGTCTGGGGTCTAGGTACTTATACCCCTTTTCCCTCACCCCTGCCACCCTTTTTCTTGTTCCTCCCTCACCCTTATGTGCTGGCTCTCTCTACTGTCCATCTCTCCATCCCTACCCCTGCTAGTTACCTTGTTTTCCCTTGTGTCTTCACCTCCTTCTCCTCTCCCTAGATCATTTCCCTGTTTGTCCTTCCCTTGCACTCCTGCTCTTCTTTCCCTCCTCCTTACCCTAGCACATAGTAACCTTGGTGTGAGCCTCCATGTCACCATTGGCACTTTGTTCCTCTGCCTTTCTCCATCTCCTCTGTAGCATCCTTGTTGTGTACCTCTATTTACCACCACCGGCACCTAACTTCCCTGCTTCCTCCGTATTCATCTCCACCTAGGGGTAGTACGACAAAGTAGCAAAGTCTTTTTAGCGAATCAGTTTGGGCAACTCCAATACAGCGACTGTGTTTTCAGCGACTGATAATGGAGTGTCCTGAAAACTCCACAGTCACTCTTGAGTCAATGTGTGACTCGGAGTTAGAATCTAATAGATGGGGTTAGGGAGGCACAGTCCCCTGCAAAACAGTAGAATCAGACCTACCTTAATTGTGTGATTGCTGCCAGTCAAGATGTCAGTATCGATGCCCTATAAGAGTGCATACTGTAGCTCGGAGGACCTCAGATAGTACCTTTCAGGGTGGTATGCTCAGACGGCACCACTGGTGCCCCAGATGCTGGGTGGTGCGCTGCCAGACATTTGGTGATGAGGCGGACGGTACAAAGGATCCGCCAGTCTGAGCGGGTTGTTCCTGTGAATCTGCCCACCAGGAATATTTAGGCAGTTTAGCATACAAATCGGGCCTGCAGTTAAAATATATGGTGCGGTTTATTGATCAATCATAAAATTGTCCAATTATTATTTTGCTGCAGTTACGTGCACTGTAATTGAATCGCTGAAATCACATGGAGCCCCACTTAGGTATTGTTGCTTGTTGAACCGTTTATGCTCCTAGGTTACTGTGGTGCAGTCTGTTTACCCTGTTTCAAATTAGCATTACTGCTTGTAACTGATTTTTTCCACTACCCTGTTTCAGTCTATTGTTGTACAGCTAGTTATCTGCTTTCATCTGGCTTGCAACTGTACATTGTTCAGTTACTTCTCTGAACCATTGCTTATTATGCTATGTATGTTTCCGTTGGGGCTTGTGTCTGTACAGCTTGTAATTTGCTGCTCTTATTGGATTGTAAATTATTTTAACTGTTTGATTCTGTGCCATTGTTTGTGGCCTGGGTCGTGCCTGAAACTGTTCTTGGATCAGTGCACTTACCTGGTAAATAAAGACTTAAATAAATAAAAATCAGAGATGCGGTACAAAAATGGGAAATTTAGTAGTAGGTGATTTGAACATATGCCAGACGTTGACTGGGGTATTCCAATTGCAAGAACCTTGACATCAAACTGTGGTAGATGCCTTATAAGATTGTTTGCTCAACCAATTGGTCAGCACTCCGGCAAGGCAGATGCCATCCTCGATGTAGTCCTCACAAACTCGGAGGTAGCCAGAGCTGTTAAGACTGGAAAACTGCTGCCAAATAGCGACCACAACTCAGTTGGGTTTGAGTTGTCCCTGGGGGATGTAAAATCTCAATCCCGAGAGGAGGTCTTGACTTTTAAGGGAGCCAATTTCGAATAAAAATGAAGCCAATAATTAGGGGCAAACTGTCCAGTAGCCAGGAAAACTTAGAAGTGGAAGACATCTGGGGGGCCAGTACAGCAAGCCATAGCAGAGGCTACAAAACTTTGCGTCAGGTCAGTGACAAAAAGTAAAAAACACAAAAGACCAATATGGTTCGGTGACCAGGTCAAGAAAGCAATTAGAATCAAAAGGGAAGCTTTCCACAGTCATAAAAAGAATCAGGACATTGATAGCTGGGATAATTTCACACAGAAGAGCAAGGAAGTGAAGAAGATTGTGAGACTGGCAAAGGTGGCGGCAGAACTTAGGATTGTGGAAGGAATCAAAACTGGCAATAAGCAATTTTTTCTCTACAGTAGGGGAAAAAAAAAAGAAAAGGGGGGTAGTCAAACGCATAGAGGATGATGGTCAAAAGGCTGCTTTTCTGAACACCAACTTCTGCTCAGTGTTCAAGGAGCACAAGGGGCCACTGCCTGAAAGCGGCATTAAAGCTGCTGATAGAGAGAAACCGCAAATGGAAACTCCGTCAATTACTACTGACAGAGTTAGAGAGGCACTGCAGTAGACAAAGCACCAAGGCCTAATGGGCTGCACCCGAGGGTACTAAAGGAGCTGGTGGAGGAACTAGCCGTCCCTTTGACACATTTGTTCAACCGGTCACTTCTAACAGGTGTCATGCCAACGGACTGGCGAAGAGTGGATGTGGAACTCCTTCACAAGGAAGGGAATACAGAGGAGGCTGGCAGCTACAGACTGGTTAGCCTCATATCTGTGGTGGGGAAACTAATGGAGACCTTAATTAAACAGGATCTGGTAGAATACCTAGAAAGAAACAGCCTTCAAGATATCAGATAGTATGGGTTTGTGGCGGGTACGTCATGCCAGACAAACCTCCTTGCGTTCTTTCATTGCACGACTAAAGAATTGTACAAGGGCCACACAGTAGATCTCCTATACTTTGACTTCAGCAAGGCCTTTAACTCGGTGCTGCATAACCAACTGTTTAAAAAGTTGGAGGACCTAGGCACTGCCAAGTCCATAGTCAGATGGGGGGGGATTGGCTCAGTGATAGGAGTCAGAGTGGTACTTAACGGAGTGAGGTCAACAAGGGAAGTGCACTAGTGGTGTGCCCCAGGCCTCGCGTCTTGGGCACAGTCCTATTTAATATGTTTTATTAGTGACATCAGAGTAGGTATTCAGGGCAAGCTTGAACTCTTTGTGGGCGACACTAAACTAGGCAATAGAGTTGACAATGTGAAGGCACTGGGGACCTGCAAAAAGACTTGCAAAGGCTCGAAAGATGGTCTAATGTCTGGCAGCATAGGTTCATTGCAAAAGTGCAAGGTGTTGCGTCTGGGGAAAAAGAAATCCCAAAGGTGGATTACTGGCTCAACAGGGTCCAGCTCAGTACCTCACAGGAAGAGAGCGACCTTGGGGTCATCATAAGCGACACAAAGCAGTCAAGCCAATGCAGCAAAAGCTTACAGCAAAGCAAGCAAAATGCTGGGGTGTATAGGGAGAGGATTTGACAGTAGGAACAAGGAGGAGATCCTCCAGCTGTATAGGTCCTTGGTGAGGCCTCACCGAGTACTGTGTCCAGCTGTGGAGACCACACCTTAGGAAGGACGGAGATAGGCTGGAGACTGTGCAGAGAAGAGCAACCAGATGATACAGGTTATCAAGGACTCTCGTACAAGGAATGCCTAAAAGCACTAAACATGTACTCACTGGAGGCAAGGGGGTGATATGATCAAGATGCTCAGATTCTTGAGAGGCACTCAGAATTATTCAGTAGGGTAGCCTGCTCAGCCACTAGAGGCATGTGGGCCTGCGAGGAGGGATCTAAGGAGTATTATTTTACAGAAAGAGTCATGGACCCATGGAATAGCCTGCCAGCCGGGTGGTAGATGCAGGGACCATGGTAGCATTTAAGAGGGTGTAGGGTGGGGCAAGGGCTTTGGTAGTAACCACAGGGTCAGGAAGAGACAAAAGCTGGGTGAGGGGGGGGCTAGATCCCGGGACCTGTAGTTGGTCTTGGAAACTCATGGGCAGACTAGATGGACCTTTGGTCTTCTTCTACCGCCACGTTCTACGTATCTTATCTGTGTCACTCTTCACCATTCATCACATATGGGTTCAGGGCCAGAGGTCATGACCCCGCGTGAGCTCTTTTTTTTGGTAGGCGGAGCCGACGCACCATCAGTGCTGCAATCAAGGCTGACGTATTGCGTGGTGGTGCTCGCAGGTTGGCCGTTAGGCGCTGTCGACTCTGCCTGCCAGTTCTTCAGCTCCCGCCATCGAGGTCACCTCTTGTGGAAGCTCTACTGAGCTTGATACCACCGCCTATGCAGCTTCGCTTTTATGGTTATTCTTCCTCGCGTCGTTGGTCCTGTTCCGCCGGTTGTAGATGCCTACCGACGCCGCTAGTAAGATCTTTCCAGTTATTTTTATTCTTGGCGATGTCAAGTTTGTTTCTGAGTTTTTTTCCTCGTAGGTCATGTCTTGGTGGAGGGCAAGAAGACTTCAAAGGCAGGGCCGGCCCCCTGTACAGCGGTGCCCTTGCGGCCGTAAATTTTCCGTTACCGACCAGCACGACCGTTGTCTTACATGTCTTGGCCTGCTTCACAACCTGGATCCATGCAATGCCTGCTTCTCCATGGACCGCTGGGTACCGAACAACGCCGCGTGGAAAGTGGGGCGAGCCTCTGCCGCCTACTGGGGTCGGTGCGCACTTGGCCAAGCCACGTAGTCTCGCCTTTCCTGTGGGTCCCCCCCAGTTCTGCACAGACCGAGGAAGAGGGAGCCTTGGCTTCATGTAGTCTGGCTGTTGCCGAGGCTGCTTCTGCGGTGAAGGAGGCCCATCCTGTTCCTTTCAGGGGGCGGGCAGGAGGCGCCGCCAAGGCAGTCGCCCCTTCGTGGGTGAAGGCTCCCCCAGTGTCACACCCACGGTTCGTAAGGCCCGGGCCGGTGCCATCCTCGACGCCGTCGGTCGGCGCCGTTGTGGGCCTCGGCAGCGCCGTGGGCTCTGACGCAGCTGTCCGGCACCGATACTGCTAGCGGTGCAGTGGGAGGCCCTATGGCACCGTCTTTGTCTTTTTGCCGTGGCACAGTTTGCAGCGCCGAGGCTCAGCACGGCTCCGTGTCCGCCTCAGGACTCTATGCCATGGGGGATCGGATTCTGATGTCGGCACCATCATCGGTGCCGTCTCTGCCCTCGGCGCTGTTCACAGTGCCATGAAGCTGGGTGGCGCTGTCCGTGGTGCCGATGGCACCGTTGGAGCCGTCGTCGACACCGTTCCCATCCTTGGTGGGGACTGACAGCGCCGTGACTGGTTCTGACTCTGGGGTTGCTGTTCGGGCCGGAGCCATGTCCTCCGCGGGCACCACTCGTGGTGCTGTTGGGGGCACTGGCACTGACTCGGGCGTGGTCTCGGAGTCCGGCACCCCATTTGGCAGGGATGGCACAGGGCCTCGGCCTCTACCTCTTAGGAAGTGGAGTCGAGCTCTTGGGGTTGCCTGTTGGTGTGGGCAGCCCTGTAGTGTCCTCGACAAGCCGGAGTCAGACCCCTTCTGAGGTTTAGTCGGTGACTGACAAGACTGGGGTCAGGGGGGTACTGACCAGCAGGCAGTGGTGCAGGCAACCATTGCTCTGCAGCCTGGTCTTGGTGGGTTCACTGACCCCTCAGCAGTGGTACCCCCACCTGTGATGTGCCTGGATCACCCAACTTTGGGGCCAATCAAGGCTTCTGCGGGAGGGGTGCTGCGCCCTGGATAGCTCCCTCGGGTGCTGACCAGGGCTGTCAGCTACCTAGGCTGGCCTTCTCAAGGAGGAGGGCTCTCTCGGACTCCGAGGGGTCGAGGGGCATGGGGTCTGCACGGCGACCTTTTTCTGGGGCCCACCCAGGCTCTGGAAGAAGCCGTAGTGCGGATCTCCGCTCTTCCTCCTCGGTCTCTTTGAGAGAGCCCCATTCTTTTGAGGTAGGGGACCGTCCTTCTGGACCTATACGGCCCCGGTCACCTCACAGGGGGGATTCTTCTGGGCGCAGCCAAGGCAGTACCGAAATGGTTGTTCAGCTGTCGGCTGTGGAGTCTTCCGGAGCACCTTCTTCTTTGGGTGCTGTTGGTCCGCTCCTTAGCCCAGGCGGAGGTCAGCCGACGTCTCTTCTCGGCTCTGTCCCCATCCCTCTGCCACATTCTCCTGTGCTCCCAGGCATCTTTGGTCCTAGCGGGCTTCTCTCCTGGGAATAGTTCAGGGCTGTGGCTGCTCAGTTCCCAGCTTACGTTAGGTAGATGGACAGGCAGGTTTTC
The DNA here is from genome assembly GCA_016271365.2 of Neoceratodus forsteri. Lineage (NCBI taxonomy): Eukaryota > Metazoa > Chordata > Ceratodontiformes > Ceratodontidae > Neoceratodus > Neoceratodus forsteri. The sequence continues at coordinate 1,515,469,344 of CM028131.1, forward strand.
AACCTCCCGTGAGCAGCCGCCCTCTGAGCAGTGGGTGCCCTCCATCTCTTCATGCCCCTCTTCTGGGGGAGAGGAGCCTTCTGTCCACATCTCTCCAGCCGCTGATCTCGCTGAGTATCAGCATTTCCTTGTGAGGATGTTGGAGGACTTGCACCTCACCCCTTCCACTGTAAGCAATCCAGAGCACTAGGCACACGCCTTTCTAGGCAATTTCAGCAAGGCCATCCTTGTGGTGCCCCCCTGGCCTGCTCCCTTTCGGGAAGTGTTATTGCGTTACTGGCAGAGGCCCTTCTCCGGAGTTCCTGCCCCTAGGGATCTCTACCAGCGGTATTGCACTCCCCCCCCGGAGTCTCAAGGTTCCATGCCTCGTCTGCAGTCCGGATTGACGCAGTTGGACACTCCTGATGGGCTTTGCGCCCTTCACCATGACCGCCCCAGATCAAGATTCCTCAGTTTTGACTTCTGGGGTAGGAGGGCTTTGATTCTGCATGGTTGTTGCTTTCCATCGCTGCACATCAGGCCCACTATGCAGCCTATGACAGGTTCTTGTGGTCTGAGGCTAGATCAACTCCTAGCCTCTTTGCCTGACACGGAGCAAACCAGACAAGCCATTGCACTATCTGCATGTGGCCTGGAGTTAGCAGACATGCGAGGGCATCCTATGATGCCAGCAGGTAGCAACCAGGGTCGTAGAGACCACTGATCTGCACTAGGAAGACAGCATGGCTGCCTTTTCCCAGTTGTCACCTTTGGCCCGGCATAGGGTGGCTAACTCCGCCACCAGAGAACCGATCTCTTCTCCCGTAGAGGGAGACAACGTTTGTCGGGGCAACTTCCTTCCCCCTGTGGGGGGTCCCTGTCTCACTCTCCCCACTCTCGGGCCTCCCCAGGCCCTGAACGTTCTCCCTCTTAGTGTCACCCACTGAGAGCTAAGGGACTTTGTCCTTTAGGGTGTTAAGAAAACCCCCTTCGGGGGGCTCGGCATTCATCCATATGTGATGAATGGTGAAGATTAACACAGATAAGATATGAAAATTACGTACCTACTGTAATTGTGATCTTTCTGTGTATCTTCACCATTCATCACAATCCCGCCCTCCATTCCCCTGGGGCCCCAGTCTCTAGGTCCACCTCTCTCTCTTTGCCCAGCCTCCGACCCCCCCCTTAGTAGTGGGGTGAACAGGGGCACATGGGGGATAAGGTTCTGGGGAGAGTGGTCAGCATGGGGGGCACTCCTTCTCCAGTGCTTTAGCCCACCCCTGTGGGGTGGGAGTTGACAGTTGCCCTCCATTCTCTCCTCCTCCCTTTTCCGTCCATCTCATTTTTCTTGTCCTTTGGATTACCTTCAAAAAAATGTTTTCCTTTTCACCAAAATATTTTTCCTTCAGAGGTGTTAATCCCTGTTCCCTGTACTTCTTCCAGAATAGCGACTCTGCTCATCTGGAGTTATTGCCAGCTATTCTGTGCCTTGAATTCTGGCAAGAAGCCTTTGGCTACTCCGTGCAGTTCCTATACAATCTGGAGACAGACCAGGGTCTGGGATACGTTTACACTTTCTCCTCCCTTCCTACCTTCTAAATTCTTTACCCCACCCTACCTCCCTCCCTCCTCTATTTCCAGAGATTGGGGCCCCTCCCAGCCCCTTTAGTTTCCGACTTCTCTCTTTCTGTCCTCTCAGTCGTTATTTCTCCTTTTAGTTTTATATCCTTTCCTTTTTCCTGTCCCTTGGACTTCCTTGTCCCACCCTCCTCTCCCTTCCTCTTACCTCTCCGATGACTCAGAACTGGCAGGCAGGTGGAGTCGACAGCGCCTAACGGCCAACCTGTGAGCGCCACGCAATATGTCGGCCTCGAGGGCGGCGTTGATGGTGCATCAGCTCTGCCTACCAAAAAAAAAAAAAGAGCTCCTGCGGGGTCATGACCTCCGGCCCTGAACCCACATGTGATGAATGGTGAAGATACACATTATGTGAAGTATGATAAGAAACGTCCTGGTGTGGTCATTCCCCCAAAGTTATGGCCACTTCTGTTGCTTGTTCCAAAAATTTGTGCAGCTGCCACATGGCGCCTGTCCACACCTTCACTAAGTCTTACAGTCTGGACACATTGTCTTTCGAGAAGAGCAGGGTTTGGTCTAGTTGTGTTATAAAGGCCTACACTCATAAGCTTATGTATTTGCTCCATCTGCCTAGACTAGTAGCTTTGGTACTGCTTGGACTCGTTCTAAGGTGTGGCCTGATGAAAGGATAGCCTCAAGATGATAGAACAGTTATGTAAGAACTTACTGCAACAGTAGATCATTAAGAGAATATCTTTCATTAGGCCATGCCATCCCACCTTCCTTCCCCTTAGGGGTCATGATAATGGATATCCTGCATTGATGCATCCATTGTTGTCTTTCCAGCACTTCATCCGCCTGGTATGCAGAATGCTGGTTTCTCTCGTGATTCCTACAGGAGGTCCTCTGAGCGTGATCTCTTGCAGGAACTGAGGAGGTGGGGCTGCCCATGCTTTTATATAGATGCTGGCGCATGACATCATCATGGGTTGTCCCTGGCTTGCAAAATTTCCATGTGGTCCTAGCACTGACATGGGTATAGTTTCAAAGGTGTGGCCTGATGCGAGATGCTCTCAGAGATCTACTGTTACGGGAGGTTCCTTACGTAACTGTTCTTTTCCTTGACATGAGAAGGCCCACCACTTTCTTTGAATATCGTAGGTGGAGAATCCTCAGAAACCTCTTTCTGTCAAGAATTAAGCTGCCAGCTGAAAATGAGCTGGTTTGAGTGGAATACTGGATCCTGATTTAGCAGGTCATGCTGTAGAGGAAGGCTGAATGGTTCATGAATTGCCAGACTGAATAGGTTGGAGAACCACAGCCTTCATGGCCGCTCCAGTACTATGAAGATGAACCATCATTGAGATCAGGTCCTTCTGTGAACTGCCTGAAGGAGGTGAAACAAAACAAATAAGCATTCTGAAAAACCCATGGCTGAGATGGCGCATCGACTGCAAAACATTTACAACATCTGTAAAACCTTTAAACTTGAGCATTTTTCCCTGGATGCAAAGAGATATGTCCCAGGTCCTGAACTAGAGACACATGAGGTGAAAGACCTTTAGGTTCAGGAACAGCTCTATTGGAAGGATATATTGATGACTCAGCCTGTCTACTTGAGAGTTTAACTTGCCACCAGATGACTCACTGCAAATGACTCCAGATTTGCTTCCTCCAAATAAAGTACCTTATACGCTTCTGTCAACATCATTTTGTTTCATGTGATGCGTTACTTCTTTATGTAGGTGATGGTCACTGTGTTTTCAGAATGTACCTTTACCAGTCTGACTGACTCTGTCCTAGAAATACATAAGTGCTAGCAAGATACAGTAGCTGTCATCTTAAAACAATTGTGGCTTTGGCTGGAGTCCAAGAGGTAAGTCTTGACATGGCTCCTTTTTGTGGTGTGCTGCAGTTGTTTGTCTGGAGCCACTGCTCCTCTGGTGCCCAAATCCCCTGTAGCAGAATCCGGTTTAGTACCATTCCCAGCCCGTGAGGCTGGCATTTGTCATCATAGTGATGTGTTCTGGAGGCGATAATGAGGAGCCTTCAGTAGGTTCTGGATGTTCTCACCCCATCCAGAGACTGGTATATTTTTTTCCAGAGCTACACTGGCATTTGGAACCACTCCGATGCAGGCAGAAGAAAAACCTGAAAAGGTTGCATGTGCAGCCTGGTCCAAGGAACCATGTATGTGGTGGTGGTTATTAAGACCAGTATCTGTTGGCTGACATGGCTGACCAATCTCTGGCCTATGATTTGGTGAATCTCCCTTTTCCAAGATAAGAACACTTGAGCTAAATTGTTTCTGAGGTTCACCTCAAGTGTTCCAGTAACTGCCAATGCTGAAGGGTATTCTTTTCCATGTTCACTATCTGTCCATGTTCTTGGAGGACCTGCAAGATCCTTTGAACTGAGTGAAGAGTGAACTCTTCCAATGCCATTCTAATCAAAGGTTGCCCAGATATGCTACAGATGGTGTCCCTCCCAACAGAGGAGAGCCCATTAATTATCAGAATGTTTGTAAACACCTGTGGGTTCAAGGCTAGCCCAGGAGAGGAGCCTGGTATTGAAAATGCTGGTTCTAGAGACATGGATATGTTGTTCATCCACACTGTCTGGTAGGTATCCTTGCCGCTTTAAATCTTGCCGGAAGGTCTTCAAGCTGGCTCCTCCCACCCACCCGGGTGGTAAAACTCTCGGCTCCGCCCCATGACGCTAGATCTTCCTTACCGCTTGGAAGCTCAGGTTCCCTCCTTAACGCTCTGCGTATAAGACTGGTTCCTAATTCTTCGGTTTTCCGAATTTAAAAGTTTTTTGCATTATAGACTTCGGTCTTCTATCCCTCGCGGCTGCGATGGACAAATCGACTCCCGGTTTTCGGCGGTGCCCTTGCGGGCAGAAGATGTCTCGGATGGATCCAGTCCACCTGTGCTCTTCCTTCTCAGCCTACGTCCTCGAAGACCGTGCCGCCCGTTTACAACTGGGGCGCCCGAAAATGTTTTCCTCCGATAAAGTCAAAGGGCCTGGTCGGCGGTTTCGTGACAGCGGTTTCGGCCGGATCAGCTAGAGCAGATGATCACCTCGAAGAGGAGGCGGCGAGGCCCATCTTCCTTGACCGCGCATTTATCTTGTTTCCCCGGTTCCTCTTACACGCTTCCTTTATGAGCTTTGTCTGTCCCTTCTCCAAGAGGAGAGGGACCAACGTCTGCTGGACCTTCTTCTCGATCCAAGAAGAAAGACAAGGGTAAGTCCCTCCATCGGCGCTCTTGGGGCGGGAAAGGTCCCTCTCCCGAGTTGTCGGCCATCGACTTGGTTGATCGTTAAGCCGCCACTGGTCTCACGGTGTCCCCGTCAGGTCAGTTGGCCGGGGCATCCGTCGGCACAGTCGAGATCTTTCTCGACCCGTTGGACGGGTTGTCAACCGGCAAAGCTGAAAATCCCCTCTTCCCGGTTCCCCCGGTGGGAGTTGAGGATCCTGCGGGCTTGCCAGTGCCTCCGGTTCCGGAGCCCTCGGGCGAACCCTCTGAGCCGAGGGAGGAGCCGGTTCCACCCGTACCATCCTCGGAAAGGCCGAGGTTCTCGGTCTCGGACTTCTTCGCGGTCCAGCCGATCCCGCCATCATAGGCGGTCTCCGTCTCGGCACCGCGGTAAGTGGCGCCGCCGTTCGTCCTCGTCCTCCTCCTTGGATGAGGGGAGACGTCGATGATACGAGGACCTCATGTGGCAACAGCTCCTTCTGACCGGGAACAAGCCGACGCCGTCGCCTTCCACTGCCATTAAGTGGCTGTCACCGGAGCGGCCGAAACAACCCCTCAATTTACCCGAGGAGCCTGTTCCCAGGCCGGTTGTTCGGCCAAAACCAGCTGCCCAGATTCGGTGGAACCTCCGCCTCCACAGCCGCTGTTTGGGGCTCCGACCAAGAACTCTCTGTCGGCTCAGGGTCTGCCCCATAGGCCGCCGGTCACCCTCACTCCCGATCGCCCTCGGAAGGTGGAGGGTGGCTCAGGCCCGAGGCAGCTCTTTGCGGACTCTTCTGAGTCCGACGACGATTCCTCCCTTTCACCAGCGTGGACTTGGAGTCCTCTGGAGGTCAGTCGCTGGACAACAGCCCCCGTCCTTCCTGGGTTTACTCAGGCTCATCTCGAGTTCACGGAATGCAGCTCGAGCCTGTATCCAAGTGGGCCAAGTATCCCTCAGGAGATATTGGACCGGGATTCCCTATGGAGGCCTTTCCTGTGGATGAGGCCATTGTGGGCCAACCTTGGAGCTCTGGCAGCGCCTAGCTTCCTGCCCTGCGCCTTGACCAGGATGGCCAGGAAGTATCGGTCCCTACCGGTTCCCTGTCGGTTTCTGAAACATCCCTCAGCCAAGGGGTTAGTTACTGACAAGCGTTTTCGGCGTGCGAAGCGCTGAGGGACATGGACAAACCTCCGACAAGGTCAGGAATTGGACTATGCGGACGAAAAGTCTCCTTTGCGTCCTCCCATGCGCTCGTCAGGCAAGCTCGGCGTGCTTATGGCACATTTCTCCCATGCCCTGTTGGGCTCCCTGACGGTAGGTTCCTCATCTCCGGCTGACCTGCAGACCACGGTTAGGCAGGTGCGGGACCAGGGCAGGGCAGTGGCCAAGCAGCAACTTCAGACTGCTCTGGACATTGGAGATTCATCGCGCCAGGTCAGTCGCGGCCGCGAGTGGCTATCGCCGTCGGGCATGGCTGAGATATCCACCTTCACAGCGGATATCCAGCAAATTGGCGGATGTCCCTTCAGGGACCGACCTCTTGACCCTGGGTGGAAGGCCACCTCCAGAGGATCGAAAAGTCCAGTGCCACCTTGGACTCGGTCTCATCCGCTCAGAGGGACAAGGCGCAGAATGCAACCCAAGCCCTTTAATCCGTCTGCGCCTAGCCACGTCCTTCCCAACACACAGGGCCAGCAGGCTCTCTTGTCCCAAACCCAAGCCAGCTTCCTCCTCCAGGAAGCAGAGGTAAAGGCCCAGGTGGTCCCTCGGCGGTTTCTCCTCAAGCCTGCACAGTGCGGGTTGAGGGTGTCACCCCAACCTCATCACCTCACCCAGGTTCCCCGTGGAGAGGCGGCTCCAGTTCTTCCTTTCCACCTGATCTGCTATTACCACAGACCGGTGGATGTTGGAGAAATGTGGGAAAGAGCCTGCCTCTGGAGTTCGAGGCAGGCCCCACCCTTCAAGCCATGTCGCACCTCGGGGGCCTCAAGATCGAAGCCTCGCTGTCAGCTCGCTGAGCCGACGCCAGCTCTCCTCCTCGAGAAGGAGGTGATAAGAGGTGGCGGACCTCCCTCAAACCGGGGTTCGTGTCCAGGTACTTCCTGGTTCCGAAGCAGGCCAGAGGGCTGGCGCCCATTCTTGACCTACGACCTAAACAAGTTCCTAAGGTCTCGAACCTTCAGGATGGTCACTCTGGCTCAGATAATACCATCCTTGGAACAGCGTGTGGTTCTGCTCTCTGGACCTACAGGCAGCGTTCTTTCACGTCCCTATCCGTCAAATCCCATCAAAGGTTCTTTCGCTTTCGAGCGGAGGGATCCCTTTTCGAGTTCCAAGCCATGCCCTTCGACTTATCTCCAGCTCCCAGGGTCTTCACCAAATGCATGGCAGTGGTGACAGCATTCCTGCGGCGCCGAGGGGTCTGGGTTTACCCTTACCTGGATGATTGGCTGATAGCAGCCCCCTCCAGACAGGAGGTGGAGCGGTCCAGAGATCTGGCCCTCCAGATTTGCTCTCAGGTCGGCCTCCTCATCAATGAGGCCAAGTCGGAACTCGAGCCGAAGCAGGTGATTCTTTTCATCGGGGCAGAGCTCGACTCTCTTCGAGCCAGGGCACGGCTTCCGGCGGACAGGGTCGAGGTTCTTTCCTCCTTTGCCCAGTCATTTCTGGTTGGGCAATTGCGCCCTGCCCGGGACTTCCTGCGCCTCCTGGGTCTCTTGGCGGCCTGTACCAGTGTGGTCCGTTGGGCCCATTGGAACATCGCCCCCTTCAATGAGGGGCTGGCCAGCCAGTGGTCCCAACGCTGTGATCCATTGGACCAGCTAGTGGCGGTGACCCAGGGGATGTGGAACGCTCTCCAGTGGTGGACCATTCCAGTTCATCTGCAGGAGGGCATCCCGTTTGTCCGCCCCGAGCCGACGGTCTCTCTATCGACCGATGCCTCTCTGATGGGTTGGGGTGCCCATCTGGGGGAACACCGAGCGCACGGCCTCTGGTCTCCGAGGGAGTCTCGATGCCACATCAACCTGCTGGAGCTCCGGGCGGTCCGCCTAGCTTTCACCGCCTTTGCTCCGTTTCTTTGGGGTCAAGTGGTCCGGGTCCAGACAGACAACACCACGACCATGTACTATCTAAACCGCCAGGGCGGGAGGCGCTCCATGCTTCTATGCAAGGAAGCTCTCCACATCTGGTCACTCGTGCGCAGCCTGGAGGCGGATCTCCTAGCCATTCATGTGGCAGGAGCCTCCAACACCCTGGCCGATGCCCTAAGCCGGATAGGGGCTGCGTCCCACGAGTGGTCTCTCCTGCCGGAGGTAGTACAAGATCTATTCTCCCATTGGGGCACACCTCAGGTGGACCTGTTTGCCTCCAGGGAGAATGCGAAGCTGAGGCTGTTCCATGCCCGCCCCCCTCAGCAGGGATCGCTGCAGGGGGATGCCTTCTCGAGGCCGTGCACCGGGCCTCTTCTACGCCTTTCCCCCGTTCCCTTTGATGCACAAGGTGCTTCTCAAAGCAAGGAGGGACAAGGCGCAGGTATTCTGATAGCCCCAGACAGGCCGCCAGTACTGGTACCCAGATCTCCTCAGCCTCAGCTCCAGGCTCCAGGCAGCTTCCAGCTCACCTGGACCTGCTCTCAGTCAATCAGGGAAGGTATTCCATCCGGACCTTCAGTCCCTGCACCTGACGCCTGGTTCCTGAGCGGCTAGAGTTCAGGCCTTGGGACTTTCGACAGGTCCTCAATGTAGTTGAGGCGTCCCGTGAAAGTCGACCAGAAAATGCTTCGCCTTCAAATGGAAAAGATTTTCCATTTGGTGTCAGAGAACAGGGTCTGGACCCTTCCTCCTGTTCCTTAGCAAGCATATTGGACTACCTTTGGTCCCTTTCTCAGCAAGGGCTTGGGTCGTGACCCTTGAGGTGCACCTGGCAGCCATCTCTGCTTACGGGCGCGGGCGGGAAGCAGTCGATGCGCAGGGAGAAGGTGGTCTGGCGCTTTTCAAAGGCCTTGACCACATTTCCCCTCGAGTGCGAGAACCTCCACCTCTGTGGGATCTACTGCTGGTACTGGCAAAGCTCATGGGCAAGCCATTCGAACCAATGCACAGGTGGAACTCTCACCTGTCGTGGAAGACCGCCTTCTTGGTGGCTATCCATCAGCCAGAAGGATGGGAGAGCTCAGGCGCTCTGCATGAGTCTCCTTACCTGGTCTTCCACAGGGACAAGGTTGTCCTCCTCCACCGAAATTCCTTCCGAAGGTGGTGTCGAGTTGCACCTTAACCAGGTGTTGACTCTGCTGGTGTTCTACCAAATCACACCTCGGAGGCCGAATATAGGCTCCATACTCTGGACCCTAGAGAGCGCTGCTTACTATAAGGAGGCGCATGGCTGAAGTCGGGAGAGGTTCGCCAGCTGTTTGTCACCTATGCTGAAGCCGCACCTGGCAGACCTGCGACAAGCGGACGATAGGCAGGTGGGTCACCTCCTGCATAGATCTCTGCTATCGTTGGCGGGCATGGAGCCTCCCAGAGGATAAGAGGTCATTCTACCGCCATACTGCTGCATCGGTGGCTGCTTCCAGGGGCGTCCCTATCCAGGAAATCTGCAGGGCTGCTACCTGGAAGTCAGCACACACCTTCATCACCCATTACCACATCGACCTTGAGTCACACGGGATGCTGGTTTTGGGGCCTCGGTTCTCAGTCTCTATTCCCCAAGTAGGGGTGTGTGCCTCCCTCCTCCCGGAGAACTGCTAGGGAGTCTGCCAGACAGTGTGGATGAACAACATATCCATGTCCCTAGAAATACAGGTTACTCACCTGTAACAGGAGTTCTAGGAATGGTATATAGTTGTTTATCCACATGACCCACCCGACCTCCCCGGCCTTGACGCACAACCTGAGCTTCCGGCGGGCCAGATCTGGCGTCATGGGGTGGAGCCGAGAGTTTTACCACCTGGGTGGGTGGGAGGAGCTAGCTTGAAGACCTTCCGGCAAGTTTTAAAGCGGCAAGGATACCTGCCAGACAGTGTGGATGAACAACATATACCATTCCTAGAACTCCTGTTACAGGTGAGTAACCTGTATTTCTGAATTGCTGTTCTGAAAAATTTTTGGTGCAGCTGGCAAATCCGTGTGCAGATATGCTGCCAAATGATCTATCGGCCAGAAAATCTAGCTGAACTGCTGCTATAATCGAACAGAAGGACTCCATCTTGAACTTGACAGTGCTTACAAAACTGGTTTAGCGTTGTGAGGTCCAGGATTGTTCAGAACATCCCCTAACATTTTAAGAACTACAAAGTTAATGGAGCAGTGCCTCATTTCCCCCTCTTGTGGAGGTATCAGGACCATTACTTCTGTGATGAACAGTGGAGCCAGGTTCTGGACCACTGCTTTGCATTTCCTGAGGTTTGTTGATATTGGGTATTGACAGAAGCACTTGAGAGCACAGTGGAGAACTGATCAGATGCGTCTGATGTGGCCTGGGTCCTTCTGTCTTAATGGAATATGTCTGCATGACCGCAGAAGAGATGGCTACTTCTGTAACTGGGGGAGCCTCCGATTTCTTAAGTAGTGATTGTGGAAATGGATATAATCTTGCAGTGTTCTAGACAACTGCTTTTTCTTTTCCAAATTAACCCACTTCTTTTTAATGATTTCCACAAAACTGTAGAACTTAGGGAAGCATTTACGAGGATCACAGCACATGAAGTGGGCAAAGACAGGTTCACTTTCAACATAGCAGTAGACTGGGTCTCCCAATAGCTGCAAAATCCTACAGCCTCCCATTTCTTAAGTAGTGATTGAGGAAATGGTTATAACCTTGCAGAGTCCTAGACAATAGTTTTTTCTTTTCCAAATTGCCCTGTTCTCTTTTGAGGATTTCCATAAAATGGTTAAACTTAAGGAATCATTTAGGAACATCATATGAAGTGGACAGAGTCAGGTTCCCTTTCAGTGTAGCAGTAGACTGGGTCTTCAACAGCTGCAAAATCCTACAAGTTTCTTCAACCAGGAAGTAGATTGACAGCAGACTAGACTGGGATGAAGGAAGTATGGGATTCCTCTAGCCCTTCCCCTTCCTCTTTTTCGCCTTCAGGATCTGCTTTGTCCACCTGGATTCTGAGGATGTGTAGGATTTTCATTGCCTTGGGAGCCTTCCAGCTGGTCTGGTTGAAGTGATATCCTTGCCCAGATAGGTCTGGGGAAAATTGCAGGTCAGTAAGAGAGCATTGTTCTCACCCAAGTTCAGTTAAGGATGCCCCAGTGATTCTGGATGTGCCTACCAACCCAAACATGAGGGTGCCAGCACCTGTGATTCAGTTTTTTTGCGCTGGGATGCCTTTCCCTGTGAAAAATCTCCTTTAGATAGTGGATCAGGGACATGGGTAATGCTTTGCTGCCACTGCCAGAACTGAAACCAGGTGTACCTTCACCTGAGCCACCAACAGTCTTGGGATCAGGAACCAGAAAATTAGCATTGATCATGCTAGTGCAGATTGAGACTCTCACACTTTTATCATACACTTTTCATTTTTTTTATTGCTAGAAAAGGGCCTGTGGAACGCAGTGCCATAGTGCTTAACTCTTCTCAAACCAATAAGCAAATGAGATATTTGCATCAAAAAAACATTTGCGGCTGCTGCACCAGAAAACTGCTTTAATGATTTGCATCTGTTCTGGAAAAGTGTCAGTTTTCCACACTTGCAGCAGTATTGAATACCTCATGTAAATATTTTCACACCAGCATCAAACTTTCCTTGCAGTTGCAGGACTTAGAAACCACAAAAACTATGCAAAGGGATTTGCTGCTGCAAAATGACATCAAACCTGGCAGCTGCGTGACAGGAGTAAATATCTGAGCAGAAACCCTGCCAAAAATGGGGACAATTCAGTTCGGTCTGGTCAGTTCCCTCCTCTATGAGTCGCTGCAGACAGTTGGCTGCAGCAACAACTGCATCCCTCCCAAATTCGTTCCCCAATAATTTTCTTCCACGAGACATCGAACTGGACTTGAACAACAATGCCAGCAGAGATGCCACTTTTACAACCCTTGGGCATATTGGGTCATTTGGTAGGCAAATGGTGCCCACCTGGAGGTTTTATTATTGTATCACCACTGTACTCATCCAGGCCAGAACTTCACCTTATATATGATGACAGCATTCAGTTTTTCTGTTCTAGATTAACATACACTAGTGTTTGCTATTTTTGTGTCAGTTTAGTTTAAATTCACACAGATGTCTACAGTGTTCTCTCAGCCCTCCCTCGTGGAAATGGTCAATGACCATGGAAGGTAGGGAGTCTGAAAAGACAAGATCTTACTTCGAGAGGGTTCCTGCAGTAGGTCATCACATATGGGACTGTGCATTCTGGCGTCAGGACCACACGACAAGCTTTTCCAGTAGTGTCTGGTGGGGGACCACCACCAGACGTCACGTGACGGACGTCAACGTGATAGTATTTAGTGGGCGGTGCCCATACCTGCCTTCCAGTTCTTTCCTGCCGTCGACCAGCACTAGTACCTCATAGTATCTCCAACATCTTGTCGATCGCTATTTTCTTTATTTCCTAGCAAATTTTTGCCCAAAATTTGCGGTATATGTCTTCTCAGTCACCGCCTCTTAAGGCTAAGAAGAAGTGCATCAAGTGTGGGGTGCAAATACCACAGAAAGATGGCCACCGGCTCTGCCGCCACTGTCTATGCCCAGATCACAACATCACAGCCTGCCCAGAGTGCCAGCCTTTCAACCAGGCCACACGCAAGCGACACCAGCAGGCTTTAGAGGCCCATCTCCTTAAGTCTAGGATGACTTCCCTGGAGAAGGAGATGCAGAAGATCCAGGACTCCACTTCTTCTCCTTCGGATAAACAAAGAAGAAGAAGAAAGACAAGGAGAGGCACAAGGAGAAGGCGCGCCAGGACCAGGACCGATCCTCATCAGGAAGCCTTTGACCAGCAAGGCCCATTCCCCGCCACTGACCCTCGTGGTGACTCAGGCAGCTTCCAGGACGACCTCCAGTGCCGCAGTTTTTCAGCCAGTAACCGCCGGTAAGTCACCCGCCAGCTCCTCCGGCAAACACCCAGTACTTGCCAGTAAGTTGGACCCCGGCTCCTCCAGGGCTCGCCCAGCCGCTTATAAGTCGGACCCCACCCAGAAGCAGCCTAAGGTCAGCCTGGCTCTGACCGATAAGCCAGTCGAGGGTTCTACCCTCCACTGCCCGGCCGCTCTTTCACCTGGTAAGTCATCCATCTCCAATGACCACCCAGACATTGCTGTCCCGTCAGTGGCTTATGCCGCATCACCCGACGTTCGGCAGAGCGACCTGACTTCTTTCATTCAGCCCTCCCCTGGGCCCTGCCCGGCCGGGAGACTTCCTCTCCAGATCCCTCGGTGGTTTCCCCTGATGAGCAGCTTACACATGGGACAGAGGAGGAAGAAGGGTGCCTAGAAGTTGTTCTTTCATCACCCACTACTAAGGCGATCCCTCAGGTCCTCCCGAAGGATCCTAACCCTTCGTCAGCTGTTCAGACATCTGGCTACCTCACGTTTGCTGCACCTATTCTCATGACAGCAGCACTGTTGGGTATCTTTAGTCAGCCCTCTCCGTCAGGGCATACCGATAGGCCTCTCACGCAAGGTCTGACATATTTGGGGCTCACATCGGGTACCCTCACGTCTGGAATCACAACGTTTGTACCCTTTTTGTCAGTTACCCCATCGACGGCTATGCCGACGTCCATTATCGTGATGTCAGGTATCTATCCTGGTCCTTCCAGGCCTTGGGTCAAGACCTGCCATTGGAGTTTTTTTCTGGGCACCAGGCCTTGTACCCTCCGCCATTGGGTCTATCATACGAACATACGTACATATGAAATTTGCCAGCAGATAAAGGCCTAGAGGTCTATCAAGTCTTCTCAAATGTGCAGCTAGCACCCCTTATTCTGCAGCTGCCCCTCCCTTCCACCCTTCCCCTTCATTAACCCTCCCCCTTGTCCTGTCCCATCCTCGTTTGAAGCAGTCCACTGTTCTACTGCATACCACTTCAGCAGGTAACGCATTCCACCCAGCCACCACCCTCTCTGTAAAAAAGTGTCTCCTCATCTCCCTCTTGAACCTTCCCTCGCTCCAGTCTCATATCATGGCCCCTGGTGCCCTCCTCCTTACTTTGAACAGCCCCTCTGTACCCGTCTTGTTATTCCTTTCATGTATTTAAAGGTTTCAGTCATGTCACCCCTGTCTCTCCTCTCCTCCAGTGAGTACATGTTTAACTCCTTCAACCTCCTCTCGTATGATGAGTCCCCCAGCCCCTTGATCATCTTTATCGCTCTGCGCTGCACCCCCTCCAGTAACTTAATGTCCCTCTTCAGATACGGACGCCAGTACTGCACACAGTACTCCAGGTGTGGTCTAACTAATGACTATACAGTGGCAGAATCACCTCCTCCCTCCTTGAGGATATACCCCTTGCAATACAACCCAGCATTTTGTTGGCCTTTGCAGCTGCCTTCCTACATTGTGCTGAGTTGTTCATTGATCCTGTAATGAGCACACCCAGATCCTTCTCCTCCTCTGTCTGGACTAGCTGCACTCCCCCTAGCTGGTAACTCCTCCTTGGATTCTTCATCCTAAAATGTTGATGCCCCATTACTCCCAGGGCTATTTTCCTGGATACCAACAGGGTTACCCATATTACTAGGGGTACCCCCATCTTCATTTTATGGGTTTGGGAGCTCATTTTTATTCACCCACGACTAACCCACCTCCTCCTCCGCCTCTACAACCTGACTTCCAGATGGTGATCCAGTCATGGTGGAAGGATGCGAGGTCCCAGCTCTTTTCAGACCTGGAAAGTAGGCTGTCCACTCTGGTGTCAGTACCCCTGACCCCTGACCCTTGACAGACAGTGTATGTCTTGGGTACTACCCCTCAGGACATTCCTTTGCCAGATTTTCAATACCTGGAGGGTGAGGATCCACCCGACTTGGACAAGAATATGTCTGAATCTTCATCAGACAAGCTATCCACCCCACCTAGATGCAAGGAGTCTCCTAAGTCTCCCCCAGAGGACCCTTTCTTTACAGAACTCCTCCGTATTATTCAGCAGGCCAGTGGCTGGCATACAGAGGATCTGGATCCTATGCGCCAGCATCTGGATCTAGATACAGCCGCCCTATCCCAGTTCCTCCCTGGATAGCTCCTCATGAGGACCTTATGTCCACTATTTGAAACTGCCGCCCTCCATCCTGCTGTCCCAAAAAGGCAACAGGATCTATAGCTCCCCTGAAGGTGTTCCCTTCCTAGACTCACACCCAAAGACAGATTCAGTAGTAATTACTGCCGCTTATGATCGCTTGGCTAACCCCAAACACATGAGTACGTCAAGGAGTTTAGACAGATGGAGCAGTATGGCAAAAAGGTCTATTCCTCGGCCACCTGTGCCTTATGCTCACTGAACTATGTGGCACAGATGGTATCTTTTCAAAAAGCAACTTTGGCCAAGTTGGAGGACAATATTTCCTCTTTGGAGGATTCTGACCTGAAGATGGAAATCGCCAAGGATCTCTGTCTTTCCAAAATTTCCTGTAGGCATGCTCTTTGGGCAACCTATGATTCTGTAGACGCCATAGTCCACTCTTTGGCTGCAGCCATTAGCTTCAGGAGGCATGCTTGGCTGCGGATTTCTGGTCTTGCATCAGACATCCAGGCAGCCATATCAGACGCCCCTTTCAGGAGATCGGTCCTCTTTGGAGGGGATACCAAGAACTTGATCATGGGCCTTCAAGACAGTGGTCAAGCCTTTAAATCAGTCCGCTGTATGTACAGAGCTGGTACCCCAAGAAGCAGCCCTTCGTCAGTTCAAATGCCAAGGAAGCAGGTGGCCCCAAGAAACAAAATAAAAGGCGAGCAGCAGGCTCTTCCTTTTCCTCTCCACCAGCCTCCAAAACCCAGAGACAGGCAGGAGGGTCTTCCCCTCCCTGCCCCTCTGCCTCCTGACTTGCCCAGTCTTACCTCCCCTCCACTACAAAGCGTGGAGCCAGTGGGGAGAAGATTCGCACATCATGTCCAGGTATAGGAGGACATCACCTCGGACATGTGGGTACTTCAGCTCATCTTGCAAGGTCACATGCTTGAGTTTCTGGAGCTCCCTCCAGACTCTCCTTCTGGTCACTTGCACTATTCCTGCGCCAAGCCCAGTTGGTCGAGGAGAAGATCAGGTCTCTGGTGCAAAAGGCCGCATTCGAACCCGTGCCTGTCGCCCAGAGGGGAAAGGGGTTCCACTCCAACTTCTTTCTGGTCCCAAAGAAGATGGGTGACCTCGGACCAATCCTGGACCTCAGCAGTCTGAACCTCTTTGTCGAGTACAAGAGGTTCTGCGTGTTGACTGTTCAGAGCCTTCTGCCCCTGCTACAGCAGAACCACTGGCTCTGTGCCCTGGATATGCAGGATGTCTACCTGCATATCCTGATATTCCGAGCCACTGTTTCCTGAGATTTAATTTCCAGGGGAAGCACTTTCAGTTCACAGCCTTCCCCTTTGGCCTGTCCTAGGCACCCAGGGTTTTACCAAGTGCCTAGCGGTGGTGGCAGGTGGCCTTGCACCGCCAGGATATAGCAGTGTTCCAGTACCTGGATGATTGGCTAATTTCAGCTCCATCCAGGGACACCCTTCTGGACTTGATCTTGGTTATCCTGGACCTTTTTCCCGAATGAGAAACAGTCAGTTTCCCCAAGTCATCTTTAACCCCTCTCAGAACCTTCAGTTTATAGGGGTGGTTTTGGATACGGTCCAGTGCAGAGCTCTTCTCCCCTCGGACAGAGCGGAGACTCTCTGGGAGCAGGTCGATATGGTGATCTCATCCAGATCTCTTCCAGCCAGAGCATTGCTGCGCTTGCTGGCAGCCTCTATCTCCACAGTTCCTTTAGCCAGGTTGCATATGCAGATTTCCCAGTGGGCTGTTCGGGTCCAATTGGATCAGCGTTTTGACGATCTGGATCACCCTATTCTGGTTTACAGAGTGGTTCAGAGGGATCTACAGTGGTGGCTAGACCCTCTAAATGTGTCCAAGGGACTTCCATTCTGATGTCCCCCCACCCCCACTCCACTATGGAACCTCAGCACAGATGCTTCATGCCTGGGTTGAGGAGCACACCTGGGGACCATCGGACTCAAGGTTCAAGGTCCCAAATAGAGATGTTATTACACATCAGCATTCTGGAGATGAGTGCGGTACTGTATGCCCTACAGGCCTTTCAGACCATTCTCTCAAAGGGAGCACTGGTAATCCAGACAGACAATATGTCTGTAGTCTGATACATCAACAAACAGGGAGGCACTCGATAGTAACCCCTATGCAGGGAGGCGATGTGGGTGTGGAATTGGTCAGTCCAGCATGACCTGTTTCTCACAGCCATGCACGTTCCAGGCATTCACAATGTCCTGATGGACAGCCTCAGTCAGACATCATCCCTTGCCCATGAAAGGGAATTAAATCAGGAAGTAGCAGACACTCTATTCCAGAGGTGGGGTTGCCCAGAAATTGATCTGTTTGCCTCCCCATCCAATGCGAAGCTTCAAGGCTTTTGCTCGCTTGTTCCAGAGCCTGGAGCTTTCTGGTACAACGTGTTGTCTTTGTGTTGGACAGGAAAGATCTAATCTGTGTCAGTCTTCACCATTCATCACCTTTGGGTATAGTGGGCAGAGGTCACGACCCCGCGGGAGCTCTTTTTTTTTTTTGGATGAGTGGAGTCGATGCACCATAGGCGCCGCCCTCGAGGCCGACACACTGCATGGCACTCACGGGTTGGCCGTTAGGTGCGGTCGACCCTGCCCTCCTGCCAGTTCTTCATCTCCCGCCGTAGAGGACGCAACTTATGGGAAGTTCTGCGCAGAGGCCTGCTGTCTTCTCTGAAGCCTACCTTGGCTCGAGCTGACGCTTTCTCGACACTGAATTCGTCGACGCCAGCATAGTTCAACGCTGTTTTATAGCTTGCCGGTTCCGCTGTTTGCCATCACTCAACAGCGCTGGTAAGACTGCTCCTTTTTCTTTATTGTTAGCGACGTCAAGTCTGTGGTTGTTTTTTCCATAGGTCATGTCTCGGTTGGGGACAAGAAAACTTTGAAGGCAGGCTGACCCCCCTATCGTCAGTGCCTGTGCAGCGTAAGTACTCCGTCACCGACCAGTATGACCGTTGCCTCGCGTGTCTTGGCCCGATACATGACATGGATTCATGCAACACCTGCTTCTCCATTGACCATGGTGTCATCGAACAACGTACATGGAAAGTTGGGCGAGCTCCGCCGACTTTCAGGGGATGGGTGCACACTCGTCAGGCCATGATCTCTCGGCCTTTCCTCCGGGTCCCCTCCCGGTTCTACATGGACCGTGGAGGAGGGGGCCTCTGCTCCTGGTAGCCTTGATATTGTGGAAGCTTCTTCCGCGGTGCAGGAGTCCCAGTCTTTCCCCCAGGGGACGGACGGGATGCACCGTATTGGCATTCACCACTTCGGGGGTGAAGGCTCCCCCGGTGTCATTTCCTTGTGCGAAGGCCTGGGTTGGCAGCATCCTCGACGCCATCTTTTGGCACCGCCTTCGGCCTCGGCACCATTTGCAGCGCCATGGGCCCCGATGGCACCATTGTCTCGCCATCTCTGCTCTGGCTATTCATGCGCACCAGTGGTGCTTATTGCTCGTTAACTGTTTCTAATCCCAGTAATGCTCAGTATATTCTTAACTTTATACAGTAAGCCTGAAGGGTTGGACTGCCGGAAGATGGAACACATACAAATGATGGAACATTTGCATGTGAGCATCTGTCTAACACTACCTCTACTAACTGCCTGTGTTCTAACCTCTTCAGATTTTATTCTCTGCCTGAAAAGTCTGGTTGTTCGGAGTCTTGTTCATCCACTTTCTCCTCGTGAAGAAAACATCAAATACTGTATAACTATACCTTTTCATTTTCATTTACTGCTTCTACTATTTGTTTGTCTAAATAATCTTATTTACGTTAAAATTGTTGTTTTCTCGGTTCCTCTCAGTTCGGTATAACCGTGGGAAACCGGAATAGTTTATATTAAACGGGTTCTCTGACTAAAGAACCACCTATATTCTCTTTATTTTGACTAAAAATTGTTAAAATTTAAACCAATAAATCTCTGTTATTGAACCGCTATCTCGGTTCCGTTTTAAACGTACGGTACGGTTTCTTCGGTTCCTTTTCGGCTGCCAGGTGCACCCCAAGATCGATTACCCTCTTTGGACAGAGACCAAGGGTAGTCGAGAATGTTAGCCACTGGACAGGACAGAGGGTCCAGGCTCTTGCCCTGACACCAAATGGAAAACCTTTTCCATTTGAAGGCATAAAATTTCCTGGTCGATTCCTTTCTGGATGCCTCTACCACGGTGAGGACATCCTCGGAAAGTCCCAAAGCCTGCAACTCTAGTCACTCAGGTACCAGGCTAAGAGGTGCAGGGATTGAAGGTCCGGATGGTACACCTTCCCCTGATTGAGAGAGATCAGGTCCGGGCATGCTGGAAGCCGCTCTGGGGGCCTGCAGCTGCAGCTGAGGCTGAGGAGGTCTGGATACCAGAACTGGCATGGCCAGTCTGGGGCTACCAGAATCACCTTTGTCTTATCCCTCCTCACTTTGAGGAGCACCTTGTGGTTCAAGGGAAATGTAGGGAAGGTGTAGAAGAGGTCTGGGGTCCACGGCCTTGAGAAGGCATCCCCCTACGGCGAGCCCTGCTGAGGGGAGGGCGGACATGAAACAGCCTCAGCTTGGTATTTTCAATGGAGGCAAACGGGTCCACCACTGGTTTTCCCCAGTGGGAGAACAGGCTATAAGCTACCTCTGGATGGAGAGACTGCTCATGGGATGTTTGGCTTAGAGCATCTGCCAGATGGTTTGAGGCTCCTGCCACATGAATGGCTAGGAGATCTGCCTCCAGACGGCTGATGAGGGTCCAGATGCAGAGCACCTTCCTGCAAAACAAACGGGAGTGCGTGCCGCCCTGTTTGTTGAAGTAGTACATGGCCGTGGTATTGTCCGTCTGGACTTGAACCACTTGACCCCGGAGCTGAGGAGTGAAAGCTGACAGTGCCAGTCTGACTGCTCTGAGCTCCAGCAGGTTGATGTGGTACAGGACTCCTCGGTCCAGAAACCATGGGCCCTTTTATCCCCCATGGGCTCCCCAGCCCATGAGAGAGAGCATTAGTCATGAGGACGGCGTGCCAGCTCCAGGGACAAACAGGATCTCTTCCTGCAACCGGTCTGGGGCGTTCACCAGTGAGAGCATCCCACATCTTCTGGGTTACAGTGATCAGCTGGTCACAATGACCATGGTGCTGAGTTCACTGGGTAGCCAGCTCCCATTGGAGGGGCGCATGTGCCACCGGGCCCATCGGACCACATAGGTGCACTCCGCCATGTAACCTGGAAGGTGCAGAAAGTCCCGGGCAGGGCACAGTCGCCCAACCAGAAATGATTGGGCAAAGGAGGAGAGAACCTCCGCACTGTCCACTGGGAGCCGAGCTATGGCTTGACGAGAGTCTAGCTCTGCTCCGATGAAGTACATCACCTGAGAAGGCACGAGTTCTGACTTGGCCTTGTTGATCAAGAGGCTGAGTTGGGAGCAGGTCTGGAGGGCCAGGTCCCTGGACCTCTCCACCTCCTGCTGGGTGGGACCTGCTAAGAGCCAATCGTCGAGGTGAGGGTAAATCTCAGCCCCCAACACCTGAGATGGGCTGCCACGCTGCGGATGCATTTGGTGAAGACCTGTGGGGCCGATGACAGGCCGAACGGCATGGCTCGAACTTGTATAGAGTCCCTTCAGCTCTGAAGCAGAGGAACCGCCAGTGAGATGGATGAGGACGTGAAGGAACGCAACCTGCAGATCCAGTGAACAGAACCACATGTTTCGCACCACAAAGCCAGTCTTCCACTTTCCACCTGTAGCGAACTCATGCAGAAAACAATCCTGCCGTGCTGGACCATGCGGACATCATCTATGGAGGCAGCCCCAACCTCATCCTTTCCAAGCTAGGACGTTCTATTCAACTCTTTTGTTGTTTGCCTGCCCCCCACTTACTCATCACTGCCTCCTATACAGCACCCTTTCCTTGGCCCTGCTGTCACGCAGGAGAACTGTCCACAGCGCCTCCCTCATAGCTAAATATTGGCTAGGCTCCTTGCCCCCCTACGTCACTTCCCGCCTTTCGTCAGCAGATTCTCTAGACTACTCACTCCGCCACAGGGACGCACGCACTTTCCACCTCTCACACCCCCCACAACGCTGCCGACAAAGCTGTCTTTTCATACAATCTCCCCCTCCTATGGAACAATCTTCCACCTTACCTTCACCAGGCCTCCTCCCTTTCAGCCATTAAACAACTCCTTAGGCTCCCACCTCCCTGCCATAGATGCTCCATGGGGCCCACCTCTACTCGGTCCAAACTGTCAGAGGCTACTATGGCCATCACTGTACAGCAGGTCCCAAAGTGAATTCACGCCTCTATCGAATAACTCCAGGACTTGTTTCTACCATATTGCAAATTGTTTAAATGCCTGTACTGCTTTTCTGATGTTGTACTTCATGCCTGTAATCTGTAATACTGTTTGTACTTCTTCTGATGTTTGTACATACCGCCTGTATTCCTAAATACTTTTGTACCTCTGTATAAATCAGTATACACATGTACCTGGGTCACACCTGGAAACGAGCCTTAGCTCAGCGTGCCTTTCCCGGGAACCAAATTTTAAATAAAATAAATAAATAAAAAAGGATGGTATGATCTGGAACAGAGTGACCATCCGAAAGGTGCGTGACCTGTGGTACTGATTCACATCATGCAGATCTAGAATGGAGCTCCAGTCCCTCATCCGCTTGGGCACCAGGAAGTACCTGGAGACAAGGCCCAGGTTTGCTGGAGAATCCACCACAGGAGCTATTGCCTCCTTGAGGAGGAGCTGAGCAGTGTTGTCTCAGAGAGCCAACTGAGTATGGACGGATACCCTGTCCTCCCGAGGGATGCGGGCTCGGCTTGGAGGGTGCTGCTCGAATTCCAGAGACAGTCCCTGACCGACCACTTCCAAAACCCACCTGTCCGTGGTGATAACGGACCAGGCGGAAAGAAAGGGGTGGAGCCAGCCCCCAACGGGAGGACCCAGAGCTGGTGTGACGGGAGCGGGGGTGGCGGTCCCCACCCCATCACTGAACAGGCTGTGAGGAGTAGGATCAGGACCTGAACCTTGGCTTCCTTTACGGGCCTGAGAGGGCCCGGGCTTGGGCCGGAGGCGCCAAGCTTGAACCTGCTGCTGCTGCCGCTGCTACGCCACTGGGGAAGAGTGACGAAAAGGCTGCTTCTTCTGTGGTTTCTTGCCCGAAGAACCTTTAGCAGAAATCGCGTCCAAGGTGACATTGGACTGCTCAATACGCTGAAGATGACCAGCCACACCTGGGCCGAAAAGGTCAGTGCCCAGGAAAGGCACATCAGCGAATTTGTGTTGAGTATCTGCCGGGAAAGAGGAGAGTTTCAGCCAAGTCCTGCGACAAGAGGCAACTGCGGCTGCCATTGAGTGGGCACAAGAATCCCCAACGTCCAGGGCTGTGTGAAGCTGCTGTTTGGCAGTAGCCCAGCCCTGATCCCGGACCTGCTTGACCGTGGTCTGCATCTCCATGGGGAGGTGTGGGAGGACTTCATCCAAAGACCCCAAGAGGGCATGGGAGAAGTGTGCCATGATGATGGCCAAACTTGCCTGATGAAGACCTAAAGATGAGGCCGCATAGACCTTTTGAGCTGAATGATCCAAGAGTTTGGATTCTTTTTCAGGAGGTTGGTCAATGTCGGCAGAACTGTCAATGCAGCTTGAACACAGAGGGTGGTCACCAGGCTCTCGGCGAAGGGTGCTCTGTGAACCTTGCAAAGGACCCCATGGGCACTGCATAGTTGTGGGTCATGCGGGCAGACGGAGATAGACCGGAGGCAGGGTGCTGCCATAGTTCTAAGACTGGGCCAACTATGGCCTCGGCCACAGGAAAGGCCTCCATTGGGGTATCCTCTGAGGATGTCCGTGAGAGGGTACTCCACTTTTTCTGGATAGTTTCTAGGGCATCCCTGTAAACTTGAGATGAGGCAAAGAATGCCCTGAAAGGATGAAGTACCTTCCTCTGTCTCTATCCCACCAGCCGATTCGTCCATCCCTGGGATGAGAATGTGAGGCGGTCTCATCAAATCCAAGGAATCCGGATACAGCGTCGACCGCCCAGGTCACTTTTGACCCGCCGAGGGTGGTCCAGGGTGACAGTGACCGAAGGCGTCGGGGAAGCCCGGTGTCTGGTCTGTCTTCCTTAGAAGGAGCCCTTCCCACAGGCTGTTTGGATGTTGGTTCCACCACGATTGGTGGAGAGACCAGTTTAGGCCGAACTGGAGGTTTCGCCAGCTCCACGGGTGGGGGTGCTGACTTAGTCGATTCTGAAGGGGTCTGCTTCAGCCTGGGAGGCGAAAGCCAAGTAATGACTGGGGTCGGCTTGTGCCCAGACAAAATCAGCTGTTGCCACATGAAGTCCTTGTAGTGCCGACGGAGTTTCCGCTGGAGCCTCTCCTCATCCGAGGAGGACAACCGATAGTGTTGCCTCTTTTTAGAGTGCTTCTGGCTATTCCTCGGCCTGTCAGTAGAGGGGGTCCTAGACCTCGATCGAAATCGGACAGGCTGATTCAGTTGCTTGGGAGACACTGGCGGAATCAGTGATTTTCCTGGGTCGGGGACCACGTCCTCAATGGGATTCCCAGTGGGCTGGGTCTCCTCATCAGGAAAGAAAGGACCAGAGTTTGACTGAGAGAAATGTCGACCGGAGTCGGCAACAATGGTTTGATCGGGTCAATGATTATTTCAACCTCATTGATCGACACCAGTCGACTGGCCAGGACGAGCTGAAGCCAGTGGCCAAAGAGGAAATTCGTCGAAGTCAAGACTGCTGGTTCCTGGGACCGAGATGTCTCCCGATCCCAAGACGTCTTCACCAAGATGATCCCAGGCCCTTTTCCCGCTTACGGTACTGAGAGGGTGTGCGCCTGCAGTACCTCTCCCTTAGTCGAGAAAGACTGGCACAACTCTGGAAGGAACCCGAGAAGGTGGAGCCCAGGTTGAGCGGAACAAAGAAACTCCAAGAGGAGGATTCCTGGCATGAGCTGCTTCCTTCTCGAAGGCTTGCATGTGTTCAGTTGCTTGGCAGATCCGGCGGCTGCAGACTGCCCACCAAACCTCCTTTGATTTCACCGGAGGGTTCAGTTTTTCCGGCCTCCTCAACTTCAGGCATGCAAGACTGTCATTGAGGACGTTAGGGTGAAATGCAAGACAAAAATCACACTTCGAGGTGTCATGGTCGACACCCAAGCAATAGACGCATGCAGTGTGGGGATCGGTGTGTGACAATTTCTGGCCGCACAAACATTGGCGAAATCCGGGGGAAGACTTGTTTTCCATAATCGAAGATGAGCAGTCGGGATTGCTAATGTGAACAAGACAAATTTTGCAAATAACCAAAGGTTTTGAAGCCAGGGCCTACAAAATGTGGGAGCATGAAGGCAGCCTGAATCTTCCAGCGGAAAGGAAGATCTGTTATCGTGGGAGGAGAGGGTTATACCATCCGGTGGGAGGAACTAGCTTGAAGAATTCCGCGATCCTAAAAAGGGAAAGGATGTAACAACAAGTGTGAATGAACAACATATCCACGATCCTGGAACAGTAGATCTTAGAGAGAGGTTCCTGCAGTAGGTCACAATCCTCCCTCCTTCCCCAGTTCTTTTGCATTTTGTTTCAGTCATTTAGAACTGGGCTCCAGGATTCCATCCTTTCTCCTGTCTTATCCTCCTTGTATCTCCGGCAGGAGAAATGAAGGGCGGGCTTGGGACCGCCACTATCTAGGGTCACGGCTGACGCCACGTGACGCCTGGTGGCTGATCCTCCACCAGACACTGCTGGAAAAGCTTGCCGTGTGGTCCTGATGCCAGAGGGTGCAGTCTTATATGTAATGACCTATTGCAGGAACCTCTCTCGAAGATCTACTCTTAAGGTAAGTTCTTACTTAACTGTACTTTGCTCCAGCAGCGGTGTGTCTGGCCAGCATCTCTCTCTCTCTCTCTCTCTCTCTCTCTCTCTCTCTCTTTTGGAGAAGGAGGTGCTCTAGCAATGAGTAGTCCAACTGCTGGGAGGATGGGCAGTCTTCCTGGAGTGGCAGAAGGAAATGGTCCAGATTCTGCCCACACTCGGCGTCAGGGTGTTTGCTCTATTCGACCACAACTTCTTCATTCAAAAAACATAAGGGGAAGAAAAGGCACTAGTTGAGGTCATGCTCTAGTTGTTCTGCTGTGAGGTACTTGACTCCTGTGGACCCAGATGCACCACCACCATAGTCTTGGACGACACCAAGGATGCCTAGACCTGCAGGGTCCATGTCTGCATCCTGGAGCCCCTCCCTGTCCAGTAAAGGGGACTTTAGTGGGCAGTTCGGCCATTGGGCAGCTCTTATGGAGTAGTGGGTGTAACATATAAATTTGGTGGCTCCATTATTGGTGTCAGCTCCTGGCCCTTTGGCATTAGTTGACCTGGTGCCTTCTTCCATGCTAGGCACACTGCTGGCTTCGACTCTGGCCTTGGTCCCGGGGCCGTTGGTGCCATCAAAGCCTGCTCTACTAGTGTTGTCTCTGACCTCTCCAGGGACGAGTGCAGCCAGGGGGCTGCTGCCAGTTCCTTTGTGATCAGTGGAACTCTCAGTATTGCTGTTGGTGCTGCATCCATTGCTGAGGTTACGACCTTCGTGGCCTACCTCGGTGTTGACATGGGCACTGCCTTCGGTGCCATTTGGTCCTTCATTGCTGGGGTCAGTCCCTTCGGGGTCAGTCTTAGGCCCATCTTTGGTGCCACCAATGGAGCTGTTCCTCTACCTGGGGCTAATGTCACCTGTGTTGCCCAGGCCGTGGCTGGCACTGTCACCCTTATGGTTCCCTCCCCATTGCTTCCCTCTGGGGACAGTAGGGTTGAGGCCTGATCCTGAGGTCATTACCTATGGGAAGGACAATGACTTGCACTGCTGTCCAGAGAACATTATATGTTCCTGTCACCGTACCTCCGGAGGATCTCTCCTTTCAGGCTCTGCTCAGAAACATGCATACTGCTTAAAATTTTGAGACAGAGGCCATAGACCAGGCTAGGCACTTCCAACTGGAGTTTCTAGACATGCCTAATGCCCTGGTTTCTCTAGTTCCTCCCATCCAGCCTGCCCTAGAGACCCTCATAGAGGCAGCTTGGAAGAGCTCTGCTACTGTGGCAGATGTCACCAAACAAGTGGACAGAAAATATGCAGTGCCCAAGCCTAAGCACACTATTTTAGTCAGCCAGTAGTGGATGCCATTGTTATCTTTGCTAAAAATGACAAAGCCATTTAACCCAGGGAGGTCACCGCACACCCCACTAACAAGGAGTCACACAAGGTAGGCACAGTGGGCAAGCAGGTCTATGCCTCGGCTATCCTTGGCATGAGAATGACTAGTTACCAGGGCCACTTCTCGGAAGTATGAGTATGCCCTTTGGTGCAAACTAACATATCTGGCAGAGCCTTTGCCAGACACAGGCTAAACAGGAAATGCTAGCTGTTAAATGGTATTTTCTAATAGTCGCCATCTGAAAGCCTCTGTATATGCATTTGATGCAGCATCTTGCTGTGCAAGTGCAGATATCGACATCGGGCAGCACTTCTGGCTGCGGACTGCTGCTTCAACCTGGACGTTCAACAACAGATCATGAACATGCCCTTTGATGGCACCTGTTTGGACAGCAAGTGTAGCAGTCTCTTACAGAGTCAAATAAAACAAAAACCACTAGCATGAGCTGTCATGAGATCACTGTTCCATAACTGGAGTGCCCAAGATGTGGACCTTTTTGCTTGTCCGCTAAACACCAAACTGCCTGGATTCTGCTCCAGAAATCCAGGACCTGGCATTTTCTGTCAGGATGCATTCAAACTGCCTTGCCACAGTCTGTTTCTGTATACATTCCCTCCAGTCCTTCTCATTTAGAGACTGCTGTTCAAGCTGGAGGCACACAGGGGCAAGATGATCCTAGTGGTCCCCTACTGGCCTCAGCAAATGTAGATCTTATCTTTCAAACAACATGAAGTCTTGCTATATTATGACAATTGCAGTATGACCGCAGGTTAGAACTGCTCCGGAGGTGAAATAGTTAACTTTCCATGCAGGCATGGAACTTAGAGCGCGAGCTCGGTTGAAAACTCTGTTTGTTTGTTGAATTTTGTTGACCCGGTAATGCCCACTGGGTCTAGAAGTCCCTTTTTCAGGGGCGACCGGAGGGGAGGGGGGATACAGATGGTAAGCAACTGAAATTGAACCAGATTAAGCTGTTGGTGGTATTTTTAGTGAACAAGGGAAATTTAGCCAGGACACCGGGGAAATTCCCCTACTCTTTTCGATAAGTGCCATGGGATCTTTAACATCCACCTGAACTACCACCAATCCAGGCAGATGGGACCTTGGTTTAACGTCTCATCCGAAAGGCGGCACATCAGAAGTGCAGCACCCCTCTCATGCTGCACTACAGTGTCAGTACTAGGATATTAACTCAAGCGCCAGATGTAGGAACTGAACCCACAGCCCTCTGATCTCCCGGCCTCAGAGGCGAGTGTGCTACCTACTGAGCCACTGACACCTGTTTGTGCTTCAAATGCAAACTGTCAGATTCTTTACTCCGCACTCACTGAACAGTCGCTCCGAGATTTCTCCTTCTGCTTAGTTCATTTTGTTGGTTTAAAGGTATTATTTTTTCTGTTTTTAACGAAATTAAACGCAAGTCGGTTCAAGCTCTGTCTGCGGTAATGTAAGTAATAGATAGGTTTTACATTTATTTTTTCTGTGTGGAACTTGTAATTCTTTATCGGTTCGGTTTGAACCGATCAGGTTGTATTTAGAGTGCGGTTCCCGGTTCTTATCGGTTCTAAAAAAAACAGATTTCATAGATACATAGACGGTGTCGACAGATAAGGGCCTGTGGCCCACCTAGTCTGCCCATTTGAGCTTGTAAGTTCAGTTTGTTTTCCTAGAAGTCTGTTGCCCCTTACCCCTGAGCTCCAGAATTCCTTTATGTCTATCCCATGCATTCTTAAATCCCATGATTGTTTCAGCCCCCACCACTTCCTCTGGCAGGGTGTTCCACTTGTCCACCACCCGTTCTGTGAAGAAATTCTTTCTCATGTTTCCTCTGAATCGTCCTCCCTCCAACTTCATCCCATGCCCTCTAGTCCTGGAACATCTTTTTAAGCTTAAAAATAGTGTTTTCCTGCACCTGTTCCTCCCTGTCAGATACTTGTATGTCTCTATCATATCCCTCTCTCCCTCCTCTCCTCCAGGAGTACATGTTCAGTTCCTTCAACCTGTCTTCATAGGACTTGTGATGCAATCCATGCACCATCTTTGTTGCCCTCCTCTGAACCTTCTCTACCCTGTCTATGTCCTTACATAGGTATGGTCTCAGAACTGTCACACTGTACTCCAGGTGGGGCCTCACTAGTGTCTTGTATAGCGGAATTATGACCTCCCTTTTCCTGCTGGTGATGCCCTGCCTATACATCCCAGCATCCTATTTGCTTTACCTGCTGCCTTGTCACACTGTTTCCCTACCTTGAGGTCATCAGAGATGACAACCCCAAGATTCCTTTCCTGCTTGGTGCATGCTATATCCTCACCCCCCAACTGATATATTGTGCCAGGGTTTTTGTGCCCCATATGCATTATCTTGCACTTCTTTGCATTGAATTTCAACTGCCAAACCCCTGACCATTCTTCAAGTTTCTGCAGGTCGCTTCTCATTCTGTCTACACCCTCTGGTGTGTCTACTCTGTTACAGAGCTTTGTGTCATCAGCGAACAGTGAAATTCTGCCTTCTAGGTCCTGCGCCAATGTCACTGATGAAGATGTTGAATAGGACCGGTCCAGCACTGATCCCTGTGGTACCCCACTGGTCACTCTTCCCTCTGTGGAGTGACAGCCATTTACCACCACCGTCTGTGTCCTGCCACCCAGCCAGTTACCTACCCACCACACTACTGTCCTGCCCACACCCATATTCCCCAGTTTGTGTAATAGTCTTCTATGTGGCACAGTGTCAAAGGCCTTGCTGAAGTCCAGATAGGCCATGTCCACTGCCCTCCCCTGATCCACCTCCCTAGTCACCCAGTCAAAATATTCAACGAGGTTGGTCTGACATGACCTCCCCCTGGTGAAACCATGCTGCCTTGGGTCCTGTAGTCCATTGACAACCAGATGTTCCACCAGTTTCTCCTTCAGTACTTCATTATTTCATTACGTTTTTTTCCACGACCCGTGACACGGTTGGGAACCGATAAGGGTGTCTTGCTTGGTGGATTGCCATAAACGGGCAAGTTGGTTAGGCTGGCATTATGTCTGAGAAACCCAAAAGGAAAACCGGACCCACTGGGTTTCAACACTGTAGTGTTTGTGGGGAAGCTTTTGCTAAGGCTGACCACACACCACATGTGTCTATTGTCTGGGGTTTGACCACCTCAATTCAGACTGCCAGATTTGTCACAATTTCCTGCTGCCACCATAGATAAGAGAGTTGGTAGGCTCAGGAAGGGAGGCCAAAAGTCCGCTGACCGGATGGCCAGCCGGTTCAGTGCCAACCGAACGGAGGGAGTGCCCTCTGACCAGGCGATACTTCTCGGGCAAGCGAAGAGCGGTTCTGAGGCGGTTCCAGCAAAAGGACTAGAAAGTCAGCTAGTGTAGAGCCAAAGTTCTCTCCCCAACTGCTGAGGAAATAGCTAAAGCAATTCAAATTGTCCAGTCTCTCTCTCCAGTTCGACCAGACCAACACCTTCAGGTAAGCGTTCGTTCGGCCGTTCCACTTGTTCAAGATTATGATTTTGAGGATTTTTATGAACCAGGGGAAGGGGAAGAGGAATATGAGGAGAGTGAATATGGTTTTGAAGATCTGGATGTGCCCATTGATCCGGACATCTCTCCAGATAGACCCCTAGGGGTTTCTCCTCCAAGGTTTTCTGAGTCCCCTTCTCATTTCATGTTTTATAAACAAGTTGATGAAACTCTCCAGCTCCCTGTTGAGGAAGCTGTTGATGACCAAGAGGAGCCAGACTATGTAGAAATGATGGATATTCCAGAGTCTAGGAGACTGTCTATTCCTTTGCATAAATCTTTTGGAAACAGACAGTAAAAGTTTTAAAACTCCTCACTATACCTCCTGTGGATAAAAGGATGGACAAGAGTATACCTTATCAGGCTCCGACACTGATTTCCTCACTCAACAATGCAGCCATGTAGGAGTTAGTGCAGGCTGCAGCCTGTGACAAGGCTAATATTCCCCTATACCACCCTGAGAAGGACTCCAGGAAGATTGATGCTATGGCAAAGAAACAGTACATGGCAGCATCTTTGGGACTCTGACAAGCAAATTTTATGGCTTATGCTGCTGAGTACCAGAAATCCAGATGGGATACTGTGCTGGCCCTAGCGAAACAAGTCCTGACCAGCTTGCCAGGGAGCTTGAACAGGTGCTATGGATGGTATTGAGGCATCCAGGTGCAATTTCATGCTGCAGTGGACTCTTAATGATGTTTCATCAAGAGTCATGGCTACATCTGTGGCACCTAGCGGATGGCTTGGCTCAGATGTACTACCCTGTCTCAGGATACCCAGTCTAAGGCCATGGATTTTCCTGTTGTGGGAAATTCTCTATTGGGAGCAAACAGAGAATTACATGAAGAAAATGGATGAATATAGGACCACCTATAGAGTGCACAGGCCAAGGAAAGGCAGGCCACTCCTCAAAAGCAGCTTCCTAGAGGCAGGGCAGGCCTTTTCATGAGCCTTTTACCAAGCCAAGCTTCCTCCTCTGCCTGTGCTCAGAGGGGGTTCTTTAGAGGGAGAGGCAGATGGGGTACAAGCAGGTCTGCTTCCACCCCTCAGCCCAAAGCCCCTGCCAAGCAGGCACCCTGATGGGCTTGCCAGGGCCGATTCTCCTCTACCTGTAGGGGGGCAGGCTGGCTTACTTTGTCCAGGACTGGAAGTCTTCAACATCAGACAAGTGGGTCCTGGAAGTAGTAAGCCAGGGACTGGTTCTCAGCTTCAAAACATTTCTAAAGCTGAGAACCAGATCTTTTCCACCTGCAACTCCATCAGAGGCACTCGCCCTAGAGGCAGAGGTCTCTACCCTCCTGGCTCTCAGAGCTGTGGAAAGGTTCCTCCCCTACACCAGGGCAAAGGTTTGTACTCCAGGTACTTCCTTACCCCAAAAAAGACAGGAGAATGGCGGCCCATCCTGGATCTCAAATATTTAAACAAGCACCTTTTAAAGCCAAAGTTCAAAATGGTGACTCTGGGAATTATCCTACCCTCTCTAAGGCCAGGGGACTGGCTAGCTTCCCTGGACCTCAAGGATGCCTACTTCCATGTTCCCATCAGAAGCTCCCATCAAAAGTACCTCAGGTTGAGCTGCCCCAGGCCACTACCAGTTCAGAGCAATGCCCTTTGGCCTCACTTCTGCCTCAAGGGTATTCACCAAATGCCTGGCTGTAGCAGTTGCTTACCTAAGAAGGCAAAAGATTGCCATCTTTCCTTACCTGGACGATTGGCTCTTAGTAGGCCAGTCCCCAGACCAGGTCAGTTTACACCTTCAGATAACGCAGCAACTGCTTACCTCTAGGTTTCCTTCTGAATCTCTAAAGTCAGTTCTAGAGCCGGTCCAGCTACTTACCTTCATAGGCGCAGAACTGAACACACAGGAAGCCAGGGCCTTCCTCCCCTGAACAGGGCAAAGACCCTAGTCTCCCTGGCCTCCTCATTTACCCTGCAGGTCTCCGGCCAGCAAGGCATTTCTGCAGCTCCTAGGACACATGGCTGCTTCCACAGCAGTTGTGCAAGGAGCAAGATTTCAGATGAGGACATCCAGTTCCATTTGAGAGCTTTTGGTCTCAAAGAAAGGATCCTCTTACCAAGCTGATCCCAGTAACTTGAACCCTGATCCAAGCCCTACAGTGGTAGCAGGATCAGAGCAACCTGAGACAAGGGGTTCCTTTTGTCACTCAGTCTCATTCTCTAATCCTTACTACAGATGCGTCCCTCTTGGGCTGGGGAGCTCACATGGGCGACCTTACCACCCAGGGTCTGTGGTCTCCTCAGGAATCTCTGCTCCACATCAACTTGTTGGAGCTCAGAGCAGTTTTTTCTAGCACTTCAAACTTTTTCCAAATCTGTTCAGAACAAGAGTATTCAGGTCAGAACGGACAACACCACTACAATGTGGTACATCAACAAGCAAGGGGGCACTCGGTCTACAGCCTTGTGCACTGAAGCGATGAAGTTGTGGTCTCTGGCTTACTCCCTGAACACCTTCCTTACGGCAGTTCACCTCCCAGGCAAGGACAATGTCCTGGCAGATGCTCTCAGCAAGATTTCCCAGGGCCACCACAAATGGTCACTGGATCCCCTGGTCTTGGGAGTAGTATTTGCCAGATGGGGCACCCCGCAGATAGATCTTTTTGCAGCCCCAGACAATCACCAACTTCCTCTTTTTTGCTGCAGGCCCCCAGTGTTGGGCTCACTCCCACTGGATGCCTTAGCCCTCAGTTGGGAGGGGGGAAGTTTCTCTATGCCTTCCCTCCCTTTCCTCTCCTGTTCAAAGTGCTAGTCAAAATCAGATCCCAATCATGCAAAGTCATTCTGATAGCTCCGGATTGGGACAGACAGCCCTGGTATCCACTCCTGCTGTCCTTAGCAGTCCACCCTCCCCTGTCCCTTCCCAGGAATCACAATCTGTTAACCTGTGCCCAGGGAAGGGTCTGGTACCCGAATCTCAAATCTCTCAATCTCAAGGCTTGGTTCTTGAAGAGTTAGAGTTTGCTGATTTACACCTTTCCCAAGGTGTAATGGATATATTGAAGGCCACAAGGAAGCCTTCCACCAGGGCTACTTACAATTCCAAATGGAAAAGGTTTTCCATATGGTGCCGGAAAAGCATATTTCCCCAGTTTCTGCTGATCTACCCACAGTCCTGGATTATATGGTGCACCTGAATTCTTTGGGGCTGAGACCAGCTACCCTGAAGGTGCACTTGGCAGCTATGTCTGCTTTTATTTCAGCAGGTAAATCCTCTTCCTTTCAGCTCATCCTGTATTTTCCAGGGTTTTTAAGGGTTGTTTCACACCAACCCTCCATTCAGGGATCCTGCCCCTGCCTGGGATCTTAATGTTTGCATTGCTCAGGCTTATGCAACCCCCCTTTGAGCCCTTGTCTTCAGCTGAGCTCAAGTACTTGACATGGAAAACTGTGTTTTTGGTAGCCATCACCTCTGCCAGACGCATAAGTGAATTACAAGCGTTGTCAGTGGAGCAGGAGTTTATCTCTTTTCACAGAGATAAGGTGGTTCTTCGGACTAACAGAAAGTTCCTGCCTAAGGTGGTTTCAGATTTCCACCTTAATCAATCTATTTCACTTCCAGTGTACTTCACTGACCACTTCTCCTCTGGGGAGAGGATGCTGCACAGCCTAGATGTGAAGAGAGCCCTTAGTTACTACATAGAGCGTACCAAGGGTCATAGGTTTGACTCCCTTCAACTGTTCCTCACCTATGGCGAAGTTGGTAAAGGGAAGCCAGCCACTAAAAGATCCATTGCCAGATGGATTGTCTCTTGTATCCAATTCTGCTATGAGAAGTTGGGTAAGTTCCCCCTCAGGCCTGAGGGCTCACTCTACCAGAGGTACAGCTGCTTCTCTGGCTGCTGCCAGAGACATTCCTATTCTAGAAATATGTCAAGCAGCTACCTGGAAAACAGTTCACGCTTTTGCCAAGCATTACTCCCTGGACATCCAGGCTAGGAGTGATGCTCGGTTTATCCAGCCGTGCTTCAGAGCCTATTTCCTAGGTAGGTTCTGTCCCTCCTCCATGGGGGTACTGCTGTGTAGTCTGCAATTGTCATAATATAGCAAGACTTCATGTTGTTTGAAGAAAAATTACTCACCTTAGTAATGTTGTTTCTTCTAATGGAGTCTTGCTATATTATACTTCCTCCTACCTGCCCTCTCAGAACCTCTGTTTTGGGGATGTGGGTGAGGCAGTACAGGAATTAGCACTTTTTTTTGATGCCCACCTTGTTGTTTTCTCCTACCTTTTGGGTGAATTGGTGTTGTGTTTTGCATTTTGGGTCTCCTGACTTGAGTCTGTTTTAGGCCAAAATGAATGTTTATGTTAGTAGCCAGTTGGCTAGTGTAGGTTTACAGCTTCCACACAGAACCTTAGTGAGTTTTATTTATTTATTTATTTATTTATTTATTTATTTAGTTAAACATCAGTTTAGAAACCTTTGAGCCAGAGGCTCATTTACAAAGGTACCTCGTCACAAAGAGGACATCAGAACAGTAGTACAAGGGACACAGTACTTACAAACAAAAAAATTACAGTTCAGTTACAATTTTGTTACAATAGAATACAATCTCCAACGAAGCAAAAGATAACAAAAGGTGCAAAACTTATGGTCGGTGGAGAGCTGGTGGGAGTAGAAAGGAGGGAGATAGGGGAGGAGGAATTAGTAGGGAAAGGAAGGGGGGGGGAGCCGCTCAGTGAGCATTGTCAAACAGAGTATATATATATTTTTTTTTTTTTTTTACACACTAGGCTAGCGGCAGTTGCATTTGCGAGAGCTAAGCAGGAAGTTTCTGAGCCTGGGCTTAATGCAAGCTAAGGTTAGTGAGTTTGAGACACTGGCAGGGAGGAGTTATACCAGTGGGGCCACGGTAGGAATGCCCTCTGACCTTGAGAGGTCCTGGCTCTCGGAATAACTAGGGTAGCTCTTGGCAGGCTGCAGCGTGATCAGGAGTCGGTGCAGTACAGTGAATGGGTTGGATAGGCCTATGGGGATGAGCCACGCCAGGGCTTTAAGGTGAGCTGGCATGTCTGATACATGAGTCGCTCTTCCAGGTTGAGTAGGGTAGCCAGGGTGTCAGCTCACATGTGTGAGTGAGTCTGGGAGCACCAGTGATAAGTCTGCAGGCCTTATTAACTGTGAGGCGAACCTTGTTGAGGGCAGTTTGATCTGCTGAGCCATAGACGGAAGGCCATAGTCAATGAGAGCGTGACAGAGGAGGTGACAGCCAGGCGGAGGGCATCAGGAGGGAGGCATTTCTTGTGCGGTAAAGAATGCTAGCCATGAGGTGGCGACAGAATTTAGGGCAGATATATGTCCATGGAATGAAAGTGCAGGGTCAAAGGTTATACCAGGATATTTATAGGACTGCACCTGGTCAATGGCGAGATTGGGTGTGGAGTGGACAGCTAAGGAAACTTGCTGTACTTATTTTGGGGTGGGAGAAGAGCATCGTTTTGTTTTCTTAAGGTTGATAACAAGTCTGTGCTCAGTGAACCAGGTAGCTGCAGAGTCAAAGACTAGTTGGAGGGGTTCTATAGCAGCATGGGGTCATTGTGGGAGGCAACGAGCAGCATCATCAGCATGAGAAGCATCTTACCCATTACAACTGCTGGGTAGGGAGTTAAAAAGAGTGAGAATAGTAGGGGTCAAGAATTGAGCCCTGCGGCACCCCAAGCCGAATGGGGCATGTTTCAGAGAGAGTACCGTTGACTTTCACACATTGGGAGCGGGCAGAGAGATAGCTGGTGCACCAGGAAACAGGTCCTGAGGCAAAGCCTATTAGGTCGAGGGGTGGAGAGCAAAAGAGGTTGCAAAACAGTATCGAATGCTTTTAGTTCGTAAAGATCTGACAGCTTGCGTTTGAAGCACAACAGACAGAGTTTTCAACCGAGCTCGCGTTTCTAAGTTCCATGCCTGCATGGAAAGTTAACTATTTCACCTCGCGGAGCAGTTCTAACCTGCGGTCATACTGCAATTGTCATAATGTAGCAAGACTCCATTAGAAGAAACAACATTACTAGGTGAGTCATTTTTCTTGTCAGTCTTCACCATTCATCACATTTGGGTTATTGGCGGAGGTCGCGGCCCGTGGAACTTCTTTTTTTTGGGATGGGGCGGATTGACGCAGCATCGGTGCGCCCTGAGGCCGGCGCTACTGCGTGGCGCTCGTGGGTTGCCCGTTATGTGCTGTTGACTCCACCTTCTGCCAGTTCTTCGCCTCCGCTGTCGAGGTCACTCTCATGAGAGCTTCAAGAAGAATCTAAGGCCTACCTTCGCAGTTACTTTGTCAACCCCATGTCATATTTCTCAGTGCTGCAGTCCGTCGGCTCCCTCCAGCCGGTTCTGTTGGCCATACTCTGCATCGCCTGGTAAGTTTTCCATTTTCTTTGTTATTTTGCGACGTCGAGTTTTGTTTGGTGTTTTTTCCTCCGTTGGTCATGTCTCGGTCAGAGGGCAAGAAATCTTCAAAGACAGAACGCCCCCCCCATGCGATGGTGCCCATGTGGCCGAAAATACTCCGTCACCGACTAGCACGACCGTAGCCTTGCGTGTCTTGGCCCGCTTCACGACATGGATTTGTGTGACACCTGTTTCTCCATGAACCGCCGAGTCATCGAGCAATGCGTGTGGAAAGTGGGGTGAGCTCCGCCGACGTTTGGGGGTCGGGCGCGCACTCGTCGGGCCAAGCGCGCTCTCTCAGCCTTTCCTCTGGTCTCCTCCTGGTTCTAAGTGGACTCAAGGAGGAGGGAGCTCGGCTTCTTGTAGCTTCAGCTGCGGGTCGAGGCTTCTCCTGCAGTGCAGGAGGCCCAGTCCATTTCCTCCAGGAGGCGGACGGGAGGCACCGCTTTGGCAGTCGCCCTTGGGGTAAAGCTCCCCGTGTCGGGACTCCGTGGCTTGAAGGCCCAGGTCGGTGCTATCCCTCGACACCGCCTATCGGGCGCTGTTTTGGGCCTCTGTGCCGCTTCACGGCACCGTGGCCATGACAGAGTCTTCATCGGCACCGCTGGTCATTCGACACGCGGGTTTGTCGGCGCCGTTCGTGGAGCCGATGGTGCTAGCAGCGCCATGAGAGATTTTGCTGCCCGGCTTTTGACTGTTTCTCACCTCTGTGCCATCTGTGGCATCGAGGTTCAGCACCGTGTCCAGTTCGGAATCATCTGTGGTTTTGGGCATGGGCGCGGCACCATGGGGTTTCGGATCTCGGCGCCGAGAGCACTGTCGGAGCCGTCATCGGTGCCATCTCTGTCCTCGGTGCTGTGAACAGCGCCGTGGGGTGGGTTGGCGCCATGGTGGTTTTGGGTCTCGGTGCTGTTTGTGGCTCCGAGAGTGCTGTCCGAGCCGTCGTCAGCACCGTCTCTACCCTTGGCGCCATTCGCGGTGCCGTGGGGCAGGACGGCACGATGTTGGCTTCTGGTTCGGAGACTGCTGCCCTGGTTGGAGCCATGTCTTCTTCTGCCACCGTTTGCAGTGCTGTGGAGGACACTGGTACCGATTCATCCAGGCGCAGCCAAGGCAGTTTCAAAATGGTTGTTCAGCTGTCGGTTGTGGGGTCTTCCAGAGCACCTTCTTCTGCTGGTGCTCCTGGTGTGCTCCCTAGCCCAGGCGGAGGTCAACCGATCTCTCTTCTCGGCTCTGCCCCTATTCCTCTGCCACATTCTCCGGTACTCCCAGGCATCCTTGCTTCTAGCAGGCCTCTCTCCTGGGAGCAGCTCAGGGCCATGGCTGCTTGATTCCCCATTTATGTCAGGGCAATGGACAGTCAGGTTTTTCAACCTCCCCCCGAGCAGCCACCCTCTGAACAGTTGCGGTCCTCTAACTCCTTATCCCCCTCTTCTGGGGGAGAGAGCCTTCTGTCCACATCTCCCCAGCTGCTGATCTCGCGGAGTATCAGCGGTTCCTCTTGAGGATGTTGGAGGACCTGCACATCACCCCTCCCACTCAAAGCAATCCATGCCTTTTTAGGCAACTTCATCAAGGACACTCTTGTGGTGCCTCCTTGGCCTGCTCCCTGAAAAGGAATCGGTCAGATGGGAGCCACCAATTGGCAAAAAATAAGCTAGAATTTAAACTAGCTTACACAAAAGACTGTCACAAATCTCTTTCCTGCTATATAAATAGTAAAAAAGGTGCATCAAGGACCATTGGTCCCATTATAACCAATGGCTCTTCTCTATCTGATATAGAAACCTCAAATCTCTTTAATAAGTACTTTTGTTCTGTCTTCTCTCAAAAATCACCTATTAGTACATTTAAAGTTCACCACGTAGATTATCATAGGTTCTATCCAACTGACATTATACAGGCCATCAAAAAACTAAAAAAAATACTAGTCCGGGCCCAGACAGTATTCATCCATAGTTTCTGATCGAAACCTCTGTAAATCTTTCTATACCTTTGTCAATTATCTTCAACAAATCCTTACAAGAAAGCATTATACCAAATGATTGGCGTTCAGCAATAGTTACTCCCATAGTTAAAAAAGGCAGTAGAGGTTCTGTGCAAAATTATCGTCCAATTAGCCTGACCTCAGTGGCTGGTAAATTTAATGGAACGAGTAGTGAAGTCTCTAATAGATCAAGATTGTAAAAAATTAGGAATTTATGATTCAAACTAGCATGGGTTTACTTCCCAAGTATTCCTGCACCACCAATCTGATAACTTTTTACAATAATACAAGTACTCTACTAGATGTGGGTATCTCTACTGATGTAATTCTTTTGGACTTTAGTAGAGCTTTCGATAAAGTCTCACATGAAAAACTCATTACTAAAATGCACAATCTAGGTTTGTCACCTGATATTGTCAACTGGTCTTTAAACTGGTTGACAAATCCTTCTCAGAGAGTCAGAATTAATGATATCTTGTCTGATTTGGGTAGTGTGACAAGTGGTGTACCACAGGGGTCAGTCTTGGGACCAACATTGTTTAATCTCGTTATCAGTGATTTACAAACAGGGACAAATAACTTCATGGTTAAATTTACAGAGGATACTAAATTGGGGGGCAAGGTTAATAATCAAGAAAATATTTCTGCATTAAAGAAGGATTTGGAAAAATTAACACTTTGGGCAATAAAACTCATATGCAGTTTAATCAAGACAAGTGTTTAGTAGTGCATTTCAGTGTAAATAATCCAAAAATTATATATAAACGGACTACCACTTCACTCATCAAATTGTGAAAAAGATTTGGGGATATATGTTAATAATAAACTTACATCAAATGATCACTGTGTTAAAACTGCATGCATGACCAACAGACTTTTAAGGTGAATAAAACGCACTTTCATTAATCGCGCTGAACAGTGCCTTATTCCATTGTATAGGGCATACGTTAGACCGTATCTTGACTATGGCTCCCCTTTCTGGAATCCAAACCAAAAAAAAAGACATAGCAATTCTTGAACAGGTTCAAAGGAGAGTAACTAGAATGATTCCAAGATTAACAAACTTGAATTATCAGAACAGATTAAAAGCTACTGGTCTCTTCTCTCTTCAAACTAGAAGATTAAGAGGTGTTATTCTTATGGTTTTTAATTTAGTAAATTCACCAGATCTAATGGAAAAATGTGGTCTAACACTCTCCAAAAGGAGACATGTTCCGAGACTGCATAATGAACAGCTTGAAGTAAAAACTTATAAAACCAGCAAAGGGGAAACTTTTTCCAATAAGAGCATCCATTGTATGGAACACCTTGCCACAAGAATTGGTAAAGGCAACTAGTGCCACTGTCTTTAAAAGCAAATGATTTGTTTGGTTGAGGATAATAGATAATGTCCCACATAGTGGGGGAACAGTCTCGATGGGCTTCTTCTGTTCTTTCTTCATACCAGGTAACCAAGGCCACCTCTTACCAGGGTGGAAACAGTCCCAGACACCACTGTTCTGCTGGCCATGAAACTTATTGGGGGGGGGGGATGGAGACCTTCTTGGGAGGAAATGTTCGAATTAATTCATAAGAAACTTGGCACCACTATATAAAAGCGAAAAATAGAACATTTAATTTTTGTTCAGGAATGATCAATAAAATTAAATAAATTAATAGAGCAGCTCCATGGAGCTGAGAGATTGAAAGAAACGACAGACAAAGGGCACATTGCACCGACCACAGCTACAGTGCCATCAGAAAGAATTCACCCCCTTGGATTTTGTTACATTTTGTTGTGTTACTACCAGAATTTTTAATGCATTGAAATTATTTTTTTCCCCTTGAGTCACACAGCATACTCAACAATTTAAAGAGGCAAAAATATTTTTATTGTATAACAAAAATTTATGAAACATTAAAAACTGAAATATCTTGTTTACTTAAATATTCACCCCCCTGAGTCAGTACTTTGTAGAAGCGCCTTTGGCAGCAATTACAGCTTTGAGTCTTCTTGGGTATGTCTGTATCAGCTTTGCACATCTGGATTTGAGGTTTTAGCCATTCTTCCTTGCAGATTTGCTCAAGCTCTGTCAAGTTGGATGGGGAGCGTCGGTGAACCGCAAGCTTTAAGTCTTTCCACAGATTCTCAATGGGATTCAAGTCTGGGCTTTGGCTGGGCCACTCAAGGACATTCACCTTCTTGTTCTGAAGCCACTCCAGTGTTGCTTTGGCTGTATGCTTGGGGTCGTTGTCCTGTTGGAACGTAAATCTTCGCCCCAGTCCAAGGTCTGTTGCAGACTGATGCAGGTTCTCCTCAAGGATGTGCATTTGGCTCCATTCATTGTTCCCTCTATCCTGACAAGTGCCCAAGTCCCTGCCACTGAAAAGCATCCCCATAACATGATGCTGCCACCACCATGCTTCATGGAAGGGATGGTGTTACACAGGTGATGAGCTGTGTTCGGTTTGCACCAGGCATAGCACTTTGCATTCAGGCCAAAGAGTTCAATGTTTGTTTCATCAGACCAGAGAATCTTTTGCCACATGGTCTCAGAGTCTGCCACGTGCCTTCTTGCAAACTCCAGGCATGCTGTTATGTGGCCTTTTCTCAGGAGTGGCTTCCGTCTAGCCACTCTCCCATAGAGGCTACATCTGTGACGTGCTGCAGAGATTGTTGTCCTCTGGACAGGTTCTCCCATCTCAGTCATGGAACTCTGTAGTTCTGTCAGGGTGGTCATTGGGTTCTTGGTCACTTCCCTGACCAAGGTCCTTCTTGTCCGGTTGCTCAGTTTGGGAGGACGGCCTACTCTAGGAAGAGTCTGGGTGGTTCTGTAATCTTTCCTTTTCCTAATGATGGACTTGACTGTGCTCCTGGAACTTTCAACACCCTAGAAATGTTTTTATACCTCCCCAGATCTGTGCCTCCTCAAAATTCTATCACGGAGTTCTACGGACAGCTTCTTGGTCTTCGTGGTAGAGTTTCTGCTCTGACATGCACTGTCAACAGTGGGACCTTATATAGACAGGTGTATTTCCTCTGAAATCATGTCAACCATTTGAACTGACCACAGGTGGACTCCATTCAAGTTTTAGAGTGATCTCACAAGAAAATTGGATGCACCTGAGCTCAATTTGGAGTATCATAGCAAAGGGGATGAATACTTATCAAATCAAGACATTTCAGGTTTTTATTTTAAATTACATGTACAAGAAATTCCAGAAGTTTCATTCCACTTTGTCATTATAGAGTAATTTGTGTAGATACATGACAAAGAATCCCATATAAATGTATTTTAAATTTGAGTTTGCAACATCACAAAATGTGACAAAATCCAGGGGTGAATACTTTCTGAAGGCACTGTATTAGATTTTCTGGCCTAGGGCATAGACCAAACTGGCTCCACACTTTCCCAAATGAGCTGAAATTTAGCTCACACCTCTTTTCATACCACTTGTTCTTGTTCCTTTTCCTTTGTGGCAGTGCCTTACTCCTCCCTGACACTGAACCAGTATAGTCATGGGGACATGACACAACCTGAATGCCTCCCACGGCTGCTCCCAAACCCTACTTCCCAGAAGAGCCAAACCAGATGCCAAATCCTTCTTACATCCTGAGCTAGGAAAGGCTGCCACAGAGCATGGCGACAGTCCCTCCTTCCAAATAACTGTTTTCTGACACCATCCCTTAATGGGTCTAACGGTCCTGCCCCAGACATGGGCATGGCAGGCCCTAGAGCGAATCCCAGGATGCGGCCCACCTCTTACCTCCAGCAGCATGCCACATGGGAAGTGGCTCCCTGAATTGTCCACCTCCAGGAGCCCTGCCATGGCCCTGCCTCCACCACAGCAGCCCCACTGCCTTGATTCTGCTCCAGTTCTTTGGGTAACCAGGACCCCAGCCTCCAGATGGTTCAGCTGACTTTCCACCTCCTTCACTCCTGAAGAACCCAGCAGCAGTATCCCTGGCCCCAAATGGACATCAACTTCCCTCGGAAACCTCCCACCCATCACATCAACGCTGCCAGCCGACATTTTTAGTGCCGGGGAGTTTTAGGACCCCCGGCCATACTGGTCCTACCAGCCAGCCCGCCCCTCCAAAAACCCTGCACTTAAATATGGACGAACTCCGCCACCTACTGGGCAGAACAGAGAGATCTTACTTCGACAGGGCTCTTGCAGTAGGTAATTACATATAGGACTGACATCGGCAGGCGGCAGGACCCCATGGAAGCATTTCTAGCTAGCAGTCTCTGGCGAGGGACCGCCCCCACGTCAGGTGACCGGCGTCAGGAGACATCGATATAAAGGGACGGTCCCTCACACCCGCCTTCCAGTTCTTTCCACCATTAGCTTATGCCAGCGCTCGGAAATGTTCCCTGCTCGTCAGACTCCTTTGTCAGTAGTTTTACCGAGTATTTTCGATTTTTTCTCAGCCATGTCGTCAGGTGTCCGTCGGTGTATGTCGCGCCACACCTCCGAGCACAAAAACAAGTGCGACTCATGCAGCGCCCAACTCCCGCACAAGGACGGCCATTTCCTGTGCCTTTTTTGCCTAGGCCCCGACCATCCGGTGGAGAAGTGGCAGCACTGCCTCAGCTTTAACGCGCCACCGGAGAAGGTGGCAGCAGTCCTGAAGCCCACATTTTGAAAAAAAGAAATGAGTTCCATGGAAAAGAACTGAAAAACTCGCAGGTGTCGACTTCCCTGAAGGCCATCACAAAAAGAAGGATAAGGAAAGGCACCGGGACAAGGCTTCTCTCCCACCGCGTCTTCCTCGAGTCGCTGTGAAACAGGTAACGTCCCCTGGCGGACCACTCACAACGTTGCCTTAGAGGCTTCTAAGGTGGTGGCGGCCACCCATCTGGCTTGGCGCTCGGGCCTTGAGCCTCCAGGCTCATGGAGGCCTCCACTCCCAGTAAAGCCGTGGTTTTGCGGCCCTACTGAGTGCGGTGGCTCCGATAAGCTGGACGTCAGCTTCTCCAGCACCTGCGGAGAAAGGTCAGTAAAGTCGCCCGACCCTTCGGGCGGTAGCGACCCGTTCTGCCCGACCAGGCCACCATTCCATGTGGCCTGTCTCCAGCTGAGAGTCCACGTTAAGTCGGACGCCGGCCCTCCGGCATCCGCCCGGATCCCTGCTAAGCCGCATATCGGTTCGTCCGACGTCCGCACAGCAAATGAGCCGATGCCGGACCCCCCCATGTCCATCGTTCCCGGCTCCCCACAGCCTTCGCTGCCCTCCAGGAACCTTGAGTCTCCTCAGCCCAACCCTGCGGATTTCTCCCCTCCATCCCCAGGCAATGCTGAGGCTTCTGGTCCACCTCCATCAGGCTGTCCACCTTCTGGTCTGACTGATCTGATGTCGGTTCCCTGGACGCCGGTATTGCCAACGCCGGACAACATCCCACCCCCCAGTGTCGCCCCGATGCCGGGCCCTCCGCCCCCCTCGGGTCTTCTGTTCCAGAACCGCCCGTGGGGCCTCCGGCGGACCATCTGCTCAAGCAGCTCCTCCGGCTCCCGGGTACCTGGCCTCGTCGTCTCCGATGCCATACCTGGGACCACAGTATCCGACGCCTCAGTACCCGGCTCAATACTCGACACCGGGCTTCCCGCTGTCGGGTTATGGATACGTGCCCTTTGGGTATAGTTCATACCCATATTCCCCTCCTCTTCCTCCACCGCCCCTCAGCTGCCGGTGGACTTGCAGGACACACTGGCCTCCTGGTGGGCTGAGGCCAAGGCTCAGCTCACCAGAGAGGTGGAGAGTCGTCTTCCGACAACAGTGCCGGTACTGGTTCCCGTACGTCCACGATGACACACTCCCTCCCCACCTCCGGATGCCAGGGCTCAACCCTCTGGGTCCAGAGAGGGGCAGGACATGCTTTCCCAAGGGATTCCTAAAAGGTCCGTTCCTCCCCCTCGTCAGGAGAGGGAGTCTTCCTCTTCCTCATCTCCTTCTTCTTCGGACACCTCGGATCCTTCCAATAGTTGTTCCGAGCAAGACGACGAGCCACGCTCTCCGTCCAAGCCCCCGGCCAAGGACTCCTCCAGAGGATCCTTCCTTTATGGAGTTGCTACGGAAGATCCAGGAAGTACATAAGTGGCAGTCCTGGAGCCAGACCCCCAGCGTAAAAACTAGCTGAACATCTGCCAGCCAGACCATTCACGCTATGAGAAATAATTTTAAAGTCAGCCATTTGTATCTGTTCATTTGATGGGGGTTCCTCTCAACCACAGTGTACTTAGTGAGCATCCATACTGTAGGTCTATGACCTTTTGATAAATGATATTGCAGTTTGGGTTCTTTATCTGGGGAAAAGAAAGAGAGAGATTAGAACCTATTAAAGAAAAGGTGAAACCACTAGACACTAAAGCAAGCCAACTGGGCTGAAATAGTGTCCATTAACTGTGTACAAGACTCAATGCAGAGTGGTTTGGGTGACTTCCATTGTCACGGGTACAATATGTAGCCATGACAGAGACCAGTCAACTGACCGTCTAGATATGGGATTCCATCTCAGCAAGTGAGAGGAAACCCTGGGGAAACTCATGTCCCTAAGTGGGAGAAGGTGTAGGGTTAGTAGGAGGAAAACAAAAAAGAAAAAGAAAGTAGTTTGGGAGGGAGAAAAAGTTGCATCCTCCTTTAATTGAGTTGGTGGTAATCCCACCCTTCCTCCGAAAGGCAGTTGTGATGGGGTC
Source organism: Neoceratodus forsteri (assembly GCA_016271365.2). Lineage (NCBI taxonomy): Eukaryota > Metazoa > Chordata > Ceratodontiformes > Ceratodontidae > Neoceratodus > Neoceratodus forsteri. The sequence goes on from CM028131.1 coordinate 1,515,514,175, forward strand.
TTCATACAGGCTCAGACCCTAAAGTCATCCACGCTTGTCCCTTTCCCAAGGTCCTCTACTAGGTCTTAAGGCTGTTTACTCCCCCTTCCGGCATCACTTGTATAACAAAGAAAAAAGAAAGAAAATATAATAAATGGTTCCTCTGTCTTTGGCCTCTTGGGGTACAGGGCCGGTATGGCCAATTAATTATTCTGTGGGGGATGTGCCTATGCCATGGGCCAGTGTGGCCTAATACCTAGTTAACAAAATGTTCATACTCTTAGTGTCCATTCCCAAGTCAGGATAAACACAGTAGGGGAAGAGAAGGCGAGAGAGAACCAGTATTGCAGGGGAATAAGCACGGAATGTCCGTGAGAAGCCTTTCATCTTCACTGGTCTATATCTTTGTGACTGCTGCTATTTTAAGTCCTGTGTCTTCTAATATCGGCAGTGACTAGGGGCAGACAAAGGTATGACCTCGGGAAGCATCCAGGGACAGGTAAGACATCCCACCCTCCGAGGAAGGGAGGGGACAGGGGCACTGGGTTGGGTCCAAGGATGCCCTAAGGGCAGAGACAGCTCCCCAGTTCCAAGGGAGGTCAGAAGCCAATGGAGATCCCCAACGGAGAAGCATATTCCTCAGGAGGAGGGCAGTGAACAACCAAGAACAGCAGAAGAACAAGCTTAAAAGTGTAAACATCCAGACCATCCCTGCACAAGCAAGGGTCTCCCCTGGCACCGAGAAGACCTATACATTACCCTATCTAGCGGGTGTAATCTCTCCAACAGGCCCAGGCTACTTTATTAGGGATATTCCTCAGCCCACCACCGACTGGCCCCCAGATCCGAGTGGAATTGACAGGTCCGCTCGGTCAGAGCATGTGGGGGCAGAAGGCTCCAGTTAGATCGACTCCCTATTTAGCGGGATAGTGTCTAATCAAATCTCTTATAGGTCAGTTAATGCCTGTGTGTGGCCAGTATTCTCCTGTGCCAGGCAGAGACACCCTACTTCACATCAGAATTTGCTCTATGTAAAGGATGGATTGGGTAAGTATCTGTCGGTCCCCCTCCTTTCCCCACAAGGGTGTCCATTCGATGGGCTTCACCCTGCGCCTAGTTTTCAAGACTTTAAACACCTCAGTAAAGTGCTGGGGAATGTCCCTACTCAACCTCCGGGGACCCGCCGACTCCCCCACCCCAAAACCCCCCACAAAACCAAAGCACAAAAGGCACCGACCCATCCCCGAACACCACCCAAGGCAGCACCACCTCGTACTCACTGCAACCCTGTAACTGCAGAAGCTTCTTCTCTAGAGTCTTTCATGTGGGTGGTCTGGAAACTGCATCAGCATCTTTTGATGGAGTCGATTGTAGCTTATTGATCAGGGACTTCTCCAGGGAAGGATCTGGGGGCCTTGAGAAGTTGCTGACCAAGGGTAAGTCTCACAGAGGTAGGCAAGTGAAGCCCTTGTTTTTAGGTCTGCAGCATTTCATCAAAAGAATCATAGATTTGCTGCCCGGAGGGAAATTGAACTACCAACTTACTAGGATGGGGTTCTAAACTTCAAGTTCTGTTGTCTGAGCCAAGGAAATAGCGGATATAGGCTGTTCTTTTTGCATGGTAGTTGGGGCATAATCATATCCACAAATATGCGATTGGCTTCAAAGAACAATTTACTATGGCCAGGCTTGTTTTGGAATGTTCTCCTTGTTTGAAAACGAAGAAATCTTATTATAGTGGATCTGGGATGAGCATTGACTGAGTGGGTTTGGGGCCGAGCACTCTGTACAGCCTCTCAATTTCCAGATTATAGCCCAGGTCTAGTTTAAGGGCCTCTCGCAATAAGGCCTCTACGTGTGCTCGCAAATCGGAACCCTCGCTTCCCTCCGGGACTCCGTAAATACAGAGATTACTTCTGCGGTTACATCCTCCTGTCTAGCCGCAGTAAGGTGGCAGAGTTGGATAACTTGACTCAGTGTATCCTGTATTTGTTGTGTGGTGGAGGCCTGCTATTGTGATTGCTGCTCTAGGCCCAGGATTTTCTCATGAAGTTCCCTGAGGTCCTGATGGAACGATTCCTGTGTCTGTTTAAATGAGTTAAAGTCCGCTTTACATTCCTGCAGTTCAGTAAGTATTTTATCCAATTTGAGGTTCATCTTCTTCTCTTTAGCCGGTTTGTTTTTCCTTGCTTTAAGTGGGGTGTCGCTTTGGGTCTGGGGAAGTCGTTCAGAGGCTCCGGAGTCGGAAAGGTCTTCATCCAAAATCTCTGTATCCAGCCGAATAGCTGCAAATCTGTTACCCCCTCCTTTATTTTTAGTAGTAGCCATGGATTAGTGCCATTGATGTTTTAGAGTCATGATTTGGATATGGCTTTTAGTATACTGTACTGGAGTCGGGTGGAGAGCTCGAGACTCGAGCTGCCATGCAGGAGGAAGCTGTACTGGAAGTGGCCTCAATTCTTTGTGTTAGTACCATTGGTAGTGATGAAATTAATCTGATCAAAATCAATGCCAGATCTTCACTTATACTAGAGTAGTGTTGCCCTAGGTGTTTCTGTAGCATGTCTTTCTGCCCTAGCAACATCTTTTCTGCTATAGCCTCTAACCCTAAACCAATCTGACATTTCTGATAACCTTGTTTCAACATCAGAAATAGCAGAACAGTTCTGCTTAACACGTAAGAATTGAGAACGAGGTATGTTCCTGATGATGTGGCATGGGTCGCAGCTAGAAGCCAGAAGTAACATATTCCGATCTGTAGGTTTCCTAAATAAATCAGTGGAAAAAGTACCATCAAGGTTATTTACAATCCTCAAATCCAAAGAATTAATCTCCTTAGGGTCCTGTTATACAGAGAACCTCCAGTTGTAGTTGGATTCATGTAAATAATAAATTCATGAAGTTCTGCTGCTGTACTGCACCACACCATCAGGACATCGCCGCTATAACATCTCCAGAGGTCGAGTCTGTGAAAGAAAGGGTTATTGTTACTATAAATCACATTTCTTTCCACTATCCAAGTAAAGGTTTGCATAATTAGAGGCAAATGTGGCCCTTATGGCTGTACCCTTTACTGTGATAATATTCCTTGGAACTAGAACACATTACATTTTAACACATGTTCTGCTATCATTACAAAAATCAGTTTGCCCACTTTCCAGTTCAGTACATTCTTGTCACCACTTACGTAATGCCTCAAGGTCCCCATCATGAGGGATATTAGTATGAAGAGATTGTATATCTAGAGATACTAGAGTCCAGTCAGTTTCAGTTTGCATTCCTCCAGGATGCCAGTGCTCGGTGGTGTCCCTTAGGTCTGAGGGTAATTCAGTAGCAAATCACAGATGTGGGAGTCCACGTACTGTGATAATGTTTCAGTTAGGGACCCTATAACTGAGACAGTGGGCTTCAGGGGACACTGCAAGTTCTTGTGAACCTTGGAAAGTATGTATATGGTGGCACGAACTGGATGTGCAACTTGAAGGAACTCAAGGGTACTCTGTGTAATAATTCCATCCTGAAGTGCCCCATATATAGTTGCATCAATGTGCCTTTTAAATGAAAGTGTGGGGTCTGATCGCAAAGTTTTGTAAAACAATGGATCTGAAAGTTGATGTCTTATTTCTGCAGTATAATTCGATGTGTCCAGTACAACGACTCCTCTCTTATCCGCAGGCTTTATGGTTATTGAAGTATTAGTCTCCAATTATTTTAATGCTTTTCTTTCCTCATTCAAAATGTTACAGTAATGTCCAGTATTTTCTTCTTCATAAAGAATATTGATCTCATTGAGGCATGCCTGCTCAAAAGTATAGATGGCTTTTGGGGGCTGGGGCGGTGTTAAAGATTGAACCATGACAGTCATCATGTTCTACATTTACTTTCTATATCATAATGCTGTAAGCCCATACTTTCCGGTTGATGTCGTATACACTTATGTCCATCAGATTACTTGAAACATCTAATAATGCCTGATCGTCTCGTGATATATTAATGTCATTCTGTGTAATGGACAGTTCTGTATTTAACCCAGTTTTCCTTTTATTGTAAAAAGATTTGAGGCTCAACTTCTAGTGAGCTTTTTTAAATCCAAATATGTATCAGATTTGCTAGTTGTACAAGCAGGAACAAAGCTGAAACCTTTGCTTGAGACTGAGACTTGCTCTTGAGATAATGTTGTATAGGAAAGGTTAATAATATTTATTTGCTCTTCCCTTGCCCTGTTGCTTGCTATTGCTCCTTCTTTCCCGCTTGCTTTTTGCCCTGTACCAGCAGGACTGGCTTCTCTTTCTCCCCCCCTCACTTCCTGGTGGCGGAGCCAAAGTGTACCAGTCGTTTCAATGTGCTCTAAATTATCCCCTTTGTGATCCCTCTTCTTCATCTAAAAAAGGCTCCTCGGGGGATTCGATATCCGACTCTGATGTAGAGTGAAAGCTTGTGTTACTTCTTTTTAGGATAGACTTCTGGCCTCTCTCATTAATTTTTTTCTGACCTGTGTTATGCCCTGATGCGATTTCAGAGCCCTTCAAGTAAACACTCGATTATTTAAATAATTTAATCTGTCCCTTTGAATTTTCTGAGTTTCACAGCGAAATGTACTTGTCTTGTTTCATTATTGCAAGTTTTAACTTATTCTCTAAGTCTAAAAATTCAGGTCTACATTAAATTCAAAGAATGCCGCTTTCTTTGTGTCTCAAGAGCAATTCCACGTCAGCCTGCTGATTCTTGTAGTCATGAACTACGCAAAGTTGAAATAATTGTGATGCAGCCTGCATCTGATTCTCCCAATCACCCTTGAAAGCAGCCTGGTCAAGGCCATATCCCGGCCACTTCAAAAAACTAAGGCCCCGTGGTACACTGCACACTTTCTGGTAGGCCTCAGGACTCGTGAGGTTCCAATAAATTCTTCTTGCTCACAGTGTTATCTTTTCAAGTTCATAGTAAGTGGTATAAATACTAACTGGCGGTTCAGCCTGACTCGTAGTACCAGTTGTATCTTGTTGATCTGTTGCAGGAGCCAAACCTGACTCTGGCGTAATATTCAAAAAAGGATTGCCTTTACCAACACTGGAAAAAACGGCCGCACTAAAGGAGTGGGAATCTGAAGCACCTATATGCAAGTCCTCAAGCTTTGAGGACATGACAGTAGCAATTTTACCCCCAACATTATTGTTGTTACTTAGATCTCCCTTAATTCCTTCACCGATAGTATCCGCCAATGGTATGGCAGTACCACAAGGTATAGGATGAGAAATTTTATAAATCGTTCCCTTTTTTCTTCCTCTAAAATAAGTGGTGTTATGGTATATTGCCTTGGCCTGGCAGCATGCTGTCTCACATACTATGTGCGCTTTTATAAATTGCACAAAGACCATATGTAAAATGAGAATTAATTATATCTGATACTTAACTGGTCTAGTGGGAAACAGTTTAGTAGCTATATGAAACTTTATATTTATTTTTTAAGCTGCACATGTCTGCTAGTAATACAGGAAAGAACGGTCTCTATGGTGCTGCCATATGATTGGGGCATATGTATAAATTATAAATTCTAGATAATTGCCATATCAACATGTTCCATCTTTTGAAGGGGTACAGAATGTGTTTCAACTCACTATAGTAATGGCTTATGTATGCCTCAATAGCACCATAATAATGTTGTTATTGTACCTCTCTTTTTTTATGTTTTATTTTTTATCATATGTGTTTAATAAAATGACACTGTCATTTTAAGATCAATTGTATTTATTTCATTCACTTGAGGTGCAAGGCGTTCCTGAGGAAGCTTATTGCAAACCAAACAGCCCTTTTAGAGTAGGTTGCACCTATATGGCACTGTTGCTCCATTTTGTATTTTGCATCGTGACTTTTGTGGCAATAAAACATAGCTTTAGATTTAATGGCAGTGGATGGCTATGCTCTTTATTTTGTGCTTTTTAATTATTATATGGCACAACTATGAAGTAGAGCCTGCCTCTGTATTGCTCCTGAGGTAAGTATTGGTCCCAGTCTTCCCCTTGCCCTTTTACAAACCTTTTTAACATGCATGTTAGGGTTTGATTAAAACACTCAACAGGAGTCTGATGGTGATAGACTGAGGTTCTTATGGCAGTGATACCTAGTAGTTGGTACAGTTCCTTCAGTAATGCAGCACCAAAATTACTACCCTGATCAGTAATAATCTCTTTAGGTATGCCTACTCTGTTAAAAATTGTGGCAAGCTCTGTTGCCACTTTTGGGGCTGTGACAGTATGCATTTGAACTACCTCTGGGTATCGAGTAGTATAGTCACATACTACCAAAATGAATCCATTACCCTTTTTACTTTTGTCTAAGGGCCAACCACATCCATTGCAATTCTCTCAAAAGGCACATCTATCAAGGGTAGGGGCACCAGGGGTACCTTGTCTTTATTAGTCACTGGGGCTACTTTCTGACACGCAGCACAGGAACTGCAGTAGGTAGCAACATCTTCATGAATTCCAGGCCAGTAAAATCTGTACAGCAATCTGGCAAGGGTGCGATCCCTCCCTGAGTGGTCAGCCATAGGACTGTTATGTGCCATCTGTAACAACTCAGATCTGTACTTTTGTGGTATAACCAGTTGTTCTAGGGACATGGATATGTTGTTCATCCACACTGTCTCACAGGTTCCTTGCCGCTTTAAATCTTGCTGGAAGGTCTTCAAGCTGGCTCCTCCCACCCACCCACCTGGGTGGTAAAACTCTCGGCTCCGCCCCATGATGCCAGATCTTCCTTACTGCTTGGAAGCTCAGGTTCCCTCCTTAATGCTCTACGTGTAGACTGGATCCTAATTCTTCGGTTCGCCCGAAACGTATTTTAAAATTTTCAAGACTTCAGTTAACTTTCTCCCTCGCAGCTGCGATGGACAGATCGACTCCCGGATTTTGGCGGTGTCCTTGTGGGCAGAAAATGTCCAGGATGGACCCGCACTCCACATCCGTCTACTGCCTCGGCCTAGAACATGACCCACAGGCCTGCGAGTTATGCCGTTCATTTTCGGCCAACGTCCTGGAGGACCGTGCTGCCGATTCAGCTTGGGCGAGCGCTACCCACCAGTGAAGTCGGAGGGAGGCCTATTTGGCAGTTATCAAGGGCGAAGCTGGTTCCGGTTTCAGCAACTCGAGTAGATGATCGCCGAGGGAGGATGCGGCGCAGGCTACATCATCCTCTTCCTCGTTGGTTGCATTTATCCCGCTACTCTGGTCCTCATTCATTCAGCTTTTCTATGAAGCTTTGCCAATCCCTTTCCACGAAGGAGAGGGCCATCGACATTCCTCTTGGTTTACAGAAAGAAGGACTCAAGGTAAGTCCCATCGTCGGCGTTGGGAGGCGCGGGAGGTCCCCTTCTCCGGACAGTCGACACTCTGCTTTGAGTCGGGGTTGGCTAAGGCAGCACAGCTGGCGACCCGTCAGGTCAGCCCGGCTGAGACACCTGTCGACGTGGTCGAGAATTTTTCTCGACCCGTCAGACGGGCTGTCGACTGGTGAAGCTGACAACCCTTCTTCACCAGTTCCCCCGGTGGAGACCGAGGACTTGCCTGTGCCTCTGGTGCCGCAGTCCCCGGTTAAGGCTTCTGAGCCGAGGGAAGAGCGGGTGTCCCCCGCCCCTTCCCAGACCCGTCCTCGGAAACGCCGAGGATCTCGGTCTCGGACATCATCTTAGTCCAGCCGATCCTGCCAACATCTCGGTCTCGGCACCGAAGTAAGCGGCGCCGCTGCTCATCCTCGTCTTCCTCCTCGGAAGTGGAGAGGCTTTGGCGCAAGTTGCGTCGACGCTACGGGGACCTGATGTGGCAGCAGTTACTTCTGTCTGGGAACAAGCCGGCGCTGTAGTCTTCCTGGCCATCAAGTGGCTGTCATCCAAGCGGCCGAAACAACCCCTCGCTGTAGTCGAGGTGCCCAAGCCTGGGCCAGTTCAGCCGAAACCAGCTGCCCCACTGATTGTGGTGGAACCTCTGTCTCCACAACCGAAATTGGGGGCACCAACCAAGGACTCTTGGTTGGTTTAGGGCCTGCCCGACAGGTTGTCGGTCACCCTCACTCCCGACCATCCTCGGCAGGTGGAGGGTGGCTTAGGCCCCAGGCAGCTCTTTGCGGACTCCTCAGAGTCCGACGACTCCTCCCTGTTCACCAGGCCCATTGACCTGGAGTCCTCCAGGGGCCAGTCGATGGACGAAAGCCCATCGTCCTTCATGGGTTTGCCTCGGCTCATCTCGGAGTCCACCGGGATGCAGCTCGAGCCCGTATCCAAGCGGGCCAAGATCTCTGACGGAGATACTGGACCGAGGGGTCCTACCCATGGAGGCCTTTCCAGTGGTTGAAGCCATTGTTGGCCCAGCCTTGGAGCTTTGGCAGCGCCTGCTTCCTGTCCCTGCTGGCTTTGGCCAGGATGGCCAGTTAGTATGCGGTCCCACCGGCTCTTTGCCCGTTTTTGAACACCCTCTGCGAAGGGTTGGTCATCAACAGCGTTTCGGCGTTAGCAGAATGCTAGGGATGTGGACAAGCCTCCTGACAAGGAGTCCAAAAGCTGGACTATGCCGGGCTAAGGTGTACACTGCATCCTCCCTTGGCCTCCACCAGGCCAGCTCGGCCGTGCTGATGGCACACTTCTCCCACGCCTCATGGGCTCCCTGGATGAGGTGATACCTCATCTCCGCTGACCTGCAGACCACAGTCCGGCAGGTACGGGACCAGGGTAGGCGGGCTAACAGCAGCTCCAAACGCCTCTGGACATTGAGACTCCTGTGCCAGATCGGTTGTAGCCGCGGTGGCCATGCGCCACAGAGCATGGCTAAGGATATCCACCTTCACGGCGGATACCCAGCACAAACTGGTGGATGTTCCTTTCCTGGGGACAGACCTCTTCAGCCCTGGAGTGGAAGGTCACCTCCAGCGGATCAAAAAGTCCAGTGCCACTCTGGACCCGGTCACCTCCGCCCAGAGGGGCAAAGGCCGCCAACAGCAGCAGCACAAGTCCTTACGTCCTTCGGTGCCTGCGGCACGTCCGGCCCAACAGCACCAGCACTAGGGCCAGCAGGCTCTGCTTGGCATCCCAAACCTAGCCTCGCTTCCTCCAACAGGAAGCAGGGAGGTAAGGCCCAGGAGGTCCCTCAGCCAGTCCTCCTCTAAGCCTGCCCAGTGACGGGTTGAGGGTGTCGCCCCAGCCTTGTCACTCCCCATTGGGTTCCCCCCCGTGGAGGGACGGCTCTGCCACTTCCTTTCCACTTGGTCCGTTACACCACGGACCGCTGGGTGTTGGAGGTAGGAAAGGGCCTGCCCTGAGTTCGAGCAGGCCCGGCCCTTCCGAGCTGTCACCCCTCGGGGGGGCTACGGGGTCCACAGCCTCTTTGTTGGCTCACCGAGCCGATATCGCCCTGCTCCTATAAAAAGAAGTGATCAGGAAGGTGGCGGATCCTCCTCCAGACCCAGGGTTTGTGTCCAGGTACTTCCTGGTCCCAAAACGGATGGGGGGCTGGCACCCCATTCTCGACCTGCATGACCTGAACAGGTTCCTAAGGTCTCGGACCTTCAGGATGGTCACTCTGACTCAGATAATCCCATGCTTGGAACGAGGCATGTGGTTCTGTTCTCTGGACCTTCAGGACGCGTTCCTTCACATCCCAATCCGTCTGTCCCACCAAAGATTCCTCCGTTTCAGGGCGGAGGGGTCCCTCTATGAGTTCTGGGCCATGCCCTTCGGCCTTTCCCTAGCTCCCAGGGTCTTCACCAAATGCATGGCAGTGGTGACAGCATTTCTCTGGGCCGAAGGGTCTGGGTGTACCCCTACCTGGACGACTGGCTGATTGCAGCCCCCTCCAGAGTGGCGGTGGAGCGGTCCAGAGATCTGGCCCTCCACATTTGTTCTCAGGTTGGCCTCCTCATCAACGAGGTCAAGTCGGAACTCATGTCAAAGCAGGTGATACAATTCATCGGGGCAGAGCTCGACTCTCTACGGGCCAGAGCACGGCTCCCGGCAGACAGGGCCGAGGTTCTTTCCTCCTTTGCCCAATCATTTCAGGTTGGGCAATCGCGCCCTGCCCGGGACTTCCTGTGCCTCCTGGGCCTCATGGCATCCTGCATCAGCGTGGTCCATTGGGCCCGCTGGTACATGCATCCCCTTCAATGGGGGCTGGCCAGCCAATGGTCACAGCACTTCGATCCTCTGGATCAGCTAGTGACAGTGACTCAGGGGATGTGGAATGCTGTCCAGTGGTGGACCGTTCCAGCACATCTGCAGGAGGGCATCCCGTTTGTCCGCCCTGAGCCAACGGTCTCTCTATCGACTGATGCCTCTCTGATGGGTTGGGGTGCCCATCTGGGGGAGCACAGAGCGCACGGCCTCTGTTTTCCTCGGGAGTCCCGATGCCACATCAACTTGCTGGAGCTTCGAGCGGTTCGTCTAGCCCTCACCGCCTTCGTTCCGTTTCTACGGGGTCAAGTGGTCAAGGTCCAGATGGACAATACCACGACCATGTACTACCTAAACCACTAGGGCAGCACGTGCTCCATGCCTCTGTGCAGGGATGCGCTCCGCATTTGGTGACTCGTACAGAGCCTGGAGGAGGATCTCCTCGCCATTCATGTGGCGTGGAGCCTCCAACACCCTGGCCGATGCCCTAAGCCAGATAGGGGCTGCGCGATGAGTGGTCTCTCCTGCTGGAGGTAGTACAAGATCTGTTCTCCCACTGGGGCATGCCTCAGGCGGACCTCTTTGCTTCCAGGGAGAATGCGAAGCTGAGACTGTTTCATGCACGCCCCCTGCAGCAGGGCTCGCTGCAGGGGGATGCCTTCTCGAGGCCGTGGACCCCGGGCCTCTTCTACACCTTTCCCCCATTTCCCTTGATCCACAAGGTGCTTCTCAAGGCGAGGAGGGACAAGGCGCAGGTGATTCTGGTAGCCACAGACTGGTCCCACCAGTTCTGGTATCCAGATCTCCTCAGTCTCAGCTCCAGGCTCCCAAGGTGGCTTCCAGCCTGCCCGGACCTGATCTCAGTCAGTCAGGGGAAGGTATTCCATCCGGACCTTCAACCCCTGCACCTGACTGCCTTGTTCCTGAGCGGCTAGAGTTCCAGGCCTTGGGTCTTTCCGACGAGGTCCTCAGCGTCGTTGAGGCGTCCCATAAGGAGTCGACCAGAAAATGCTACGCCTTCAAATGGAAGAGATTCTCCATTTGGTGTCAGGGCAATAGCCTGGACCCTTCCTCCTGTTCTTTGGCAAGCATTCTGGACTATCTATGGTCCCTTTCTCAGCAAGGGCTTTGGTCGATGACCCTTAAGGTGCACCTGGCAGCCATCTCTGCTTATAGGCTGGCGCTGGGGAAGCAGTCGGTGGCAGGAGAAGGTGGTCAGGCGTTGCTGCCCTGATCACATATCCTCCGTGCGAGAACCTCCACCTCCATGGGATTCTACTGCTGGTATACAGCTCATGGGCGTTTATTCGAACTGATGCACAGGTGTGACATCTCTCACCTGTCATGGAAGACTGCCTTCTTGGTGGCTATCACGTCAGCCAGAAGGATGGGAGAGCTCCAGGCGCTTTCCATCGAGTCCCTTTATCTGGTCTTCCACAGGGACAAGGTTGTCCTGCGCCCCCACCCGAAATTCCTTCCGAAGGTGGTGTCGGAGTTTCACCTTAACCAGGTGTTGACTCTGCCGGTGTTCTACCCCAATCACACCTCAGAGGCCGAATATAGACTCCATACTTTGGACCCTAGAAGAGCGCTCGCTTATTACAAGGAGCGGACGGCTGAAGTTCGGGGAGAGGTTCGCCAGCTGTTTGTCACCTACGCTGAAGCTGCACCTGGCAGACCTGCAGCCAAGCGGACGATAGGCAGGTGGGTCACCTCCTGCATAGATCTCTGCTCTAGGTTGGCAGGCATGGAGCCTCCCAGAGGGATAAGAGCTCATTCTACCCGTCATACTGCTGCATTGGTGGCTGCTTCCAAGGATGTCCCTATCCAGGAAATCTGCAGGGCTGCTACCTGGAAGTCAGCACACACCTTCATCACCCACTACCACATTGACCTTGAGTCACGCCGGGATGCTGGTTTTGGGGCCTCGGCTCTCCAGTCTTATTTCCCAAGTAGGGGTGTGCCCTGCCTCACTGCTCCCGGAAACTGCTAGGAGTCTGTTAGACAGTGTGGATGAACAACATATCCATGTCCCTAGAAATACAGGTTACTCACCTGTAACAGAAGTTCTAGGAATGGTATATGTTGTTCATCCACACGACCCACCCAACCTCCCCGGCTTCGACGCACAACCTGGCTTCCAGCGGGCTAGATCTGGCGTCATGGGGCGGAGTCGAGAGTTTTACCACCCAGGTGGGTGGGAGGAGCCAGCTTGAAGACCTTGTGGCAAGATTTAAAGTGGCAAGGAACCTGCCAGACAGTGTGGATGAACAACATATACCATTCCTAGAACTCCTGTTACAGGTGAGTAACCTGTATTTCTATCTGGTCCTGTGTCTGAGGTTTAACCCAAACTCTGTACAGTATCCCATTACATTTTCTAAACATTGGTTCACCCTGTTTTGGTTTCACCCCGCTGCTTAAAATAACCCTGGAGAGAAACATTGTTACCTTTTTCTGAAAGAAAATCACAATTGGTGATCAGTTTAGTTTCAGCATTTTCAATGCTAACCCTTGTGCCCATCAGTTTTTGTTGCCACTGTTTCTTCAAGCGTTGTCCTTCTTTCCTGATCTTGGAGCTGTACTCAGAAAAATCAGAATCAGCGAAAGGTAAAGAGTCCCCTCACATATGAAATTTTCTTTGCCTGTGCTCTTGTCACCGCGATCTGCTGAAACATCAGGATTTACTCCTCTTGATTAACTCAGTAAATCCTGGAAAGTCATTTCCAATAATTACAGATACAGGTAGCTTAGATACTAGCCCCACTTTCATTTGGTGTGACACCCCATTAATAGTCACTTGGCTAGTGGGGACAGTATTGAGTGTCCCAGTGGATGCAGATGACACCAGTACCTGGTCCTTTTTGGACATTTTCCCAGCATTTTAGTATGCACTAGGGTCTGTCTGCTTCCCGAATCAGTAAGTCACTTCACAGTCTTATCTCCCACCTTCACAACTGTTAAGTACTTGTCCCAATTTGCTAAGGACAAATTTGCTCCAGTGTCACTCTTCTTACTATGGCAGGTTTCTTGCAGTATGACCTATCTTACTAAAGTTATAGCAAATAAAGTATTTGGCTGCAGATTTGTGTAACCCCCCCCCCAACCACCAATTTGGGGGCTTACCTTTAGCCCAGTAGCTCCCATTGTGCTACCCCACCAGGTGCCTCCTGAATGCCTGTATAATTTTTTCCTAGTCCTCATTTCTGGACTGAGTCCTCTGTGCCCCTGGTAGCTCCAGATAAGCCTCGTCTTGTCCCCGGTGTGATTTCAGCCCTGCTGGGCTCCAGAAGTCCAAACTGCGATCTCCTGCACTTCAAAAGCACTTTGGTGCAGCAGGGATCGCGCCGGCTGTGCCTTTGATCTCCCAACCGCTCAACTTGCAGTCGATTGGGAGAGTGTTTCAGCGGTCCCAGTGTCCCCACCGAGGGGGGCCTGGTGACCCCGGCCAGGGCCCTGGCAACCCATTCTTTACAAAAAGTAAAGAGATCCATGAAATGTTTTAGATCGGGGCTCATGAATATTAATGAGCCCAGAGCTCCGATCTTATGCATTTTCATGAGTGTCTGTTCTGCCCTAGGGAAGCAGTGTTTGGCAACTGCAAGTGAGTTTTATTTTCTCAGAAGAAGCCAGAAGGGGAAGGAAACATATTCAAACCAGTGCTTTACAGTAACTGGTAATTGCTATTTTCTTTTAAACTTAGATTGTGGGCTTTTAGTGACACTGTACTTTTCTTTGTTGTCTTTACTTAGAATTTTTTTGTGCTGTTGAAAACTTAAAACGTAGTGGTGGTGTATTTCTTGCTGTCTTAATTGCTGCCCCCGACTCTTAATTATATGCCCTGTTAAATCTGATTGACAGGAGCTAAACACAGGGTATAGTAAGGGTGTGGAGTAGAGGGGATATGGTGAAGAAGCCCACCCTCAGCACGACAAGTGTTTTGACTCATTTATTTATTTATTGGTTTATTTTCTTTTTTAAAAGAAAAGTATCTGAAGATCAGTGGGGATTTTTAGGACAGTAAATTAATAAACGGGAACTAGGAGAGCTCTGTAGCAGACAAGTAGTGAATAGCAGTATAATTGCAGTATAATGTGGAGAGGGTGCAGTGGCTGCAGCGCCTATTCAGGCAGACCTTCTGGACACTGAGTGCTGCCCTATCTGCATGCAGCATCTCTCTGACTGCGGGATGAGGTAGCCAGACTCAGAGCGGAAGTAAACTGGGTCAGGAGTACCATCACCCTTATCCAGAGACCACCCAGTCCAGTGCAACTGCCTCAAAGGATGCCGAGAACGAGGAGCACTTGGATGACGGTGGGCTCAGGGAGGGTTAGAGACAGTCAGCAGAGGCACATCCCAGATCCTATTCCACTAAGAACTCATATGCCACACTGGCAAACAGGGACGACCAAATAGAGGTGCCCAGAGAAGTGGAAGGAAAGGATGTGGAGGTTAGCCAAGGAGGTGACCTCAGCGGGGAAAGCAGTGGACCCCAGAGGAGGAGGAAGTGAATCCTGGTGGGGGACTCCATCATAAGAGGGATCCAGCTAGGAACACAAGAGGGGCAGGACCGGGAGGTGAGGTGCCTATCAAGTGCCATGGCATGGAGGGATGTAAGGAAGATCCTGGGGATCACTGGGAAGGCAAGACGGGAGGGTGAGCTGGATGCCATTATCCACCTAGGTACTAATGACCTGGCAAATGAGGAGCCAAAGGAAGTTCAGGAAGAGTTTAGGAAATTGGGAGGGGTCTCAAGCAAGTAGCTACTTCTGTCACTTTCTCAGAAGTACCACCTTAGAGGCAAGGGAGATAGGGGTGCATGCACCAGAACTTTAACTCATGGTTGAAGAACTGGTGCTGTGAGGAAGGGTTTGAGTCATTGGTGACTGGGGACCCACCTGAGGGATGGAGGTTTGTTCAAGCCTGACGGCCTGCATCCATCCTGAGGGAATCCAAGACTCAATGATAAGTTTAAATGCTACATTGATAAGCATTTAAACTAGCAAAGGGGTGGCAGGCCAGCAAGGAGGGTACCTACTTGCTCACCCCCACAGCTAGCAGTGGAACCAGTGAATCCAGAGGAGTGGCTATCTCTTCAAAGCAGTGTGCAAAAGATGGAGATTAGCGCCCAAGAGGTGGATAGGCAGAAAAGGGGCAAAATTCAGCAGAAGGGCAGACAACAAGGAGAACCGGGGATAAAGGACAACCAAGGAAGGGGCTGGAGTAGAACAGCGAAACAGTCTAGGGAGGTCCAGTCATGGAAAGCCATATGTGCAAATGCCAGGAGCATTAGCAACAAGATGGAAGATCTGGAGGCTGTCATGGTGCAGTCAGACCTGGACATTATGGCCATCACTGAAACCTGGTGTAAGGATAACCACGACTGGGAGATGGCCATATCTGGCTACAACATATTCAGAAGAGACAGGGCAGGTAGGAAGGGAGGAGGAGTGGCACTGTATGTGAAAAATGACATAAGGGCCACAGAGATCCAGGAGGAACAAAATGAGGGAGAGATACTGTGGGTTAAGCTGGAAAGGAAAATGGGGCCAGCCATCCGCACAAGTGTGGTCTATAGACCACCAGCCCAGGAGGAAGAAACAGATAGGAGTTGATGCTAGCCATCCAAATGATGGCAGACAAGGGTGAGGTAGTACTGGTTGAGACTTCAATATTCCAGACATGGACTGGAGCATCCCAGCAGAAGCATCAGCTAGGAGCAGATTTATCCTGGACTCCTTCAGGGTGCCTTCTCAAGCAACTGGTCATGGAACCAACTCGGCAGAAGGCAATACTGGACCTTGTGCTCACAAACAGGGACAGTGTAATAGGGTAACAGAGGGGAGCACTTGGGAACAGTGACCACCCAGTCATTGTGGTTTGAAATCACAGAAAGAGCAGAACCAAACCATAAAACACGTATCCTGGATTTTAGGGGGCAGACTTTGGGAAATGGGAGATACTTGAAAGAGGCATTAAGGGAAATGGGCAGGAATCAGGGTTGAGGAACAAAATTTTAAATGGGGATTACAAGAGCAACAGAATTATGCATTAAGCTGGGTTAGCAAGAGGAAAAGGAAGAGGAGACCATTATGGTTTTCCAAAGAGGTAGCAAAGAAAGTGAAAGCCAAAAAGATTGCATTCAGGCAATACAAAAAGACACAGGCAGAAGGGGATAGGGAGAAGTACCAGGAGAAGCAAAGGGAGGCAGGGAGGTCAGTAAGGGAAGCAAAAGCTCAGACAGAAGAACACATTGCAAAATCAGTGGGTAGAGGGGACAAAACCTTTTACAGGTACATAAGTGAAAAAAGAAAGGCAAAGGGAGGGATAGTGAGACTGAAGGGGGAGGATGGGGGCGTGGAGGATGACAACAGTAAAGCTGACATATTGAACAGGTATTTCTGCTCAGTCTTTACTGAGGAAGAGGAGGATAATGGGTCTGAAGGGAGTACAAGGGTGAGGATGGTGCAGAAATGGACACAGTCCCTTTACAGAAAGGGTCCTGAAGGAACTGGAAGTACAGAGTTGATAAAGCAATGGGGCCAGATGGGGTGCACCCAGGGTCCTGAAAGAACTAAGAGAGGTGGTGGTTGAACCTCTGGCTATCCTGTTTAGCTGATCACTGGAAACAGGGATGTACCCAAAGACTGGAGGATAGCAGATGTAGTCCCCTTATACAAAAGTGGGAACAAAGAGGAAGTGGGGAACTACAGACCAGTCAGCCTCACCTCGGTAGTGGGGAAGATCATGGAAGCACTACTGAAGGAGAGATTGGTGGAACATCTGGTTGTCAATGGACTACAGGACCCAAGGCAGCATGGTTTCACCAGGGGAAGGCCATGTCAGACCAGCCTCATTGAATTTTTTGACTGGGTGACTTGGGAGGAGGATCAGGGGAGGGCAGTGGACATGGCCTATCTGGACTTCAGCAAGGTCTTTGACACTGTGCCACATAGAAGACTATTACACAAACTGGGGAATATGGGTGTGGGCAGGACAGTAGTGCGGTGGGTAGGTAACTGGCTGGGTGGCAGGACACAGAGGGTGGTGGTAAATGGCTGTCACTCCACAGAGGGAAGAGTGACCAGTGGGGTACCACAGGGATCAGTGCTGGGACCGGTCCTATTCAGCATCTTCATCAGTGACATTGCGCAGGACCTAGAAGGCAGAAGTTCACTGTTCGTTGATGACACAAAGCTCTGTAACAGAGTAGACACACCAGAGGGTGTAGACAGAATGAGAAGGGACCTGCAGAAACTTGAAGAATGGTCAGGGGTTTAGCAGTTGAAATTCAATGCAAAGAAGTGCAAGGTAATGCATATGGGGCACAAAAACCCTGGCACAGTATATCAGTTGTGGGTGAGGATATAGCATGCACCAAGCAGGAACGGGATCTTGGGGTTATCATCTCTGATGACCTCAAGGTAGGTAAACCGTGTGACAAGGCAGCAGATAAAGCAAATAGGATGCTGGGATGCATAGGCAGGGGCATCACCAGCAGGAAGAGGGAGGTCATAATTCCACTATACAAGATACTAAGTGAGGCCAAACCTGGAGTACAGTGCATGTTCTGGAGACCTTACCTACGTAAGGATGTAGACAGGGTAGAGAAGGTTCAGAGGAGGGCAACAAAGATGGTGCATGGATTGCATTACAAGTCCTATGAGGACAGGTTGAAGGTACTGAACATGTACTCCCTGGAGGAGAGGAGGAGAGGGGGATATGATAGAGACATAGAAGTATCTTACAGGGAGGAACAGGGTGCTGGGAATACACTATTTTTAAGCGAAAAAGATGTTCCAGGACTAGAGGGCATGGGATGAAGTTGGAGGAGGACAATTCAGAGGAAACGTGAGGAAGACTTTCTTCACCGAACGGGTGGTGGACAAGTGGAACACCCTGCCAGAGGAAGTGGTGGGGGCTGAAACAATCACGGGATTTAAGAATGCATGGGATAGACATAAAGGAATTCTGGAGGTCAGTTGTAAGGGGCAACAGACATCTAGGAAAACATAAACTGAACTTACAAGCTCAAATGGGCAGACTGGGTGGGCCATAGGCCCTTATCTGCTGACACTGTCTCTATGTATCTATGCCGAAAAGGAAAAAGAAATGTAAAATGAATAGTTGTAGCTGCTGTATATGTTTTGGGGGAAAGTGTTTAAATAAATTAAATTCTCAATTCTGGCTGCACCAGTAACAATGGGACTTCAGTAAGATAGCCTTCCTGCTGCAAGGTGTCCTTAAATATAGGCAGCAGCAACTGGCAAATGGACTGAAAGAATCAGTAAAGTTGGGCAGTGACAGCTAGTACACACCATGGGCTGCTGAAGTGTGGGGCATTTGGGAAATAGTTTAAAATATTCTGGCTGCACCAGGACTGTATTGATTCTGCTTAAGGGACTGTGTGTTTAAGCAGCCAGTACAAGCAGCCACAGCCAATTGGAAAGCTAGGATTTTAAAATCAGGACTTGTGGGACATTAACCAGAGCTCATGGGAAACTTTCACGTGCTCATGGGGAACTGCAGGGACCTAATTTCAGGTGCCAAAACAGTAAACCAACTGTGAATCGAGTGAGGTTCATGCATAATTCATTTTCTTGATTGATAGGTCCACCAGCCAAGCATCCAACACCATCAGCCAATCAGGAGCCTCAGGAGAGCCCAATAAAAGACTGTGTTTTCAGCATTTTTCCAGATTCGAGCGGGAGGCCCTCACAGGAGTAGGGTGGGGGCTCCGGCCCCCAGCCATGCCTCTGGGCCTGGTGATCCAGTGTTAGGCCCCTCCATCCAGGAGGGGGTAGTAACTCGTTTGCAGTTAAGTCATTTAGTTTTATGCATAATCTGCTAGCCTGGGGTTGCCAGAATGTCCTCCAGGTGCTAGCTCTCCTTCCATGTCGGGGAAAGATGTGGACCTGCAACATGATATCAAGCCAGCTCTGAGAGAGCTGATTCTGCTTCAGTTGTGAGTGTACTGAAGACATCAGGAGCCTTCATTGCGGCGATTCTACCATGAGGAACCTGAATAAGTACTCTTGTACCCCTTGGTGCAAAAATGAAAGGAAATGCTTAATTGGGGCTGCCAGTGCCCAGAGACTGAGTTATATCGTTCGCCTGGTTTGCATCCTGCTGTGCCTAACGTTAGCCCAGCACAGGTTGACCCTTCTTATGAAACATTTGCTGTTTGAAACTAATTCTGGTCTGTGCCTAGTCTTGCCCATTGCAGGTGGATCTGACTGTTCTGGGGGACCCAAGTGAGCCCAGAGTATCATACAAATGTGCTGATATGTGATTGTCTGCTGTGGAGCCTACAGGACTGGAAGGGAGCCCTCAGTACTGGAACTCAGCCTGACTTTGCCTGGGAGGTCCAGTATCTGCTAACTAATTCTGGTCAGGATGTCCAGTGGAGCTGCAACCTACAGCCATGTACCAACAAATAGGACTGAGACCCCAAGTCTTTTGGATTTAACTTCTCTATCTAGAAATGACTGTGTTCTATAGAAATGGACCAGGGTGGCCATCTAGCCCTGGTTGAAGCACGCTGTCCTTCATTTTTTTTATTTAGTTTTGTTGACTGGGTATGTACTAGACAAATCCTGCCTATTTTCAGGCATGACCCGAGGGGAGGGGGATACAGATGAATGCCAACTGACCTTGAACCAGATTAAGCTGTTGGTGGTATTTTTAGTGAATGAGGGAAATTTTGCCGAGACATTGGGGAAATTCCCTTACTCTTTTCGATAAGTGCCATGGGATCTTTAACGTCCACCTGAACTACCACCAATCCAGGCAGACGGGACCTCGGTTTAACGTCTCATCCGAAAGACGGGTGATTGTACCAAATGTGTCTGAAATATAAATGTGCTGAATGTACCAGAACATATGAATGTGATGGATGTTCAGGAAAAAATAACTGATTTCCAAACTCTTTGTACCCGGCTGGCTACTCCTACCGAGTGTGTCCAGCTGCATCATGCAGGGCAATCCCTGCACGTGGTCTTGGATTCGCCTGACTGCAGATAGTTTAATCTGCCTAACTGTTTCCAAGTTCAAGCACTAATTCTCTCTTGAATCAAGCTGGCCAGCGAACAGCTGCACCGTCCACTAAGCCTGCAACCATCAAGGGACTATCTTGGTAACTGGGTACCCAGGTTTAAATGTGTTGGATTGCAGGGTCTCATACTAAATTTTGGGGAACT
The DNA here is from genome assembly GCA_016271365.2 of Neoceratodus forsteri. Lineage (NCBI taxonomy): Eukaryota > Metazoa > Chordata > Ceratodontiformes > Ceratodontidae > Neoceratodus > Neoceratodus forsteri. Next base: position 1,515,534,506 of record CM028131.1, read on the forward strand.
GGTACTAGTGTGGGCAAGTGTAATAATTGTGTTCCATCTGATTTAATGCAGTTTAGTTAGATAGCCAGGGCTCTGGTCATCTAGGCTGGCATAATGCGATTTCTGTTTGATTTGCCTAACAGTTATCCACTCAGCTGGAGGGTTTTCAACAACACCAAACCAAATCTTATATAAATGCTGTAAATAATAATACTTACATAACCTCTACTCCTTGCGTTTCCCCATTCCTAAGCCCTAATCCCCCTGTAAATAAATTGTTTGCAAATAATGGTGTCGTGAGTGTATTATTAGAAAGTCATTAAATGTAAAATGTTTGAAATGTGGGTAAGTGTCTATCAGATCATGTTATGGGGTGGCAAAGGGTCATAGTGGGTGGTATGACATCCCAGGGGGTTGTACCAGGTAAGAGCTAGCCCACTTAAAAGTTAAACTCTGGGTGGAGGTACTGTGCAAATGTAATATCATGGAAAAGAACCAGTTTTAAAGTAAGTTGGGAACCCAGGCTCCTCAACCTTGTTGTGGCCAGGGAAATTGGGGTAGTACTCTAGGAATAGCGCTGCCTGGGGGTTACATTTGTAACCCCCACCACAATCCTTATCAGACTTGGAGTTTAAATGGGAAAAAGAGTGTCTTACCAGTGCTTTGCTGTTAACCTCCCTGCTGTGGTATCTGCCTGGCCATTGGGTAGTCTTCGGTCAAAGAAACGTCCTTTTCCCCACTTTCAGGTTGGTGTTTTTACCCAGAGCTGTACATCTGTAGGCAGGATGTTGATGAATTGCTCCACTGTAAATGTGTCGATGATCTGTGAAACTGTTTTGCCCTCTGGTTGGAGCCATTTAATAAGGAGTTCTCTGAGTTGGTTGAAGGCATCTCAAGGATTGTCGACTGAGTTATACTTCAGGAACTGAAATCTTTGCTCTGTGTGTCTCCCCTGAGATGCCATACCTTGATCCCTGTTTTTACCAGGTCATACTTTTCAAACTGTGCAGTGTCCATATTGCTGTAGGCAAGTTGGACTTTACCTGTCAGGTAAGGTACCAGTCTGATTGCCCATTGCTGCTTTGACCACTGGCAGGCTGTGGCAACCCTTTCAAAGGTTGTCAGGTCTGCTTCGATATCATCTGAGGATACAACTTTGTAAGTTTAATGTATTTTAAATTGTTAGTATCTTGTTGCTCTGCTGGACCAGTGCCAGATCCTCCAGCGTTGATAACTTGCAAGGCATCCATCCATCGCTGCATCTCTTCTCTACTGCTCCTGTCGCTGCATCTCTTCTTTTTCTCTGCTTCTCGAGTTGTTGCATTTCTTCTTTTTTCTATGTCTCTAAACGTGGAATCTCTTTCTGTGTGCTACATCTCCTCTCTTCTCTGTTTCTCCGTCTCTCATTGTTGTATAGCCCACCACTTGAAGAAGGCAGTCAGGCTTTCAGGTTCTGTCACTGCCTGTTCTTTTTTTTCCATCACTGGTGCTGGCTGTACAATCTCAGCTTAGACTTCTGTCTCTGCTAGTTTGGCTGCCATTCTCCTGGTAATCACTCCTGGACTTGCTGCTGTATAACCCATACCTTTCTGCTATGCTTTCCTGGTACCAGGTCTAGTATCCCTGCACAAAACTCCTGGCTTAGAATATGCACAACGTAAATCCCTCTTAGGCTGATACCATCTGTCATCAAGGCACAGGTCAGAAAGCATAGGAAAATCAGGAAAAGTTTCAAAATTCGCAAATAGCATTTTATTTTCTCAATAACAGCAAAATAAAAATGTGTTCAATATAACTATTTACAAAGGCAGAACAAACAGAAAACAGTCCTCCTTCTGAGTGTTTCTTCTCAGTTTCCAATCTCGGTCTCTCTCTCCTGCAAAACATTGCTGCTCTTTATAACCAGTCTTTGCAGGGAGCTCATTAAGGAGATAGTGTTTTTTCACAGAATGTTTTTGCAGGTGCAGCAAAAAGTACATAATGACCCAGAACTGACGTCTTGTTGACAGCTCTGTGAAGTTTGCACACCAGCATCTCTGTTTAACCTCGAGTTCCAAATGCCTTTTTGCAAGCAACAGTATGACTATATACAGTTTTAGCTTTGCATTCATTTCAACATTATAACTATATACAGTTTTAAACAAAGGGATCCCAGTATCAGTTACATTTCCACATAAGGATTCGCATATATATTTTTAACTGCAGATATGCAAGGGGGACGAGGAAAAAAGTCAGAAACAGCAAGTGAAGGTAGAGAGATAGCGAGAGGCGGAGAATTGCAAAACTGTCGGAGTGATCAGTTCCTACATCTCCCAAGAAAATTTGGTTGCGCAGCCACAGACAAGAGACAGAAAAGGAGAGGATAAACAGATCCTTGCATTTAACTCATTCTGCATAACAAATGGGACAGGGCCTTATTCATCCCTGTCACAGTGAGGTGTGCGCTGCAGGAATTATTCAGATAGGGTAAGGGGTGTTTACATAAAAAACAAACAAATGAAACCAACAAAAAATCATGGGTGTGGTAAGTTGTAATGGATGCGGGGCTCTTGTCTTCCGGGAATTTCTCTGAAGACTGAGACACTGTCCTATATGTAACACACTGAATGCAATCAAGGCTTAGCTGGCTGCAGCATGGAAGAAATAGCCAGAATGCAAAACCAGCTGTACTAGTTGTTCATCTCATACCTTCAAGCTCCCTTTGAGGGCCCACTGGCCGGGTGGAAGGTATGGAGTTGAGGAGGATGAACCAAGTGAACCCTGTTCCTCCCAAGGCGATCCTGACTGCATACTGCTTTGCACCACTGGCAGAAGGGCAGGACCCTGACTCTACAAGGTGGGACATCATGTCAGTCGAGGGGCCTAGGCAGAGCAAGGAAATGGCATCTGGTAGCAGTAGGACAAACTTTGCTGCAACAAGTGCAAACAAATACTTGCTCATGGGGACTCAAGATAAGTGGTGTCGAGTCCCACCTGAGTGGAAATGCTCAATGGAAGAGGCAGTCAGATGCCTCCCAGGAACCTTAGCGAAGAGAGACAGAATGATTGGGAGAATAGTGAACAAAGTGGAGAAAGAAATAAGTACTGGTGCATCTTGGAATGAGCGACCTGGTGAACCTGTCAGTGGAGGATGCAAAGAAAAACTTCATTAAACTGCTTGAACAGTTGGTGGCTAGTGCGACCTCCCTGGCTTTCTCCAAGGTCCTTCTGGTGTGGGGCAAAGGAGGATGTACTAACAAGATTAAGTATAAGGAGTTGAAGAATTCAATGACTGGCTACAAGGATGGTGTAAGGAAAAAAGGCGATCTTTTTGTCGGAACATGGGGAGACTTCTGGGAGAGGAGGTTCTTCAAATATGATGGACTTCACCTTACCAGGGAAGGGGTAAGAGTACAGGGGCAGACATTTAACGTCTTTGCTGGGCATTGAAACTACTGTAGGTGAGGGGGAGTCTGCAGCTAGGAAAACGATCAGCTTCAGCATAAAGGATGCAAACTTACTTGACACTGCCCCACAGCGAAGAACACTCTGCCGCCAACAAAGAGCAGGAGTGGGGAAAGCAGAGACTTGGAGGGTCTATAAGAGGAAGGAAGCAATTGGTAATCAACAGATGAAACTAAAAGCAGGGATGAAAGCCACCCCTACCGGTACATGGAAAGGCATGTGCTTCAGTGTCAGAAGCCTGGGTAACAAAATAAGCAAACTACAGGCAACAATGGCAAACACCCAAGTGTACCTGGTGGCCATCACGGAAACATGGGCCATGGACAACAGTGATTGGGATCTCTCGGTCTCGGGTTATTCAGTCTGTAGACAGGATAGGAAGGGTGCTAAGAAGGGGTGGCATTGTATGTTTGTGATGGAATAATAGCAACCTCTTTCGACATTATCAGAAGGGAAGGTGTAGAATCTCTATGGGTACAGCTCAGCACGGCATCAGGAAAGATGATTTACATGGGGTAATGTACAGACTGCTAGGTCAGGCCGAGGAGAAGGATATGGCAGTCTTAGAAGAAATCACACACAATCACAATTGGTTCTTTTTTTTTTTTTTTTACTAGTTTTCCCTCGGGTCGTGGTCTACGGGGCCTCTCAGGCATCATACCTGTTCCAACCCTGAAGTCCTCTGACCTGAGCCTCCTCTCTTGTCCCCCTCATTCCACAGTCGGCACCCCCAGCTTAACCCCTCCGGGGTGGGGCTGTCCCTCCTCTTTGGGCGCTCTTGCACACGTAGTCTCCGGCTGTGGGTGAGGGCCCGGGCGGAGGAACCTGAAAGGCCAGGCAAGATGGACCCGGCTGTGGGCATGGGGGCAAGTGCTGTCACCTACCCTGCTGACCAGGTTTTTCCTTGTTCTGGCCCCCCCCATGCGTGGTGCACACCCTGATGCAGCGGCGCACGGCAACCCTGCCTTGCGTCAACCACGCTGAGTATGTGCTGCTCTGTGTGCTGCAGTGCCCCTGGTCTCCACTGGGAGCCGCTGGCACACCAGGCAATCCCAACCCCTCCCGGGAGAGCAGCCCAGCGGGCGCTCAATCCTTGACCCGCCCTGCAACCCCAGTTTGCTCCTGAACCTGGTCGCTGCATAGCGCAAGGTGTGGCGCCCCAGTGCCTCAACCCTCAGCACCACCGGCCGCCACAATTGGTTCTTATCTAATATGCTCCTGGTTAATGAGAAGAAAACCAAGAGTATGCTCCTTGGTTCCAAGGCCTACCTGGCTAATGCCACTAAATCTAACTCCTCCTCCTGGTGCTTTCCTCATCTGGACCTCCTCTGCAGTTAGTCTCTGAGTTCAAATATCTGGGTATAACCCTTGACCGAACCCTTTCCTTTACTGTGCACATAAACACTGTCATACCAGGAATCAATCAAAACTTGGCGCCACTTATCGTGTAATAAACTATCTTACCCCCACTGCCCGACTAGCCATGCCCGCAGGAACCTGCTCCCTATCCTTGACTATTGCTCTCCAATTTACTACTCTCTCTGTTCTCTACCCTTTGCCATAGACTCAGTTCGTGTATAACAGCGTTTGCCAGCATACGCTAATGGTTCCCTTCTCACCCACCATTGCAACTTATATCAGTCTCAGTTGGCCATCACTCAAGCGTCGCTTTGACTATGCACTTGGTTGTATCATTGCTGGCACAATGTGTGGTGGTATAGAATCCCTGTATGCTTCCCTCCTCAAGGCATGTACTGTCCACAGGTGTCTGTGTGATGCATCTGTCCCCCCTACTGGAGGACCTCAGAGTCTCCACTGTAATGGAGAGTAAAGCTCTGTCGGTAGTTGTACCTTCTCTGTGGAGCTGCTTCTCAGCAGCTATCCACACAGTTGCCGCACACCACTCCTTCAAATCCCAACGCAGATCCTGGCTACTACTGGAATCCACCTACTCCTGCTCTCTGGTTTACACCCTCCCTGTCTGGGGTCTAGGTACTTATACCCCTTTTCCCTCACCCTGCCACCCTTTTTCTTGTTCCTCCCTCACCCTTATGTGCTGGCTCTCTCTACTGTCCATCTCTCCATCCCTACCCCTGCTAGTTACCTTGTTTTCCTTGTGTCTTCACCTCCTTCTCCTCTCCCTAGATCATTTCCCTGTTTGTCCTTCCCTTGCACTCCTGCTCTTCTTTCCCTCCTCCTTACCCTAGCACATAGTAACCTTGGTGTGAGCCTCCATGTCACCATTGGCACTTTGTTCCTCTGCCTTTCTCCATCTCCTCTGTAGCATCCTTGTTGTGTACTCTATTTACCACCACCGGCACTCTACTTCCCTGCTTCCTCCCATTATTCATCTCCACCTAGGGGTATGCGACAAAATAGCAAAGTCTTTTTAGCGAATCAGTTTGGGCAACTCCAATACAGCGACTGTGTTTTCAGCGACTGATAATGGAGTGTCCTGAAAACACAGTCACTCTTGAGTCAATGTGTGACTCGGAGTTAGAATCTAATAGATGGGGTTAGGGAGGCACAGTCCCCCTGCAAAACAGTAGAATCAGACCTACCTTAATTGTGTGATTGCTGCCAGCCGTTATCAGTATCGATGCCCTATAAGAGTGCATACTGTAGCTCGGAGGACCTCAGATAGTACCTTTCAGGTGGTACTAGACGGCACCACTGGTGCCCCAGATGCTGTGGGTGGTGCGCTGCCAGACATTTGGGTGATGAGGCGGACGGTACAAAGGATCCGCCAGTCTGAGCGGGTTGTTCCTGTGAATCTGCCCACCAGGAATATTTAGGCAGTTTAGCATACAAATCGGGCCTGCAGTTAAAATATATGTGCGTTGCCGATACTGACGACCGCTGTAATTTGCGTCGCAATTATTATTTTGCTGCAGTTGCGTGCACTGTAATTGAATCGCTGAAATCACATGGAGCCCCACTTAGGTATTGTTGCTTGTTGAACCGTTTATGCTCCTAGGTTACTGTGGTGCAGTCTGTTTACCCTGTTTCAAATTAGCATTACTGCTTGTAACTGATTTTTTCCACTACCCTGTTTCAGTCTATTGTTGTACAGCTAGTTATCTGCTTTCATCTGGCTTGCAACTGTACATTGTTCAGTTACTTCTCTGAACCATTGCTTATTATGCTATGTATGTTTCCGTTGGGGCTTGTGTCTGTACAGCTTGTAATTTGCTGCTCTTATTGGATTGTAAATTATTTTAACTGTTTGATTCTGTGCCATTGTTTGTGGCCTGGGTCGTGCCTGAAAACTGTTCTTGGATCAGTGCACTTACCTGGTAAATAAAGACTTAAATAAATAAAAATCAGAGATGCGGTACAAAAATGGGAAATTGTAGTAGTAGGTGATTTGAACATGCCAGACGTTGACTGGGGTATTCCAATTGCAAGAACCTTGACATCAAACTGTGGTAGATGCCTTATAAGATTGTTTGCTCAACCAATTGGTCAGCACTCCGGCAAGGCAGATGCCATCCTCGATGTAGTCCTCACAAACTCGGAGGTAGCCAGAGCTGTTAAGACTGGAAAACTGCTGCCAAATAGCGACCACAACTCAGTTGGGTTTGAGTTGTCCCTGGGGGATGTAAAATCTCAATCCCGAGAGGAGGTCTTGACTTTAAGGGGAGCCAATTTCGAATAAAAATGAAGCCAATAATTAGGGGCAAACTGTCCAGTAGCCAGGAAAACTTAGAAGTGGAAGACATCTGGGGGGCCAGTACAGCAAGCCATAGCAGAGGCTACAAAACTTTGCGTCAGGTCAGTGACAAAAAGTAAAAAACACAAAAGACCAATATGGTTCGGTGACCAGGTCAAGAAAGCAATTAGAATCAAAAGGGAAGCTTTCCACAGTCATAAAAAGAATCAGGACATTGATAGCTGGGATAATTTCACACAGAAGAGCAAGGAAGTAGAAGAAGATTGTGAGACTGGCAAGGTTGGCAGAACTTAGGATTGTGGAAGGAATCAAAACTGGCAATAAGCAATTTTTTCTCTACAGTAGGGAAAAAAAAGAAAAGGGGGTAGTCAAACGATAGAGGATGATGGTCAAAAGGCTGCTTTTCTGAACACCAACTTCTGCTCAGTGTTCATGAGCACAGGGCACTGCCTGAAAGCTGCATTAAAGCTGCTGATAGAGAAACTGAAATGGAAACTCCAATCATTACTCGACAGAGTTAGAGAGGCACTGCAGTAGACAAAGCACCAAGGCTCTAATGGGCTGCACCCGAGGGTACTAAAGGAGCTGGTGGAGGAACTAGCCGTCCCTTTGACACATTTGTTCAACCGTCACTTCTAACAGGTGTCATGCCAACGGACTGGCGAAGAGTGGATGTGGAACCCTTCACAAGGAAGGGAATACAGAGGAGGCTGGCAGCTACAGACTGGTTAGCCTCATATCTGTGGTGGGGAAACTAATGGAGACCTTAATTAAACAGGATCTGGTAGAATACCTAGAAAGAAACAGCCTTCAAGATATCAGATAGTATGGGTTTGTGGCGGTACGCATGCCAGACAAACCTCCTTGCTCTTTCATTGCACGACTAAAGAATTGTACAAGGGCCACACAGTAGATCTCCTATACTTTGACTTCAGCAAGGCCTTTAACTCGGTGCTGCATAACCAACTGTTTAAAAAGTTGGAGGACCTAGGCACTGCCAAGTCCATAGTCAGATGGGGGGGGATTGGCTCAGTGATAGGAGTCAGAGAGTGGTACTTAACGGAGTGAGGTCAAATAAGGGAAGTGCCACTAGTGGTGTGCCCCAGGGCTCGGTCTTGGGCACAGTCCTATTTAATATGTTTTATTAGTGACATCAGAGTAGGTATTCAGGGCAAGCTTGAACTCTTTGTGGACGACACTAAACTAGGCAATAGAGTTGACAATGTGAAGGCACTCGGGGACCTGCAAAAAGACTTGCAAAGGCTCGAAAGATGGTCTAATGTCTGGCAGCATAGGTTCATTGCAAAGAAGTGCAAGGTGTTGCGTCTGGGGGAAAAGAAATCCCAAGGTGGATTACTGGCTCAACAGGGTCCAGCTCAGTACCTCACAGGAAGAGAGCGACCTTAGGGTCATCATAAGCGACACAAAGCAGTCAAGCCAATGCAGCAAAGCTTACAGCAAAGCAAGCAAAATGCTGGGGTGTATAGGGAGAGGATTTGACAGTAGGAACAAGGAGGAGATCCTCCAGCTGTATAGGTCCTTGGTGAGGCCTCACCCGGAGTACTGTGTCCAGCTGTGGAGACCACACCTTAGGAAGGACGGAGATAGGCTGGAGACTGTGCAGAGAAGAGCAACCAAGATGATACAGGTTATCCAAGGACTCTCGTACAAGGAATGCCTAAAAGCACTAAACATGTACTCACTGGAGACGGGGGGGGGGTGATATGATCAAGATGCTCAGATTCTTGAGAGGCACTCAGAATTATTCAGTAGGGTAGCCTGCTCAGCCACTAGAAGGCATGTGGACGCTTCGAGGAGGGATCTAAGGAAGTATTATTTTACAGAAAGAGTCATGGACCCATGGAATAGCCTGCCAGCCGAGGTGGTAGATGCAGGGACCATGGTAGCATTTAAGAGGGTGTAGGGTGGGGCAAGGGCTTTGGTAGTAACCACAGGGTCAGGAAGAGACAAAAGCTGGGTGAGGGGGGGGCTAGATCCCGGGACCTGTAGTTGGTCTTGGAAACTCATGGGCAGACTAGATGGACCTTTGGTCTTCTTCTACCCCCACGTTCTCGTATCTTATCTGTGTCCTCTTCACCATTCATCACATATGGGTTCAGAATGAGAGGTCATTGGTTCTTTTTTGTTGGGCGGAGCCGACGCATCAGTGCTGCAATCAAGGCTGACGACAAGGTGGGTGGTGCTCGCAGGTTGGCCGTTAGGCGCTGTCGACTCTGCCTGCCAGTTCTTCAGCTCCCGCCATCGAGGTCACCTCTTGTGGAAGCTCTACTGAGCTTGAGGCCTACCGCCTATGCAGTTTCGTTTTGCGGTTATTCTTCCGTGCCGCGGTTGGTCCTGTTCCTGCCGGTTGTAGATGCCTACTCGACGTCGCTTGGTAAGATCTTTCCAGTTATTTTTATTCTTGGCGATGTCAAGTTTGTTTCTGGTGTTTTTTTCCTCGTAGGTCATGTCTTGGTCGGAGGGCAAGAAGACTTCAAAGACGGGACGGCCCCCTGTGCAACGGTGCCCTTGCGGCCGTAAATTTTCCGTTACCGACCAGCACGACCGTTGTCTTGCATGTCTTGGCCTGCTTCACAACCTGGATCCATGCAATGCCTGCTTCTCCATGGACCGCTGGGTCATCGAACAACGCGCGTGGAAAGTGGGGCGAGCTCTGCCGTCTTACGGGGGTCGGGTGCGCACTCTTCGGGCCAAGCCACGTAGTCTCGGCCTTTCCTGTGGGTCCCCTCCCAGTTCTGCACAGACCGAGGAAGAGGGAGCCTTGGCTTCATGTAGTCTGGCTGTTGCCGAGGCTGCTTCTGCGGTGAAGGAGGCCCATCCTGTTCCTTTCAGGGGGCGGGCAGGAGGCGCCGCCAAGGCAGTCGCCCCTTCGTGGGTGAAGGCTCCCCCAGTGTCACACCGACGGTTCGTAAGGCCCGGGCCGGTGCCATCCTCGACGCCGTCGGTCGGCGCCGTTGTGGGCCTCGGCAGCGCCGTGGGCTCTGACGCAGCTGTCCGGCACCGATACTGCTAGCGGTGCAGTGGGAGGCCCTATGGCACCGCTTTGTCTTTTTGCCGTGCACAGTTTGCAGCGCCGAGGCTGAGCACGGCCAGCCGTCCTCTGTGACTCTAAGTGCCATGGGGGATCGGATTCTGATGTCGGCACCATCATCGGTGCCGTCTCTGCCCTCGGCGCTGTTCACAGTGCCATGAAGCTGGTGGCGCTGTCCGTGGTGCCCGATGGCACCGTTGGAGCCGTCGTCGACACCGTTCCCATCCTTGGTGGGGACTGACAGCGCCGTGACTGGTTCTGACTCTGGGGTTGCTGTTCGGGCGGAGCCATGTTCTCCTTGGGCACCACTCGTGGTGCTGTTGGGGAGCACTGGCACGACTCGGCGTGGTCTCGAGTCCGGCCTTGTTGGCAGGGATGGCACAGGGGCCTCGGCCTCTACCTCTTAGGAAGTGGAGTCGAGCTCTTGGGGTTGCCTGTTGGTGTGGGCAGCCCTGTAGTGTCCTCGACAAGCCGGAGTCAGACCCCTTCTGAGGTTTAGTCGGTGACTGACAAGACTGGGGTCAGGGGGGTACTGACCAGCAGGCAGTGGTGCAGGCAACCATTGCTCTGCAGCCTGGTCTTGGTGGGTTCACTGACCCCTCAGCAGTGGTACCCCACCTGTGATGTGCCTGGATCACCCAACTTTGGGGCCAATCAAGGCTTCTGCGGGAGGGTGCTGCGCCTGGATAGCTCCTCGGTGCTGACCAGGGCTGTCAGCTACCTAGGCTGGCCTTCTCAAGGAGGAGGGCTCTCTCGGACTCCGAGGGGTCGAGGGGCATGGGGTCTGCACGGCGACCTTTTTCGGGGGCCCACCCAGGCTCTGGAAGAAGCCGTAGTGCGGATCTCCGCTCTTCCTCCTCGGTCTCTTTGAGAGAGCCCCATTCTTTTGAGGTAGGGGACCGTCCTTCTGGACCTATACGGCCCCGGTCACCTCACAAGGGGGATTCTTCTGCGCGCAGCCAAGGCAGTACCGAAATGGTTGTTCAGCTGTCGGCCTGGAGTCTTCGGAGCACCTTCTTCTTTGGGTGCTGTTGGTCCGCCTTAGCCCAGGCGGAGGTCAGCCGCGCCTCTCTCGGCTCTGTCCCCATCCCTCTGCCACATTCTCCTGTGCTCCCAGGCATCTTTGGTCCTAGCGGGCTTCTCTCCTGGGAATAGTTCAGGGCTGTGGCTGCTCAGTTCCCAGCTTACGTTAGGTAGATGGACAGGCAGGTTTTTCAACCTCCCCGTGAGCAGCCGCCCTCTGAGCAGTGGGTGCCCTCCATCTCTTCATGCCCCTCTTCTAGGGGAGAGGAGCCTTCTGTCCACATCTCTCCAGCCGCTGATCTCGCTGAGTATCAGCATTTCCTTGTGAGGATGTTGGAGGACTTGCACCTCACCCCTTCCACTGTAAGCAATCCAGAGCACTAGGCACGAGCTTTCTAGGCAATTTCAGCAAGGCCATCCTTGTGGTGCCCCCCTGGCCTGCTCCCTTTCGGGAAGTGTTATTGCGTTACTGGCAGAGGCCCTTCTCCGGAGTTCCTGCCCCTAGGGATCTCTACCAGCGGTATTGCACTCCCCCCCCGGAGTCTCAAGGTTCCATGCCTCGTCTGCAGTCCGGATTGACGCAGTTGGACACTCCTGATGGGCTTTGCGCCCTTCACCATGACCGGCCCCCAGATCAAGATTCCTCGGATTTTGACTTCTGGGGTAGGAGGGCTTTTGATTCTGCATGGTTGTTGCTTTCCATCGCTGCACATCAGGCCCACTATGCAGCCTATGACAGGTTCTTGTGGTCTAGGCTAGATCAACTCCTAGCCTCTTTGCCTGACACGGAGCAAACCAGACAAGCCATTGCACTATCTGCATGTGGCCTGGAGTTAGCAAGGCACCAAGCGAGGGCATCCTATGATGCCAACGAGGTAGCAACCAGGGTCGTAGAGACCACGATCTGCACTAGGCAGACAGCATGGCTGCGTCTTTCCCGGTTGTCACCTTTGGCCCGGCATAGGGTGGCTAACTCCGCTCACCAGAGAACCGATCTCTTCTCCCGTAGAGGGAGACAACGTTTGTCGGGGCAACTTCCTTCCCCCTGTGGGGGGTCCCTGTCTCACTCTCCCCACTCTCGGGCCTCCCCAGGCCCTGAACGTTCTCCCTCTTAGTGTCACCCACTGAGAGCTAAGGGACTTTGTCCTTTAGGGTGTTAAGAAAACCCCCTTCGGGGGGCTCGGCATTCATCCATATGTGATGAATGGTGAAGATTAACCTGATAAGATATGAAAATTACGTACTTCCACTGTAATTGTGATCTTCTGTGTATCTTCACCATTCATCACAATCCCGCCCTCCATTCCCCTGGGGCCCCAGTCTCTAGGTCCACCTCTCTCTCTTTGCCCAGCCTCCGACCCCCCCCTTAGTAGTGGGGTGAACAGGGGCACATGGGGGATAAGGTTCTGGGGAGAGTGGTCAGCATGGGGGGCACTCCTTCTCCAGTGCTTTAGCCCACCCCTGTGGGGTGGGAGTTGGCAGTTGCCCTCCATTCTCTCCTCCTCCTTTTTCCCGTCCATCTCATTTTTTCTTGTCCTTTGGATTACCCTTCAAAAAAAAATGTTTTTCCTTTTTCACCAAAATATTTTCCTTCAGAGGGTGTTAATCCCCTGTTCCCTGTACTTCTTCCAGAATAGCCGACTCTGCTCATCTGGAGTTATTGCCAGCTATTCTGTGCCTTGAATTCTGGCAAGAAGCCTTTGGCTACTCCGTGCAGTTCCTATACAATCTGGAGACAGACCAGGGTCTGGGATACGTTTACACTTTCTCCTCCCTTCCTACCTTCTAAATTCTTTACCCACCCTACCTCCCTCCCTCTCTATTTCCAGAGTTGGGGCCCCTCCAGCCCCTTTAGTTTCCGACTTCTCTCTTTCTGTCCTCTCAGTCGTTATTTCTCCTTTTAGTTTTATATCCTTTCCTTTTCCTGTCCCTTGGACTTCCTTGTCCCACCCTCCTCTCCTTCCTCTTACCTCTCCGATGACTCAGAACTGGCAGGCAGGTGGAGTCGGAGCAGCGCTAACGGCCAGCCTGGTAGCCACGCAAATATGTCGGCCTCGAGGGCGGCGCTGATGGCATCAGCTCTGCCTAACAAAAAAAAGAGCTCCTGCGGGGTCATGACCTCCGGCCCTGAACCCACATGTGATGAATGGTGAAGATACACATTATGTGAAGTATGATAAGAAACGTCCTGGTGTGGTCATTCCCCCAAAGTTATGGCCACTTCTGTTGCTTGTTCCAAAAATTTGTGCAGCTGCCACATGGCGCTCTGTCCACACCTTCACTAAGTCTTACAGTCTGGACATTGTCTTTCGTAGAAGAGCAGGGTTTGGTCTAGTTGTGTTATAAGGCCTACACTCATAAGCTTATGTATTTGCTCCATCTGCCTAGACTAGTAGCATTTGGTACTGCTTCGGACTCGTTCTAAGGTGTGGCCTGATGAAAGGGATAGCCTCAAAGATGATAGAACAGTTATGTAAGAACTTACTGCAACAGTAGATCATTAAGAGAATATCTTTCATTAGGCCATGCCATCCCACCTTCCTTCCCCCTTAGGGGTCATGATAATGGATATCCTGCATTGATGCATCCATTGTTGTCTTTCCAGCACTTCATCCGCCTGGTATGCAGAATGCTGGTTTCTCTCGTGATTCCCTACAGGGAGGTCCTCTGAGCGTGATCTCTTGCAGGGAACTGAGGAGTGGTGGGGCTGCCCATGCTTTTATATAGATGCTGGCGCATGACATCATCATGGGTTGTCCCTGGCTTGCAAAATTTCCATGTGGTCCTAGCACTGACATGGGTATAGTTTCAAAGGTGTGGCCTGATGCGAGATGCTCTCAGAGATCTACTGTTACGGGAGGTTCCTTACGTAACTGTTCTTTTCCTTGACATGAGAAGGCCCACCACTTTCTTTGAATATCGTAGGTGGAGAATCTCAGAAACCTCTTTCTGTCAAGAATTAAGCTGCCAGCTGAAAATGAGCTGGTTTGAGTGGAATACTGGATCCTGATTTAGCAGGTCATGCTGTAGAGGAAGGCTGAATGGTTCATGAATTGCCAGACTGAATAGGTTGGAGAACCACAGCCTTCATGGCCGCTCCAGTACTATGAAGATGAACCATCATTGAGATCAGGTCCTTCTGTGAACTGCCTGAAGGAGGTGAAACAAAACAAATAAGCATTCTGAAAAACCCATGGCTGAGATGGCGCATCGACTGCAAAACATTTACAACATCTGTAAAACCTTTAAACTTGAGCATTTTTCCCTGGATGCAAAGAGATATGTGCCCAGGTCCTGAACTAGAGACACATGAGGTGAAAGACCTTTAGGTTCAGGAACAGCTCTATTGGAAGGATATATTGATGACTCAGCCTGTCTACTTGAGAGTTTAACTTGCCACCAGATGACTCACTGCAAATGACTCCAGATTTGCTTCCTCCAAATGAAGTACCTTGTACGCTTCTGTCAACATCATTTTGTTTCATGTGATGCGTTACTTCTTTATGTAGGTGATGGTCACTGTGTTTTCAGAATGTACCTTTACCAGTCTGACTGACTCTGTCCTAGAAATACATAAGTGCTAGCAAGATACAGTAGCTGTCATCTTAAAACAATTGTGGCTTTGGCTGGAGTCCAAGAGGTAAGTCTTGACATGGCTCCTTTTGTGGTGTGCTGCAGTTGTTTGTCTGGGCCACTGCTCCTCTGGTGCCCAAATCCTGTAGCAGAATCCGGTTTAGTACCATTCCCAGCCACGTGAGGCTGGCATTTGTCATCATAGTGATGTGATTCTGGAGGCGATAATGAGGAGCCTTCAGTAGGTTCTGGATGTTCTCACCCCATCCAGAGACTGGTATATTTTTTCAGAGCTACACTGGCATTTGGAACCACTCGATGCAGGCAGAAGAAAACCTGAAAAGGTTGCATGTGCAGCCTGGTCCAAGGAACCATGTATGTGGTGGTGGTTATTAAGACCAGTATCTGTTGCTGACATGGCTGACCAATCTCTGGCCTATGATTTGGTGAATCTCCCTTTTCAAGATAAGAACACTTGAGCTAAATTGTTTCTGAGGTTCACCTCAAGTGTTCCAGTAACTGCCAATGCTGAAGGGTATTCTTTTCCATGTTCACTATCTGTCCATGTTCTTGGAGGACCTGCAAGATCCTTTGAACTGAGTGAAGAGTGAACTCTTCCAATGCCATTCTAATCAAAGGTTGCCCAGATATGCTACAGATGGTGTCCCTCCCAACAGAGGAGAGCCCATTAATTATCAGAATGTTTGTAAACACCTGTGGGTTCAAGGCTAGCCCAGGAGAGGAGCCTGGTATTGAAAATGCTGGTTCTAGAGACATGGATATGTTGTTCATCCACACTGTCTGGTAGGTATCCTTGCCGCTTTAAATCTTGCCGGAAGGTCTTCAAGCTGGCTCCTCCCACCACCGGGTGGTAAAACTCTCGGCTCCGCCCCATGACGCCAGATCTTCCTTACCGCTTGGAAGCTCAGGTTCCCTCCTTAACGCTCTGCGTATAAGACTGGTTCCTAATTCTTCGGTTTTTCGAATTTAAAAGTTTTTTGCATTATAGACTTCGGTCTTCTATCCCTCGCGGCTGCGATGGACAAATCGACTCCCGGTTTTCGGCGGTGCCCTTGCGGAGCAGAAGATGTCTCGGATGGATCCATGGTCCTACTGCTCTTCCTTCTCAGCCTCGT
Source organism: Neoceratodus forsteri (assembly GCA_016271365.2). Taxonomy (NCBI): domain Eukaryota; kingdom Metazoa; phylum Chordata; order Ceratodontiformes; family Ceratodontidae; genus Neoceratodus; species Neoceratodus forsteri. Next base: position 1,515,550,386 of record CM028131.1, read on the forward strand.
CCTCGAAGACGTGCCGCCCGTTTACAACTGGGGCGCCCGAAAATGTTTTCCTCCGATAAAGTCAAAGGCCTGGTCGGCGGTTTCGTGACAGCGGTTTCGGCCGCGGATCAGCTAGAGCAGATGATCACCTCGAAGAGGAGGAGTGCGGGCCGATCTTCCTTGACCGCTGCATTTATCTTGCTTTCCTGGGTTCCTCTTACACAGCTTCCTTTAGGAGGCTTTGTCTGTCCCTCTCCACTGGAGAGGGACCAGCGTCTGCTGGACCTTCTTCTCGATCCAAGAAGAAAGACAAGGGTAAGTCCCTCCATCGACGCTCTTGGGAGCGGGAAAGGTCCCTCTCCCCGAGTTGTCGGCCATCGACTTCGGTTGATCGTTCGGCTTCGGCCACTGGTCTCACGGTGTCCCCGTCAGGTCAGTTGACCGAGACGCCCGTCGACGCAGTCGAGATCTTTCTCGACCCGTTGGACGGGTTGTCAACCGGCAAAGCTGAAAATCCCCTTCCCGGTTCCCCCGGTGGGAGTTGAGGATCCTGCGGGCTTGCCAGTGCCTCCGGTTCCGGAGCCCTCGGGCGAACCCTCTGAGCCGAGGGAGGAGCCGGTTCCACCCGTACCATCCTCGGAAAGGCCGAGGTTCTCGGTCTCGGACTTCTTCGCGGTCCAGCCGATCCGCCATACGCGGTCTCCGTCTCGGCACGCTTGATAAGTGGCCCGCCTTGATCGTCCTCGTCCTCCTCCTTGGATGAGGGAGCGTCGATAATCATGAGGACCTCATGTGGCAACAGCTCCTTCTGACCGGAACAAGCCGGCGCCGTCGCCTTCCACTGCCATTAAGTGGCTGTCACGGGCGCCGAAACAACCCCTCAATTTACCCGAGGAGCCTGTTCCCAGGCCGGTTGTTCGGCCAAAACCAGCTGCCCAGATTCGGTGGAACCTCCGCCTCCACAGCCGCTGTTTGGGGCTCCGACCAAGAACTCTCTGTCGGCTCAGGGTCTGCCCCATAGGCCGTCGGTCACCCTCACTCCCGATCGCCCTCGGAAGGTGGAGGGTGGCTCAGGCCCGAGGCAGCTCTTTGCGGACTCTTCTGAGTCCGACGACGATTCCTCCCTTTCACCAAGCGAGTGGACTTGGAGTCCTCTGGAGGTCAGTCGCTGGACAACAGCCCTTCGTCCTTCCTGGGTTTACTCAGGCTCATCTCGGAGTTCACCGGAATGCAGCTCGAGCCTGTATCCAAGTGGGCCAAGTATCCCCTCACGGAGATATTGGACCGAGGGGATTCCCCTATGGAGGCCTTTCCTGTGGATGAGGCCATTGTGGGCCCAGCCTTGGAGCTCTGGCAGCGCCCTGCTTCCTGCCCTGCGCCTTCGGCCAGGATGGCCAGGAAGTATGCGGTCCCTACCGGTTCCCTGTCCGGTTTCTCGAAACATCCCTCAGCCAAGGGGTTAGTTACTGACAAGCGTTTTCAGGCGTGCGGAAGCGCTGGGACATGGACAAACCTCCGACAAGGTCAGGGATTGGACTATGCGGACGAAAAGTCTACGCTGCGTCCTCCCTTGGCCTTCGTCAGGCAAGCTCGGCCGTGCTTATGGCACATTTCTCCCATGCCCTGTTGGGCTCCCTGGACGAGGTAGTTCCTCATCTCCCGGCTGACCTGCAGACCACGGTTAGGCAGGTGCGGGACCAGGGCAGGGCAGTGGCCAAGCAGCAACTTCAGACTGCTCTGGACATTGGAGATTCATGCGCCAGGTCAGTCGCGGCGCAGTGGCTTATCGCGTCGGGGCATGGCTGAGGATATCCACCTTCACAGCGGATATCCAGCACAATTGCGGATGTCCCTTCCAGGGACCGACCTCTCTGCCCTGGGTGGAAGGCCACCTCCAGAGGATCGAAAAGTCCAGTGCCACCTTGGACTCGGTCTCATCCGCTCAGAGGGACAAGGGCGCAGATGCAACCCAAGCCCTTTAGTCCGTCTAGCCCTGGCCACGTCCGCCCCAACAGCACAGGGCCAGCAGGCTCATCTTGCTCCCAAACCCAAGCCAGCTTCCTCCTCCAGGAAGCAGAGGTAAAGGCCCAGGTGGTCCCTCGGCGGTTTCTCCTCAAGCCTGCACAGTGCGGGTTGAGGGGTGTCACCCCCAACCTCATCACCTCACCCCAGGTTCCCCCCGTGGGGGGACGGCTCCGGTTCTTCCTTTCCACCTGATCTGCTATTACCACAGACCGGTGGATGTTGGAAGTGGTAGGAAAGGGCCTGCCTCTGGAGTTCGAGCAGGCCCCACCCTTCAGAGCCGTCGCACCTCGGGGGGCCTCAGGGTCCGAAGCCTCGCTGTCAGCTCGCTGAGCCGACATCGCTCTCCTCCTCGAGAAGGAGGTGATAAGAGAGGTGGCGGACCTCCCTCAAACCGGGGTTCGTGTCCAGGTACTTCCTGGTTCGAAGCAGGACAGGGGCTGGCGCCCCTCTTGACCTACGACCTAAACAAGTTCCTAAGGTCTCGAACCTTCAGGATGGTCACTCTGGCTCAGATAATACCATCCTTGGAACACGGCGTGTGGTTCTGCTCTCTGGACCTACAGGGAGCGTTCTTTCACGTCCCTATCCGTCAAGTCCCATCAAAGGTTCTTTCTTTCGCGAGCGGAGGGATCCTTTCGAGTTCAAGCCATGCCCTTGACTTATCTCCAGCTCCCAGGGTCTTCACCAAATGCATGGCAGTGGTGACAGCATTCTCTGGCCGGGTCTGGGTTTACCCTTACCTGGATGATTGGCTGATAGCAGCCCCCTCCAGACAGGAGGTGGAGCGGTCCAGAGATCTGGCCCTCCAGATTTGCTCTCAGGTCGGCCTCCTCATCAATGAGGCCAAGTCGGAACTTGAGCCGAAGCAGGTGATTCTTTTCATCGGGGCAGAGCTCGACTCTCTTCGAGCCAGGGCACGGCTTCCGGCGGACAGGGTCGAGGTTCTTTCCTCCTTTGCCCAGTCATTTCAGGTTGGGCAGTTGCGCCCTGCCCGGGACTTCCTGCGCCTCCTGGGTCTCTTGGCGGCCTGTACCAGTGTGGTCCGTTGGGCCCATTGGAACATGCGCCCCCTTCAATGGGGGCTGGCCAGCCAGTGGTCCCAACGCTGTGATCCATTGGACCAGCTAGTGACGGTGACCCAGGGGATGTGGAACGCTCTCCAGTGGTGGACCATTCCAGTTCATCTGCAGGAGGGCATCCCGTTTGTCCGCCCCGAGCCAACGGTCTCTCTATCGACCGATGCCTCTCTGATGGGTTGGGGTGCCCATCTGGGGGAACACCGAGCGCCCGGCCTCTGGTCTCCGAGGAGTCGATGCCACATCAACCTGCTGGAGCTCGGCGTCCGCCTAGCTTTCACCGCCTTTGCTCCGTTTCTTTGGGGTCAAGTGGTCCGGGTCCAGACAGACAACACCACGACCATGTACTATCTAAACCGCCAGGGCTGGGCGCGCTCCATGCTTCTATGCAAGGAAGCTCTCCACATCTGGTCACTCGTGCGCAGCCTGGAGGCGGATCTCCTAGCCATTCATGTGGCAGGAGCCTCCAACACCCTGGCCGATGCCCTAAGCCGGATAGGGGCTGCGTCCCACGAGTGGTCTCTCCTGCCAGAGGTAGTACAAGATCTATTCTCCCATTGGGGCACACCTCAGGTGGACCTGTTTGCCTCCAGGGAGAATGCGAAGCTGAGGCTGTTCCATGCCCGCCCCCCTCAGCAGGGATCGCTGCAGGGGGATGCCTTCTCGAGGCCGTGCACCCCGGGCCTCTTCTACGCCTTTCCCCCGTTCCCTTTGATGCACAAGGTGCTTCTCAAAGCAAGGAGGGACAAGGCGCAGGTGATTCTGATAGCCCCAGACAGGCCCCGCCAGTACTGGTACCCAGATCTCCTCAGCCTCAGCTCCAGGCTCCCGAGGCAGCTTCCAGCTCACCTGGACCTGCTCTCAGTCAATCAGGGGAAGGTATTCCATCCGGACCTTCAGTCCCTGCACCTGACGGCCTGGTTCCTGAGCGGCTAGAGTTCAGGCCTTGGGACTTTCCGACAGGTCCTCAATGTAGTTGAGGCGCTCGTGAGAGTCGACCAGAAAATGCTTTCCTTCAAATGGAAAAGATTTTCCATTTGGTGTCAGAAACAAGGTCTGGACCCTTCCTCCTGTTCCTTGGCAAGCATATTGGACTACCTTTGGTCCCTTTCTCAGCAAGGGCTTAGGTCGTCGACCCTTAAGGTGCACCTGGCAGCCATCTCTGCTTACCGGGCGCGGGCCGGGAAGCAGTCGATGGCGCAGGAGAAGGTGGTCTGGCGCTTTTTCAAAGGCCTTGATCACATTTCCCCTCGGTGCGAGAACCTCCACCTCCGTGGGATCTACTGCTGGTACTGGCAAAGCTCATGGGCAAGCCATTCGAACCAATGCACAGGTGTGAACTCTCACCTGTCGTGGAAGACCGCCTTCTTGGTGGCTATCCGTCAGCCAGAAGGATGGGAGAGCTCCAGGCGCTCTGCACGAGTCTCCTTACCTGGTCTTCCACAGGACAGAGGTCCCTGCGCCCCACCCAAATTCCTTCCAAGGTGGTGTCGGAGTTGCACCTTAACCAGGTGTTGACTCTGCTGGTGTTCTACCCAAATCACACTCGGAGGCTTAATATAGGCTCCATACTCTGGACCCTAGAAGGCGCTGCTACTATAAGGAGGCGCATGGCTGAAATCGGGAGAGGTTCGCCAGCTGTTTGTCACCTATGCTGAAGCCGCACCTGGCAGACCTGCAGCCAAGCGGACGATAGGCAGGTGGGTCACCTCCTGCATAGATCTCTGCTATCGTTGGCGGGCATGGAGCCTCCCAGAGGATAAGAGGTCATTCTACCGCCATACTGCTGCATCGGTGGCTGCTTCCAGGGACGCCCTATCCAGGAAATCTGCAGGGCTGCTACCTGGAAGTCAGCACACCTTCATCACCCATTACCACATCGACCTTGAGTCACACCGGGATGCTGGTTTTGGGGCCTCGGTTCTCAGTCTCTATTCCCCAAGTAGGGGTGTGCGCTTGCCTCCTCCCGGAGAACTGCTAGGAGTCTGCCAGACAGTGTGGATGAACAACATATCCATGTCCCTAGAAATACAGGTTACTCACCTGTAACAGGAGTTCTAGGAATGGTATGTATTTGTTTATCCACATGACCCATACCGACTCGTGCTTCGAGACAACCTGAGCTTCCGGGGGCCAGATCTGGCGCCATGGGGTGGAGCCGAGAGTTACCACCTGGGTGGGTGGGAGGAGCTAGCTTGAAGACCTTCCGGCAAGTTTTAAAGCGGCAAGGATACCTGCCAGACAGTGTGGATGAACAACATATACCATTCCTAGAACTCCTGTTACAGGTGAGTAACCTGTATTTCTGAATTGCTGTTCTGAAAAATTTTTGGTGCAGCTGGCAAATCCGTGTGCAGATATGCTGCCAAATGATCTATCGGCCAGAAAATCTAGCTGAACTGCTGCTATAATCGAACAGAAGGACTCCATCTTGAACTTGACAGTGCTTACAAAACTGGTTTAGCGTTGTGAGGTCCAGGATTGTTCAGAACATCCCCTAACATTTTAAGAACTACAAAGTTAATGGAGCAGTGCCTCATTTCCCCCTCTTGTGGAGGTATCAGGACCATTACTTCTGTGATGAACAGTGGAGCCAGGTTCTGGACCACTGCTTTGCATTTCCTGAGGTTTGTTGATATTGGGTATTGACAGAAGCACTTGAGAGCACAGTGGAGAACTGATCAGATGCGTCTGATGTGGCCTGGGTCCTTCTGTCTTAATGGAATATGTCTGCATGACCGCAGAAGAGATGGCTACTTCTGTAACTGGGGGAGCCTCCGATTTCTTAAGTAGTGATTGTGGAAATGGATATAATCTTGCAGTGTTCTAGACAACTGCTTTTTCTTTCCAAATTAACCCACTTCTTTTTAATGATTTCCACAAAACTGTAGAACTTAGGGAAGCATTTACGAGGATCACAGCACATGAAGTGGGCAAAGACAGGTTCACTTTCAACATAGCAGTAGACTGGGTCTCCCAATAGCTGCAAAATCCTACAGCCTCCCATTTCTTAAGTAGTGATTGCGGAAATGGTTATAACCTTGCAGAGTCCTAGACAATAGTTTTTCCTTTTCCAAATTGCCCTGTTCTCTTTTGAGGATTTCCATAAAATGGTTAAACTTAAGGAATATTTAGGAACATCATATGAAGTGGACAGAGTCAGGTTCCCTTCAGTGTAGCAGTAGACTGGCTCCTCAACAGCTGCAAAATCCTACAAGTTTCTTCAACCAGGAAGTAGATTGACAGCAGACTAGACTGGGATGAAGGAAGTATGGGATTCCTCTAGCCCTTCCCCTTCCTCTTTTTCGCCTTCAGGATCTGCTTTGTCCACCTGGATTCTGAGGATGTGTAGGATTTTCATTGCCTTGGGAGCCTTCCAGCTGGTCTGGTTGAAGTGATATCCTTGCCCAGATAGGTCTGGGGAAAATTGCAGGTCAGTAAGAGAGCATTGTTCTCACCCAAGTTCAGTTAAGGATGCCCCAGTGATTCTGGATGCCTACCAACCCAAACATGAGGTGCCAGCACCTGTGATTCAGTTTTTTGCGCTGGGATGCCTTTCCTGTGAAAATCTCCTTTAGATAGTGGATCAGGGACATGGGTAATGCTTTGCTGCCACTGCCAGAACTGAAACCAGGTGTACCTTCACCTGAGCCACCAACAGTCTTGGGATCAGGAACCAGAAAATTAGCATTGATCATGCTAGTGCAGATTGAGACTCTCACACTTTTATCACTTTACACTTTTCATTTTTTTTATTGCTAGAAAAGGGCCTGTGGAACGCAGTGCCATAGTGCTTAACTCTTCTCAAACCAATAAGCAAATGAGATATTTGCATCAAAAAAACATTTGCGGCTGCTGCACCAGAAAACTGCTTTAATGATTTGCATCTGTTCTGGAAAAGTGTCAGTTTTCCACACTTGCAGCAGTATTGAATACCTCATGTAAATATTTTCACACCAGCATCAAACTTTCCTTGCAGTTGCAGGACTTAGAAACCACAAAAACTATGCAAAGGATTTGCTGCTAAAATGACATCAAACCTGGCAGCTGCGTGACAGTAAATATCTGAGCAGAAACCCTGCCAAAATGGGACAATTCAGTTCGGTCTGGTCAGTTCTCCTCTATGAGTCGCTGCAGACAGTTGGCTGCAGCAACAACTACATCCCTCCCAAATTAGTTTCCCCAATAATTTTCTTCCACGAGACATCGAACTGGACTTGAACAACAATGCCAGCAGAGATGCCACTTTACAACCCTTGGGCATATTGGGTCATTTGGTAGGCAAATGGTGCCCACCTGGAGGTTTTATTATTGTATCACCACTGTACTCATCAGGCCAGAACTTCACCTTATATATGATGACAGCATTCAGTTTTCTGTTCTAGATTAACATACACTAGTGTTTGCTATTTTTGTGTCAGTTTAGTTTAAATTCACACAGATGTCTACAGTGTTCTCTCAGCCCTCCTCGTGGAAATGGTCAATGACCATGGAAGGTAGGAGTCTGAAAAGCAAGATCTTACTTGAGAGGTTCCTGCAGTAGGTCATCACATATGGGACTGTGCATTCTAGCGTCAGGACCACACGACAAGCTTTCCAGTAGTGTCTGGTGGGGACCACCACCAGACGCTGCTTGACGGACGTCAACGTGATAGTATTTAGTGGGCGGTGCCTATACTCAAGCCTTCCAGTTCTTTCCTGCCGCCGACCAGCACTAGTACCTCATAGTATCTCCAACATCTTGTCGATCGCTATTTTCTTTATTTCCTAGCAAATTTTGCCCAAAATTTGCGGTATATGTCTTCTCAGTCACCGCCTCTTAAGGCTAAGAAGAAGTGCATCAAGTGTGGGTGCAAATACCACAGAAAGATGGCCACCGGCTCTGCCACCGTTCATGCCCAGATCACAACATCACAGCCTGCCCAGAGTGCCAGCCTTTCAACCAGGCCACACGCAAGCGACACCAGCAGGCTTTAGAGGCCCATCTCCTTAAGTCTAGGATGACTTCCCTGGAGAAGGAGATGCAGAAGATCCAGGACTCCACTTCTTCTCCTTCGGATAAACAAAAGAAGAAGAAGAAAGACAAGGAGAGGCACAAGGAGAAGGAGCGTCATGAGGACCAGGACCGATCCTCATCTAGGAAGCCTTTGACCAGCAAGGCCCATTCCCCGCCACTGACCCTCGTGGTGACTCAGGCAGCTTCCAGGACGACCTCCAGTGCCGCAGTTTTTCAGCCAGTAACCGCCGGTAAGTCACCCGCCAGCTCCTCCGGCAAACACCCAGTACTTGCCAGTAAGTTGGACCCCGGCTCCTCCAGGGCTCGCCCAGCCGCTATAAGTCGGGACCCCACCCAGAAGCAGCCTAAGGTCAGCCTGGCTCTGACCCGATAAGCCAGTCGAGGTTCTACTCCACTGCCCGGCCGCTCTTTCACCTGGTAAGTCATCCATCTCCAATGACCACCCAGACATTGCTGTCCCGTCAGTGGCTTATGCCGCATCACCCGACGTTCGGCAGAGCGACCTGACTTCTTTCATTCAGCCCTCCCCTGGGCCCTGCCCGGCCGGGAGACTTCCTCTCCAGATCCCTCGGTGGTTTCCCCTGATGAGCAGCTTACACATGGGACAGAGGAGGAAGAAGGGTGCCTAGAAGTTGTTCTTTCATCACCCACTACTAAGGCGATCCCTCAGGTCTTCCCGAAGGATCCTAACCCTTCGTCAGCTGTTCAGACATCTGGCTACCTCACGTTTGCTGCACCTATTCTCATGACAGCAGCACTGTTGGGTATCTTTAGTCAGCCCTCTCCGTCAGGGCATACCGATAGGCCTCTCACGCAAGGTCTGACATATTTGGGGCTCACATCGGGTACCCTCACGTCTGGAATCACAACGTTTGTACCCTTTTTGTCAGTTACCCCATCGACGGCTATGCCGACGTCCATTATCGTGATGTCAGGTATCTATCCTGGTCCTTCCAGGCCCTTGGGTCAAGACCTGCCATTGGAGTTTTTTTCTGGGCACCAGGCCTTGTACCCTCCGCCATTGGGTCTATCATACGAACATACGTACATATGAAATTTGCCAGCAGATAAAGGCCTAGAGGTCTATCAAGTCTTCTCAAATGTGCAGCAAGCACCCCTTATTCTGCAGCTGCCCCTCCCTTCCACCCTTCCCCTTCATTAACCCTCCCCCTTGTCCTGTCCCATCCTCGTTTGAAGCAGTCCACTGTTCTACTGCATACCACTTCAGCAGGTAACGCATTCCACCCAGCCACCACCCTCTCTGTAAAAAAGTGTCTCCTCATCTCCCTCTTGAACCTTCCTCGCTCCAGTCTCATATCATGGCCCCTGGTGGCCCTCCCTTCCCTTACTTTGAACAGCCCCTCTGTACCCGTCTTGTTTATTCCTTTCATGTATTTAAAGGTTTCAGTCATGTCACCCCTGTCTCTCCTCTCCTCCAGTGAGTACATGTTTAACTCCTTCAACCTCCTCTCGTATGATGAGTCCCCAGCCCTTGATCATCTTTATCGCTCTGCGCTGCACCCCTTCCAGTAACTTAATGTCCCTCTTCAGATACGGACGCCAGTACTGCACACAGTACTCCAGGTGTGGTCTAACTAATGACTATACAGTGGCAGAATCACCTCCTCCCTCCTTGAGGATATACCCTTGCAATACAACCCAGCATTTTGTTGGCCTTTGCAGCTGCCTTCCTACATTGTGCTGAGTTGTTCATTGATCCTGTAATGAAGCACACCCAGATCCTTCTCCTCCTCTGTCTGGACTAGCTGCACTCCCCTAGCTGGTAACTCCTCCTTGGATTCTTCATCCTAAAATGTTGATGCCCCATTACTCCCAGGGCTATTTTCCTGGATACCAACAGGGTTACCCATATTACTAGGGGTACCCCCATCTTCATTTTATGGGTTTGGGAGCTCATTTTTATTCACCCACGACTAACCCACCTCCTCCTCCGCCTCTACAACCTGACTTCCAGATGGTGATCCAGTCATGGTGGAAGGATGCGAGGTCCCAGCTCTTTTCAGACCTGGAAAGTAGGCTGTCCACTCTGGTGTCAGTACCCCTGACCCCTGACCCTTGACAGACAGTGTATGTCTTGGGTACTACCCCTCAGGACATTCCTTTGCCAGATTTTCAATACCTGGAGGGTGAGGATCCACCCGACTTGGACAAGAATATGTCTGAATCTTCATCAGACAAGCTATCCACCCCACCTAGATGCAAGGAGTCTCCTAAGTCTCCCCCAGAGGACCCTTTCTTTACAGAACTCCTCCGTATTATTCAGCAGGCCAGTGGCTGGCATACAGAGGATCTGGATCCTATGCGCCAGCATCTGGATCTAGATACAGCCGCCCCTATCCCAGTTCCTCCCTGGATAGCTCCTCATGAGGACCTTATGTCCACTATTTGGAAACTGCCGCACTCCATCCCTGCTGTCCCAAAAAAGGCAACAGGATCTATCGCTCCCCTGAAGGTGTTCCCTTCCTAGACTAGCACCCAAAGACAGATTCAGTAGTAATTACTGCCGCTTATGATCGCTTGGCTAACCCCAAACACATGAGTACGTCAAGGAGTTTAGACAGATGGAGCAGTATGGCAAAAGGTCTATTCTCAGCCACCTGTGCCTTATGCTCACTGAACTATGTGGCACAGATGGTATCTTTTCAAAAAGCAACTTTGGCCAAGTTGGAGGACAATATTTCCTCTTTGGAGGATTCTGACCTGAAGATGGAAATCGCCAAGGATCTCTGTCTTTCCAAAATTTCCTGTAGGCATGCTCTTTGGGCAACCTATGATTCTGTAGACGCCATAGTCCACTCTTTGGCTGCAGCCATTAGCTTCAGGAGGCATGCTTGGCTGCGGATTTCTGGTCTTGCATCAGACATCCAGGCAGCCATATCAGACGCCCCTTTCAGGAGATCGGTCCTCTTTGGAGGGGATACCAAGAACTTGATCATGGGCCTTCAAGACAGTGGTCAAGCCTTTAAATCAGTCCGCTGTATGTACAGAGCTGGTACCCCCAAGAAGCAGCCCTTTCGGCGTCAGTTCAAATGCCAAGGGAAGCAGGTGGCCCCCAAGAAACAAAATAAAAGGCGAGCAGCAGGCTCTTCCTTTTCCTCTCCACCAGCCTCCAAAACCCAGAGACAGGCAGGAGGGTCTTCCCCTCCCTGCCCCTCTGCCTCCTGACTTGCCCAGTCTTACCTCCCCTCCACTACAAAGCGTGGAGCCAGTGGGGAGAAGATTCGCACATCATGTCCAGGTATAGGAGGACATCACCTGGGACATGTGGGTACTTCAGCTCATCTTGCAAGGTCACATGCTTGAGTTTCTGGAGCTCCTCCAGACTCTCCTTCTAGTCACTTGCCACTATTCCTCACGCAAGCCCAGTTGGTCGAGAGATCAGGTCTCTGGTGCAAAAGGCCGCATTCGAACCCGTGCCTGTCGCCCAGAGGAAAGGGTTCCACTCCAACTTCTTTCTGGTCCCAAAGAAGATGGGTGACCTCGGACCAATCCTGGACCTCAGCAGTCTGAACCTCTTTGTCGAGTACAAGAGGTTCTGCGTGTTGACTGTTCAGAGCCTTCTGCCCCTGCTACAGCAGAACCACTGGCTCTGTGCCCTGGATATGCAGGATGTCTACCTGCATATCCTGATATTCCGAGCCACTGTTTCCTGAGATTTAATTTCCAGGGGAAGCACTTTCAGTTCACAGCCTTCCCCTTTGGCCTGTCCTAGGCACCCAGGGTTTTTACCAAGTGCCTAGCGGTGGTGGCAGCGGCCTTGCACCGCCAGGATATAGCGGTGTTTCCCGTACCTGGATGATTGGCTAATTTCAGCTCCATCCAGGGACACCCTTCTGGACTTGATCTTGGTTATCCTGGACCTTTTTTCCCGAATGGGAAACAGTCAGTTTCCCCAAGTCATCTTTAACCCCTCTCAGAACCTTCAGTTTATAGGGGTGGTTTTGGATACGGTCCAGTGCAGAGCTCTTCTCCCCTCGGACAGAGCGGAGACTCTCTGGGAGCAGGTCGATATGGTGATCTCATCCAGATCTCTTCCAGCCAGAGCATTGCTGCGCTTGCTGGCAGCCTCTATCTCCACAGTTCCTTTAGCCAGGTTGCATATGCAGATTTCCCAGTGGGCTGTTCGGGTCCAATTGGATCAGCGTTTTGACGATCTGGATCACCCTATTCTGGTTTACAGAGTGGTTCAGAGGGATCTACAGTGGTGGCTAGACCCTCTAAATGTGTCCAAGGGACTTCCATTCTGATGTCCCCCAACCCCCACTCCACTATGGAACCTCAGCACAGATGCTTCATGCCTGGGTTGAGGAGCACACCTGGGGACCATCGGACTCAAGGTTCAAGGTCCCAAATAGAGATGTTATTACACATCAGCATTCTGGAGATGAGTGCGGTACTGTATGCCCTACAGGCCTTTCAGACCATTCTCTCAAAGGGAGCACTGGTAATCCAGACAGACAATATGTCTGTAGTCTGATACATCAACAAACAGGGAGGCACTCGATAGTAACCCCTATGCAGGGAGGCGATGTGGGTGTGGAATTGGTCAGTCCAGCATGACCTGTTTCTCACAGCCATGCACGTTCCAGGCATTCACAATGTCCTGATGGACAGCCTCAGTCAGACATCATCCCTTGCCCATGAAAGGGAATTAAATCAGGAAGTAGCAGACACTCTATTCCAGAGGTGGGGTTGCCCAGAAATTGATCTGTTTGCCTCCCCATCCAATGCGAAGCTTCAAGGCTTTTGCTCGCTTGTTCCAGAGCCTGGAGCTTTCTGGTACAACGTGTTGTCTTTGTGTTGGACAGGAAAGATCTAATCTGTGTCAGTCTTCACCATTCATCACCTTTGGGTATAGTGGGCAGAGGTCACGACCCCGCGGGAGCTCTTTTTTTTTTTTGGATGAGTGGAGTCGATGCACCATAGGCGCCGCCCTCGGGGCCGACACACTGCATGGCACTCACGGGTTGGCCGTTAGGTGCAGTCGACCCTGCCCTCCTGCCAGTTCTTCATCTCCGCCGTGGGGGCGCGCTTATGGGAAGTTCTCGCAGAGGCCTGCTGTCTTCTCTGAAGCCTACCCTAGGCTCGAGCTGACGCTTTCTATTAACTGAATTGGCTGACGCCAGCATAGTTCAACGCTGTTTTATAGCTTGTCGGGTTCCGCTTGTTTGCCATCACTCAACAGCGCTGGTAAGACTGCTCCTTTTTCTTTATTGTTAGCGACGTCAAGTCTGTGGTTGTTTTTTTCCATAGGTCATGTCTCGGTTGGGGGACAAGAAAACTTTGAAGACGGGTCGGCCCCCTATGCGTCAGTGCCTGTGCAGCCGTAAGTACTCCGTCACCGACCAGTATGACCGTTGCCTCGCGTGTCTTGGCCCGATACATGACATGGATTCATGCAACACCTGCTTCTCCATTGACCATGGTGTCATCGAACAACGTACATGGAAAGTTGGGCGAGCTCCGCCGACTTTCAGGGGATGGGTGCACACTCGTCAGGCCATGATCTCTCGGCCTTTCCTCCGGGTCCCCTCCCGGTTCTACATGGACCGTGGAGGAGGGGCCTTCTGCTCCTGGTAGCCTTGATATTGTGGAAGCTTCTTCCGCGGTGCAGGAGTCCCAGTCTTTCCCCCAGGGGACGGACGGGATGCACCGTATTGGCATTCACCACTTCGGGGGTGAAGGCTCCCACGGTGTCATTTCCTTGTGCTGGAAGGCCTGGGTTGGCAGCATCCTCGACGCCATCTTTTGGCACCGCCTTCGGCCTCGGCACCATTTGCGGCGCCATGGGCCCCGATGGCACCATTGTCTGCGCCATCTCTGCTCTCGGCACCATTCGCGGCACCAGTGGTGCTTACGGCGCCGTTCTTAACTGTTTCTAATCCCAGTAATGCTCAGTATATTCTTAACTTTATACAGTAAGCCTGAAGGGTTGGACTGCCCGGAAAGATGGAACACATACAAATGATGGAACATTTTGCATGTGAGCATCTGTCTAACACTACCTCTACTAACTGCCTGTGTTCTAACCTCTTCAGATTTTATTCTCTGCCTGAAAAGTCTGGTTGCTCGGAGTCTTGTTCATCCACTTTCTCCTGCGTGAAGAAAACATCAAATACTGTATAACTATACCTTTTCATTTTCATTTACTGCTTCTACTATTTGTTTGTCTAAATAATCTTATTTACGTTAAAATTGTTGTTTTTCTCGGTTCCTCTCAGTTCGGTATAACCGTGGGGAAACCGGAATAGTTTATATTTAAATCGGGGTTCTCTGACTAAAGAACCACCTATATTCTCTTTATTTTGACTAAAAATTGTTAAAATTTAAACCAATAAATCTCTGTTATTGAACCGCTATCTCGGTTCCGTTTTAAACGTACGGTACGGTTTCTTCGGTTCCTTTTCGGCTGCCAGGTGCACCCTAAGGGTCGATTACCCTCTTTGGACAGAGACCAAGGGTAGTCGAGAATGTTAGCCACTGGACAGGACAGAGGGTCCAGGCTCTTGCCCTGACACCAAATGGAAAACCTTTTCCATTTGAAGGCATAAAATTTCCTGGTCGATTCCTTTCTGGATGCCTCTACCACGGTGAGGACATCCTCGGAAAGTCCCAAAGCCTGCAACTCTAGTCACCAGGTACCAGGCTAAGAGGTGCAGGGATTGAAGGTCCGGATGGTACACCTTCCCCTGATTGAGAGAGATCAGGTCCGGGCATGCTGGAAGCCGCTCTGGGGGCCTGCAGCTGCAGCTGAGGCTGAGGAGGTCTGGATACCAGAACTGGCATGGCCAGTCTGGGGCTACCAGAATCACCTTTGTCTTATCCCTCCTCACTTTGAGGAGCACCTTGTGGTTCAAGGGAAATGTAGGGAAGGTGTAGAAGAGGTCTTGGGGTCCACGGCCTTGAGAAGGCATCCCTCACGGCAGCCCCTGCTGAGGGAGATGGACATGAAACAGCCTCAGCTTGGTATTTTCAATGGAGGCAACGGTCCACCCACTGGTTTTCCCAGTGGGAGAACAGGCTATAAGCTACCTCTGGATGGAGAGACTGCTCATGGGATGTTTGGCTTAGAGCATCTGCCAGATGGTTTGAGGCTCCTGCCACATGAATGGCTAGGAGATCTGCCTCCAGACGGCTGATGAGGGTCCAGATGCAGAGCACCTTCCTGCAAAACAAACGGGAGTGCGTGCCGCCCTGTTTGTTGAAGTAGTACATGGCCGTGGTATTGTCCGTCTGGACTTGAACCACTTGACCCCGGAGCTGAGGAGTGAAAGCTGACAGTGCCAGTCTGACTGCTCTGAGCTCCAGCAGGTTGATGTGGTATCAGGACTCCTCAGTCCAGAAACCATGGGCCCTTTTATCCCCCATGTGGGCTCCCCAGCCCATGAGAGAGGCATTCGTCATGAGGACGGCCGTCAGCTCTGGGCGGACAAACAGGATCTCTTCCTGCAACCGGTCTGGGGCGGTTCACCAGTGGAGAGCATCCCACATCTTCTGGGTTACAGTGATCAGCTGGTCACAATGACCATGGTGCTGAGTTCACTGGGTAGCCAGCTCCCATTGGAGGGGCGCATGTGCCACCGGGCCCATCGGACCACATAGGTGCACTCCGCCATGTAACCTGGAAGGTGCAGAAAGTCCCGGGCAGGGCACAGTCGCCCAACCAGAAATGATTGGGCAAAGGAGGAGAGAACCTCCGCACTGTCCACTGGGAGCCGAGCTATGGCTTGACGAGAGTCTAGCTCTGCTCCGATGAAGTACATCACCTGAGAAGGCACGAGTTCTGACTTGGCCTTGTTGATCAAGAGGCTGAGTTGGGAGCAGGTCTGGAGGGCCAGGTCCCTGGACCTCTCCACCTCCTGCTGGGTGGGACCTGCTAAGAGCCAATCGTCGAGGTAGGGGTAAATTCTGACCCCCCCAACACCTGAGATGGGCTGCCACCGCTGCGATGCATTTGGTGAAGACCCGTGGGGCCGATGACAGGCCGAACGGCATGGCTCGGAACTTGTATAGAGTCCCTTCAGCTCTGAAGCAGAGGAACCGCCAGTGAGATGGATGAGGACGTGAAGGAACGCAACCTGCAGATCCAGTGAACAGAACCACATGTTTCGCACCACAAAGCCAGTCTTCCACTTTCCACCTGTAGCGAACTCATGCAGAAAACAATCCTGCCCGTGCTGGACCATGCGGACATCATCTATGGAACGGCCCCAACCTCATCCCTTTCCAAGCTAGACGTTCTATTCAACTCTTTTTGTTGTTTTGCCACTGCCCCCCCCACTTACTCATCACTGCCTCCTATACAGCACCCTTTCCTTGGCCCTGCTGTCACGCAGGAGAACTGTCCACAGCGCCTCCCTCATAGCTAAATATTGGCTAGGCTCCTTGCCCCCCTACGTCACTTCCCGCCTTTCGTCAGCAGATTCTCTAGACTACTCACTCCGCCACAGGGACGCACGCACTTTCCACCTCTCACACCCCCCACAACGCTGCCGACAAAGCTGTCTTTTCATACAATCTCCCCCTCCTATGGAACAATCTTCCACCTTACCTTCACCAGGCCTCCTCCCTTTCAGCCATTAAACAACTCCTTAGGCTCCCACCTCCCTGCCATAGATGCTCCATGGGGCCCACCTCTACTCGGTCCAAACTGTCAGAGGCTACTATGGCCATCACTGTACAGCAGGTCCCAAAGTGAATTCACGCCTCTCTATCGAATAACTCCAGGACTTGTTTCTACCATATTGCAAATTGTTTAAATGCCTGTACTGCTTTTCTGATGTTGTACTTCATGCCTGTAATCTGTAATACTGTTTGTACTTCTTCTGATGTTTGTACATACCGCCTGTATTCCTAAATACTTTTGTACCTCTGTATAAATCAGTATACACATGTACCTGGGTCACACCTGGAAACGAGCCTTAGCTCAGCGTGCCTTTCCCGGGAACCAAATTTTAAATAAAATAAATAAATAAAAAAGGATGGTATGATCTGGAACAGAGTGACCATCCGAAAGGTCGTGACCTGTGGTACTGATTCACATCATGCAGATCTAGAATGGAGCTCCAGTCCCTCATCCGCTAGGCACCAGGGAAGTACCTGGAGACAAGGCCCAGGTTTGCTGGAGAATCCACCACAGGAGCTATTGCCTCCTTGAGGAGGAGCTGAGCAGTGTTGTCTCAGAGAGCCAACTGAGTATGGACGGATACCCTGTCCTCCCGAGGGATGCGGGCTCGGCTTGGAGGGTGCTGCTCGAATTCCAGAGACAGTCCCTGACCGACCACTTCCAAAACCCACCTGTCCGTGGTGATAACGGACCAGGCGGAAAGAAAGGGGTGGAGCCAGCCCCCAACGGGAGGACCCAGAGCTGGTGTGACGGGAGCGGGGGTGGCGGTCCCCACCCCATCACTGAACAGGCTGTGAGGAGTAGGATCAGGACCTGAACCTTGGCTTCCTTTACGGGCCTGAGAGGGCCCGGGCTTGGGCCGGGGGCGCCAAGCTTGAACCTGCTGCTGCTGCCGCTGCTACGCCACTGGGGAAGAGTGACGAAAAGGCTGCTTCTTCTGTGGTTTCTTGCCCGAAGAACCTTTAGCAGAAATCGCGTCCAAGGTGACATTGGACTGCTCAATACGCTGAAGATGACCAGCCACACCTGGGCCGAAAAGGTCAGTGCCAGGAAAGGCACATCAGCGAATTTGTGTTGAGTATCTGCCGGGAAGAGGAGAGTTTCAGCCAAGTCCTGCGACAAGGGCAACTGCGGGCTGCCATTAGTGGGCATAAGAATCTCAACGCCCAGGGCTGTGTGAAGCTGCTGTTTGGCAGCTCAGCTCCTGATCCCGGACCTGCTTGACCGTGGTCTGCATCTCCATGGGGAGGTGTGGGAGGACTTCATCCAAAGACCCCAAGAGGGCATGGGAGAAGTGTGCCATGATGATGGCCAAACTTGCCTGATGAAGACCTAAAGATGAGGCCGCATAGACCTTTTGAGCTGAATGATCCAAGAGTTTGGATTCTTTTTCAGGAGGTTGGTCAATGTCGGCAGAACTGTCAGTACGCTTGAACACAGAGGTGGTCACCAGGCTCTCGGCCGAAGGGTGCTCTGTGAACCTTGCAAGGGACCCCATGGGCACTGCATAGTTGTGGGTCATGCGGGCAGACGGAGATAGACCGGAGGCAGGGTGCTGCCATAGTTCTAAGACTGGGCCAACTATGGCCTCGGCCACAGGAAAGGCCTCCATTGGGGTATCCTCTTGAGGATGTCCGTGAGAGGGTACTCCACTTTTTTCTGGATAGTTTCTAGGGGCATCCCTGTAAACTTCGAGATGAGGCAAAGAATGCCCTGAAAGGATGAAGTACCTTCCTCTGTCTCTATCCCACCAGCCGATTCGTCCATCCCTGGGATGAGAATGTAGGCCGGTCTCATCCAAATCCAAGGAATCCGGATACAACGGTCGACCGCCCAGGTCACTTTTGACCCGCCGAGGGTGGTCCAGGGTGACAGTGACCGAAAGACGTCGGGGAAGCCCGGTGTCTGGTCTGTCTTCCTTAGAAGGAGCCCTTCCCACAGGCTGTTTGGATGTTGGTTCCACCACGATTGGTGGAGAGACCAGTTTAGGCCGAACTGGAGGTTTCGCCAGCTCCACGGGTGGGGGTGCTGACTGAATCGATTCTGAAGGGGTCTGCTTCAGCCTGGGAGGCGGAAGCCAAGTAATGACTGGGGTCGGCTTGTGCCCAGACAAAATCAGCTGTTGCCACATGAAGTCCTTGTAGTGCCGACGGAGTTTCCGCTGGAGCCTCTCCTCATCCG
Source organism: Neoceratodus forsteri (assembly GCA_016271365.2). Classification (NCBI taxonomy): domain Eukaryota; kingdom Metazoa; phylum Chordata; order Ceratodontiformes; family Ceratodontidae; genus Neoceratodus; species Neoceratodus forsteri. The sequence continues at coordinate 1,515,569,311 of CM028131.1, forward strand.
AGGAGGACAACCGATAGTGTTGCCTCTTTTTAGAGTGCTTCTGGCTATTCCTCGGCCTGTCAGTAGAGGGGGTCCTAGACCTCGATCGAAATCGGACAGGCTGATTCAGTTGCTTGGGAGACACTGGCGGAATCAGTGATTTTCCTGGGTCGGGGACCACGTCCTCAATGGGATTCCCAGTGGGCTGGGTCTCCTCATCAGGGAAAGAAAGGACCAGAGTTTGACTGAGAGAAATGTCGACCGGAGTCGGCAACAATGGTTTGATCGGGTCAATGATTATTTCAACCTCATTGATCGACACCTCGGTCGACTGGCCAGACGGCAAAGCTGAGAAGCCAGTGGCCAAAGAGGAAATTTCGATCGAAGTCAAGACTGCTGGTTCCTGGGACCGAGATGTCTCCCGATCCCAAGAACGTCTTCACCAAGATGATCCCAGGCCCTTTTCCCGCTTACGGTACTGAGAGGAGTGTGCGCCTGCAGTACCTCTCCCTTAGTCGAGAAAGACTGGCACAACTCTCGGAAGGAACCCGAGAAGGTGGAGCCCAGGTTGAGCGGAACAAAGAAACTCCAAGAGGAGGATTCCCTGGCATGAGCTGCTTCCTTCTCGAAGGCTTGCATGTGTTCCAGTTGCTTGGCAGATCCCGCGGCTGCAGAAACTGCCCACCAAACCTCCTTTGATTTCACCGGAGGGTTCAGTTTTTCCGGCCTCCTCAACTTCAGGCATGCAAGACTGTCATTGAGGACGTTAGGGTGAAATGCAAGACAAAAATCACACTTCGAGGTGTCATGGTCGACACCCAAGCAATAGACGCATGCAGTGTGGGGATCGGTGTGTGACAATTTCTGGCCGCACAAACATTGGCGAAATCCGGGGGAAGACTTGTTTTCCATAATCGAAGATGAGCAGTCGGGATTGCTAATGTGAACAAGACAAATTTTGCAAATAACCAAAGGTTTTGAAGCCAGGGCCTACAAAATGTGGGAGCATGAAGGAGGCAGCCTGAATCTTCCAGCGGAAAGGAAGATCTGTTATCGTGGGGCGGAGGAGAGGGTTATACCATCCGGGTGGGAGGAACTAGCTTGAAGAATTCCGGCGATCCTTAAAAAGGGGAAAGGGATGTAACAACAAGTGTGAATGAACAACATATCCACGATCCTGGAACAGTAGATCTTAGAGAGAGGTTCCTGCAGTAGGTCACAATCTCCCTCCCTCCTTCCCCCAGTTCTTTTGCATTTTTGTTTCAGTCATTTAGAACTGGGCTCCAGGATTCCATCCTTTCTCCTGTCTTATCCTCCTTGTATCTCCGGCAGGAGAAATGAAGGGCGGGCTTGGGGACCGCCAACTATCTAGGGTCACGCTGACGTCCGTCACGTGACGTCTGGTGGCTGATCCTCCACCAGACACTGCTGGAAAAGCTTGCCGTGTGGTCCTGATGCCAGAGGGTGCAGTCTTATATGTAATGACCTATTGCAGGAACCTCTCTCGAAGATCTACTCTTAAGGTAAGTTCTTACTTAACTGTACTTTGCTCCAGCAGCGGTGTGTCTGGCCAGCATCTCTCTCTCTCTCTCTCTCTCTCTCTCTTTTTGGAAAAGGGGGTGCTCTAGCAATGAGTAGTCCAACTGCTGGGAGGATGGGCAGTCTTCCTGGAGTGGCAGAAGGAAATGGTCCAGATTCTGCCCACACTCGGCGTCAGGGTGTTTGCTCTATTCGACCACAACTTCTTCATTCAAAAAACATAAGGGGAAGAAAAGGCACTAGTTGAGGTCATGCTCTAGTTGTTCTGCTGTGAGGTACTTGACTCCTGTGGACCCAGATGCACCACCACCATAGTCTTGGACGACACCAAGGATGCCTAGACCTGCAGGGTCCATGTCTGCATCCTGGAGCCCCTCCCTGTCCAGTAAAGGGGACTTTAGTGGGCAGTTCGGCCATTGGGCAGCTCTTATGGAGTAGTGGGTGTAACATATAAATTTGGTGGCTCCATTATTGGTGTCAGCTCCTGGCCCTTTGGCATTAGTTGACCTGGTGCCTTCTTCCATGCTAGGCACACTGCTGGCTTCGACTCTGGCCTTGGTCCCGGGGCTGTTGGTGCCATCAAAGCCTGCTCTACTAGTGTTGTCTCTGACCTCTCCAGGGACGAGTGCAGCCAGGGGCTGCTGCCAGTTCCTTTGTGATCAGTGGAACTCTCAGTATTGCTGTTGGTGCTGCATCCATTGCTGAGGTTACGACCCGTGGCCTACCTCGGTGTTGACATGGGCACTGCCTTTCGTGCCATTTGGTCCTTCATTGCTGGGGTCAGTCCCTTCGGGGTCAGTCTTAGGCCCATCTTTGGTGCCACCAATGGAGCTGTTCCTCTACCTGGGGCTAATGTCACCTGTGTTGCCCAGGCCGTGGCTGGCACTGTCACCCTTATGGTTCCTTCCCCATTGCTTCCCTCTGGGGACAGTAGGGTTGAGGCCTGATCCTGAGGTCATTACCTATGGGAAGGACAATGACTTGCACTGCTGTCCAGAGAACATTATATGTTCCTGTCACCGACCTCGGAGGATCTCTCTTTCAGGCTCTGCTCAGAAACATGCATACTGCTTAAAATTTTGAGACAGAGGCCATAGACCAGGCTAGGCACTTCCAACTGGGTTTCTAGACATGCCTAATGCCCTGGTTTCTCTAGTTCCTCCCATCCAGCCTGCCCTAGAGACCCTCATAGAGGCAGCTTGGAAGAGCTCTGCTACTGTGGCAGATGTCACCAAACAAGTGGACAGAAAATATGAGTGCCCAAGCCTAAGCACACTATTTTAGTCAGCCAGTAGTGGATGCCATTGTTATCTTTGCTAAAAATGACAAAGCCATTTAACCCAGGGAGGTCACCGCACACCCCACTAACAAGGAGTCACAAGGTAGGCACAGTGGGCAAGCAGGTCTATGCCTCGGCTATCCTTGGCATGAGAATGACTAGTTACCAGGGCCACTTCTCGGAAGTATGAGTATGCCCTTTGGTGCAAACTAACATATCTGGCAGAGCCTTTGCCAGACACAGGCTAAACAGGAAATGCTAGCTGTTAAATGGTATTTTCTAATAGTCGCCATCTGAAAGCCTCTGTATATGCATTTGATGCAGCATCTTGCTGTGCAAGTGCAGATATCGACATCGGGCAGCACTTCTGGCTGCGGACTGCTGGCTTCAACCTGGACGTTCAACAACAGATCATGAACATGCCCTTTGATGGCACCTGTTTGGACAGCAAGTGTAGCAGTCTCTTACAGAGTCAAATAAAACAAAAACCACTAGCATGAGCTGTCATGAGATCACTGTTCCATAACTGGAGTGCCCAAGATGTGGACCTTTTGCTTGTCCGCTAAACACCAAACTGCCTGGATTCTGCTCCAGAAATCCAGGACCTGCATTTTCTGTCAGGATGCATTCAAACTACCTTGCCACAGTCTGTTTCTGTATACATTCCCTCCAGTCCTTCTCATTTAGAGACTGCTGTTCAAGCTGGAGGCACACAGGGCAAGATGATCCTAGTGGTCCCCCTACTGGCCTCAGCAAATGTAGATCTTATCTTTCAAACAACATGAAGTCTTGCTATATTATGACAATTGCAGTATGACCAAGAGGTTAGAACTGCTCCGAGGTGAAATAGTTAACTTTCCATGCAGGCATGGAACTTACGCCAGCCCGGTTGAAAACTCTGTTTGTTTGTTGAATTTGTTGACCCGGTAATGCCCACTGGGTCTAGAAGTCCCTTTTCAGGGGCTGCACCGAGGAGGGGGACAGATGGTAAGCAACTGAAATTGAACCAGATTAAGCTGTTGGTGGTATTTTTAGTGAACAAGGAAATTTAGCCAGGACACGGAAATTCCCTACTCTTTTCGATAAGTGCCATGGGATCTTTAACATCCACCTGAACTACCACCAATCCAGGCAGATGGGACCTTGGTTTAACGTCTCATCGGAAAGACGGCACATCAGAAGTGCAGCACCCCTCTCATGCTGCACTACAGTGTCAGTACTAGGATATTAACTCAAGCGCCAGATGTAGGAACTGAACCCACAGCCCTCTGATCTCCCGGCCTCAGAGGCGAGTGTGCTACCTACTGAGCCACTGACACCTGTTTGTGCTTCAAATGCAAACTGTCAGATTCTTTACTCCGCCTCACTGAACAGTCGCTCCGGAGATTTCTCCTTCTGCTTAGTTCATTTTGTTGGTTTAAAGGTATTATTTTTTCTGTTTTTAACCGAAATTAAACCGCAACCGGTCGGTTCAAGCTCTGTCTGCGGTAATGTAAGTAATAGATAGGTTTTACATTTATTTTTTCTGTGTGGAACTTGTAATTCTTTATCGGTTCGGTTTGAACCGATCAGGTTGTATTTAGAGTGCGGTTCCCGGTTCTTATCGGTTCTAAAAAAAACAGATTTCATAGATACATAGACGGTGTCGTCAGATAAGGGCCTGTGGCCCACCTAGTCTGCCCATTTGAGCTTGTAAGTTCAGTTTGTTTTCCTAGAAGTCTCCTTACCCTGAGCTCCAGAATTCCTTTATGTCTATCCCATGCATTCTTAAATCCCATGATTGTTTCAGCCCCCACCACTTCCTCTGGCAGGGTGTTCCCTTGTCCACCACCCGTTCTGTGAAGAAATTCTTTCTCATGTTTCCTCTGAATCGTCCTCCCTCCAACTTCATCCCATGCCCTCTAGTCCTGGAACATCTTTTTACGCTTAAAAATAGTGTTTTCCTGCCCTGTTCCTCCCTGTCAGATACTTGTATGTCTCTATCATATCCCTCTCTCCCTCCTCTCCTCCAGGAGTACATGTTCAGTTCCTTCAACCTGTCTTCATAGGACTTGTGATGCAATCCATGCACCATCTTTGTTGCCCTCCTCTGAACCTTCTCTACCCTGTCTATGTCCTTACATAGGTATGGTCTCAGAACTGTACACTGTACTCCAGGTGGGGCCTCACTAGTGTCTTGTATAGCGGAATTATGACCTCCTTTTCCTGCTGGTGATGCCCTGCCTACATCCCAGCATCCTATTTGCTTTACCTGCTGCCTTGTCACACTGTTTCCCTACCTTGAGGTCATCAGAGATGACAACCCCAAGATCCCTTTCCTGCTTGGTGCATGCTATATCCTCACCCCCCCAACTGATATATTGTGCCAGGGTTTTGTGCCCCATATGCATTATCTTGCACTTCTTTGCATTGAATTTCAACTGCCAAACCCCTGACCATTCTTCAAGTTTCTGCAGGTCGCTTCTCATTCTGTCTACACCCTCTGGTGTGTCTACTCTGTTACAGAGCTTTGTGTCATCAGCGAACAGTGAAATTCTGCCTTCTAGGTCCTGCGCAATGTCACTGATGAAGATGTTGAATAGGACCGGTCCCAGCACTGATCCCTGTGGTACCCCACTGGTCACTCTTCCCTCTGTGGGTGACAGCCATTTACCACCACCGCTCTGTCCTGCCACCCAGCCAGTTACCTACCCACCACACTACTGTCCTGCCCACACCCATATTCCCCAGTTTGTGTAATAGTCTTCTATGTGGCACAGTGTCAAAGGCCTTGCTGAAGTCCAGATAGGCCATGTCCACTGCCCTCCCCTGATCCACCTCCCTAGTCACCCAGTCAAAAAATTCAACGAGGTTGGTCTGACATGATCTCCCCCTGGTGAAACCATGCTGCCTTGGGTCCTGTAGTCCATTGACAACCAGATGTTCCACCAGTTTCTCCTTCAGTACTTCATTATTTCATTACGTTTTTCCGACCGTGACACGGTTGGGAACCGATAAGGTGTCTTGCTTGGTGGATTGCCATAAACGGGCAAGTTGGTTAGGCTGGCATTATGTCTGAGAAATCAAGAAAACCGACCCACTGGGTTTCAACACTGTAGTGTTTGTGGGGAAGCTTTTGCTAAGGCTGACCACACACCACATGTGTCTATTGTCTGGGGTTTGACCACCTCAATTCAGACTGCCAGATTTGTCTACAATTTCCTGCTGCCACCATAGATAAGAGAGTTGGTAGGCTCAGGAAAGGGAGGCCAAAAGTCCGCTGACCGGATGGCCAGCCGGTTCAGTGCCAACCCGAACGGAGGGAGTGCCCCTCTGACCAGAGCGATACTTCCTCGGGCAAGCGAAGAGCGGTTCTGAGGCGGTTCAGCAAAAGGACTAGAAAGTCAGCTAGTGTAGAGCCAAAGTTCTCTCCCCAACTGCTGAGGAAATAGCTAAAGCAATTCAAATTGTCAGTCTCTCTCAGTTCGACCGAACCAACACCTTCAGATAAGCGTTCGGTTCGGCCGATTCCACTGGTTCAAGATTATGATTTTGAGGATTTTTATGAACCAGGGAGGGGAAGGAATATGAGGAGAGTGAATATGGTTTGAAGATCTGGATGTGCCCATTGATCCGGACATCTCTCAGATAGACCCTAGGGTTTCTCCTCCAAGGTTTTCTGAGTCCCTTCTCATTTCATGTTTTATAAACAAGTTGATGAAACTCTCCAGCTCCCTGTTGAGAAGCTGTTGATGACAAGAGGAGCCAGACTATGTAGAAATGATGGATATTCAGAGTCTAGGAGACTGTCTATTCCTTTGCATAAATCTTTTGGAAACAGACAGTAAAAGTTTTAAAACTCTCACTATACCTCCTGTGGATAAAAGGATGGACAAGAGGTATACCTTATCAGGCTCGACACTGATTTCCTCACTCAAGCAATGCAGCCATGTAGAAATTAGTGCAGGGCTGCAGCCTGTGACAGAGCTAATATTCCCCTAGCTTCACACCCCCCTGAGAAGGACTCCAGGAAGATTGATGCTATGGCAAAGAAACAGTACATGGCAGCATCTTTGGGACTCTGACAAGCAAATTTTATGGCTTATGCTGCTAGGTACCAGAAATCCAGATGGGATACTGTGCTGGCCCTAGCGAAACAAGTCCCTGACCAGCTTGCCAGGGAGCTTGAACAGGTGGCTATGGATGGTATTGAGGCATCCAAGGTGCAATTTCATGCTGCAGTGGACTCTTAATGATGTTTCATCAAGAGTCATGGCTACATCTGTGGCACTTCGCAGGATGGCTTGGCTCAGATGTACTACCCTGTCTCAGGATACCCAGTCTAAGGCCATGGATTTTCCTGTTGTGGGAAATTCTCTATTTGGGGAGCAAACAGAGAATTACATGAAGAAAATGGATGAATATAGGACCACCTATAGGAGTGCACAGGCCAAGGAAAGGCAGGCCACTCCTCAAAAGCAGCTTCCTAGAGGCAGGGCAGGCCTTTTCATGAGCCTTTTACCAAGCCAAGCTTCCTCCTCTGCCTGTGCTCAGAGGGTTCTTTAGAGGAGAGGCAGATGGGGTACAAGCAGGTCTGCTTCCACCCCTCAGCCCAAAGCCCCTGCCAAGCAGGCACCCTGATGGGCTTGCCAGGGCGATTCTCTCTACCTGTAGGGGGCAGGCTGGCTTACTTTGTCCAGGACTGGAAGTCTTCAACATCAGACAAGTGGGTCCTGGAAGTAGTAAGCCGGGACTGGTTCTCAGCTTCAAAACATTTCTAAAGCTGAGAACCAGATCTTTCCACCTGCAACTCCATCAGAGGCACTCGCCCTAGAGGCAGAGTCTCTACCCTCCTGGCTCTCAGAGCTGTGGAAAGGTTCCTCCCCCACACCAGGGCAAAGGTTTGTACTCCAGGTACTTCCTTACCCCAAAAAAGACAGGAGAATGGCGGCCCATCCTGGATCTCAAATATTTAAACAAGCACCTTTTAAAGCCAAAGTTCAAAATGGTGACTCTGGGAATTATCCTACCTCTCTAAGGCCAGGGACTGGCTAGCTTCCCTGGACCTCAAGGATGCCTACTTCCATGTTCCCATCAAAGCTCCCATCAAAAGTACCTCAGGTTGAGCTGCCCCAGGCCACTACCAGTTCAGAGCAATGCCCTTTGGCCTCACTTCTGCCTCAAGGGTATTCACCAAATGCCTGGCTGTAGCAGTTGCTTACCTAAGAGGCAAAGATTGCCATCTTTCCTTACCTGGACGATTGGCTCTTAGTAGGCCAGTCCCACAGACCAGGTCAGTTTACACCTTCAGATAACGCAGCAACTGCTTACCTCTAGGTTTCCTTCTCAGATCTCTCAAAGTCAGTTCTAGAGCCGGTCCAGCTACTTACCTTCATAGCGCAGAACTGAACACACAGGAAGCCAGGGCCTTCCTCCCCTGAACAGGGCAAAGACCTAGTCTCCCTGGCCTCCTCATTTACCCTGCAGGTCTCCGGCCAGCAAGGCATTTTCTGCAGCTCCTAGGACACATGGCTGCTTCCACAGCAGTTGTGCAAGGAGCAAGATTTCAGATGAGGACATCCAGTTCCATTTGAGAGCTTTTTGGTCTCAAAGAAAGGATCCTCTTACCAAGCTGATCCCAGTAACTTGAACCTGATCCAAGCCCTACAGTGGTAGCAGGATCAGAGCAACCTGAGACAAGGGTTCCTTTTGTCACTCAGTCTCATTCTCTAATCCTTACACAGATCGTCCCTCTTGGGCTGGGAGCTCACATGGAGCCTTACCACCCAGGGTCTGTGGTCTCCTCAGGAATCTCTGCTCCACATCAACTTGTTGGAGCTCAGAGCAGTTTTCTAGCACTTCAAACTTTTCCAAATCTGTTCAGAACAAGAGTATTCAGGTCAGAACGGACAACACCACTACAATGTGGTACATCAACAGCAGGGGCACTCGGTCTCAGCTCAGTGCACTGAAGCCATGAAGTTGTGGTCTCGGCTTACTCCTGAACACCTTCCCCACGGCAGTTCACCTCCCAGGCAAGGACAATGTCCTGGCAGATGCTCAACAAGATTTCCCAGGGCCACCACAAATGGTCACTGGATCCCTGGTCTTAGGAGTAGTATTTGCCAGATGGGGCACCCGCAGATAGATCTTTTGCAGCCCCAGACAATCACCAACTTCCTCTTTTTGCTGCAGGCCCCCAGTGTTGGGCTCACTCCCACTGGATGCCTTAGCCCTCAGTTGGGAGGAAGTTCTCTATGCCTTCCCTCCTTTCCTCTCCTGTTCAAAGTGCTAGTCAAAATCAGATCCCAATCATGCAAAGTCATTCTGATAGCTCCAGATTGGGACAGACAGCCCTGGTATCCACTCCTGCTGTCCTTAGCAGTCCACCCTCCCTGTCCTTCCAGGAATCACAATCTGTTAACCTGTGCCCAGGAAGGGTCTGGCACCAGATCTCAAATCTCTCAATCTCAAGGCTTGGTTCTTGAAGAGTTAGAGTTTGCTGATTTACACCTTTCCCAAGGTGTAATGGATATATGAAGGCCACAAGGAAGCCTTCCACAGGGCTACTTACAATTCCAAATGGAAAAGGTTTTCCATATGGTGCTCGGAAAAGCATATTTCCCCAGTTTCTGCTGATCTACCCACAGTCCTGGATTATATGGTGCACCTGAATTCTTTGGGGCTGAGACCAGCTACCCTGAAGGTGCACTTGGCAGCTATGTCTGCTTTTATTTCAGCAGGTAAATCCTCTTCCCTTTCAGCTCATCCTGTATTTTCCAGGTTTTTTAAGGGGTTGTTTCACACCAACCCTCCATTCAGGGATCCTGCCCCTGCCTGGGATCTTAATGTTTGCATTGCTCGGCTTATGCAACCCCCCTTTGAGCCCTTGTCTTCAGCTGAGCTCAAGTACTTGACATGGAAAACTGTGTTTTTGGTAGCCATCACCTCTGCCAGACGCATAAGTGAATTACAAGCGTTGTCAGTGGAGCAGGAGTTTATCTCTTTTCACAGAGATAAGGTGGTTCTTCGGACTAACAGAAAGTTCCTGCCTAAGGTGGTTTCAGATTTCCACCTTAATCAATCTATTTCACTTCCAGTGTACTTCACTGACCACTTCTCCTCTGGGGAGAGGATGCTGCACAGCCTAGATGTGAAGAGAGCCCTTAGTTACTACATAGAGCGTACCAAGGGTCATAGGTTTGACTCCCTTCAACTGTTCCTCACCTATGGCGAAGTTGGTAAAGGGAAGCCAGCCACTAAAGATCCATTGCCAGATGGATTGTCTCTTGTATCCAATTCTGCTATGAGAAGTTGGGTAAGTTCCCCCTCAGGCCTGAGGGCTCACTCCCAGAGGTACAGCTGCTTCTCTGGCTGCTGCCAGAGACATTCCTATTCTAGAAATATGTCAAGCAGCTACCTGGAAAACAGTTCACGCTTTTACCAAGCATTACTCCCTGGACATCCAGGCTAGGAGTGATGCTCGGTTTGGCACAGCCGTGCTTCAGAGCCTATTTCCTAGGTAGGTTCTGTCCCTCCTCCATGGGGGTACTGCTGTGTAGTCTGCAATTGTCATAATATAGCAAGACTTCATGTTGTTTGAAGAAAAAATTACTCACCTTAGTAATGTTGTTTCTTCTAATGGAGTCTTGCTATATTATGACTTCCCTCCCTGCCTGCCCCTCTCAGAACCTCTGTTTTGGGGATGTGGGTGGGCAGTACAGGGTTGGCACTTTTTTTTTTGATGCCCACCTTGTTGTTTTTCTCCTACCTTTTTGGGTGAATTGGTGTTGTGTTTTTGCATTTTTGGGTCTCCTGACTTGAGTCTGTTTTAGGCCAAAAATGAATGTTTATGTTAGTAGCCAGTTGGCTAGTGTAGGTTTACAGCTTCCACACAGAACCTTAGTGAGTTTTATTTATTTATTTATTTATTTATTTATTTATTTAGTTAAACATCAGTTTAGAAACCTTTGAGCCAGAGGCTCATTTACAAAAGAGTACCTCGTCACAAGAGGACATCAGAACAGTAGTACAAAGGGACACAGTACTTACAAACAAAAAAATTACAGTTCAGTTACAATTTTGTTACAATAGAATACAATCTCCAACGAGCAAAAGATAACAAAGGTGCAAAACTTATGGTCGATTGGAGGCTGGTGGGAGTGAAAAGGAGGAGATAGGGAGGAGGAATTAGTAGGGAAAGGAAGGGAGGCCGCTCAGTGAGCATTGTCAAACAGAGTATATATATATTTTTTTTTTTTACACACTAGGCTAGCGGCGGTTGCATTTGCGAGCTAAGCAGGAAGTTTCTGACCTGGGCTTAATGCAAGCTAAGGTTAGTGAGTTTGAGACACTGGCAGGGAGGAGTTATACCAGTGGGGCCACGGTAGGGAATGCCCTCTGACCTTGAGAGGTCCTGGCTCTCGGAATAACTAGGGTAGCTCTTGGCAGAGCTGCAGCGTGATCAGGAGTCGGTGCAGTACAGTGAATGGGTTGGATAGGCCTATGGGATGAGCCACGCCAGGGCTTTAAGGTGAGCTGGCATGTCTGATACATGAGTCGCTCTTCCAGGTTGAGTAGGGTAGCCAGGGTGTACAGCTCACATGTGTGAGTGAGTCTGGGAGCACCAGTGATAAGTCTGCAGGCCTTATTAACTGTGAGGCGAACCTTGTTGAGGGCAGTTTGATCTGCTGAGCCATAGACCGGAAGGCCATAGTCAATGAGAGACGTGACAGAGGAGGTGACAGCCAGGCGGAGGGCATCAGGAGGGAGGCATTTCTTGTGCCGGTAAAGAATGCCTAGCCATGAGGTGGCGACAGAATTTAGGGCAGATATATGTCCATGGAATGAAAGTGCAGGGTCAAAGGTTATACCAGGATATTTATAGGACTGCACCTGGTCAATGACGAGATTGGGTGTGGAGTGGACAGCTAAGGGAAACTTGCTGTACTTATTTTGGGGGTGGGAGAAGAGCATCGTTTTTGTTTTCTTAAGGTTGATAACAAGTCTGTGCTCAGTGAACCAGGTAGCTGCAGAGTCAAAGACTAGTTGGAGGAGTTCTATAGCAGCATGGGGTCATTGTGGGAGGCAACGAGCAGCATCATCAGCATAGAGAAGCATCTTACCCATTACAACTGCTGGGTAGGGAGTTAGAAAAGAGTGAGAATAGTAGGGGTCAAGAATTGAGCCCTGCGGCACCCCAAGCCCAGATGGGGCATGTTTCAGAGAGAGTACCGTTGACTTTCACACATTGGGAGCGGGCAGAGAGATAGCTGGTGCACCAGGAAACAGGTCCTGAGGCAAAGCCTATTAGGTCGAGGGTGGAGAGCAAAAGAGGTTGCAAAACAGTATCGAATGCTTTTAGTTCGTAAAGATCTGACAGCTTGCGTTTGAAGCACAACAGACAGAGTTTTCAACCGAGCTCGCACTCTAAGTTCCATGCCTGCATGGAAAGTTAACTATTTCACCTCCGGAGCAGTTCTAACCTGCGGTCATACTGCAATTGTCATAATATAGCAAGACTCCATTAGAAGAAACAACATTACTAAGGTGAGTCATTTTTTCTTGTCAGTCTTCACCATTCATCACATTTGGGTTATTGGCCGGAGGTCATGACCCCGTGGGAGCTTCTTTTTTTTTTTTTGGGATGGGCGGAGTTGACGCAGCATCGGTGCCGCCCTCGAGGCCGACGCACTGCGTGGCGCTCGTGGGTTGCCCGTTATGTGCTGTTGACTCCACCTTCTTGCCAGTTCTTCGTCTCCCGCTGTCGAGGTCACCTCATGAGAGCTTCGAAGAAGAATCTAAGGCCTACCTTCGCAGTTACTTTGTCAACCCCATGTCATATTTCTCAGTGCTGCAGTCCGTCGGCTCCCTCCAGCCGGTTCTGTTGGCCATACTCTGCATCGCCTGGTAAGTTTTCCATTTTCTTTGTTATTTTGCGACGTCGAGTTTTGTTTGGTGTTTTTTCCTCCGTTGGTCATGTCTCGGTCAGAGGGCAAGAAATCTTCAAGACAGAGCGCCCCCCCATGCATAGTGCCCATGGCGAAAATACTCCGTCACCGACTAGCACGACCGTAGCCTTGCGTGTCTTGGCCCGCTTCACGACATGGATTTGTGTGACACCTGTTTCTCCATGAACCGCCGAGTCATCGAGCAATGCGTGTGGAAAGTGGGGTGAGCTCCGCCGACGTTTGGGGGTCGGGCGCGCACTCGTCGGGCCAAGCCGCGCTCTCTCAGCCTTTCCTCTGGGTCTCCTCCTGGTTCTGTATGGACCAAGGAGGAGGGAGCCTTGGCTTCTTGTAGCCTAGCCGTGGCCGAGGCTTCTCCTGCAGTGCAGGAGGCCCAGTCCATTTCCTCCAGGAGACGGACGGGAGGCACCGTTTTGGCAGTCGCCCCTTCGGGGGTAAAAGCTCCCCCGGTGTCGGACCCGTGGCTTGGAAGGCCCAGGTCGGTGCCATCCTCGACACCGTCTATCGGCGCTGTTTTGGGCCTCTGTGCCGTTCACGGCACCGTGGGCCATGACAGAGTCTTCATCGGCACCGGTTGGTCATTCGACACCGTGGCTTCTGTCGGCGCCGTTCGTGGAGCCGATGGTGCTAGCAGCGCCATGAGAGATTTTGCTGCCCCGTCTTTGACTGTTTCTCACCTCTGTGCCATCTGTGGCATCGAGGTTCAGCACCGTGTCCAGTTCGGAATCATCTGTGGTTTTGGGCATGGGCACGGCACCATGGGTTCGGATCTCGGCGCCCGAGCACTGTCGGAGCCGTCATCGGTGCCATCTCTGTCCTCGGTGCTGTGAACAGCGCCGGTAGAAGTCAAATTGGCGCCATGGTGGTTTTGGGTCTCGGTGCTGTTTGTGGCTCCGGTGCTGTCGAGCAATCGTCAGCACCGTCTGCCCTTAGGCGCCATTGGCGGTGCCGTGGGGCAGGGCGACACGATGTTGGCTTCTGGTTCGGAGACTGCTGCCCTGGTTGGAGCCATGTCTTCTTCTGCCACCGCTTGCAGTGCTGTGGAGGACACTGGTACCGATTCATCCAGGCGCAGCCAAGGCAGTTTCAAATGGTTGTTCAGCTGTCGGTTGTGGGGTCTTCCAGAGCACCTTCTTCTGCTGGTGCTCCTGGTGTGCCCCCTAGCCCAGGCGGAGGTCAACCGATCTCTCTCTCTCTCTGCCCCTATTCCTCTGCCACATTCTCCGGTACTCCCAGGCATCCTTGCTTCTAGCAGGCCTCTCTCCTGGGAGCAGCTCAGGGCCATGGCTGCTTGATTCCCCATTTATGTCAGGGCAATGGACAGTCAGGTTTTTCAACCTCCCCCCGAGCAGCCACCCTCTGAACAGTTGCGGTCCTCTAACTCCTTATCCCCCTCTTCTGGGGGAGAGGAGCCTTCTGTCCACATCTCCCCAGCTGCTGATCTCGCGGAGTATCAGCGGTTCCTCTTGAGGATGTTGGAGGACCTGCACATCACCCCTCCCACTCAAAGCAATCCATGCCTTTTTAGGCAACTTCATCAAGGACACTCTTGTGGTGCCTCCTTGGCCTGCTCCCTGAAAAGGAATCGGTCAGATGGGAGCCACCAATTGGCAAAAAATAAGCTAGAATTTAAACTAGCTTACACAAAGACTATCACAAATCTCTTTCCTGCTATATAAATAGTAAAAAGTGCATCAAGGACCATTGGTCCCATTATAACCAATGGCTCTTCTCTATCTGATATAGAAACCTCAAATCTCTTTAATAAGTACTTTTGTTCTGTCTTCTCTCAAAAATCACCTATTAGTACATTTAAAGTTCACCACGTAGATTATCATAGGTTCTATCCAACTGACATTATACAGGCCATCAAAAAACTAAAAAAAATACTAGTCCGGGCCCAGACAGTATTCATCCATAGTTTCTGATCGAAACCTCTGTAAATCTTTCTATACCTTTGTCAATTATCTTCAACAAATCCTTACAAGAAAGCATTATACCAAATGATTGGCGTTCAGCAATAGTTACTCCCATAGTTAAAAAAGGCAGTAGAGGTTCTGTGCAAAATTATCGTCCAATTAGCCTGACCTCAGTGGCTGGTAAATTTAATGGAACGAGTAGTGAAGTCTCTAATAGATCAAGATTGTAAAAAATTAGGAATTTATGATTCAAACTAGCATGGGTTTACTCCCAAGTATTCCTGCACCACCAATCTGATAACTTTTTACAATAATACAAGTACTCTACTAGATGTGGGTATCTCTACTGATGTAATTCTTTTGGACTTTAGTAGAGCTTTCGATAAAGTCTCACATGAAAAACTCATTACTAAAATGCACAATCTAGGTTTGTCACCTGATATTGTCAACTGGTCTTTAAACTGGTTGACAAATCCTTCAGAGAGTCAGAATTAATGATATCTTGTCTGATTTGGGTAGTGTGACAAGTGGTGTACCACAGGGGTCAGTCTTGGGACCAACATTGTTTAATCCAGTTATCAGTGATTTACAAACAGGGACAAATAACTTCATGGTTAAATTTACAGAGGATACTAAATTGGGGGCAAGGTTAATAATCAAGAAAATATTTCTGCATTAAAGAAGGATTTGGAAAAATTAACACTTTGGGCAATAAAACTCATATGCAGTTTAATCAAGACAAGTGTTTAGTAGTGCATTTCAGTGTAAATAATCCAAAATTATATATAAACGGACTACCACTTCACTCATCAAATTGTGAAAAGATTTGGGATATATGTTAATAATAAACTTACATCAAATGATCACTGTGTTAAAACTGCATGCATGACCAACAGACTTTTAGGTGAATAAGCACTTTCATTAATCGCGCTGAACAGTGCCTTATTCCATTGTATAAGGCATCGTTAGACTTATCTTGACTATGGCTCCCTTTCTGGAATCAAACCAAAAAAAGACATAGCAATTCTTGAACAGGTTCAAAGGAGAGTAACTAGAATGATTCCAAGATTAACAAACTTGAATTATCAGAACAGATTAAAAGCTACTGGTCTCTTCTCTCTTCAAACTAGAAGATTAAGAGGTGTTATTCTTATGGTTTTTAATTTAGTAAATTCACCAGATCTAATGGAAAAATGTGGTCTAACACTCTCCAAAAGGAGACATGTTCCGAGACTGCATAATGAACAGCTTGAAGTAAAAACTTATAAAACCAGCAAAAGGGGAAACTTTTTTCCAATAAGAGCATCCATTGTATGGAACACCTTGCCACAAGAATTGGTAAAGGCAACTAGTGCCACTGTCTTTAAAAGCAAATGATTTGTTTGGTTGAGGGATAATAGATAATGTCCCACATAGTGTGGGGAACAGTCTCGATGGGCTTCTTCTGTTCTTTCATACCAGGTAACCAAGGCCACCTCTTACCAGGGTGGAAACAGTCCCAGACACCACTGTTCTGCTGGCCATGAAACTTATTGGGGGGGGGGGATGGAGACCTTCTTGGGAGGAAATGTTCGAATTAATTCATAAGAAACTTGGCACCACTATATAAAAGCGAAAAATAGAACATTTAATTTTGTTCAGGAATGATCAATAAAATTAAATAAATTAATAGAAACAGCTCCATGGAGCTGAGAGATTGAAAAAGCGACAGACAAAGGGCACATTGCACCGACCACAGCTACAGTGCCATCAGAAAGAATTCACCCCTTGGATTTTGTTACATTTTGTTGTGTTACTACCAGAATTTTTAATGCATTGAAATTATTTTTTCCCTTGAGTCACACAGCATACTCAACAATTTAAAGAGGCAAAATATTTTATTGTATAACAAAATTTATGAAACATTAAAACTGAAATATCTTGTTTACTTAAATATTCACCCCCTGAGTCAGTACTTTGTAGAAGCCTTTGGCAGCAATTACAGCTTTGAGTCTTCTTGGGTATGTCTGTATCAGCTTTGCACATCTGGATTTGGGATTTTAGCCATTCTTCCTTGCAGATTTGCTCAAGCTCTGTCAAGTTGGATGGGGAGCGTCGGTGAACCGCAAGCTTTAAGTCTTTCCACAGATTCTCAATGGGATTCAAGTCTGGGCTTTGGCTGGGCCACTCAAGGACATTCACCTTCTTGTTCTGAAGCCACTCCAGTGTTGCTTTGGCTGTATGCTTGGGGTCGTTGTCCTGTTGGAACGTAAATCTTCGCCCCAGTCCAAGGTCTGTTGCAGACTGATGCAGGTTCTCCTCAAGGATGTGCATTTGGCTCCATTCATTGTTCCTCTATCACAAAGTGCCCAAGTCCCTGCCACTGAAAAGCATCCCCATAACATGATGCTGCCACCACCATGCTTCATGGAAGGGATGGTGTTACACAGGTGATGAGCTGTGTTCGGTTTGCACCAGGCATAGCACTTTGCATTCAGGCCAAAGAGTTCAATGTTTGTTTCATCAGACCAGAGAATCTTTTGCCACATGGTCTCAGAGTCTGCCCGTGCCTTCTGCAAACTCAGGCATGCTGTTATGTGCTTTTCTCAGGAGTGGCTTCCGCCAGCCACTCTCCCATAGAGGCTACATCTGTGACGTGCTGCAGAGATTGTTGTCCTCTGGACAGGTTCTCCCATCTCAGTCATGGAACTCTGTAGTTCTGTCAGGGTGGTCATTGGGTTCTTGGTCACTTCCCTGACCAAGGTCCTTCTTGTCCGGTTGCTCAGTTTGGGAGGACGGCCTACTCTAGGAAGAGTCTGGGTGGTTCTGTAATCTTTCCTTTTCCTAATGATGGACTTGACTGTGCTCCTGGGAACTTTCAACACCCTAGAAATGTTTTTATACCCCTCCCCAGATCTGTGCCTCCTCAAAATTCTATCACGGAGTTCTACGGACAGCTTCTTGGTCTTCGTGGTAGAGTTTCTGCTCTGACATGCACTGTCAACAGTGGGACCTTATATAGACAGGTGTATTTCCTCTGAAATCATGTCAACCATTTGAACTGACCACAGGTGGACTCCATTCAAGTTTTAGAGTGATCTCACAAGAAAATTGGATGCACCTGAGCTCAATTTGGAGTATCATAGCAAAGGGGATGAATACTTATCAAATCAAGACATTTCAGGTTTTTATTTTAAATTACATGTACAAGAAATTCCAGAAGTTTCATTCCACTTTGTCATTATAGAGTAATTTGTGTAGATACATGACAAAAGAATCCCATATAAATGTATTTTAAATTTGAGTTTGCAACATCACAAAATGTGACAAAATCCAAGGGGGTGAATACTTTCTGAAGGCACTGTATTAGATTTTCTGGCCTAGGGCATAGACCAAACTGGCTCCACACTTTCCCAAATGAGCTGAAATTTAGCTCACACCCTCTTTTTCATACCACTTGTTCTTGTTCCTTTTCCTTTGTGGCAGTGCCTTACTCCTCCCTGACACTGAACCGTATAGTCATGGGGACATGACACAACCTGAATGCCTCCCACGGCTGCTCCCAAACCTTACTTCCCAGAAGAGCCAAACCAGATGCCAAATCCCTTCTTACATCCTGAGCTAGGAAAAGGCCTGCCACAGAGCATGACGACAGTCCCCTCCTTCCAAATAACTGTTTTCTGACACCGCATCCCTTAATGGGTCTAACGGGTCCTGCCCCAGACATGGGCATGGCAGGCCCTAAAAGCGAATCCCAGGATGCGGCCCACCTCTCTTACCTCCAGCAGCATGCCACATGGGAAGTGGCTCCCTGAATTGTCCACCTCCAGGGAGCCCTGCCATGGCCCTGCCTCCACCACAGCAGCCCCACTGCCTTGATTCTGCTCCAGTTCTTTGGGTAACCAGGACCCCAGCCTCCAGATGGTTCAGCTGACTTTCCACCTCCTTCACTCCTGAAGAACCCAGCAGCAGTATCCCTGGCCCCAAATGGACATCAACTTCCCTCGGAAACCTCCCACCCATCACACCAACTCTGCCAGCCGACATTTTTAGTGCCGGGGAGTTTTAGGACCCCCGGCCATACTGGTCCTACCAGCCAGCCCGCCCCTCCAAAAACCCTGCACTTAAATATGGACGAACTCCGCCACCTACTGGGCAGAACAGAGAGATCTTACGACAGGGCTCCTTGCAGTAGGTAATTACATATAGGACTGACATCGGCAGGCGGCAGGACCCCATGGAAGCATTTCTAGCTAGCAGTCTCTGGCGAGGGACCGCCCCCACGTCAGGTGACCGGCGTCAGGAGACATCGATATAAAGGGACGGTCCCTCACACCCGCCTTCCAGTTCTTTCCCACCATTAGCTTATGCCAGCGCCTCGCGGAAATGTTCCCTGCTCGTCAGACTCCTTTGTCAGTAGTTTTACCGAGTATTTTCGATTTTTTTCTCAGCCATCGTCAGGTGTCCGTCGGTGTATGTCGTCCCCTACACCCTCCGAGCACAAAAACAAGTGCGACTCATGCAGCGCCCAACTCCCGCACAAGGACGGCCATTTCCTGTGCCTTTTTTGCCTAGGCCCCGACCATCCGGTGGAGAAGTGGCAGCACTGCCTCAGCTTTAACGCGGCCACCCGGAGAAGGTGGCAGCAGTCCCTGGAAGCCCACATTTTGAAAAAGAAAATGAGTTCCATGGAGAAAGAACTGAAAAACCTTCGGCAGGTGTCGACTTCCCCTGAAGGCCATCACAAAAAGAAGGATAAGGAAAGGCACCGGGACAAGGGCTTCTCTCCCACCGCGTCTTCCTCGAGAGTCGCTGTGAAACAGGTAACGTCCCCCCTGGCGGACCACTCCACAACGGTTGCCTTAGAGGCTTCTAAGGTGGTGGCGGCCCACCCATCTGGCTTGCGCTCGGGCCCTTCGGGCGCCTCCAGGCTCATGGAGGCCTCCACTCCCAGTAAAGCCGTGGTTTTGCGGCCTACTGGTGCGAGTGGCTCCGATAAGCTGGACGTCAGCTTCTCCAGCACCTGCACGGAGAAGGTCAGTAAGTCGCCCGACCCTTCGGGCGGTAGCGACCCGTTCTGCCCGACCAGGCCACCATTCCATGTGGCCTGTCTCCAGCTGAGAGTCCACGTTAAGTCGGACGCCGGCCCTCCGGCATCCGCCGGATCCCTGCTAACCCCACATATCGGTTCGTCCGGCGTCCGCGCAGCAAATGAGCCGATGCGGACCCCCATGTCCATCGTTCCGGCTCCCCACAGCTCGCTGCCCTCCAGGAACCTTGAGTCTCCTCAGCCCAACCCTGCGGTTTCTCCTCCATCCCAGGCAATGCTGGAAGGCTCAGTCCACCTCCATCAGGCTGTCCACCTTCTGGTCTGACTGATCTGATGTCGATTCCCTGGGCCCGGTATTGCCACGCGGACAACATCCACCCCAGTGTCGCCCGATGCGGGCCCTCCGCCTCGGGTCTTCTGTTCCAGAACCGCCCGTGGGGCCTCCGGCGGACCATCTGCTCAAGCAACTCCTCCGGCTCGGGTACCTGGCCTCGTCTCTCCGATGCCATACCTGGGACCACAGTATCCGGCAGCCTCAGTACCCGGCTCAATACTCGTACACGGGCTTCCCGCTGTCGGGTTATGGATACGTGCCCTTTGGGTATAGTTCATACCCATATTCCCCTCCTCTTCCTCCACCGCCCCTCAGCTGCCGGTGGACTTGCAGGACACACTGGCCTCCTGGTGGGCTGAGGCCAAGGCTCAGCTCACCAGAGAGGTGGAGAGTCGTCTTCCGACAACAGTGCCGGTACTGGTTCCCGTACGTCCACGATGACACACTCCCTCCCCACCTCCGGATGCCAGGGCTCAACCCTCTGGGTCCAGAGAGGGGCAGGACATGCTTTCCCAAGGGATTCCTAAAAGGTCCGTTCCTCCCCCTCGTCAGGAGAGGGAGTCTTCCTCTTCCTCATCTCCTTCTTCTTCGGACACCTCGGATCCTTCCAATAGTTGTTTCGAGCAAGACGACGAGCCACGCTCTCCGTCCAAGCCCCGGCCAAGGACTCCTCCAGAGGATCCTTCCTTTATGGAGTTGCTACGGAAGATCCAGGAAGTACATAAGTGGCAGTCCTTGGAGCCAGACCCCCAGCGTAAAAAACTCGCTGAACATCTGGATCTGCCCGTGTCAGCTCCCACTCTAGTGCCACCCTGGATCGAGCCTCATGCCGAACTTATTACCACCATATGGAAACAGCTGTCGGCCTTAGCCCCACTTCCCAGGAAGTCAAACAGGCTATACCAGGCTCCAGAGGGTGTTGACTTTTTAGACTCCCACCCTCGTGCTGACTCAGTTGTAATTAGCTCCGCTCATGGCCGGTCAGCTCAACCCAAACATCTTAGCTCATCTCCACCTGACAAGAAATCTCGCCTTCTGGACCTGTATAGCAAGAAGATGCTTGCTTCTTCCACTCTGGGTATTAGGGCCCTGAACTACATTGGCCACATGGGGGATTACCAGAAGGCGATTCTTAGTGAGGTGGAATCGAAGTTGGACTCCCTTCCTGACTCTCAGGTCAAGCAGGAAGTGATTGACCTTGTTCCCTCTGCTCGTTCGGCCAGTCGGCACATTCTTTGTGTGACCTACGATGCAGTGGACACTGCTAGGGGAAGCTCAGCTTTCGCCATAAGTTTGCGGCGTCACGCTTGACTCCCAAGTGTCAGGGTTGGTCCGGGAAGTGCAATCCGCTATCCAGGAAGCGCTCTTCCGGGGTTCGGTGCTGTTCGGTGGTGATGTCGAGGACATCATCACCGACCTGCAGGAGAAGGGGACGGCAATAAAGTCTGTTGACTCTATGTACCATCCCAATCAATCGCAGTGCCGTCCCTTTCATAGACGGAGTCGGCCCAAAGCGAGACCACAGGGAAAAAGGGCCACTAAACGTCGGGCCCCCCAGCAGCCAAGCCCCCCCGGCCCAAAAAAGCAGCGGGATCTTCAGCTGCGGCACTGCCCCACACCACCTGACTCCTTCCCTCTCCCACTACCTCTGGGCTTCCTGGAGGAACCGGTAGGAGGGAGGTTTTTCCTTCACCTTCCGGGCTGGGCGAGGATAACATCAGATTCATGGGTGCTCCAGCTAATCGCAGAAGGACACTCAATAGAGTTTCTGCAGAAACCACCTCGTCACCCTCCCCCAAGGTCGTCGTACTCTCGGGAACATCTTCTTCTGGTCCAGGAAGAAATTTCAGCACTTTTGCTGAAAGAGGCAATACTGTCTGTTCCCCCTCCCTTGCAAGGAACGGGTTACTGTTCCCACTTCTTCCTGGTCCCAAAGAAGATAGAAGATGTAAGACCTATTCTAGATCTCAGTTCCCTAAACTTTTTCGTGGAGTACAAGAGGTTCAGGATGCTCTCATTGCAGAGCCTTCTGCCCCTCCTCCGCTCAGGCCAGTGGCTGTGCGCTCTGGATATACAGGATGCTTACCTGCACATAGCTGTTTGCCCGTCTCATCGCAAATATCTTCGTTTTGCTTTCCAGTTGGACCACCACCAGTTCAAGGCACTTCCATTTGGCCTTTCCTCGGCCCCTCGAGTTTTCCAAATGCCTTGCAGTGGTGGCGGCCTACCTGCATACCGGGGTACAGATTTTCCGTACCTGGATGATTGGCTCCTGGTGGCCTCATCCAGGGAGGAACTCCTGCAGTGCTTCTACCTCACCCAGCAGGTCTTTGTCTGTCTGGGTATTACCATCAGCCATTCCAGGTCTCACTTGATCCCATCTCAGAGGCTTCAGTTTATTGGGGCGATACTGGACACAACCCTAGACAGGGCCTTTCTGCCTCTGGACAGGGCGGCCACACTCTAGACTCAGATAAGTCTGTTGTCCAGCCGCAGACAGGTCAGTGCAAGGTCAGTTCTTCACCTCCTCAGGCTTATGGTGGCTGCTGTCCCGACAGTCCCTCGCGCACGGCTCCATATGAGGGTCTCTCAGTGGACACTTCGCTCTCAATGGGATCAGTTGATAGATGACTTGGACCACTTGGTCCTAGTCTCCTCTCCCATGATTCGAGACTTACAATGGTGGATGGTTCGAGAGAACCTTCTTCAGGGAGTTCTAGTCTTCCTCCTCCCTCCCAGGCTCTGACCACAGACACGTCGGGCAAAGGTTGGGGAGCCCATCTCGGTCCACATCGGGCCCAGGGCTCTTGATCAAAGCTTGAGCAATCACTGCACATCAGTGTGTTTGAGCTTCGGGCTTTGCTGTACGCTCTCTATGCCCTCCACTTGCATCTTCTTACAGGCCACCTAGCCGTCCAGATGGACAATATGTGTGTGGTATGGTACATCAACAAACAGGGCGGGACTTGGTCCTACCCTCTCTGCAGGGAAGCGATGAGAGTCTGGGATTGGGCAGCACAGCACGACCTTCACCTCATGGCAATTCATGTTCCGGGGGTCAAGAACTCCTTAGCAGACAAACTAAGTCGCTCATCTGCTCAAGCTCACAAGTGGGAGCTGGATCAGCGGGTCCTAGACGATATCTTCCTACGTTGGGGAACACCCCAGGTGGACCTGTTTGCTTCACCTCTAAACACAAAGCTTCCCGACTTCTTCTCGCTCGTTCAAGAGTGAGGCATTTTCTGAAGAGACACTCTGTCTCTAGATTGGAGGGACAGATTCGTCTACGCCTTCCCCCGATTCCTCTGATCCCACGTGTCTTGCAGAAACTAGGTTCAAAAGGAGCACAAATGATTCTGATCGCTCCTTTTTGGCCCAGGCAAGTTTGGTTCTCTCTACTGCAACAATACTCAGAGGAGCCTCCTCTTCCTCTTCCGCTGTCGCGGATTCTGTTGACCCAGGATCAGGGGACTCTGGTTCATCCAGGTCTCAAGTCCCTTCAACTGCATGCATGGCTCCTGCAGACATAGCTCAAGCCCGCTTTGGAGTTTCTCCCCAGGTGGCTGAGATCTTGGTGGAGGCTAGGAAGCCCTCTTCTAGGTCTACTTATGCCATGAAGTGGAAACGGTTCTCAATCTGGGCCGCTTCAAAAGGCTTCAAGCCTTTCTCCTGTTCAGTTGGACAACTGCTAGAGTACATGCGCCACCTCTTCGACCTGGGTCTTAGTCACTCATCTCTGAAGATACACATGGCGGCCATTTTGGCCGACCATATTCCCTTCGCAGATAGGACGTTTGCTCAACTGGAAGTCTCTAAGACTTTCCTCAGAGGGGTTCTTCACTTAAGACCCTCTATCCGAGTTCCCGCCCCTCCTTGGGATTTGGAGTTCGTCCTTGAGAAACTTACTTTGTCTCCTTTTGAACCGGCGGCCTTGGCAGACATGAAGTTCGTTTCATGGAAGACACTCTTCCTAGTGCCCATTACCTCTGCTCAGAGGATTTCCGAGCTCCAGACCCTGATGTGTAAAATCCCGTACTTGATTTTTCACAAGAAACGCGTGGCTCTGCGCACCAATCCTAAGATTCTCCCCAGGGTAATAGCGGAATCTACTTTGAACCAGTCCATAGAATTACCCACCTTCTTTACATAGTGCTGCAATCAGGGGAGTATCTTCTTCACACTATGGATGTTCACTGCATTCTGAGATACTACACTAACAGAACAAAGGATCTTAGAAAGACTGATCAACTTTTTGTCTCTTTTGCCCCCAAAAGAGAAGGCAATGCTGTTTCCAAGCAATGCCTGTCTGAATAGTTGGGTCATTGCATCACCTTCTGTTATGACAAGTACAACAAGGCCCTTCTGGGTCAAATAAGAGGTCACTCCACTAGAGGGGTTGCTGCCTCTGCGGCATGTTTCAAGAATGTGTCAGCGGCAGACATTTGTGTTGCCACCACTTGGACTTCTGTTTTACATTTACAAAACATTACAGTTCAGATATTGCCTCTTGCCATAGAGCAGGCTTCGGGCTTGCTGTTCTGCAAGGCCTTCTTTCTTAAGGCCTTCACAGCTAGAGGATCTGCTTTGAGTAGCTTTCCTCCTCCCATGTGCTGCGTCTTGTTCCAGACTGCTTGGGACTCAGTCCTATATGTAATTACCTACTGCAAGAGCCCTCTTGAAGTAAGATAGTACAGTTACGTAAGAACTTACCATAACGATGAATGCTTCAGAGAGCTCTTGCAGTAGGTAATACCTTCCTGCCCTCCATTCCCCTAAGCTTTCTCAGCTCCTTTTCCAGTGAGGGAAATATCCGCTTCTCTCTCGTCCGGTCTCTCATGGCCTGTGGCAGGAAAGAACTGGAAGGTGGGCTTGAGGGACCGCCTCTTTATACCGACATCTGACGCCGGTCACCTGATGTGGGGGCGGTCCCTCGCCAGAGACTACTAACTAGAAGTGTTTCCGTGGGGTCCTGCCGCCTGCCGACGGCAGTCCTATATGTAATTACCTACTGCAAGAGCTTCTCTCGAAGATCTACTTTATGGTAAGTTCTTACGTAACTGTACTTTGTCCCCTATGCTAACTAAAAGAAGCGGGGGAGGAAAGAAAAAGAAATCAAGGTAAAGCTCACCCAGTGAAAGGTGGGCTTGCACTCTCCCAAAACCATTTCCTCCTGGAAATGGGGCAGAAGGAGTTCTTCCAAGGGACCCCAGTCGGGGTGGATATGCGCACTCCGCACCTGACCCAGGGTCCCCTCGGGCACATTCAGCACGCAACCCTTTTAGCCTCCTGCTTATCCCGCCCTGTGGAGTGAATTGAAACAGTATTTAAGCAGAAGCAGCACACTAAAGTAAAAACTTAAGCAGTACACTTGCTATGGCCAGGCTGTCAATTATCTTTTTTTTATTTAGTTGTTTTTAACCAGGTATAGCACACTAAGCTGAAAGCTTTTTTTACAGGAGCGACCTGGGAGCACAAGGAGGTTTAGCGACTTGCTCAGGGACACACAGTATGCAAGTGGAAGCTGTGGGATTCAAACCCAGGTCTGGTCTGCTGGATGTCACCAGATTTGCAGCTCAGAGCCTTAGACCACTGTGCTATACTGCCTCCAAACATTTAACTCTCCAAACATGTAACTTTTAAGCATGCAAATCGAGTACTACTTAAATAAAAACACTCACACACCATACTTTCTCCATTAACCCAATACTCCCACTCACTCAGCATTCATATCGAGGTAGAAATGGTACTTCTGTATTATTAATAGTTGCTCAACACGGGAGCAGCTTCATGAACAATTTAACTTTTTTTTTTTTTTAATAACTTTTAACACAACAGTCTCATCAGTTAGTTCAAGCAGGCCAAACAGGTCCTCCCTCCCCAACTGGGGATAGTCCCAGGGAGACCTCCGCTGGGCACAGTTATTAGCCAGTTTTTCAGGAGTCTCCAGGAAAATACATCTGTAATTCAAACTGGACAGTCCTGGCAAATCACGAAAATGCTGAGCACCTCCTCCTTAGTTGGGGGGGGGGGGGCCCTCCGCTGCGGGGATAGTAACAGTTTGGATCCGGCCTAGTAGTCTGCTCACCTAAAGAATCCATTGAGATGATACAATACTTCGTGTGACAGCCCACCCCGTCCTGTACCAAGGCAAAGTGCTTAGACAGCGTAAGTCCCACCCAAGGTCTAGAGAAGCACATAGCTCTCGCCTTCTGGATGATAGCCTGGGCGGCCGCTGTTGTACCTTCTGCGCCATTCCCCAGAATACTCAATTTTCCCTTTTCTCCTCGATGATGTCCCAAAGTCTTTCAGACATGTAAGGGTACTCCACATTGGGGTATTCCACGTGAATCCTTCTCCATACCCACCTTTCTTGACTATGACCATTCAGGCAGGTCCTCCACACTGGTACGTCGCGTGGCTCCTGGCTCCAGCCACACTTTGGTATTGTACAAGATATTAGCAGGATCACTGCTCAGCAGACTGTCCATTTTTGCACGCGGGGCCTTGCTCTGTGCCGGAAGGTGTGGGATGGTGTCGGGCAGCTTCTCTGCAGGCTCAGGAATGGCTCTATATACCTCATGGTTGGCAAATTGAAAACGCCTGAGGTCTTGTTCTGGGGACAGTGGGACAGGCACCTCCCAAACAACCTCATCTCCCACCTCCTTTTCCATGACACGTCTAGGCGTACTGGAATGTGAGGCCTCACCCTTTGACGCACCGGAGGAGCCGCTGTCACCAGGCAGTGAACCCACGGCTGACCCTCTAGTGCCAGCTGCTGAACCTAGTCCTCTGCCTCAGGGATAGTTGACGGCGGCAGGCGGTGCGGGACTGGGCAGGCTTCTGTGCCAAACATCACCCTCACTGGCAGGTTCCTCCACGATCTCCAGGACCCTAGACTTTGGCACCAAGGCAGGGGCCAATGTCTTGGCCTCCTCCCCCAAATCCAGGCTTCCTTGCAAGAACAACGACACAATGCCTACAGATGATCTCATGAGGTAAGGCCAAGTGTAGCCAAAGGGAGTGCCTTCCCAAATGCCGTCAGCCAACCCACTGGAGCAGATCGAGCACAAGGGCAGCTTCACCACTCTTCCCCCTCAGTATCCATACTGAACACATTTTTCTTCTGCTGTTCCTCTCCCTGCCGAATTCCTCAGCCATGCCAGCAATGATGTGGGAATAGTGGTATGGGGTTCCTCCGATGGAAACTACTCCGACATCTTTCCTTTTTAGCAGGTTCTAACAACACATCTTCTCCTCCACCACAGGCACAGAAAATGGCACCTCCTGCTCACTTTTTCCCCAGTGTGACACAGAACAAGCCAATCCCAATGGCTGCCACTCTCCACCTGACCACTCCTTGCATCCGCCAGGCGCCCAAACAGTGGTATACAGGAGAAACTCGCCATACTACAATAGCGACCCGCATAACTGCACCATACCAGCCAGGCCCACTGCAGCAGTCAGACCCCTTCCAACTCCTTCGCTCACCCGAAGCCAGTGGCGCTGTAGTTCACAAATCACAGAAGAAATCCTGGACGAGACCCAACATCTGTAACCCCTGTTACCCTCCACTTCTGTCTAGGGGTCCTGGTGGTATAGCGAGGGGGGGGCATAGAGCCTCAACACCTCTTCACAGAAATGGAACATAACAGGCCTTACCTTTTTTTTTCCCCCCTAATTGTTTAACCAGGTGAGACACACTAAGCTGAAAGCTTGTTTACAGGTGCAGCCTGGGAGCACAGGAAAGTTAAGTGAGTTGCTTAGGGTCACACAGTATGCAGGTGGGGGCTGTGGGATTCAAACCCAGGTCTCCAGATTTGCAGCTCAGAGCCTTAAACCACTGCGCTATACTACCTGAAACATTCTTGTACAGGCCTCCTCTTACAAGAGTGGAAACAATCCCAGACTGGATTTGAAACTTATGGTGGGAGAGGAATCAAGATCTTCTTGGGAGGAAATGTGTAAATTAATTCATAAAAAAAACTCTGCTCCACTGTTAAAAGCAAAAAATAGAACATTTCATTTTTGTTCAGCAATGATCAATAAGATTAAATAAATTAATGGTGCAGCTTCATGGAGCTGAGAAATTGAAAGAAACAACAGGCAAAGGGCACATTGCACTGACCACAGCTATTAGATTTTCCGGCCTAGAGCATAGACCAAACTGGCTCCACACTTTCCCAAATGAGTTGGAACTTTGCTCACACCCTCTCCTCCATACCACTTGTCCTTGTTCCTTTTTCTTTGTCGGAGTGCCGTACTTCTCCCTACCAAAACTTATAGTCATCAGGGCATGACGCAGCCTGAATGCTTCCCAAGGCTGCTCCCAAACCTCATTTCCCAGAAGAGCCAAACTAGGTGCCAAATCCCTCCCTACATTCTGAGCTAAGAAAAGGCCTGCCACAAAGCATGACGACAGTCCCCTCCTTCCAGATAAGTGTTTCCTGATACCGAATCCCTTAATGGGTTTAAGGGGTCCTACCCTAGACATGGGCATGGCAGGTACTAAAAGTGAATCCTAGGATGCGGCCCACCTCTCTTACCTCCAGCAGCGTGCCACATGGGAAATGGCTCCCTGAATCTGCCACCTCCAGAGAGCCCTGCCACGGTCCTGCCACCACCACGGCGGCCCCACTGCTTTGATTCCTCTCCAGTTCTTTTGGTAACCGGGACCCCCAGCCTCCAGAAGGTTCAGCTGGCCCTCCAACTTCTTTGCTGCTCCTGAAGAACCCAGCAGCAGTATCCCTGGTCCCAGATAGCCTCCAGCTCCTACCACCTTCCCTCAGAAACCTCTCATCCGTCGCATCAACGCTGCCAGCTGATACCTTCTGTCCCGGGGAGTTTTAGGCCCCCTAGGCACACTGGCCCTACCAGCCCTCCGAATCTCTTAACTCTCTCCTCGTCCCTCCAAAACCCCACACTTAAATATAGGTGAACTCTGCCACCTACTGTGCAGAACAGGGAGTTGTCCCCCTATGCTAGCTGAAGGAATTGGGGAGGGGAAAAAAAAGGAAACCAAGGTAGTAAGTCCACCCCGTGGGGCTTACATATATATATATATCGGTAGCCACAATCTCTGAAGACAACAGTGGTTGGATCCATAATGGCCTTAGTAAAGGTATGCATAATACATCTCATGGTGGCCCTACATAATCTCCATTGTAGGGCTGACCACATAGATGCCTAAAAGATAACAATCTAATGGAATGAGCAGTTAACAATACCAAGCCTTACTGACCCTTATATTTTGTCTGAAGTATAAAAGAACCTGACAGGTTATCCCAGAAAGAAAACATTTGTTCTAGGGACATGGATATGTTGTTCATCCACACTGTCTGGCAGGTATCCTTGCCGCTTTAAATCTTGCCGGAAGGTCTTCAAGCTGGCTCCTCCCACCCACCCGGGTGGTAAAACTCTCGGCTCTGCCCCATGATGCCAGATCTTCCTTACCACTTGGAAGCTCAGGTTCCTTCCTTAACACTCTGCGCATAAGACTGGTTCCTAATTCTTCGGTTTTCCGAATTTAAAAGTTTTTTGCATTATAGACTGCGGTCTTCTATCCCTCACGGCTGCGATGGACAAATCGACTCCCGGTTTTCAGAGGTGCCCTTGCGGGCAGAAGATGTCTCGGACAGATCCGCACTCCACGTGTGTCTACTGTTTAGGCCTTGAGCACAACCCGCAGGCTTGCGACCTGTGCTCTTCCTTCTCAGCCTATGTCCTCGAAGACCGTGCTGCCCGTTTACAACTGGGCGCCCTGAAAGCGTTTTCCTCGGTGAAGTCAAAGAGGCCCGGTGGGCGGTTTCATGACGGCGAGCTTAGCGGATCAGCTAGAGCAGATGATACGCCTCGAAGGGCAGGCGGGGCGCATCTTCCTCGACCGCGGCATTTATACCGCCTCCCTGGGTTCCTCTTACACAGCTTCCTTTAAGGAGCTTGTCTGTCCCTCTCCACTAGAGGAGAGGACCAACGTCTCTGGACCTTCTTCTCGGTCCAAGAAGAAAGACAAGGTAAGTCCCTCCATCGGCGCTCTTGGGGCCGGGAAGGTCCTCTCCCGAGTTGTGACCACGCCGACTTGATTGATCGTTAGACCCGCCCACTGGTCTCACGGTGTCCCCGTCAGGTCAGTTGACCGGGCATACCGTCGGCATGATCGATATCTTTCGACCCGTTGGGCGGGTTGTTGACAGCGAAGCGAAAATCCTCTCACGGTTCCCCGGTGGGAGTTGAGATCCAGCAGGCTTGCCAGTGCCTCGGTTCCGGGCCCTCGGAGAACCCTCCAAGCCAAGGGAGGCGGTTCCACCCATCCCCTCCCGCGCCGCCCTCGGAAGGCTGGGTTCTCGGTCGGTCTCGGACTTTCGGCGGTCCAGCCGATCCATGCGTCATAAGCGGTCCTCGGTCTCCAGCACGCGATGGCGGCGCCCGCCCGCTCGTCCTCAAATCCTCCTCCTTGGATGAGGGGAGGCTTGACGTAAGTTACGTCGGCGTCGAGGACCTCATGTGGCAACAGCTCCTTCTGACCGGGAACAAGCCGACGCCGTCGCCTTCTCCGGCCATTAAGTGGCTGTCACCGGAGCAGCCGAAACAACTCCTCGTCTTACCTGAGGAGCCTGTTCCCAGGCCGGTTGTTCGGCCAAAACCAGCTGCTCCACCGATTCCGGTGGAACCTCCGCCTCCACAGCCGCTGTTTGGGGCTCCGACCAAGAACTCTCGGTCGGCTCAGGGTCTGCCCCATAGGCGCTTCGGTCACCTCCTCCCGTCGCCCTCGGCAGGTGGAGAGTGGCTCAGGAGGGAGGCAGCTCTTTGCGGACTCTTCTGGAGTCGATGATGATTCTCCCTTTTCTCCAGGCGAGTGGACTTGGGTCCTCTGGAGGTCAGTCGCTGGACGACAGCCCTTGTCCTTGCTTGGGTTTGCTCAGGCTCATCTCGGGTCCACCGGGATGCAGCTCGGAGCCCCTGTATCACGGGCCAGTATCCCCTCCGCAGATATTGGACCGGGGGGGATTCCCAGGAGGCCTTTCCTGTGGCAGGAGGCCATTTGTGGGCCCGGCCTTGGAGCTCTGGCAGCGCCCTGTTTCCCTGCCCTGGCCTTCGGCCAGGATGGCCAGAAGTATCCGGTCCCTACGGTTCCCTGTCCAGTTTCTTGGAACATCTCTCAGACAAGGGTTAGTACGACAGCGTTTTCTGGCATGCGAGCGCTAGGGCGTGGACAAACCTCCTGACAAGGTCAAGAAATTGGACCATGCGGGCAAAAGTCGCTGCATCCTCCCTTGGCCTTCGTCAGGCCAGCTCACCCTGCTTATGGCACATTTCTCCCATGCCCTGTTGGGCTCCCTGGACGAGGTAGTCCCTCATCTCCCGGCTGACCTGCAGACCATGGTTAGGCAGGTGCGGGACCGGGGCAGGGCGGTGGCCAAGCAGCAACTGCAGACTGCTCTGGACATTGGAGTCTCATGTGCCAGGTCAGTCGCGGCTGCAGTGGCTGTGCGCCACCTGGCATGGCTAAGGATATCTACCTTCACAGCGGATACCCAGCACAGATTGGTGGATGTCCCCTTCCTGGGGACCGACCTCTTCGGCCCTAGAGTGGAAGGCCACCTCCAGAGGATCGAAAAGTCCAATGCCACTTTGGACTCGGTCTCATCCGCTCAGAGGGACAAGGGCCACAGACCGCAACCCAAGCCCTTTCGTCTGTCCATGACACGTCCGGCCCAGCAGCATCAGGGCCAGCAGGCTGGCGCTTGGCATCCCAAACCCCAAGCCAGCTGACTTCCTCCTCCAGGAAGCAGGGAGGTAAAGGCCCTGGAGGTCCCTCGGCCGGTCCTTCCTCCAAGCCTGCCCAGTGACAGGTTGAGGTGTGTCGCCCCCAACCCCATCGCCTCACCCTAGGTGCCCTCCATGGGGGGGGGGGGCGGCTCCGCCACTTTCTTTCCGGTTCTTCCTTTCCACCTGATCTGCTATTACCACAGACCGGTGGATGTTGGAAGTGGTAGGAAAGGGCCTGCCTCTGGAGTTCGAGCAGGCCCCACCCTTCAGAGCCGTCGCACCTCGGGGGGCCTCAGGGTCCGAAGCCTCACTGTCCGGCTCGCCCGGGCCGACGCCGCTCTCCTCCTCGAGAAGGAGGTGATAAGAGGGTGGCAGACCCCCAAAAACCAGGGTTCGTGTCCAGGTACTTCCTGGTTCCAAAGCAGACCGGGGCTGGCGCCCATTCTCGACCTACACGACCTAAACAAGTTCCTAAGGTCTCGAACCTTCAGGATGGTCACTCTGGCTCAGATAATACCATCCTTGGAACATGGCGTGGTTCTGCTCTCTGGACCTGCAGGGCCAGCGTTCTTTCACGTCCCTATCCGTCCATCCACATCAGAGGTTCCTTACCGCTTTCGGCGGAGGGATCCTTGAGTTCAAAGCCATGCCTTGGCTTATCTCCAGCTCCCAGGGTCTTCACCAAATGCATGGCAGTGGTGACAGCATTCCTGCGGCGCCGAGGGTTCCGGGTTTACCCTTACCTGGACGATTGACTGATAGCAGCCCCTCCAGACAGGAGGTGGAGCGGTCCAGAGATCTGGCCCTCCAGGTTTGCTCTCAGGTCAGCCTCCTCATCAACGAGGCCAAGTCGGAACTCGAGCCAAAGCAGGTGATTCTTTTCATCGGGGCAGAGCTCGACTCTCTTAGAGCCAGGGCATGGCTCCCGGCGGACAGGGTCGAGGTTCTTACCTCCTTTGCCCAGTCATTTCTGGTTGGGCAATTGCGCCCTGCCCGGGACTTCCTGCGCCTCCTGGGTCTCATGGCGGCCTGTACCAGCGTGGTCCGTTGGGCCTGCTGGAACATGCGCCCCCTTCAGTGGGGGCTGGCCAGCCAGTGGTCCCAACGCTGCGATCCATTGGACCAGCTAGTGACGGTGACCCAGGGGATGTGGAACGCTCTCCAGTGGTGGACCGTTCCAGTTCATCTGCAGGAGGGCATCCCGTTTGTCCGCCCGGGCGGCCGGTCTCTCTATCGACCGATCGCCTCTGATGGTTTGGGGTGCCCATCTGGGGAACACCGGTGCATGGCCTCTGGTCCCGAGGGAGTCCCGATGCCACATCAACCTGCTGGAGCTCCGGCGGTCCGCCTAGCTCTCACCGCCTTTGCTCCGTTTCTTGGGTCAAGTGGTCCGGGTCAGACGGACAACACCCGCGACCATGTACTATCTAAACCGCCAGGCGGGGCCGCTCCATGCTTCTATGCAGAGCTCTCGCATCTGGTCACTTCGCGCAGCCTGGAGGCAGATCTCCTAGCCATTCATGTTGCAGGAGCCTCCAACACCCTGGCCGATGCCCTAAGCCAGATAGGGGCTGCGTCCCACGAGTGGTCTCTCCTGCCGGAGGTAGTACAAAATCTATTCTCCCATTGGGGCACACCTCAGGTGGACCTGTTTGCCTCCAGGGAGAATGCAAAGCTGAGGCTGTTCCATGCCCGCCCCCCTCAGCAGGGATCGCTGCAGGGGGATGCCTTCTCGAGGCCGTGGACCCCGGGTCTCTTCTACGCCTTTCCCCCGTTCCCCTTGATGCACAAGGTGCTTCTCAAAGCAAGGAGGGACAAGGCGCAGGTGATTCTGATAGCCCCAGACTGGCCCCGCCAGTACTGGTACCCAGATCTCCTCAGCCTCAGCTCCAGGCTCCCGAGGCAGCTTCCAGCTCGCCCAGACCAGCTCTCAGTCAATCAGGGGAAGGTATTCCATCCGGACCTTCAATCCCTGCACCTGATGGCCTGGTTCCTGAGCGGCTAGAGTTCCAGGCCTTGGGTCTTTCCGACAAGGTCCTCAACGTAGTTGAGGCGTCCCGTAAGGAGTCGACCAGAAAATGCTACGCCTTCAAATGGAAGAGATTTTCCATTTGGTGCCAGGGCAAGGGTCTGGACCCTTCCTCCTGTTCCTTGGCGAGCATATTGGACTACCTTTGGTCCC
Organism: Neoceratodus forsteri; assembly: GCA_016271365.2. Taxonomy (NCBI): domain Eukaryota; kingdom Metazoa; phylum Chordata; order Ceratodontiformes; family Ceratodontidae; genus Neoceratodus; species Neoceratodus forsteri. The sequence continues at coordinate 1,515,603,285 of CM028131.1, forward strand.
TTTCTCAGCAAGGGCTTAGGTCGATGACCCTTAAGGTGCACCTGGCAGCCATCTCTGCTTACCGGGCGCGGGCCGGGAAGCAGTCGGTGGCACAGGAGAAGGTGGTCTGGCGCTTTTTCAAAGGCCTTGATCACATTTCCCCTCCGGTGCGAGAACCTTCACCTCTGTGGGATCTACTGCTGGTACTGGCAAAGCTCATGGGCAAGCGATTCGAACCAATGCACAGGTGTGAACTCTCTCACCTGTCGTGGAAGACCGCCTTCTTGGTGGCTGTCATGTCAGCCAGAAGGATGGGAGAGCTCCAGGCGCTTTGCATCGAGTCTCCTTACCTGGTCTTCCACAGGGACAAGGTTGTCCTGCGCCCCCACTCAAAATTCCTTCCGAAGGTGGTGTCGGAGTTTCACCTTAACCACGTGTTGACTCTGCCGGTGTTCTACCCCAATCACACCTCGGAGGCCGAATATAGGCTCCATACTCTGGACCCTAGAAGGGCGCTCGCTTACTATAAGGAGCTCACGGCTGAAATTTGGGGAGAGGTTCGCCAGCTGTTTGTCACCTACGCTGAAGCCGCACCTGGCAGACCTGCAGCCAAGCGGACGATAGGCAGGTGGGTCACCTCCTGCATAGATCTCTGCTATAAGTTGGTGGGCATGGAGCCTCCCAGAGGGATAAGAGCTCGTTCTACCCACCATACTGTTGCATCGGTGGCTGCTTCCAGGGACGTCCCTATCCAGGAAATCTGCAGGGCTGCTACCTGGAAGTCAGCACACACCTTCATCACCCATTACCACATCGACCTTGAGTCACGCCGGGATGCTGGTTTTGGGGCCTCAGTTCTCCAGTCTCTATTCCCTAAGTAGGAGGTGTGGGCCTTGCCTCCCTCCTCCCAGAGAACTGCTAGGAGTCTGCCAGACAGTGTGGATGAACAACATATCCATGTCCCTAGAAATACAGGTTACTCACCTGTAACGGGAGTTCTAGGAATGGTTTATGCTGTTCATCCACACGACCCACCCGACCTCCCCGGCTTCGACGCACAACCTGAGCTTCCAGTAGGCCAGATCTGGCGTCATGGGGCAGAGCCGAGAGTTTTACCACCCGGGTGGGTGGGAGGAGCCAGCTTGAAGACCTTCCGGCAAGATTTAAAGCGGCAAGGATACCTGCCAGACAGTGTGGATGAACAACATATACCATTCCTAGAACTTCTGTTACAGGTGAGTAACCTGTATATTGTAGTTTCTCGTTTAGTTCTTTTGAATTAACAGTACCTAGAGTAAAGATACAAAAGATTTCCATTCTTAGCAGTTTCAACTCCCAGTAACCACCTCTAGACTGTGTACGGACATGTTTAGTAACCAGCCATCTTCAATTTCTCATTGGAGCTTCTTGGTGTAACAGAAACCTAGAGCCATAAACTGTTCCAGCAGAAAAAGACACAGAGGCCCATCCAGTCTATGGACTCAGTTGTTCAAATTTAAAGTCTCAGGTCACAATTGAAAACATATAAATATATATTCAAGGTCCAGCCCAATTTCTAAATAAATCAATAAAACAATTCCTGATGGTCTTTCCTACCTTGCATAGCTCACAGTGGCATTTGACAGGTTAAAAAACATTTATCCAGTTCCCCCCAAAAAAATATTCAAAGGTTAGCACAGCACTAACCTTATTAGAACCACGCTAACTGGGAATAGCATGATCGGAGGCCTCTGGTGCACGGATCTCACCTGGTAGCTTGGATGCAAGGAATACATGGCCATGCCCGTGCAAAAGAGGGATCCCCCTTGCATACAAGGTGCAGCAGCATATTCAATGGGTTTGACAGAGCTAAGCAGCTGGTAACAGCAGCACTGTTTAATGCTGTTGAACACTATCAACTCCCCTACTTTTATCACTGTGAACAGTGGTGATAAATACCCCTTCCCCCAGCCAAGGGCCGAGCAGTGGAAGGACAGAAGGAGCTGTCAGTAGCTAACCAGCATCACCCTTCTAGCTTTAGTTATGCTCCCACTAATGTTTTGTAACATTCCTGGCATCCAGTGCTCCTCCCCATCAATGTAGTGCCACCTCTGGAAATGTGCTGCAACATCCCTGGCATCCAGTTGTCCTCCCAGTCCCCCCACCGATTTGTGTAGTGCTGCCTCCAGGAATGTACCGTAACATCCCTGGCATCCGTGATCCACCTTGCACTAAATAGTTGTAAACACTACTAATATAAGTAAATTTCTAAATAAAGTTATGTGCCTTTTATTTATTTATTTAAACGTTGAACCGGGAACGTCATACTGAGCTGAGAACAGCTTGTTTCCAGATGTGTCCTGGGGGAATGGGAGAAGAAGATAGCTAAACAATAGACTGTTGAAAATAAGAAGTCAGTTACAGTAATATAGTAATACATGAAGCATAGAAATATATAATATATATATATATATATGTATATATAATTAGAGGCAAAGTAATAAATGAATGCAAGTAGAAAATAAAATATACTCTTGTATATCTAGAGAAAGGAATATGAAGAGGAGAGGGTCATACACAGTTGCAGGTAAGAGAACAAAAGTCATAAAGAAGAGACTTTAGGGAGGAAAGAGAAGAGGCAGAATGGATAGAAAGGGGACAGGAGGACCAAAGTTTAGGAAATCGGTAAGAAAAAGATTGTCCAACAGTAGATTTTCTAGAAGGACTAGAAAGAGAAAGGGAATTAGTGTCGCTGAGATGGTAGGAGGAAGAAGGAGGAGAGGATAGAAGGGTTTTAAGATAGGAGGTAAGGGAGCCAAACCAGAATTTGGATATAAAGATGCATAATGGGAAAGGCGCCTAGCATCAAGAGAGGGGAGAGAAAATGAGTAAAGAGAGTAGTGGCAAGTACAAGGGGGCAGTCTAAAGCAAAACAACAGAAAGAATAGAAAAGGGGTTCCAGTGCGGCAGGAGAAATTTTTGGGGCACCACTGTAGACTAAGTCACCATAGTCAGATAGGGAGAATCATTTGTACTACAACAGGAAGCGTAATACTCTTATTCCTGTACAATGCTCCAAGCTTAGGTTGTAGCTTATGGTGGATAGTATCAATATGCACTGAGAAATCAAGATGCCGGTCAAGGCAGATGCCAAGGTATTTAAACGTGGAAACATCTATCTTAGTACCATCAAGGGTATTTATTAACTAATGGGAGAGAAGTAAGTCTGGCAAGCCTCTGATGAGTGCCAAAAGTGAAGGAGACTGTTTCGTTTTTATTTTGTGGCATTGAGGGATAATTGGTTAGACTTGAACCAGTGCTGAATGTTAATAAAATCCAACTGCAGCCTGAAGACCCCCTTCAAATTAATATGTACCTTCACTAATCTATGGGAAAGTTTCCCTTTAAAGCAGCAGTACAACAAAAAAAGTTATTCCGGAAAGCTAATTTTCTGTTATGGTTCTGAAAAATATTGGCAGAACTGTTGATTTTGGTTTACTGGATGTTTCCTGTGCTGTGTACTGTACATTTGAATTTTTGTCTGGACTTTTACCCTCCTCGGGTCCTCAATATTATTTCTATATAAAAATGAGATGGCCATCTTTTTTTCTTGAGAAATAATTATTTAGAGCGTTCATAAAATTCTTAAGTGGTAATGAAAACTGAACATTTTACCACCAAACTAAACTGGAAGATGTCTGGTGTTGATTAAGAAGAAAAAAAGGTGGGGTCAAATTTTAACCCATTTTCATTGCACTGCTGCTTTAAACTTGGATGTGCACAAAGTGCTCTGTTCTCACTTAAAAAAACTAAAAAAAAAAACGGAACGTGAAAAATAAACTCTTTAAGTTGCTTTTAAGCAAACAGTTTGTTAATTAGAACTGTGCTAAAAAGTTTTCCCAAAGAAGAGGCTTTCACTGATATTTTACAGCTTGCCAGCATGGATCGCAATTGCTGCAGACACTGATACAGCTTCCTCCTTCTTGTAAGGGGAAGCAGCAGTTCCACAGGCTGAAAGCCTCAATGGCAGGGAACACATCACCACCACCAGTGATGTCATCCATTGCCCGAAGTGATGTCCCCCCAAGCAGCCATGCAGTTGGAATGGTCAAGCACGTTGCTGCTTGGGTGATGTCATCATAGTGGACAGTAGATGACATCTTTAGGGACAGTGATGCGTTCCGCGTCATTGATCCGTTCAGCCTGTGGCACTGCTTTGTCCAGTGGTACTACTGCCCCCCCCCCAAATCCTTGTCAACAGATAGGTGAACATTTGCAGTCCAGTAGCCCCCCATCTGCCCTGCCTGCACCCAGAACATCACCCAAACAACCCTCCCCTTTACCAGTGTGTCTGGGAACGTGCCTGGAATCCCAATACAGTAACCAGCAAAGCCCTGCTCTCACCTCCTTGTCTGGCTGCGTCCCGGACACACTGGTAAGGGCAGGGTTGGATGGGTGGTGTTCTGGGTGGGTGGGTTGGGTGGGAGGGAGATGCTGTACTGCCACTGCTTGCCGGTCCGTTTGTCAGTAGGCATTTGGGGGGATGGGGACGAGGGTACCACTGGACACAAGGGATATTGTACGGTACATGGACCGGGTGATCGGGTTGGGGGTGCCAGTAGACACCAGGGATAGGTAGACGTAATATGGTCCTGGTGTTTTTGATTGGGGAGAGTGCCATTGGACATCAGGAATGTTCGACAGATATTACTTTGAGAGGGCTCTTGCAGTAGGTAATTACATATAGGACTGACGGCGGCAGGACCCCACGGAGAAATTTCTAGCTAGCAGTCTCTGGCGAAGGACCGCCCCCACGTCAGGTGACCGACATCAGGAGACATCAGTATAAAGGGGCGGTCCCTCGCGCCTGCCTTCCAGTTCTTTCCCGCCGTTAGCTTATGCCAGCACCTCACGGAAAAGTTCCCTGCTTGTCAGGCTCCTTCGCCGGTAGTTTTACCAAGTATTTTCGATTTTTTTTCTCAACCATCGTCAGGTATCCATCGGTGTATGTCGTCCCCTACACCCTCCGAGCACAAAAACAAGTGCGACTCCTGCGGCGCCCAACTCCAGCACAAGGATGGCCATTCCCTGTGCCTTTTTGCCTAGGCCCCAACCATCCAGTGGAGAAGTGCCAGCACTGCCTCAGCTTAATGTGGCCACTTGAAGAAGGCGGCAGCAGTCCCTGGAAACCCACATTTTGAAAAAGAAAATGAGCTCCATGGAGAAAGAACTGAAAAAGCTTTGACAGGCGTCGACTTCCCCTGAAGGCCATCGCAAGAAAAAGGATAAGCAAAGGCACCGGGACAAGGGCTCCTCTCCCACCGCATCTTCCTCTGGAGTCGCCGTGAAACAGGTAACGTCCCCCCCGGGGGGACTGCTCCACCCACGGCCGCCTAGTGGGTTCTAAGGTGGCATCGCCCGCCTGCCTGGCTCACGCTCGGGCCCTTCATGTGCCTCCGGGCTCATGGAGTCCTCCACTCCCAGTGAAGCTGTGGTTTCGCGGCCTACTGGTGCGAGCGGCTCCGATAAGCCGGACGTCTGCTCCTCCAACGCCCGCATGGAGAAGGTTGGTAAGTCGCCCGACCCTTCGGGGCGGCGTACGGCTCCCATTCTGCCCGACCAGGCTGCCCCTCCATTGCGGCCTGCCTCCAGCGAAGGGTCCGTTAAGTCGGACGCCGGCCCCTCCGGTGTCCGCCTGGATCCTGCTGCTAAGCCTCACGTTGGTTTTTCCGACGTCCGCACAGTGAATGAGCAGATGCCGGACCCCTCTACATCCGTTTTTCCCGGCTCCCCGCAGCTTTTGCTGCCCTCCAGGGACCCTGAGTCTCCTCAGCCCGGCCCCGGGGATTTCTCCCCCCATCCCTGGGCGATGCTGAGGTTTCTGGTCCACCGCCGTCAGACCGTCCACCTTCTGGTCCGACTGATCTGACATCGGTTCCCCGGATGCCAGCTCTTCGGCCGTCGGCTCCGACGCCAGTGTTGGTGACGGTGGACGACATCCCATCCCCCGATATTTTACAGTACATGGGACGGTTGTTCGGGGGTGGAGAGCCTGTAACCTCACTGGCATGATGGGCGATCAGGGGTGGGTGGGTGCAGTACAGCCATCCTGCCATCGGTGAGCTTGGGGTATGGACTTAGCATCTGGTTAAGCGGTGTTTTTTAGCAGCGGGAAATAGTGCCAGTTTGGGTGCCGTTTACTGCTGCCACAAATCTTTGAATGTGGTACTCTGTCAGTATGCAGGGGGACCCTCTCATTTGCCTGGGTGCTAATGAGTTTAGTATGCACTACAGGGACCCTGAATATGCCATCCCCAGTGCACACTAGAAACTTGGATAGTGCCAGCGCACACCCCATTAGCACTGGTGCTGACCTTTGAATATCTGGCCCCATCACTTTGAGAGTGGGGTGCAAAGTTATGGCAGTACTGGCAGTGCGTTGAGTAATTGTTTAAAGCCCGAGGAACATCATGTCACACATTTACTTATAGGGTACTATTTTTCACGCTAATATCACATTTTCCTAGCTTTGAGGCTTTTTTTTTTTTTTTTTACCCTAACTGATGCCCATGTGTAGTTTTTCAGTGACATTCCTTATATTTTCAGAAGGCTATTTAATAACAGTTTGTATTGACAATGCCACCTGATCTATAGCTTTAGTGGCAAGCTCTCCCTGAGGTACCACAATACCCCTTGCTTTTGGGTGTAGGAAGAGGGTGTCACAGGATGCCATGGATGCTTGGATGGAAGCAGGGTGTGGGAGGGATCCACTGTATTCCAGGATGTTTTATGTGGGCAGAGTGTGGATGGGTGTTTTTTGATGCCAGGGATGTATGGAGGTGGTCAAGGTGTGGAAGGGTGTTCCATGGATTGGGGCAAGGTGTGAGGGAGGCCAGTGGAGGCTAAGGATGGTTGGATTGGGCCAAGATGCGAGAGGTGGTACCACTGAACTCCAGGAACTAAATGGATTTGCTCAGGGTTAGAAAGAGGGTGATTGTGAACACCGAGGGCTGCTTGGCATGGGGCAGGGTGAGGTAAACTCATCCTGAAGCAGGTGATCATCTTCATTGGCACAGAGCTAGACTCCCTCCAAGGCAAAGGTCATCTACCCTTGGACAGGACAGAGGATCTGTACTCCTTTGCCCATTTATTTCAGGTTTGGCAGTTGCACCAGGCCTTGGATTTCCTTTGGCTTCTGGGCTTCATGGCCTCTACCACAGCCATGGTGTGATGAGCCTGATGTTGCATGCGACACATTCAGTGGGAATTGTAACACCAGATACATGACCTCCACATCAGGCATCCTCTATAGGCTGTAATGGACTTCTGCTAGCAGTTTTGTGTCTTCATATGCAGTTGGGACAACAGTGGGTCGAATTGCATGTAGCACTAAGCCAACCAATCTGGGTGACCCAGCCAGTGCTGCATGCCATCTATTGGTGGCTGTCCCCTTGTGAACCTCTTGGAGGAAATCCTGTATGTCTATATGGAGCCTCTCAATCATGCTGACAACAGACATGTCACTGGTGGGCTACTGTGCACATCTGCTGAACCACATAGCACATGTGTTTTGGTCACTGAGCAAGACTTGGCTCCACATCAACCTGCTGGAACTCCACAAAGTTCACTGGGTTTGGTGGAGTTTCCACTGCTGGTTAAAGAGTGTGTTGCTTAGGTCAACGTGAACAATACAACCAAGTTTCACTGAACAAATAGGGCAGCAGACGCATTCTCTGTTTTGGGAGGTACTCTGGATGTGGTCTCTGGCTTGCTCCCTGCACACAGACTTGTTGGCAGTCCATGTCATGGGAGCCAACGACAAGCTGGTGGATGCTTTGTGGTGTGGGAGAGGGGTCCCATGAGTGGTCATTGCTCCCAGAGCTGGCGTCCCAGGTGTTCTCAGTATGGGGAACACTTTCAGTGGATCTGTTTGCTTTCTGGGAAAAACAGGAAGCTGAGACTTCTGTGCCCATCCCCCTCAGGAGGGCACTCTTTTCCGAGGCAAGCATTTCACCCTGTCCTGGGCTGAAGACCTCCTGTATGCCTTTTCTCCATTTTCCTTAGTCCACAAGATGGTCCTCAAAGTTCATAGGTTCATAGTTAATTTCAAGTTCTGTAGACAATTTGTCCGTGATGAACTCACCACCTATTTACTCTATTGGTGGTACATGAATTTTTTTTTTTACTTCCCATATATTCATCTAATTTATATTTGAAACTTTCAGTCGTTTCACTTTCAATCAGATATCTTGGTAATTCATTCCAACTTTTTATTACTCTTTGAGTGAAAAAATCCAAACTTTTTTTGTCATATTTGTCACCTTTTAATCTACAGTTGTGTGATCTAGTCTTTTTATTTGGTTCCTCACACCTTTTAATTCCTGTACTTTCCATTAGCCCTTGATCTTTGGTGGCTCTAAATACTAAACATAGATCCCCTCTTAGTTGCCTATATTCAGTTGAGTATAGTCCCCAATTCTGTAGCCTGGTACCATATGGCACATTATGTTGTCCTCTCACTTTCTTTGTTATTCTCCTTTGTACTCCTTTCAGTTTTTTGATTTCCTACAGTAGTTGCAGCCGAGAACTGGGAACAATATTCCAAATGTGGATGTACCAGACTAGTATAAAGTAGGAGAATCACCTCTCTATCTCTACTTTTAATATTTGACAGAATGCAACCCAATATTTTCTGACATTTTTGACTTTTTTTTTGTATGCACATCCATTGATAAAGTATATGTTGTGAATATTCCTAAATCTCTTTCTTCTGTGGTTGTTTCTAATATTTGATTATTTAATTTGTATACAAACTTTGGATTCTTGATTCCTAGGTGCATCACCTTGCATTTGGATATATTAAATATCCTTTTGTTTGTTGTAGTCCAGACTAAGATTTTATCTAAGTTATCTTGAAGTTTTTGACCATCTAAAAGATTCTAAACCAGACCCCCAAGTTTGCAGTCATCGCCATACTTACTTATCCAAGCATTATCTGCCATTTGGAGTGCATTTACAAGTATATTAAACAGTGTGGGCCCCAGGACCGACCCCTGGGGAACCTCACTCGTCACCTCCCCCCAATCTGACTGGTATCCTCTTATCATCACTCTCTGCTTCCTATCCCTCAACCATGATGTTATCCATTCTATTATATTGGTCTCTAACTTGATTTGATATAGCTGTTCTATTAGTATTCCGTGCGATACCTTACCAAAAGCTTTAGCAAAATCTAGATATATTACATCAACTGATGCTCCTTTTTCAAGGGCCTCATTCACAGGTTCAAAGAATATCATCAGGTTAGTGAGGCATGACCTACCCCTAGTGAATCCATGCTGTGAGATATCTAGTATCTGCTCCTTCTCCAAATGGTCGAGTATCCTGTGTTGAATTACTCTTTCCAGTACTTTACCTATGACTGATGTCAGACTTATTGGCCTATAGTTTTTTGTTTGTTTTTTTACATCAGACCTTGCTCCCGTTTTATGTATTGGAGTAATATATGCTTGCCCTCATTCGGATATTGTCCTTCCATTTTTGAACGATATATTAAAGAGATATGTGATTGGTCCAACCAATTTGTTTATCAATTCGTGTAGGAATTTAAGAGTTATGCCATCTGGCCCAGCTGAACTACATGCTTTCAGACCCTTAACTATGGTTATGATTTCTTTTTCACTAATAGGAGTATATTCATCTGGTGTGACTTCATTAGTTTTAATCAGTATTTCTTTTGGTTCAAACATGCTTAAGAAATACGTATTTAGTTCTGACGCTATTTCCCTTTCATCTATGATTGTTTTATTTGCTATAACTATTGGCCCTATCCCCTCTGATTACCTCTCATAATCCCTGTGTAATTAAATAATTGTTTTTTATTGTCCTTAGTTTTGTTAACCAGTTTTAATTCAGTGATCCGCTTTGCCTTCCTTATTGCAATTTTGAACTGTTTATTACATTGTTTTAACTTTGTATTTATGACTTCAGATGAGTTCGTCTTCCACTTGCTATACAGCCTTCTCTTTTTCCTAAATAATATTTTTATTGACCTATTCTACCAAGGAGGATGTCTTTTATTATTTTGATACTTTCTAATCACTGGCACCCATTCTCCTATACAGTGTTCCAGATGTTTGATATTATTCCAAATCATATTTAGATCCTTATTCTGAAATTCAACTTTCTAGTCCCACTTTGACAGCTATTCGCTGATTTTATCATAATTTGCTTTTTGATAGTTTTTAACCTCTGATGTTACTTCGAGGGGGAGCTCTTGCAACAGGCTATAACCATAAGAACTAACGTCACAGACCTTAGAACCCACTGGAAAATCTCTTAGCTAGCAATACTCAGCAGGGACTGCCCCCCGATGTCAGTCACGGTACAAAAGGGCTCCATCCCAGTTCTTTTCGCGCCGCAACCCGCTCACATTGGGGAGGTTCTGGCTACTCTAGCCCAGCAAAAAACTTAAAAATTTAGTAAGTGTCTTCGGAGATTTTACATCCTTCGTCGGGCATCAGTCGACCGTTTCATCGCCTTTGGTTCGCCCGACTCCAGTCCGACATATGTCATCGCCTTCGTCGGTCTCCTACAGACCCAAGAGGAACAAGTTCCGCTGTGGCCACCAAAGTACCTCCAAAGGCGGCCACGTTGAATGCGTCTTCTGTCTGGGCCCAGACCACAACAGCGCGACCTGCACCATCTGTCAAGGCTTCACCAGCAGGACCAGAATTAGGCACGTGGAGGCTCTCAAGGCCCACTTTCTGGAGAAAGAAGTGGACGTCCTGCATGCCTCAGGGGACAAGGGCAAACATCAGGACAAGTCCCACAGACGCTCCCACGAACAAGGACCGTAGCCGGTCCCACCATTGCTCCAGATCTTGGTCACGCTCTCACTCTTCCCCAAGAAGTCCTCAAGCTCAGGGGACTGCTGTGAGCGCTCAGAAGGTTCCAAGGTGCCGAGCCCTCCTGCTAAGAAACCGGCGCCAGCCAAGACAGGAACATCGGGGGAGAAACCAGTTAAACCCAAGGTGACTCCTCTTAGAGTTACCCCCTAACCTCTTTGACACAGGCTATGATGCCTAAGAAGGTCTCGGCCTTGCCCGCTTCAGGCAAACAGCCGGGCGACAAGGTTACCCTGGCACTGACACCCATCAAGCCGACATCAGACCCCATACCGACGCTGGTAGAGGCGATTGTGGTGGAAGTACCCTCGGCAGGGGCGGCTTTGGGCACCCCCAAATCCTCCACCTCACAGGGTTCTGCAGGCGGTTCACCATCCTACGACCTTCCTGATCTGACTTCACCACCCCCCTTTCCAGCTTCAGCAGCCACAGTCTTCAACAAAGAACTATTTGGCAGAACACCCTCAGGGGGACTCTTCAGCGATTACGGCTGCCTACGATAAGTTAGAGCAGTCTAAACACTTAAGCTCCTAGCATCCTGACCCAGAATCCCGCTATTTGGATCAGGTGAGCAAGAAGGTTTATTCTGTCTCCACCTGCTGCAGTAGGTCACTCAGCTTCCTCACACATATGGTCCAGTACCAGAATGCGCTATGGGAGAGAGGACAGGAGATAGCCAGTGCCTTGACAGACTCTGCACAAAAGACAGAGCTTCTGGATATATTATCAGGTTCAGACGTAGGCACGCATGTTCTTCGTGCCTCGTACGATACTGCAGATACGGCAGCGGCAGGTGTCTGCCTCCAGCACTGTGCCTGATTGAGAGTCTTTGGTTTTCACCAGGATCTGCAGTCCGGAATCTGGGACCTCCCGTTCCAGGGTTCCATCCTTTTTGGGCAGGAGACGGAGTCTCTGATCTCTCGTCTCCAGCAGTCGGGCAAGTCTATCTGGTCCACCAGGCAAATGTACAGAGGGGACCAGAGATGAGCAAGACGGCCTTTTCGCAAGCCCTCAGGTGCTCAAACCTGAGGAAACCAACAGGGCCAGAAAGGCAGCTTCAAAAGGAGAGCCAGCAACCTGGAGGCGCTCCTTTTCGAGGCCCCAAGTCCTCCCAAGCCTCTCTGCCCTCCTGGCTCCGCCTAATGGCTCCCACCCTCCTCCCGACCCCTCCTCCTCCCTCGGAGGTACCATGGGAGGTTAGGGGTCGCCTCCCTTCATCTGAAGGTTTGAAGCTCCATTACAGCGGACCAATAGGTCCTAGACATTATAAGGAGGGGACACAAGCTGGAGTTCACCAAAATTCCTCCCGATACTCCACCAATGTCCTCGGGATATCCTCCTTCTCACATATTGCTCATAGAAGGAGAAATTCAGGCCCTCTTGCAAAAAAGGGCGATAGAACCAGTTCCTCTGCAGCAACAGGGAAAGGGATTTTACTCCCATTTTTTCCTAGTTCCAAAGAAGACGCAGGATCTTCTGCCCATCCTGGACCTCAGCTCTTTGAACAACTGTATAGAGTACCGAAGGTTCAGGATAGTGACCCTTCAAGGTCTTATTCCTCTGCTGCACCAGGGAGACTGGCTCTGCTCCCTAGACATGCAAGATGCGTACATGCACATCGTGGTCTTTCCCCCTCACAGGAAGTTTCTGAGGTTCCACTTCCAGGGGGAGCATTATCAGTTTTGGGTTCATCCGTTCGGCCTCTCCTCTGCTCCTTAAGTCTTCACCAAATGTTTGGCAGTGATAGCTGCAGCTGTATGGCACCAGGGGCATTACATCTTCCCTTACCTCGACGATTTGCTGTTTGCGGCCCCGTCCAGGGCGTGCCTACTTCAAGCTCTTGGAGACACCTATACTCTGTTCCGAGAAGTGGTGATCACCCTAAACCTTCCAAAGTCATCCCCAGAGTCCAGCCAAAGACTTGTTTTTATAGGGGCGGTCCTGGACTTGATCCAGGGCATGGCTTTTCTGCCTACAGAGAGGGGCGATTGCCTGCGCTGTTGTCTAAACGTTCTTGGCGTGTAGGATAAACAATAAAAATTATAAAAATACAGATTCTTGTGTCTCGGAGTCTGCCAAGAAACATTTGTAAACAAGCAAGGAGTACTAATGAAGTTTATTATGCTACTTACGCCAAGCATGTGACAGAGAAAATCACAAGGGAGATGGGTTTGTCACCATTCCTGAAGAATGTACATAATCTCCAGAACTGTAAATCTTAGGTTCTGTAAGATTTTGTTCTATCTCTCCCAGCGCTCCAGCTCTCTGCCCTTCTAGAGCAGTTACAGTAGTGTCTCAAGAGCACTACAGTGGGTTGCAGACAACTAAATACTACAGATAACAGCATAGCAACAGAGATTACAACATAGTTACAGATATGAGAAACAATATGTTTTGGTCCTAAGTCATTCTCAATTGGATAATGACTTAGGAGACAGAATTACTAATGAGTATCATATGAGACAGAATATGCTTCTATTAGCATTATAGCTTGGACAAAAGAAATGCTGACAGTTCAAACTGCATTTCTTGCTTATACCAGTTATAAAACATAAAGACATAACAAAAGCCTTCTATCTCTGTCAGCTTGCTTAGAGACAAAGAACTGCTGACAGACCTATTACATGGCATATCTGACTGTAAAATACACTACATATAATTATATGAGAATATGAGTATACAGTAATCACTGATGATCCCTCTGAGTCATCTTATCAGTGATTAGGTAGATAATATATGGAATATCTATAAAAGACAAACTAATCTTGATAAATGTATTATAGTGAGGTATAATATATCATGCATGACAATATTAGCATATCTTAGCAGCAAAGCACATTCCTAGCACCCTTGCTTATATGATCGGTGCTCATATCTATATATAAGTGCAAAATAGCAGTATCACAGTACAATAGACCAGGAATACAGTGTGAGGTGTATGTGGGACAATAGGGGGCATAACCCAAGCATAACAGTCCCCTCTTTGTTGCCCTAATTGCAAAAGTGGCAACACAACAAAAAGATGGAGGTTAGGCACCATTCATCTAGAGGCCCAAGGCACAAGCCTGATAAAGGAATATTAACTGGTCACGGTGGTGTATCAGGGATTTCTTTAAACAACAAAATGTAATTATAAGGCAAAATGTTAGTAAACATTGTATTACTATAAACATTTGGAATAAAACTTCACAATGGGGGTTTTCAATATCAAAACAATCAGTAAATACTGGTGTGTATCTATCCTATTAGGAAGAAATTGAAAAGACAAACTTAAGTTGTCTGTATGGATATTAAAAATAAGTAAAAATCGAGATAAGAGCATCAAGATAGTTAGGACTAGACTTAATGATATCTGGTTCCGGGATGGGAACAGGTGTGATTACCGTATAACCTATTACCTGTTTATTGAGCAACAACAGAAGTTAGAAAAGTTCACTTTTAGTCCATATCAGAAGAATGTATAATTGGTCACCACACAATGTTCCACATCAGCAGAACATACCACCTTGAAGGATGGCATTTTTCAGTTGGAAAGTTGAACAGGACAGGAAATGTCAATGTCCACAAGGCATAAACTACGAACAGTTCCAGGGATAAATCCAGGGTTTCTTCAAGCTTTAGATGAAGATTCATAGTTCAAATTTGATGCATTCAGATTTTCCAAAGTTTGATCAAAATGTTCAGGAGGCAGCAGTATTTTCATAGGCCTCAGCAGGGGGTGCATTAGATTGCACATTGAGTTTTACAATGGAATAGCAACAGTGTTCAGTTGAAGATGATCACACAGCTGCACAAAGTGTAAAAGTTTATAACAGTGCTCAGTTTGTATGAGGTGCCAGCCAGGCTTGGAAAACAAGCAGTGAAGAAAATGGATTTCTTGATTGTAGATCAAATGAAGAAGAGTCTTCTTGCTGAGCTAGGAGATTGCCCTTACCCTAGACTAGCTTCATGGTATGCATAACAATGAGCTTGATTGTAGAATCGTAATTGGCTGGACTGAATATGGTTTATTTGAAAGTTCACAAATGGAAGCCTAATTTCAGTTATTAGGCCAGTATTCACAAGTTGGTAAGACAAGTTGGAAGATGTCACATCTACGTAAAAGATGATGTTCCTTTCAGGTACGATATTGGAAGTTCAGAGTCAGTCACGATTCCAAGACATCATGGTAAACAAGGAAAGGAGGTAGTTTCAACCTTTTCACGATAAAAGTTCCATCAAGATGATCAATAGAATAGACAGTTGCCAGACGATCAGAGATGGTTGTTGCCGGATAAAAATGTGGCAATGTCACAAACAAGGCTTCCTGGATTGTGCAGGAATAAGTTTCAAAACATGTAGCAATACTGATGTGTGTGGTGACATATCCAAGGTTCCTTGCCATTGACAAGGGAATAGTGCTAGATTCAAATAAACATTTGTTAACACATGCAATAGAAGCGCAAAATGTGGCAATGCCACTGATCCATACGTCTGTCATGTATGAGATCAAGGATATATCCTAATTCCAGATCCCGGAAGAGATAACCAAAGGATTGTAAAAACATAATAGCTATAGGCAGTGCAAAGGACTTTCCTAGCTATGTGATGCTCATCTGCTTCCTTAATGTGAGCAGAAATTAATTTATTAACATGAACATTTGTCAGGTCAAACCCTTTCACAATATCCTTAATATTGTAAATGTAAATCATTCTTTATGAGCAAAATCAGGTATACCATGTAGTGGGGGGGATATAATATTAAATGTCATACTATCATGAACCTTTAACATATGTGCTTGAATAATGGCCATATCAGCCTTATTTCAAATATATATGTCAGATCCAAATAGGTCTGAGTCTAAACTTGTGTTTTGTTTAAAAAAAAAAATCAAAACCAAAATGCCTAGTGTGTTTGGGTAAGTTTACAGTCATAAGTTGTACCACCAGCAATCAGGATGTGAAAACCCTAACTGTGTGCATGTGTGGTGCTATCAGTCCCTGTATAGGGATACATAGATACATAGACAGTGTCGGCAGATATGGGCCTATGGCCCACCCAGTCTGCCCATTTGAGCTTGTAAGTTCAGTTTATGTTTTCCTAGAAGTCTGTTGCCCCTTACCCCTGACCTCCAGAATTCCTTTATGTCTATCCCATGCATTCTTAAATCCTGTGATTGTTTCAGCCCCCACCACTTCCTCTGGCAGGGTGTTCCACTTGTCCACCACCCGTTCTGTGAAGAAATTCTTCCTCATGTTTCCTCTGAATCGTCCTCCCTCCAGCTTCACCCCATGCCCTCTAGTCCTGGTACATCTTTTTCGCTTAAAAATAGTGTATTCCTGCACCCTGTTCCTCCCTGTGAGATACTTGTATTTCTCTATCATATCCCCTCTCTCCCCCCCTCCTCTCCTCCAGGGAGTACATGTTCAGTTCCTTCAACCTGTCTTCATAGGACTTGTGATGCAATCCATGCACCATCTTTGTTGCCCTCCTCCGAACCTTCTCTACCCTGTCTATGTCCTTACGTAGCTATGGTCTCCAGAACTGTACACTGTACTCCAGGTGGGGCCTCACTAGTGTCTTGTATAGTGGAATTATGACCTCCCTTTTCCTGCTGGTGATGCCCTTGCCTATACATCCCAGCATCCTATTTGCTTTACCTGCTGCCTTGTCACACTGTTTCCCTACCTTGAGGTCGTCAGAGATGATAACCCCAAGATCCCTTTCCTGTTTGGTGCATGCTATATCCTCACCCCCCAACTGATATATTGTGCCAGGGTTTTTGTGCCCCATATGCATTATCTTGCACTTCTTTGCATTGAATTTCAACTGCCAAACCCCTGACCATTCTTCAAGTTTCTGCAGGTCCCTTCTCATTCTGTCTACACCCTCTGGTGTGTCTACTCTGTTACAGAGCTTTGTGTCATCAGCGAACAGTGAAATTCTGCCTTCTAGGTCCCGCGTAATGTCACTGATGAAGATGTTGAATAGGACCGGTCCCAGCACTGATCCCTGTGGTACCCCACTGGTCACTCTTCCCTCTGTGGAGTGACAGCCATTTACCACCACCCTCTGTGTCATGCCACCCAGCCAGTTACCTACCCACCTCACTACTGTCCTGCCCACACCCATATTCCCCAGTTTGTGTAGTAATCTTCTGTGTGGCACAGTGTCAAATGCCTTGCTGAAGTCCAGATAGGCCATGTCCACTGCCCTCCCCTGATCCACCTCCCTAGTCACCCAGTCAAAAAATTCAACGAGGTTGGTCTGACATGACCTCCCCCTGGTGAAACCATGCTGCCTTGGGTCCTGTAGTCCATTGACAACCAGATGTTCCACCAATCTCTCCTTCAGTAGTGCTTCCATGATCTTCCCCACTACCGAGGTGAGGCTGACTGGTCTGTAGTTCCCTGCTTCCTCTTTGTTCTCGCTTTTGTATAAGGGAACAGTCCTCCAGTCTTTGGGTATCTCCCCTGTTTCCAGTGATTGGCTAAACAGGATAGCCAGAGGTTCAGCCACCACCTCTCTTAGTTCTTTAAGGACCCTGGGGTGCACCCCATCTGTCCCCATTGCTTTATCAACTCTTATTACTTCCAGTTCCTTCAGGACCCTTTCTCGTGTAAAGGGACTTGTGTCCATTTCTGCACCATTCTCACCCCTTGTACTCCCTTCAGACCCATTACCTCCTCTTCCTCAGTAAAGAGCTGAGCGAAATACCTGTTCAATATGTCAGCTTTACTGTTGTCATCCTCCACGCACCCCCATCCTCCTCCTTCAGTCTCACTATCCCTCCTTTGTCTTTCTTTTTCACTTATGCACCTGTAAAGGTTTTGTCCTCTACCCACTGATTTTGCAATGTGTTCTTCTGTCTGAACTTTGGCTTCCCTTACTGACCTCCCTTTGCTTCTCCTGGTACTTCTCCCTATCCCCTTCTGCCTGTGTCTTTTTGTATTGCCTGAATGCAATCTTTTTGGCTTTCACTTTCTTTGCTACCTCTTTGGAAAACCATAATGGTCTCCTCTTCCTTTTCCTCTTGCTAACCTGCTTAATGCATAATTCTGTTGTTCTTGTAATCCCCATTTTAAATACTGCCCACTGTTCCTCAACCCTGATTCCTGTCCCATTCCCCTTAATGCCTCTTTCAAGTATCTCCCCATTTTCCCAAAGTCTGCCCCCCTAAAATCCAGGATACGTGTTTTTGTGTGGTTTGGTTCTGCTCTTTCTGTGATTTCAAACCACAATGACTGGTGGTCACTGTTCCCCAGGTACTCCCCCACTGTTACCCCCATCACACTGTCCCTGTTTGTGAGCACAAGGTCCAGTATTGCCTTCTGCCGAGTTGGTTCCATGACCAGTTGCTTGAGGAAGGCACCCTGAAGGTAGTCCAGGATAAATCTGCTCCTAGTTGATGCTGCTGCTGGGATGCTCCAGTCCACGTCTGGAATATTGAAGTCTCCAACCAGTACTACCTCACCCTTGTGTGCCATCCTTTGGATGGCTAGCATCAGCTCCCTATCTGTTTCTTCCTCTTGGGGGGTGGTATATAGACCACACCTGTGCGGATGGCTGTCCCCATTTTCCTTTCCAGCTTAACCCACAGTATCTCTCCCCCATTTTGTTCCTCCTGGATCTCTGTGGCCCTTATGTCATTTTTCACATACAGTGCCACTCCTCCTCCTCCCTTCCTGCCTGCTCTGTCTCTTCTGAATATGTTGTAGCCAGGTATGGCCATCTCCCAGTCGTGGTTATCATTACACCAGGTTTCAGTGATGGCCACAATGTCCAGTCTGACTGCACCATGACAGCCTCCAGATCTTCCATCTTGTTGCTAAGGCTCCTGGCATTTGACCGCATGGCTTTCCATGATTTGACCTCCCTAGACTGTTTCGCTGTTCTACTCCAGCCCCTTCCTTGGTTGTCCTTTATCCCTGGTTCTCCTTGCTGTCTGCCCTTCTGCTGAATTTTGCCCCTTTTCTGCCTATCCACCTCTTGGGCACTAATCTCCATCTTTTGCACACTGCTTTGAAGAGATAGCCACTCCTCTGGTTCACTGGTTCCACTGCTACCTGTGGGGGGTGAGCAAGTAGGTACCCTCCTTGCTGGCCTGCCACCCCCCTTTGCTAGTTTAAATGCTTGTCAATGTAGCATTTAAACTTATCATTGAGTGCTTGGATTCCCCTCCAGGATGGATGGATGCAGACCGTCAGGGCTGAACAAACCTCCATCCCTCCAGGTGGGTCCCCAGTCACCAATGAATCAAACCCTTCCTCACAGCACCAGTTCTTCAACCATGAGTTAAAGTTCCTGGTGCATGCACTCCTATGCTCTCCCTTGCCTCTCACAGGTAGTACCTCTGAGAAAGTGACAGAATTAGCTACTTGCTTGAGACCCCTCCCCAATTTCCTAAACTCTTCCTGAACTTCCTTTGGCTCCCCATTTGCCAGGTCATTAGTACCTAGGTGGATAATGACATCCAGCTCACCCTCCCGTCTTGCCTTCCCAGTGATCCCCAGGATCTTCCTTCCATCCCTTCATGCCGTGGCACCTGGTAGGCACCTCACCTCCCTGTCCTCCCCCTCCTGTGTTCCTAGCTGGATCCCTCTTATGGTGGAGTCCCCCACCAGGATTCACTTCCTCCTCCTCTGGGGTCCACTGCTTTCCCCACTGAGGTCACCTCCTTGGCTAACCTCCACGTCCTTTCCTTCCACTTCTCTGGGTACCTCTATTTGGTTGTCCTCGTTTGCCAGTGTGGCATATGAGTTCTTGAGTGGAATAGGATCTGGGATGTGCCTCTGTCTGACCGCTCTAACCCTCCCAGAGCCCACTGTTATCCAAGTGCTCCTCGTTCTCAGCATCCTTTGAGGCAGTTGCATTGGACTGGGTGGTCTCTGGATAGGGGTGATGGTACTCCTGACCCAGTTTACTTCCGCTCTGAGTCTGGCTACCTCATCCCGCAGTCCAGAGAGATGCATGCAGATAGGGCAGCACCTCAGTGTCCAGAAGGTCTGCCTGAATATGGCTGCCCCACAGCCACTGCATTGCACCCACTCCCCACATTATACTGCAATTATACTGCTATTCCACTACTTGTCTGCTACTGAAGCTCTCCTAGTTCCCTTTTTATTAATTTACTGTCCTAAAAATCCTTCTACTGATCCTCAGATAATTTTCTTTAAAATGAGAACCTGGTATGCTGCCAGGGTATCCAATCACATCATTACTTTAAAAAAAAAGTGGTAAATGTTTGTTATGAAACATAAAACAAATTATTCCAAGTTCTAAAAAGATGAAATTTAAAAATCACTTTGGTGGTGCAAGAACTACACATTATTAACTAGGGTACCTGGTTGAGAAGTGGCTATTAGACCACTGGGTGGGCCAGGGTTCTGTTTTGGGCACTCAGTATTAAGTGTCACAAATTATGGGGCATCATAGG
Organism: Neoceratodus forsteri; assembly: GCA_016271365.2. Taxonomy (NCBI): domain Eukaryota; kingdom Metazoa; phylum Chordata; order Ceratodontiformes; family Ceratodontidae; genus Neoceratodus; species Neoceratodus forsteri. The sequence continues at coordinate 1,515,623,566 of CM028131.1, forward strand.
GTTAAAAACCTTAAGATATAATGGCTTTTATTGCCATATAATTTTGGATGCAAAATTCCTGATTATCAATAAAATGAAAACAGGAGTCCAGATCAAGTCTAGCTGCTAGAATTGATCCAAAGCAATGATCATAACATTCAGTAGGGCCTCACTACCCTTCTGGACAATGAACATGTCTTTTAGGACTTGAGTGTGAATTCTACAGGATGCAATTAAATCATGTGGACTTGTGAGGTGTTTTGCCTCAACAATTTGTTTAGGATTAAGTCACTGGTTCTTATCTGCAATAAAATGTGCAGTTTGGGCTTGTAAGAAGACCCATACTTTTAAAAAGAATAATAAGCATAAAAGCAAGCATCTCTCTCTCTCTCTCTCTGGAACCTAAAAGAAAAGCGAAAAAGAAAAACATAGTTTAGTACTATTCCACCCATTGGGGTATGGAAAAGTAATTTAATCTCCTTTAAACAGGTTCATTTGATTGGCATATAGCCATTTATCAATGACTGTTATAGTGAGGCAGTCTAACTTGGTAGACTGCTGGACTGAGTTTGTTTACAATGGGATAGGCCTGTTGTTGGGCCTTGCCCATAGATTGTGAAGCAAACAAGTATACCTTTTTGGATGCCTTATTTGAGATATGTAACATATGATGCTCTTATCAGCAGTGGCAGTACACAGGTCCAGAAGTAAATGTTCTGGGAGTCTCATGGACCGTCCAGTCATGATTTTTCAAAAATAGTGTATGTTGTGTACCTGCAGAGGGTGTCCCTCTTGTTGCTCTCCTTGTTCAGACAGACAACGTGGCAGTCGTCTTTTACATCAACAAACAAGAGAGAACACACTCCTACCCCCTGTGCAGGGAGGCGATGAGAGGCTGGTACTGGTTTCTGGAGCGTCACATTTACCTGTCTGCAGTACACATTCCAGGCATCCAGAACACCTTGGCAGACAGCCTAAGCAGGTCTCAGTCCAAGGCACATGAGTGGGAGTTGCTACAGTCAGTAGAGGACCAGCTCTTCGACACATGGGGTCGTCCAGAGCAGGACCTCTTTGCATCCCCATGCAATGCCAAACTGCCAGTTTTCTGCTTGCGCGAGCATGCGCCTGGTGTTTTCTGGCCAGACGCATTGTCCCTTTGTTGGGCAGGGAAGTTTCTTTACATCTTCCCTCTCATTCAGAGTCCTGTTGAAGATGCAGGCCATGGAGGCTCAAATGATTCTAATCACCCCCGTTGTGGCCTCGGCAGATTTGATTCCCACTACTTCAGCGGTTGTCCTCGGAACCTCCAATTCCGCTCCTAGTATGCTCGCTGTTGCTGTCCCAGCATGCTGGTCCATCCGGATCTCAGGTCTCTCTACCTTCGTGCTTGGCTCCCGCAGACATAGTAAGGTCAAGGTATGGGGTTTCCCAGGAGGTGGCAGACATCCTCGTCTTTGCGAGAAAGCCCTCTTCTCGCTCCACTTATGCTATGATGTGGAAGCGTTTTTTGTCTCTGGGCTTTGTCTCACCATCTGGACCCTATTACCTGTCTGGTAAACTCAGCATTATGGTATCTCCTCTCCTTATACCAGCAAGGCTTGAGCTACTCTTCAATAAAGGTGCACATGTGGGCCATGTCTGCATATCATGTCCTCTTGGGAGATAGAACCTTGATCCAACTGGATGTGGCCTGCACCTTTTTACAAGGGATTCTGCATATGAGACCTCCCATCAGGGATCCGATCCCTCCCTGGGACCTCTTGTTTGTGTTGGAGAAGCTCACGTTTCCCCTGTTTGAACTAGTGGCTGAGTGTGAGCTGCGTTACCTTTCCTGGAAGGTTTATTTTTTAGTTGCTGTTACTTCGGCTCGAAGAGTTTCCGAGTTCCAGGTTCTGATATGTAAAGAGCCTTATTTAGTTTTTCACAGGGAGAGAGTTTCCCTCAGAACAAAGTTCCTTCCTAAAGTGGTCTCGGAGTTGACCCTCAACCAGTTGGTTGACGTTCCAGTTTATTTTCCTTTTCCGTCTAATTGAAGAGAAGCTCTCCTTCACAATCTGGATGTTCACAGGGCACTGAGGTACTACCTCAAGCGCACAGCTGCATACCGTAAATCGGTTCGACTGTTCATGACTTTGCACCACAAGCAGACTATTTCAAAGTGGCTTGTCCACTGTATCGTGTTTTGCTATGAAAAACACAATAAACCCCTTCTGGGTCCGGTTAGGGGTCACTCCACCAGAGGAGTTTCGGCTTCTTTCGCCGCATTGAAGAACGTCTGTGTAAAGGACATATGTGCAGCCGCCACCTGGAATTGTGTGTACACTTTCATGAAGCACTGTAGCCTGGACGTTACATCCAGGTGCCATACCGGTTTTGGCTTGGCAGTCCTTCAGGGGCTTCTTTCCTGACTGGCCAAGTGGTCAGCATTGTTTCACCCTTCCTCCTCCTCCCAGGATTAGGCACCTCCTTGGTGTGGGACTGCTTGGGATTCAGTCCTTATGGTTATAGCCTGCTGCAAGAGCTCCCCCGCGAAGTAAGATAGTGCAGTTACATAAGAACGTACCGTAACAGTAGATCTTCGAGAGGAGCTCAGGACGTCATCTTCAGGCTTCGCCTCCTTCTCTCATTGGGGCCTGTTCATGGGTCTTAGCGGGGAAACTTGGGTGGAGCTGGGTCCGCCCCCTTTTGTACCGTGGCCGACGTCGCGGGGTGGTCCCTGCTGGGTATTGCTAGCTAAGAGTTTTTCTGGTGGGTCCTAAGGCTTGCGTCGTTAGTCCTTATGGTTATAGCCTGCTGCAAGAGCTCCTCTCGAAGATCTACTGTTACGGTAAGTTTTTACGTAACTACTTTTTTCCTGTTGTTCGCATATAGCGTGCCTTATATGAAAACTCAATTACCCTATGATCGCTGTCACCTAAAGGTGCTGCTATCCTAATGTCATGTATATTTTCTGTTCTATTAGTTAATATTAAATCGAGTGTATTACTACCCGTTGTAGACTTTATCAACTGGTCCAGATTATTATGTATAGTAAAATCTATAAATCTGTTTTCAGCTTGGTTACTACTGGCCAAGTTATTCCAGTTAATATTTGGGAAGTTAAAATCTCCCATAATTATAGTATTATCCATATATTCAAATTGTTCCAAGCTTTTTAGAAATTGTTCAGTTTCCTCATTATTAAGTCCCGGAGACCTATAGCATAATCCTAGTGTAATAAGTTTGTTTTTCAACTTAATCCGCACCCAGATAATTTCAGTTTCATCATTCATTTTATTTATTTCGTATGCTTTTAAAATGTCCTTTATGTAGAATACCACTCTTCTGCTCCTTCGGTCCTTTCTATTTTTATGTACTTTTGTATATCCTTTTACATCTGTCCCCCAGTCAGTATCATTAAACCAAGATTCGGTCACTGCACAAATGTCTACCATTTTTGTACAGGAAAACAGCCAACTCATCCATCTTATTTCGAAGACGTCTAGCATTTATTAACGTAAATTTTAAATCTGAATCAGTCTGTTTTTGTGTCTTGTCCCTATTATTATTTTTAGGTATACGTTGTAATTTGCACATGGATACAGGTACAAGAGAGGTACCATATTTGCCAGTCTCTCCCCCAATGTCTAGTTTAAAGAGCATTGCATAAATTCACCCGAATGTTTCCCTAATAATCTGCTCCTCCTTCTACTGAGGTGCAGGCCATCCCAGCAGTATAACTCATTCCATCCATTAAACTCCTCCCAATGAGTAATACATGTTATATTTTGTTGTAGGCACCGCTTTCTTAACCAATTATTAAGATGTGCGATTTTGTTATGTTGGTAGCGATTTGCTTTGGGTATCGGAAGTATTTTCAAAAGTACAATTCTAGGGACATAGATATGTTGTTCATCCACACTTATTGGCAGGTTCCTTGCCACTTTAAATCTTGCCGGAAGGTCTTCAAGCTGGCTCTTCCCACCCACCCGGGTGGTAAAGCTCTAAGCTCCTATGGCCTTAGATCTTCCTTACGCTTGAGCTCAGGTTCCCTCATAACGTGCTGCGTTTAAGACTGGTTCCTAATTCTTCGAAAGTTCGAAATCAAAAAGTTTTTTGCTAAAAAGACTTCGGTCTTCTTCTCCTCGCGGCTGCGATGGACAAATCGACTCCCGGTTTTCGGAGGTGCCTTGCGGGCAGAAGATGTCTAGGACGGATCCGCACTCCACGTGCGTCTACTGCCTGGGCCTTGAGCACGACCCGCAGGCCTGCGACTTGTGCTCTTCCTTTTGGGCCTACATCCTTGAAGACCGTGCTGCCCGATGACAACTGGGGCGCCCCGAGAAAAGAATTCCACCGGTGAAATCTAAAGAGCCCGATTGGCGGTGTCCTGGTGGCGGGCTCAGCGGATCAGCTCGAGCAGATGCGCCCCTCGAGAGGAGGCGGCGCCGCCCCTACCTCGGCTACAGCATTTGTCCCGCTCTCTCTCGGTGCCTCGTACTCTGCTTCTTTTAAGGAGCTTTGTCTGACCCTCTCAACCAAAGGTGAGGGTCCAACTTCTTCGGGACCTTTTTCCAGGTCCAAAAAGAGCAAAAGTAAGTCTCTCCGTCGACGCTCTTGGGAGCGGGAAAGATCCCCCTCCTCTTGTCGACAGTCGACTTCGGTCGACCCCTCAGCTTCGGCCACTGGCTTCACGGTGTCCCCGTCAGGCCAGTTGACCGAGACTCCCGTCGGCCGCGGTCGAGATTTTCTCGACCCGTTAGACAGAGTTGTCGGCTGGGACTGAGAATCCCCTCCCAGTTCCCCGGTGGGAGTTGAGAATCCCGTCGGCTCGTCTGTGCCTCCGGTTCCGGAGCCTTGATTGGGATGCGTCGGGCAGTGCCGATTTCGACACTTCTCCTCGCCTTCCTCGGCCTGAGTCGAGACTCTCGGTCTCGGTCTCGGACATCTCGCGATCCAACCGATCCGCCCGCCTAGGCAGTCTCGGTTTCGGCACCACGCGAAGCGGCGTCGCCCGCTCTTCCTCAGACGAGGAAGCTTGGCGCCAAGCTGCGTGAGATACGAGAACTCATGTAGCAACAGCTCCTTTTGACGAGAACAAGCCGACCCAGTCGTCTTCCGGCTATTAAGTGGCTGTCACGGGCAGCGAACAACCCCTCGTTGTAGTCGAGGAGCCTGTTCTCAGGCGGTTGTTGACCAATTCAGCTGCTTACCGATTCTGGTGGAGACCTCCGCCTCCACAGCCATTAGTTGGGGCTCGACCAAATTTCTCGAGTCGGCCTTGGGTTTGCCCACATAGGCTGTCTGTCACCCTCACTCCCGATAAACCTCGGCGGTGGAGGGTGGCTCAGGCCGAGCAGCTCTTTGAGGACTCTTCTGAGTCCGATGATGGTTCCTCCTCTTCTCCAAGCGCATGGACTTGGAGTCCTCGGGAAGGCAGTCAATGGACGATAGCCCTTACGTCCTTCTTAGGGTTGCCTGACTCATCTCGGAGTCCACCGGATGAAGCTCGAACCCGTTCCTAAGCAGGCCAGGTATCCTCACGGAGATTCTGGACCGAGGATTCTCGAGGCCTTTCCAGTGGCGAAGCCAAAGTGGGTCTGGCCTTGGAACTTTGGCAGCGTCCTGCTTCCTGCCCTGCGCCCGGCCAGTTGGCCAGGAAGTATCGCGGTCCCCGGTTCCCTGTCTAGTTTTCAGACACCCCTCGGCCGGGGTTGGTTACGACAGCATTTTCGGCGTGCCGAGCACGCCAGGATAGTGGACAAACCTCCCGACAAGGAATCAAGAAATTGGATTATGCGGGAGGAAAGTCTATGCTGCGTCCTCTCTCGCCTTTGTCAGGCCAGTTCGGCCATCCTCATGGCACATTTTCTCACGCCCTGTTGGGCCCCTGGATGAGGTTGTCCCTCATCTTCCCGCGAATCTGCAGACTACGGTCAGGCAGGTGCGGGACCAGGCACGAGGCGGTGGCCAAACAACAGCTGCAGACTGCGTTGAACGCCGGGACTCTGTGCCAGGTCTGTGTGCCGCAGTGGCCATCCGTCGTCGGGCTTGGCTGAGGATATCCACCTTTACCTAGATACCCAGCACAAGTTGGCGGATGTTCCCTTTTGGGGACTGACCTCTTGACCCCTGGGGTGGAAGGTCACCTGCAGAGGATCGAGAAGTCCAATGCTACCTTGGACTCGGTCTCTTCCGCTCAGAAGGACAAGGGCCATGAAGCCACAGCCTAAGCCCTTTACGTCCTTCTGCACCTTGGCTGCACGCCCGGCCCAACAACGTTAGGGCCCAGCAGGCTCGACATTGTATCCCAAACCCAAGCCGGTCGGCTTCCTCCAACAGGAAGCAGGAGGTAAAGCCGGGAGGTCCCTCGGCGGTCCCTCCTCCAAGCCTACCCAGTGATGGGCTGAGGGTGTCGCCCCATCCCTGTCACCTCACCCCTGGTTCCCCAGTAGAGAGACAGCTCGAGCACTTCCTTTCCGCCTGGTCCGCTGTTACACCACGGACAGGTGGGTACTGGAGGTGGTGGGAAAAGGCCTACCTCTGGAATTCGAGCAGGCCCGCCCTTCCAGAAACCGTCGCACCTCGGGGCCTCGGAGTCCGCAGCCTCACTGGCGCTCCCGAGCCAACATCGCTCTCCTCCTCAAAGGAGGTGATCACGGAGGTGGAGGACCCCCTTCAGACCCGAGTTCGTGTCCAGGTATTTCCTGGTTCGAAGCAGACGGGGGCTGGCGCCCCATTCTCGACCTACACGACCTGAACAAGTTTCCTAAGGTCTGAACCTTCAGGATGGTCACTCTGGCGCAGATAATACCATCTCTGGAACACGGCATGTGGTTCTGCTCTCTCGACCTACAGGGCCGCGTTCTTTCACGTCCCTATCCGTCCGTCACGTCGAATTCCTCCGCTTTCAGCGGAGGGATCCTCTTGAGTTCTGAGCCATGCCCGTCCGGCTTATTTCCAGCTCCAGGGTCTTCACCAAATGCAAGGCAGTGGTGACAGCATTCCTCTTGCGCGCCAGAGGTCCTGTGTACCCTTACCTGGGACGATTGGCTGATAGCAGCCTCCTCCAGGCGGGAGGTGGGCGGTCCAGAGATCTGGCCTCCAGGTTTGCTCTCAAGTTGGCCTTCTCATCCACGAGGCCAAGTCAGAACTCGAGCGAAACAGGTGATCCTGTTCACCGGGCAGACTCGACTCTCTTCGAGCCAAACACGGCTCGGCGGACAGGGCTGAGGTTCTTACCTCCTTTTCCCAATCATTTCTGGTTGGGCAATCACACCCTGCCCGGGACTTCCTACGCCTTCTGGGTCTCATGGTGGCCTGTACCAGCGTGGTCCGTTGGGCGCACTGGCACATGCGCCCCCTTCAGTGGGGACTGGCCAGCCAGTGGTCACAATGCTGCGATCCTTTGGACCAGCTAGTGATAGTGACCCAGGAGATGTGGAACGCTCTCCAGTGGTGGACCGTTCCATTCCATCTGCAGGAGGGCATCCCGTTTGTCCGCCCCGAGCCGACGGTCTCTCTATCGACCGATGCCTCTCTGATGGGTTGGGGTGCCCATCTGGGGGAACACCGAGTGCACGGCCTCTGGTCCCCGCAGGAGTCCCAATGCCACATCAACCTGCTGGAGCTCCGAGCAGTCCGCCTAGCTCTCACCGCCTTTGCTCTGTTTCTACGGGGTCAAGTGGTCTGAGTCCAGACGGACAATACCACGACCATGTACTACCTGAACCGCCAGGAGCGGGATCACTCCCATGCTTCTATGCAAGGCTCTCCGCATTTGGTCACTCGTCGCGCAGCCTGGAGGCGGATCTCTAATTTCATGTGGCAGGAGCCTCCAATACCCTAGCCGATGCCCTAGGCGGATGGGGCTGCATCTCACAGTGGTCTCTCCTGCGGAGGTAGTACAGATCTGTTCTCCCACTGGGGCACACCTCAGGTGGACCTGTTTGCCTCAGGAGAGAAGCTGAGCTGTTTTATGCCCTCCTCAGCAGGCCTCGCTGCAGGGATGCCTTCTCGAGGGCTGTGGACCCCAGGGCTCTTTACTTCCCCATTTCCCTTGATTCACAGGTGCTTCTCAAGGCAAGGAGGGACAAGGCGCAGGTGATTCTGATAGCCCCAGACTGGCCCCTGCGTTCTGGTACCCAGATCTCCTAAGCCTCAGCTCCAGGCTCCGAGGCAGCTTCAGCTCGCTCAGACCTGCTCTCAGTCAATCAGGGAAGGTGTTCCATCAGACCTTCGGTCCCTGCACCTGACGGCCTGGTTCCTGGCGTAGAGTTCCAGGCCTTGGGTCTTTCCGACGAGGTCCTCAGTGTTGTTGAGGCGTCCCGTAAGGAGTCGACCAGAAAATGCTACGCCTTCACATGGAAGAGATTCTCCATTTGGTGTCAGGGCTAGGGCTTGGACCCTTCCTCCTGTTCTGTGGCAAACATTTTGGACTATGTATGGTCCCTTTCTAGTCAATGGCTTAGGTCGACGACCCTAAAGGTGCACCAGGCAGCCATCTCTGCTTACCGGGCGCGGGCCAGGGAGCAGTCGGTGGTGCAGGAAAAGGTGGTCGGGCGCTTTTTCAAAGGCCTTGATCACATTTCCCTTCCGGTGTGAGAACCTCCACCTCCGTGGGATTTAGTGCTGGTACTGGCAAAGCTCATGGGCAAGCCATTCGAACCAATGCACAGGTGTGATCTCTCTCACCTGTCATGGAAGACCACCTTCTTGGTGGCTATCACGTCAGCCAGAAGGATGGGAGAGCTCCAGGCGCTTTGCATCGAGTCTCCTTACCTGATCTTCCACAGGGACAAGGTTGTCCTGCGCCCCCACCCGAAATTCCTTCCGAAGGTGTCGAGTTTCACCTTAACAGGTGCTGACTCTGCGGTGTTCTACTCAGTCACACCTCAGAGCCAAATATAGGCTCCATACTCTGGACCCTAGAAGGCGCTCGCTTATTATAAGGGCCTTGCGGCTGAAATCGAGGAGAGGTTCGCCCAGCTGTTTGTCACCTACATGAAGCGCACCTGGCAGACACCAGCCAAGCAGGGACGTGGGCAGGTGGGTCACCTCACTGCAGATCGCTGCTATAAGTTGGCGGGCATGGAGACTCCCAGAGGATAGAGCTCATTCTACCCGTCATACTGCTGCATCGGTGGCTGCTTCAGGGGCGTCCCTATCCAGAAATCTGCAGGGCTGCCTGGAAGTCAGCACACTCTTATTACCCATTACCACATCGACCTTGAGTCACGCCCGGGATGCTGGTTTGGGGCCTCGGTTCTCCAGTCTTTATTCCCTAAGTAGGGGTGTCGCCTTGCCTCCCTCCTCCCAGAGAACTGCTAGGAGTCTGCCAATAAGTGTGGAAGAACAACATATCCATGCCCTAGAAATACAGGTTACTCACCTGTAACAGGAGTTCTAGGAATGGTATATGTTGTTCATCCCACGACCTCGACCTCCCAGCTTGACGCTGAACCTAGCTTCCAGCGGGCCAGATCTGGCGTCATGGGGCGGAGCCGAGAGCTTTACCACCCGGGTGGGTGGGAGGAGCCAGCTTGAAGACCTTCCGGCAAGATTTAAGGTGGCAAGGAACCTGCCAATAAGTGTGGATGAACAACATATACCATTCCTAGAATTCCTGTTACAGGTGAGTAACCTGTATTTTCACTTCCTAGATCAATGAACTTGTTAGTCAATGCTATATAATCCTCTTTTATCTTAATAATTGGCTCATTAAGTGCATTATTTGTCCCAGCATGCACAATAAGTCAGCAGTGTCAGTGGCTCAGTAGGTAGCACACTCGCCTCTGAGGCCGGGAGATCAAAGGGCTGTGGGTTCACTTCCCACATCTGGCACTTGGGTTAATATCCCAGTACTGACACTGCAGTGCAGCATGAGAGGGGTGCTGCACTTCTGAGGTGCCATCTTTCGGATGAGACGTTAAACCGCGGTCCCATCTGCCTGGATTGGTGGTAGTTCAGGTGGATGTTAAAGATCTCATGGCACTTATCGAAAAGAGTTGGGGAAGTTTTATTGAAAACAAACACATCACAGAAGAAAACAAAAACAATCAAATCAAAAGATTATACAAAATACAGAAAATGAAAAAGTTAAACAATATAGTCAAAAGATCATAAAGAAATAACATTTTTCCAAAATGAATCTACGTTAGCCTCAGAGAATTTAACAATATCTCTGGTTTTAACAGAAGCTAAACCATTCTCAATCCGTAAAAACATAGTACTAAATAATACTGTTTGTTGCTGCAATATAAATTGACACCGGGCCTGCAATAAAAAATATTGTACAAAGGAAAAAAAAAAAACATTCAAAGTACTTTTATGATACAGGCGCCAAATCCCTGTATAATCACCGAGAACTATGGTCTGATACGAAATATGGTTTAAAAAAGGTAAATTCCAATGTAAGGCAGCGTCCTGCCAAAACTTTTGAGTAAAGGGGCAAGTGATGAAAAAATGAACCATAGTTTCCTCACAGTTTATACAGGTGGGCCTTAAGCAGAACCTCTCCGTAATGGGTTTATACTTTAAATTACCTCTGACCCCTAACCGTCCTTGCATAGAGAGCCAAACAATATCCCATATATGAGGGGGAATCCTGAAATCTGTTAATTTCCTAAGAGAAAACAGCATTTTAGAGGGGACACATTCTGGAAATAAAAGAACACTTTTTTGAACCTCAAAAACAATAAAATCATATATAGACTTTCTGGAGAGAGTGAGTAGATGTGGAAAAGAGATTTTCCACTGTTGTAGTTTTTTTAAAGTGGAAATACCATAGGATGGTAAAGAGTCAGTCAACAAAATCTTGGGAGGTAATAAGGACCACTTATCCAGGTACCTGGACCATAGAAATTGTGACCATAACTGCCATGACATGGAAGCTGGGGACCATAAATAAGAAAAGGAATCAAACAGAAACAGGGAATGGTAAAAAAACAATAGGGTTAACCATAGCTAAACCTCCCTTTTGAATTGGTAAATAAGTAATATCCCTACGTACAGGATTCAGCCTGTTGCCCCAAAGCATCTGAAAAAAAAGACTAAATAGTCTTGTTTCCAGATGCAGTGGAGGTGGAAAAATATAACTTAGGTATAAAAAACTGGTAACAAAAATTGTTTAATAATCATTACTCTTTTTTCTTTCAAAATTTCCAACGTTTCCATTGGTGAATCTTAAATTCTCCAATATATAACTGCTTCTCCCAATTGTATGATGCCAAGTCCCCAGCTCCAAACCAGATACCAAAAATTTTATGAGGGAAAGAGACAACCGGTATACCTCTGATATCTAAAGGAACTGTAAGTGAAGGGTCCAAAGAATAAATAAAACTTTTCTCTAAATTAAGCTGGGCTCCTGATAAATTTCCAAAATGGTAAAAAATCTGCAGTGCATTGGCTAGAGAAGGGGCATCTTGTATTAGTAATGTGACATCATCCGCATAAGCGGTAACCTTCTCGTAAGGTAATGCAGGAGAAGGGGCCAAGCCCTACAATAGTAGTATCCCATAGAATTTGTCTAATGACTGGGTCTAAAACAAAGGAGTAAAGTAGCGGACTTAAGGGGCATCCTTATCTGACCCCAACAGTAAGAGGGATATCAGTTCCAAAAAGGCCATTAACTGTAGGTACAATAGTAGCTTCTTTATATAGGATAGATATCCAATATACAAAAGGTTTTGGAAACCCGTACTTCATAAGTGTAGAAAATAAATAAGCATGCCTAACCTTTTCAAAGGCTTTAGCCTGGTCCAAGGCAACAGCATAACCCGAAATTGTGTTGGCTCGGCTAAATTCAAATAAGTCTCGTAAAAGGTATAAGTTATGTTGAATATGCCGATTGGGTATGGCACAAGTCTGAGCCGGGTGTATAAGGAAATCCGCTACCAATAATAACCTACTATTCAGAATTTTAGCAAAAATTTTGTAATCACTGTTTAGTAAGCTTAATGGTCTCCAATTCGACAATAAAATTGTATCTCCTGATTTATATAGAAAATAAAGTAAAGAAGTATTGAATCCTAAAAGGGAGGAAGAGGAAGATGATAAAAAAATTAAATACTTTGGGGAGAAAATAAAGCATGTGTGATGAAAAAATTTTATAAAAATCATTGGGAACACCATCCAATCCCGGTGATGTCCCCTTACTCAATTGAGATACAGCTAACTCCACTTCCTGTGAAGAAATAGGCCTTATTAATGAAAATATCTGAGAGATAGGAACCTGAGGTAACGGTACAGTAAACCCTCCGACCTCAGGGAAAGGCTGATCAGACTTGTCATGAAAAGAATCACTAACATATTTCTGGACTATCGCTAACATCTCTCTGTCTTTTGAGACTAGAGTACCATTAGGCAAAGCAAGCTGGGTCATAAGGGTATTATCCAATCTTAGTTTATAGGCTTCGAAAGGATACAAAGCTGGTGATTTTCTAGTACCAAAATTAAATTCCAATTCTAAAGATTTAGCTCTGTCATACTGGAAAGTTCTCATCTGTTTTTTTTATAGTTAAAATTTGAGTGAAAATTAGCATTTTAGTTGGAGGAAAAGACATTAATTTATATAACTGATTCCTTAAGAGGAGATATTTTAAATATTTAGAATTAGCCTGAGTTTTACCAAAGGAAAGTACAAGTTTCTTAAGTTCCCTCTTAGTATCTAACCACCAATTTAAGGAGGAGGCATAAGCACATGAAACAGAATCTCTACTAGCAAAAAAAACTTCAATATGTGAAAAGAGGGAAGGATTATCCAGAAGAGACATAGTCAGTCTCCGTCGGTTATATGGTGAGAAAATCTTGGGAGGAAGAGAATGTAAACTAAGGGAGCAAAAAAGAATATTATGGTCAGAAAATTCCGAGGGTTGAGATTTACACAAAAGAGGAACCAGATGCGCAGAGACAAAAAAATGTCAATACGTGTAGCATATATAGATCTATGGTAGGTGGCTTCCATACCCATAGGTTGCAGGGTACGGTAGGTATCTTTCATACTGGCCCCATAAAGAATATGTGATAAAGCATTGGAGTCGCAGTACATTTTTTGGGGGGTAACTCCTGTTAGTGTGGTATCCAAAGAGCAATTAAAATCACCACCCCAAATAATATGTAGTTTAGAGAATAAAAATGGCCTAATCTCCTCAAATAATGAAATTCTAGCAGATTTGGGTTGAGGGCCATATATATTAATAATACGAAAAGAAAAATCTCTTAAGGGAGGCATCAAGAATTAAGGCTTTACCTGGACTAACATCAATAAGGCGTGAAATGCGGAATTGAGTGGATTTAAAAAGGATGCCAATACCATCTGCAGGTTCTAAACCAAAAGTCCAGAACGAAGATCCCCAATGCCATCTCTTTTTAATAAGTTCCACCTCATTAAGTGAAGTGAGACGAGTCTCTTGAACAAAAATATTGTCCACTGAAAGAGACTCAAAAAAGATAGTAGATAAATCTGGTTTTTGTTATATGCTTTTAAACTGCAGACATTAAATGACAGTAGTTTTAAAGTAGCCATAAAGAGAAAAAAACACATTTATCACGGCCCTCCTTTTAAACTAATACTAGCCTTCCTTTTTTTTTTTTTCCCTTTCTTTCCCTTTCTGTCTTTAGATAATTCCGTAGATCTGCTTTCTTCATCCTCAGTAACTAATTCAGATCTATGAGAGGCATCTGATTCCAAGTCCAAGTCCCAACATCATCTTGCAGGGGAGAGAATATATTCATGGTGGGAACAGGACAAGGAATGGGGATTTTTAATGAAGATCTAGGAAACCTTCTCCCTTTAACAGTTTCAAAAATGGGGGGGGGGGCATAGTGGGTCTGTTAGAGACATGATTAGGAGTAGTATCAGTCAAAGGGCCTAAATTAGGAGTGGACACAGGAACATGGTCTGGGTTTATAGTAGGCCCAACATCATTAACCGATGGGACTGGTTCTGGTACAGCAGGGTGTGGTGTAGTAGACAAAGATGAGGATTCAGTAGATAAATGAGCTTGTTGTTTTTCTTGAGCCTGAAGCACTAGCTTGTCATGATCCCACCCTTCGGTTCTATTCCTCTTAGCCCAAGGGCACTGATGGAAAGCATGCCCTTTATCATCACATAGGTTACATTGAAAGATGTTCTCACACAAATCCATAGAGTGCCCATATCCCCCACATAGGGAGCATTTTAGCATATCACACGCACTACTAATGTGAGTTTGAGAGCCACATTTATAACATGCTCTAGGTTGCCCACTATAAAAGCATACTCCTCTATCCTTACCTAGAAAAAAACTGTTGGGTAGATGAATATCATCTGAATTTACTTGGAATAATTTCACTTCAAATTTCCAGCCTCCCGTACATATACCTTCTAGATCTAATAAAGCTGCAGGGGGTCCAAGAATGTCACAGCGGTTTTGCAACCAATGATAGATGTCACTTACATTCACCCCCTCATTCCTGAACATGATAGAAACATACTGGATTTGAGGCCTAGTAAGGGGAATGGCTAAAAAGGGAACCCATAGAGGAGTGTTTTTTAGGGTAGAATACTTCTCCCAAAATAGTTTCAAGCTGTGATTAAGTCGAAAACTAACATCAAAAGAATCTTCCCCTGAAACATGTATTAAAGCAAATAAATCAGAAGGTAAAAAAGACATAGAGCCTCTAAGTAAGGTGTTGGCTACATAATATCTATCAGAATGAGAGCCTAGACCCCCTCTATATCTTAATCTGACTGCATTCTTCCTGGAAGCTTATTCTAGTTTATTTTTGAACAAGTCAGCCATAGGAATGCATTTTTGAAGGCTCAGGGCCTCTTTCATTTGGAATACCTTTGTTTGATTCAGAAGGTCTCTCTGGCTCACCCCGAAGAAGTACTGGGGCTGAAAAATGCCTCATAATCCTCCAACAACAGGTGCGCACCATTATTAGCATTTATAACAGAAGAACCAGTCTGAATACCTGAGCTCAGGGAGTTGGCATGCTTAGCAGGAACTGTAATTGTGTCTACTCAGTCAGGATCAGGAATCCAACTCCCTTCAGAGTTCCGAATCCATCCGGCTTTAGCGAGAGAATCATCTGCCGACCAGTCTCTAAATCCAGCAGGGAGAGCCTCCTGCAAACCAAATTGTTTTCTGAACACTTGCGAAGTGGAAGGTTGCTGAACATCGGTATCCATTGCTTTCGGAACTGCAGAGTCGTCCGACACAAAAACCGGAAGCACGGTACTGCGAAAATCTTCTGATAAAGCAACAGCCTCTACTGACCCAGAGAAATCCGTATCTCGTCGAAAACAGGTAGACTCCTCTAAGGAAATTGAACTGTCCGGTGCTTTAGACATCTCCCAAATCGGCAGTTCACCAATCACCTCTTGAGCCTCAGTCAGTATCTCCGGCTCCGAAACCCCGATTACAGGGGTGACAGTAACTTCCTCCGGTACATCCATCGTAGCTTCACAAACGGGAGCTTCCACACCAACAACCGACTCCATGCAGCACTGAAATGCTTCTGCCAAACAGCAGAACACTCACAGCCCTCTACTGGCCACAGAGCGCCAGCAGAGTAGGGGAATTTCCCTGGTGTCCCTTTCCAAATTTCCCTCATTCAATAAAAATAACACCAACAGCTTAATCTGGTTCAAGGTCAGTTGGCATTCATCTGTATCCCCCTCCCCCTGGGTCGTGCCTGAAAATAGGTAGGATTTGTCTAGTGCACTTACCCGGCAGGGTTCTACAAATACGATAGCCCGATGTCCCGGGCTATAACTTTCCAGCCAGGGACAAGCGCTGCCTCAGATCGACAGTTGCCCGTGGACAAGCATTAAAAAAAAAAAAAAAAAAAAATTGCCCAATTTGCCTGCATTACCACCTTTTGCCACTGGGTGTGCTGTCGCGCGATACTGGAGGGAGTACTGGGTCATCTGACCCTCAGAGCAGCACTCACGTGGTATGAGCGGGGGAGGTGCAGAACGCGTAGTCAGTGCCGTGGCGCGGGTGCCAAGAAAGCAGGAAACAGTGAACACATCAACCACAGAGGAAGAGCAGAGACGACAGACAGGCATATGTGGCAGCAAATGGAAGGGAGGCTTACGGAGGGGTAAGACGCACATTGGACGAGTTGGCTCCCGCGCAGACTTGGCGGGAGCGATCTGGAGACACACACACACACTCTTTCTCATTTTCACAGAGAAAGGACGTGCGTGCTGTCCCAGAGAGAGAGCAGTTCACTTAACAAGTCGTTGTTTCTGGATTGTGTGCAGTTGTTTTTGGACACTGGAGAGAGAGAGAGAGAGAGAGAGAGGAGACTTGAAGTGCAGTGTGCACTGTAGACTACAGTACTTGTCTTGCCTCAAGTTTTGTTTAAAATTTTGTTTTAAAATAAAAAGTCAGGGACTCAGAGTTTGAAGACTGAGGTACTGGGAGGTTGCTGAGATCACGGGTGGCGCTGTGGCAGGGAGGTTGGGGATTGGGAAGCAGCAGTTTGTTTTTCTTAGCCCATGCTATTGCCAGAAACAAAAATAGAGACTGGAGAGCCTGAGAAGGAGAGCAGCTGTAGAAAGTGGGAAACCACTCCATTAGTTTCAGCTGTAGCCTGTTATTGTTGAATCTGTTGATGAGTGTTCAGTTTGTTCACAACTTAGAAGCCACAAAAAAAAAAAAAAGAGTGTGCCATTATACTGCCATTGTGCTGTGCATTTGTTGTTCCAGTATTTAACACAACTTAACTGAAGGGTCACTGGACCTAAGAAGGGACTACAACACAAGGAGCATTAGTTATTGAGAGGAAATTAGGTGTATACCTACAGTTACAGTACCTAAAATAAACAGGGAGTGTGTGCTGCAGTGCAGTGTGAGATCCAAGGAAACAACACAGTGCAACTTTTTTTTACTTTGCTCTGCAGTCTGCACACTAGTCTGTCTGGCTGGGTTTGCTCCTGTCTGGTGCTAAATTCTTGAGGCCAGCCCCAGGTTGTGCCGGTCAGACTGGACTGGAGTCAGTGGGAAGGGAGGAGGACTTGCTAAGTGTGGCTTAGCTGCCCAAATAAATAAAGTAAAAACTGTAATAACTGCACAGTAGCTGGTGAAGGAGAAGTAGAGCAGTACTTACAAGAACTGCACTACTGTATTTGAACTTGACCTTGTATTTGTAGCTAGCTGCCCTAAACTGTGTGATGAGTGTGTGAGTCAGTCAACTAACTAGACTAGTAATTATTATAAAAAAAAAAATAAAATCAATAATAGGCACAGCCTGCCTTAGGGAGTTATCATGCTGTGTGCATGCATGTCCAATCCATGTTATTACTAGTAAGTAACAGGACCAGGTCACAGAGTCCAACCCTGTGTAAGTGTGTAACCTCTGCTTTTAGACCCAGTCCCATTCCCTTCCAGCTTCTTCCCCTGCCAAATTGGATAAGTGACTTGCCTTAGTCTAATAGTCTGCACAATCATAACTCTGAAAGTTTCAGACATTTGTAAATAAAGATCCATCGCCTTTACTTGTTGAAAAGGCTAGGCAAATAAGCACCTTATCCTTCTGGCTCGGTCCCCTAGTGTCATCACTGTCTGCCAGACCAGCTGTCCAGCACCAGTCCACCAAAAAACTCACACAGACACACCTAATTAATAAAATACATTTTATTATCATTGGGGGAAGAAAATAAGTGCCACCAATATGCAGAACAGGGTAGGAGTAGTAAACAGCAGACTCTTTTTCTCTCTGGTCAGTAGCCTCACGAGTAACAGACTCCATCAGCAGCAATACACCACCACCTGATAAAACACAACAATCCACTCTGTCAGTGTGTCTAGTGCAGATAAGAGTAATACAATGACAATGAGCCTATATCTGTGTCAGGAGCTATAACTGCTGATCATCAGTGTCTTGAATTAAGCAGTGACGCTTAACTGAAAGTTTACATCCACTCCCTAAAAACGTACTTAGTGCTCCATGAGCAGGATGAGAGGCCAGAGAGGCCAAATAAAGATAAGAAATATGATCAGGAGAAAAGGGCCTGATTGTTTCAGAGGCATTGGTTAACCATTTATAACTGGCTGAGATATGATGAAAAAAGAACTGATGTATTGCACTGTGTGCAAAAATATCCAACCATTGCAGTACCAGCCTTTTCAAAGAAACCTAATGTTTTTGCCACTGGCTCAAATACTTTTGAATTGAGTCAGTTCGTGCTCATGACAAGTCCAATCCACATTTGCTGTGCATGAATCAACATATTGCGGACAGTGGTCAGCGTGTGGTACATTTGATATCACTGAGTCCCACTGTATCAAGCATTTACGCAGTTGGATCAGGGCACTAAGGTCAGGTACAGCGCCTGTTCAACACAGCATATTCCATTGCCAAAAATCTACGCCCTTTCTGACATGGAGTGGTGGCTCTGTGAACTGCAAGAAAGAAATGGGATAACGCTGGTTCTAATTATACCAATGATAAACGAGCCAGGGACTTCTGTGGTGCTATATCAGCAGTTATATCCCAAACCCAGATGCAGACTCTTACTGATGTTAAATATGTGACAGTTCTTGCTGGTCGAGTACAGATTCTAGTATAACTGAGTGGGAAAATGTTTTCATCTGGTTTGTTGACCCAAACTCGAAACAGGTGCGTACAGTGCTTATCCAAGCTGTGCCACTGGAACATGCACATGCAGAAGGTGTATTTCAATAATACGACTGCACTTGAGTCAGTAAATCTTCCCAAGTAACCTATAAAATGTTCACAATCCAGGGCCATTCCTTGTTTCAGCAAATTTTGATGGGGCCAGTGTCATGATGGGCGAAAAGAGGAGGAACCATAGCAAAGTTGAGGGAACACTATCCTCAAATAATTGCAATGCACTGTGTTGCCCATAAGTTAGAGCTGGCAGTTCTTGATGTGGTAAAAAATACATTTGTGTCAAAGCTTGAAAGTACTCTCAAGGGAATATTTAAGTTTTATCATTACAGTCCCAAAAAAATGAGAGAACTAAAAGAAATTGCTAATGTCATGGATACTGATCTTGCTCACTTTAGTGCTATAAAACAAGTGAGATGGCTTGCCAGTAGGTCACGGTCAGTTCATGCAGTTCAGGTTAATCTACCCAGTGTCGCTCAACACCTAGAACATGCATCCTCTGCTGCTGGTGATGAAGGTTCTAGAACAAAGGCCCTCTTAAAGGAAGTACAGAGTGTACAGTTTGTAAAATCCCTATATATACTACAAGACTTCCTGCCAATACTAAAAAACCTGTCACTCGTTTCAAAGAGATGACATAGTAATACTGGAAGTTCCACAACTTGTTGAGACCTGCCTACTCCAGCTTACGGAGCTGAAAACATCACCAGGGAAATACATGGCAACTTTCCTTAGCCATTACAAACCTGAACAGAAATGGATGGAGTATATTGTGTCAAGGGGAGGGAGAAGGAGGAGGAGAGGACTGTTCCTTTCCCATTCAGAGGCAACTGCCCAGAAGTCAGTTTTGCAAGACATACACAATTGCAGAATTTAATAGATGCAGCGATAACGTATATAGAGCGAGAGGTTTAAAAATTTCTCAGAGGTGCCTCTCAAATGGTTCAGCTGTTTAGATTTCAAGCAGTTTGATCTGCCGAGAGACCAACTAGCGGTGTTTGGGACCTGTGAACTGGCAAACCGGGTTAAATACTTTGATTTTTTCACAGAAGAGCAGCAAGAACATATAAAGTCTGAGTATGCTGCATTTAAAATGCTGCTTAAATCTTCAGCTGACAAGCCGTATTTTCAGGTCTACACAAAATTACTAAAAGAAAAACCACCACAGATTGGGCACATTATTCTTCACTTAGTTGAAATACTAATAACTATGAGTGTCTCAACTGCTAAGTGTGAAAGAGTTTTTTCTATCCAGAACCTTATCAAAACAAAAATACGGACACGGCTTTCTGATGACACACTACAGTCTCTCCTGCAGATAGCGGTAGAAGGTCCTGAACTGCATGAATTTAATCCTGATCCTGCAATTAACCACTGGCTGCTCTGTGGTCCAGGAACTAGACATGTTCATGGGCATGCTGCGCTACTGCTACTACATCTACTGCTGGTGGTGTCGCTGCTGCTCGTTTCTTCTCCTGATGAGTGATGATGATCCGATGCAAGTACTCCTAGTAGTGCTCCATCATCATCTTCCTGTCTTCTCAATCTCTAGTCAGTCTACCCCTTGATGTGACAGTCATGCTATATTCACAGAATGGCTTGTTGATTGATGGCCTTGGTTTCATTTCACTACAATTATCTAATCTCTTCTGAAACAGACTTCAGCCTGCCCTGCATGCACACATGGTTAGAGTCACCACCAGATGTCCTCTTTTACGAGCACATGTCCTCTTTCCCAGCTGCCAAATATTCTTCATGTACCTTCAATTCAATATCCTGTATTATTATTATTTTTTATAATTTTTTTTACTCTCTCAGTCTCTTCTCCTACCGTACCTAGGACCTCCCCTTGTATATGAGCTGTGAAGGAAGGAAGTGGAGATTTTAAACCTGTTTACTCGGGGTCTGGCAGTGGCACCAGGGCTCATCGGGAACTAGGTGTCCTCTTTGGCATCCCAAAATCTACAATGCAGATGCAGTACCCCTACACACAGTACACGGTCCCACCTGGACCTGCCGTATTAGAAAGGAAAGGAATTGGATGGAGAGTCAGTCACTCAATATTGTTTTTCCCGATTTACACAGTTCTTCTACATCTACATCCATCCTAATACAATAGTACAGCCCCAGACACACTATGTAATTTATTTCTACAGATGTTTGGTTAAAATTTTCATATAAGCGTATTGGACTACCACTCGGAACTCTGGGACTACCATTTTTGACCAAACCAGTTGCCTGGGACTAGCATGCCATTTTGAAATTTGTCGATCCCTGTTACCCGGTCAACAAAAACTAAATAAATAAATAAAAACAAATAACCAGAGGATTGTTGCCAGTGTTTCTAACAATGTTCTCTGCCATTTCAGTAATATCCAATATTTTTGCCCCCTATAACTACTCGAAGTTCTAGAATATTTGTTGGGATTGCATATAGCCCGGTCAAGGTGTTTGATCATTGACTCACCCAATACTAATACCTCCTGAGTTATTGTTATATCTGTGTTCATATCCACTGACTCTTGTACCATTGTGTTTTCTGTAAATGAGATTAAATTCTATGATGGCCCAGATTTATGTGCATTCTCAGGTGGTGGTGACCCTAAAGTGTTTTGGATAATAGTTGATACAAATCCTTCCTTTCCATTGGTGCTTTCCACATTTGAGTTGATGTACTCTATTCCTATGGTTCCCTGTTCTTTATGATATATTGGGAGACTATTATCATTTCCACAAAGTTCCCCTTCAGTATGTGTTTCCTCAGAAACTGTTAGGCGATCAAATTGATATGATATAGGTATTTGAAACTTTATTTCTGCTCTTCCTCTTTTTGCTACCTTTTTTGCCTGGAATTGATACCATTCAGTTTCCTCAGTGCTGTTATCATCCTGCCTTGTATGTTTTTTATTTTGTTTTTTGCTTTCTACATTCATTTCCAGATGTATTTCAGTCACTTGGTTTTATTGTTTGTAACACCTTTACTTTCTTTACATTGTTCTCTAGCACCATCTGAATGTATGTCGGAAGATGAACTGTCTGTATCTTTGTCCTATAACTTTATTCTCATTTGCTGCTGACTCTGCTCAAGGGCCCTTAGTCTATTACTAAACATCTGTATTTCATGTGCCATAACACTGTTTTCTTCACATCTATCACATACAAATGACAAGCATGTGTTAGTATCTTTATTAATTTGATGCATTTTGCATATTTTACATTCAGTTGCTTTTACCCTGTTCGCAAATGTGATTGTCAATACCATGTTTATATCCTTTTTATCTTTATATCAGGTGCAGCCTTTCTACCTAATAATCTCTGCCTCCTGTACACTTACTTCTCCGATCCGGTACTCAGCTGTTATTATTATAGTTTGCCACTAAATGCCTTTCGACATGCATGACCGCGGCGCGAACACACGTGTCTTTGCGGCGCATAACGCCGCCGCTCACCTTTCTCTAATTGCCTGTACCAGTTCTGATATCATGATCTTCTCTGTCCTTACAGAAGTCTTCCATGACTGCTCTCACTGCTGCCATACCTGCTGATGATGTCCAAGGGGGTGATCAGGGGTCTGGACCTGCAGTCCTGCACCTGATAGCCTGGTTCCTGAGTGGCTGAGTTCTGGGCCATTGGGCTTTCCAAAGATGTTCTCTGGGTATTGGAAGCAGTTGCCTCACACAGTGTACACTTGCAAGTGGATGTGGTTTTTGTGTTGGTGTGAAGAGTGAGGATTATTACTCCTTTACTGCTCCATGTTACATATACTTAATTACCTTTGTTCACTGTCGCTTGCAGGGTTAGAAGCCACGTCCCTCGGCATACCTTGCCAAGGCAGCGGTACCAATGCTGGCACAAGGCAACTTTGTTAGCCACTTCTTTAAAGGGCTAGATAGCCTGTCCCCACTGGTGTGGAACCTCCTTCGCTGTGGGGCTTACCGCTAGTGTTGTCACGAGTAATAGGTAATCTATTCAAACCCATGGACATGCGATCTCTTACCTGTATTGTGGAAGTCCATACTTTTGGTCACTACCACCTCAGACACACAGGTGAGTGAGCCTCAGGTGCTTTCTGTGCAGTCTCCATATCTGATTTTCCACAAGGACAAAGTTGTGTGCCCTTATGCAAAATTACTGCTGAAGGTAATTTGAGTTTCACCTAAATGAGGCACTGATTCTGCTGACCTTGCTGAAGCCTCACCGTTTGGAAGCTAAGCAAATGCTCCACACAGTCTCCTCTTGTACCAGGAACATACAGTGGAATTTTGTGATTATGTTCGGTGGCTGTCACATATGCCGACTCCACCCTAGGCAGACAGGTAGCCAAACAGATGACTGTCCATTGGGTAACCTTCTGCATTGCTCTGTGTTACAGGTTTGCTGAATAGGAGCTACCCATAGGATAATGGCTCACTCTGCCAGGCTTACTGCTGCCTCTTTTGCTGATGTCAGGTACATTTCCATTTGTAGGGCTGCTTCCTGGTTTAATGTACACACATTTATTTCCCGTTACAGAATTGACCTGCTCAGTCATTGTGATGCTGCTTTAGGGTCTTTAGTCCTCCAGTCCCTATTCACCTAATTTGTGTATGTGGGGGGGGGGGGGCTTGCTCCCACTTCCTGAGGACTGCTAGGAGTCTGCCTATTTGGGGATAGTGAACTGTATAAAAGTAGTTAGAAATAGATATTACTTACTTTAACTGTAGTACTACTACTAGTATTCAGTTCACTTCTACACGACCCACCAGAACTCCACTGGCAAGGTTTGCATCTGATTCCTGTTATAGAATGCAGAGCTGAGTGCAGATGGGGTCGAGCTGGAGGACCACATGGCTGGTTTGTAAGAGTTGAGCTAGAAGACTGTTCCAGCTACTGAGCTTGTTCAGTGGAAGACTGTCAGTAAGCAAAGGTAATAGGCACTGACAGGCGAGTTGACGTTAAAGCAGGGACTTCTCTGGGTGACTTCTATTGTGAGTTACGACATCTTTATTCCAGTAAAGTGCTCAGTGCAGGTAACAGCAAGGTTAGCAGTAGAGGGGGATGATACTCCTGACAAAGCTGTCCGGGGTGACGTTGAAACGTTGAGTCGCTACTGCTGATTGCATTCTGATGTGGCACCACTGCTAAATGGTGTGGCCTGCATTTTCTTTATCAGTGGAAGACAGCCCAAGTGTGGATGTGAATTCAAAACTAGTAGTAAAACCATGATTACAAGTAGTAGCCACTGTTTTATTCTGTGTATTGCAACATAAAATGTTATTTTTTTAGCTTTTTTATTTAAAATGTAATTCCTCTGAGGTGGCCATTTTGTATCAAGGTTAAGCAATGAATTGTGCTGACTTATAAAAACTCTGTTGGATGAAATTGGTTAAATTTAAGATAACATTAGAATACTCTTTAATAAACATTATGTAACTGTGTATCAGCATTCAGCGTTTGGCAGTGTTTTCTCTACCTTAAGTGCTCGTTGGTGCAGCATGCTGTGGGAAACAGTAAGATATAATTTAAGTCACAGCACAGTTGTCCTCCTGCTAAAGAATGGCAAATTGAACACCTAGGTATAAAAAACTGTTAGATCTGTCACTCCGTGTTGATATCTTACTCTTTTTTTTCTTTTAAATGTAATTTTTTTCTCGGAGCAGAAACAATTTGGGGTCACACTTGACTTGTTTTGCACCGGTCAAGCCAGGCAAGTGGTACCAGTTTGCACTGGCCTCCCAAGTTTACAGTGGTCCCAAGCTGTAATGGAGGTTATTTGGGGAAAATTACTCCCTCTCCTTGTCCCTTTCCAATTGCTCTCTGGTTTACAGTGGCACCCTCTGTCTCCCCATCTTCTTAGTTTCTCCCTGGTGTCCAGTGGCACCTACTCCCTCTCCCCTTCCCCATAAATTCTCCCCATTATCCAGTGACACCCCTCCTTCTCCCCATCCCGTTACGTTCTCTTTGGTGTTCAGTAGCACCCTCCCTCTCCCCATCCCCAACATTCTCTGTGATGTCTAGTGACACCACCACTACCCACCAGAGCACTCCAACCTCATGACCCTGGTCCCTGATGGCATTTAGCACAAATCCTGTACTTACCCCATTGTCTAACTGCCGCATAACTTGCACAACTGTAATGCAGCGAAAAAAAAACTACAGTAATTACTACCCTCCCACCATTAATCTCAACCCCACCACTCTCCTCTCCCATGTCCCCTTAGTCAAAAACTCACTCACAAGGTGGCAAGTATCAGTATAAAAAAGTCCTGAAGCAGGCTGCCACTGATCCTATTTCAACAGTCTCACTGCCCGGCCTGAATGCTGGCAGTCTCTCCCAGTAGTGCTTTGCGATATGGCGTGAGGAGGGTGTTGGCATTTCAGGCGGGCAATGAGTATGAAGAAGGACTGTAGTTTGCTGATTTTTTCCCCCCTAATATTTGGCAAGTTGTGAGTGAATTTTCTGATTAAGGGGTCATGGGTGGGGGACCTGAGATGGTTGTGGGATGTGAGGAGAGAGTCACTCTGGTGGCCGCAGGCAGTTTTGTTTGTACTGTGCCCAGGGCCAGTAAATTTTTAAAATTAATCCCTTATTAGTGTGATGTGCATCTAAAAGGTCAGGAATGGGAGAGGCAATGGAAAAACATGGACTGGCATAGCTCAGCCTTATGAATAATGTTTATTTTGATAAATAATTTGTTATTGCTATTTTACTAGTAACATCAGAAAGTACAGTTACGTAAGAAATTACCGTAATGTGACAGGGTTGAAAAAGGCCCTGCCCCATTTTTTTATATAGAAAGAGTTTAAACCCAAGGGTCTGTTCTATCCTTTCCTTTTCTGTCTCTTCTCTGTCTGGTTGCGCAACCAAATTTTCTTGTGAGACCTAGGAACTGATCACTCCAATGGTCTCATGATTCTCCACCCCTCACTATCTCTCTGCCTTCTGTCTTTTCTTCCCCCTTGCATATCTGCAGGTATAAAAATATATGTTAATCTTTATGTGGAAATGTCGCTGATACTGGGATCCCTTTGTTTAGAACTGTGTATAGTTATACTGTTGAAATGTTTGCAAAGCAGTTTGGAACTCAAGGGGTTAACCTGAGATGCAGTTTTTAAGCCTTTGCAGAGTTGTCAACAAGAGGTCAGTTCTGGGACACCATGTACTGTTTTGCTGCACGTGCAAGGAATGAAACTTACAAGAACATTCTGTGAGAAGCAGACTCTCTTAACAAGTTCCCAGACAAAGACTTATAAAAAGAGCAGCAATGCTTTTGCTAGAGAGACAAGGAGAGTGACAGACTGTGAGACTGAAACTTGGAACTGAAAAGAAGCTCTCAGATGAAGGACTTTTTCTCTGTACTGCCTTTGTAAATAGTTATCCTGAATAATTTTTATTTTGCTGTTATTGAGAAAAATGAAATAATTGCAAATTTTGAATTGAATTGAACTGCTCCTGATTTTCCTGTGCTTCCTGACCTGTGCCTCGATGACACGTAATAATAGATCCTTAAGAGGATCTCTTGCATCAGGCCACACCTATGGAACTATAACTGCCAGACACTAGTACTACAGAGGAACTTTTTAGCTAGCAGTCTACTAGGGTCCGCCCACGATGACATCGGGCAATGACGTCCTTCATATATAAAGGTGGGCAGCTCCGTGCCCTACTCAGTTCCCCCGCTTGAGACCATACAAAGAGGATCTCCTCCTGGGGAACTGAGGGGGAGCCAGAGGTTTCTGCCACTAAGCAAGGTGTAACAGAAAGTCCGAGAGAGAGAGGAGAAGAGAGAAGGAGAAGCCCAAAGGCCAAGGGGGACAGAGGGTGGGAAGGCATGGTCTGATACAAGAGAGCCTCTCAAATATGATCTTTCACAGTAAGTTCTTACGTAACTGCACTATCTTCATTGAGGGTGTCTCTTGTATTTGGCCACACCTATGGAACGAGTCCCAAGCAGTACTGACAGAGAGACAGTCTGGGTGGCTGGAGGCTATAGGCCTAAGACAGAAGGTCTTGAAGCACAGCCAGCCTGAAGCCTGCCCTTTTCCTAGAGGCAATGTCCAGCCTATAGTGTTTAGAGAAAGGTGTGGACTATACGCCAGATGGCAGCAGCACAGATTTCAGGGGCTGACACATTTTGCAAACTGGCTAGAGATGTGGCCTTGCCTCTGGTGGAATGGCCATGCACAACTTCAGGAAGGTCTTACTATACTATATGTATGTATTATTTTCTGTTATAGGAAGGAAGTATACTTCCTATAACAGAAAATAAAACAGTTGGGCACTATTTGGTTAGGCACTGTTTAGAAACTGGTATGCCCTCTTTGCCGGGGCAAAAGAAACAAACAGCTGTGAGGACTTCCTGTAGTCCCTTTTGTGAAAAACATAACATCTGAATATTCTGTGTACATGTAAAGTTGGATCAGTGCTTTCCCTGAATTAGCATGCTGCGGAAAGTAGACAGGCAGGTGGCTGGTTTGATTTAGGGGTAAACTCAGACATCACCTTCAGCAAAACCTTAGGGTTGGTATGCAAAGACACTCTCTGGAAAACCAAATAAGGACACTCTCTCATCATAGCCTGAAGCTCGTAAATCCTTTCAGCAGTAGTAATAGCAACTAAAAATACTGCTTTCCACGATAGGAAGTGTAGCTCACAAGTCACAGATGGCTCAAAGGGAGCCAAAGTAAGCTTCTCTAACACAAACTTTAAGTCCTAGGGCAGGACTGGATTGTGGATGGGAGGCTTCAGATTGAAGAATGCCTCTCAGAAATGTACAGGACACCTCCAGTTGTGCCACCGTACAGCCATCAGTGGGCACACGGAAGGCTGAAATAGCAGCCAGGTGCACTTTAATAGAAGAGTACTGCAGGCCAGAATCTGATAGGAACTGCAAGTACTCCAGAATCTGATTCACTGGACAAGTGAATGGGTCCAAATGATGGGAAGCCGTCTACAGAGCAAAGCACTTCCAGGGTTTTAAATAGCTGGTGTAGCATAGCAAAATGCTACGCAAAATGGGGTAATGGTAACCATTTCCAAAAATGCGTATCAGTAGACTGCTATTTTTTTCCCCAGTAAATCAATGGCACAGTAGAGAAAACTAATTAAATTATATACTGTATGTATATTTAAATTTTTCTAACTGTTATGTGCCAAGTGCTATGCATTTTTACAGCTGATTAGCACTTTTGTGTGTAAAACTGCTAACCATTTTTTTTGCCTTATTTAATACCCTGGCTTCCACTTCATGGAACAGTTGTCCATGGTGGAAGGCTTTCTAGCAGCCACCAGGACATTGGCCACCTTGTGGGATATCCCAAATCTAGCTGTGGCTAAGTCTTCAGGAGCCAGGCATGAAGGTGTAATGGCTTGAGGTCCAGATGAACCAGGGTGCCCTGCTCCTGTGAGAGGAAGCCTTTGCACAGGGGCAGGCGCACTGGAGGTTCCACAGCCAACTGCTGCAGTAAGGAGAACCAGATCTGAGGAAGCTAGAAGGGAGCAACAAGGAACATAGTCACTCCTTCCATCTGAAGCTTCATCAGCACCCTCTGAATTAGCAGGAAGGGAGGGAAGTTGTAGAGGAGCCTCCCTTTCCAACAGAGGGACAATGCTTCTTGCCAGAAAACTCCAGGCCCTGGAGCAAGCATACAGAAAAACAGCAGTATTGCGTTACGTGGGGATGCAGAAAGGTCCAACTCTGGAAGACCCCACCTGTCAAACAGGTGTTCTGCACCTCAGGTCAGCAGTTCCCACTCATGCATCCTGGACTGTGACCTGCTTAGCTTGTCAGCCAGGATGTTCTTGGGCACCAGACCCTGTTCTTGAGCCCAGTACTGTACCCTCATCGCTTTTCTGCAGAGGGGGTAATAATGGGTTCCCCCTTACTTGTTTTTTTATTTTTTTACTTTATCTCTGTCCTGGGCAGTATACGATTGCACCGACCCTCCAGCCCCGTCCACCCATTCGCAGTGTCACCTCCTGTTTTGCTCCATGGCTGACCTCGACAGGGCGGCAGGGATCCCTCAACCCACCAACACGGATGATCCCTCAACCCACCGACAAGGATTCGATTTTGGAGGTGCCTGCTATGTTATGGGGTGGGGTCAGCAGTCATCCACCTGCCCCAGGACCTTTTATCTCCTCCTGTTTTCTCCCACCTCTCCTGGAGGTGGAGCAATATAGCAGTGGCTGAGCTGTGCGTGCTTCTACCCAAAGCATGACGATCAACTGTTCCTCCTCCCTCCCTCATGTACGGGACTCAGGTGCTCTGACACCCAGCCACTGCTAGGTGTCAGAGGTACGCGGCCTGGCCGATCCCCAGTGACCCGCTTGCACTGTGAACACGGGTCGCCGGTGTGGCAGGAGGTGAGGCATGATGCCTTAGCCCTCCACCCCACTGGGCCGGCTCCTCCCTTGCTTGTTGTTGATGTCAGTCTGCACTAGCAGAGGCCCCAGGGACAGGTAGTCCTGGAAGGCTTGCAGGCTGTAAAGAATGGCCCTCATCTCTAGGACATTTATGTGGAGGGAACTAACTCTCCACTACGGTTCACGTACCCGGGGTCTGATGACAGCCCAGGTGTGCTCCCCGAAGCGTCTGTGATCAGGATCTGATGAGGGGATATAATCAGAAAAGGAACCCCTTTGAGTAAATTGCTGGGTTCCATCCACCACAGAAGCAGTTTCTTTACTGGAGAAGTTACTAGAACCTTCTGTTCTATGTCATCGGTGCGTTGATCCCACTGGACTCTTAAATTCCACTGGGGGATCCACATGTGCAGCCTCGCCAGGATAACCATGACAATGGCTGGAGCCATCAAGCCCAGCAGCCGCAGGAACATCCGGGCTGTGATGTACTGGGTGCTGTAAAGCAAATGGGCCTGTTATATCAGACATTACAGCCCTGTTCTGGGGCAGGAAGTCCACACCCTGGGCAGTGTCCAGTATGGCCTCTATGTACAGAAGGCACTGACCGGAGAGCAAGACTGCCTTGGGCAGAATGATCATAATGCCTAATGCGTGGAACAGCTGTCTGGTATGTGCTAGGGTGTAGAACAGTTGCTGCTCGGACTGAGCTTTAAGCAACTGGTCGTCCAAGTAAGAGAAGACATACAGTAGATATGCATCATACATGTCTGGGGAGCATATCCAGTCTCCCTTGTGTAGTAGAGGTGGCAGGCCTTGATAGGGTTACCATCCTGAACTTCTTTGTACTGGATGTAGAAGTTAAGGTTTCTCAGGTCCAGGATGGGCCGCAAATCCCCTGCAGATTTGGGAACGAGAAAGAAGTTGGACTAGAACCCTCTGTTCCTCTGATTATTTTTTTTTTTTTTTTTAGGGGAATCCGGTTCCATGGCCCTTTTCTGCATCAGCATTTGGATTTCCCCCAGCAGCACTGGAGTGTGATCTAGAGAGTAGCTTGAAGGAACTGGAGGTAGATCTGGTGGCGACTCCAGAAGTTCTAGAGTGTGGCCTTGCTCTGTGAGCTGCAGGACCCAAGCATCTGTTGTGATCTCCCTCCACCTGTCCAGGTGAAGGGAAAAGCGACCCCCAACCACCACCTCCTGTGGAACTGGAGGGTGGGGATCTGACAAGGAGTCATGCTGAGGCAGAACCAGCGGCTGGGGTCACATCTCCACCTCTAGGGGCCTTCCCAATGGGGGAGGTAGGAGCAGGCAGGGGAGTTCCAGCCCTGTACTTGCCTGGCTGTCGAGTATCTGGCTTGGGTTTGTAGGAGGCCCGACGAAGAGGCACTTTCTGCCCACTTCTTGGCTGGGTATGGTAAAGTGAGTGGACCGACTGCTGGGTCCTCCCTGAGGCCTGTGGGGGCATAAAGGATGTCCTGTACATACATCCCAGAGAGTTTATAGACTTTTAAGGGAGCATTCAGGATGGACTGTTTCACATCAGTAGCAAAGCCATAAGCCAAGAATGCCTTCTTAGGCGTATGCCAACCGCAGCTGCTCTAGTAGAGGCATCCAAGCTGTCATAGGTAGCCCTCAAGAGATGCTTGCCCACATCTGCCTGACTGGAGGGCTTTAATCATCTCAAGCTTCTGGGGAAACTCAGGAAGGGCCTGAGCTGCAGCCTTGGCCTTTTCTGGAGGGTATTCTGGAATTTAACCATATGGGCAATGTAGTTAATAATTTTGAGAGCCAGCGTGGCAGAGGCATAGGCCCTCTTGCCCATAAGATCGAGGTTTCTGGACTCCTTATCTGGGGGGGAGAGAGCTGAGGTCTCTTGGAACTGTTGTGTGCAGCATTTATCACCACTGAACTTGCCCTAGGCTGCTTTGCGAAAAAAGGCTTCCCTAAGGGAGCCTGGTACAATTTGTCTGTCTGAGCATCGCAGGGATCATGTGTGACCTGTACCAGTCAGCTGTGGTGGCATCCTGTAATGCAGCCAGCAGGGAAGGAATAATCAAAGGAGGAGAATCTGGCATTTCCAAATATTTGGCCAGATTTCTCCTGGTAATATCGTGCTCCTCAACGTCAAACTCCATGGCTGTCTGCAGCTGCTTCATCACTGAGATGAAGGTGGGATCATTGGGGGGGGGGGACCTCAGTATAATTTGACGAGTTCTCACAAACAGTGGAGACAGCTGGAGGGGCTCCTAATCCCTTCTCCCTCATTCTCTTCACCCTCCTCCTCATGTGGTATGAGATCGGGATGTTATTCATCCTCATCCTCATCCACTGGCTGTGAATAGGGCACAGAAGATGACGACTGAGAGCAGGAAGTTCGCAATGACGTAGAAGGTGTTGGTGCGGGAGCTGGCCTGCTAGGCCCCAGCATCAATGGACCCAGAGGAGGAACAATGTGGTGCGTAAAATCCAAAAGGAGGCGAGCATGGTCTGGACATGGTGATCATAGCTGGAGCACTTGCTGGGGAAGGGGGACTGGATCCCTGGCGGTGGTGAGGCCTGAAGCGTTGTTGAAAGAGGCTGAGGTCTGGGCACTGACATGACGGGCTTGAGGCGTCGATGAAATGGCCAAGGGCATCGATGGGAGAGGCAGAAATCCTGGCATTGATGGGCCATTGCCAGCCAAAACAGGTCCAACAGAACACCTTATCTGTTGTCGCTGAGCAAAAAGGGGTCTTAATGATGGGACTGGAATGTAGATGCGACAGGAGGCCCGACATCGAGCCAGCGGCGACCAAAGGACTGGCGAGTGGCACTGCCAGAGCAGACTCTGTTTTGGAGAGGGTGTGGGCGGCAGTGGGGGTCACCACCAAAGCAGACAGTGACTCGGCACCGGTCGGTGCTCAAAGCAGTGACTGAGAGCATACCGGGGAGGAGCTTTTTGCCTGGAGCTCCTTCTCCATTCTGGTGACCTTCTGTTCCAGGAGGAAGGACTCAAGGACCTTCTGATGGGGGTGCCGGGTAATCTTGTTGAATCTGCGGCAGACTTCATAGGCGTTAACGTCATGGTAGGTGCCAAGACAGCGGATGCAGGCTGCTAGCTAAAAAGTTTCTGTGTAGTCCTAGTGCCTGGCAGCTATAGTTCTATAGGTGTGGGCTGATGCAAGAGATATCCTCGATAAAGATCAAAATATATATATCGGCACTGAGCTTTAAGTATGATTTTACATCAGGTATTTGAGTGTACCTTTAAGTCTCTTGGCTGCTTACTGGGAAAGCAGAAGATCATGGGTTCTAGCCCACACCAGGTACTTGGGATAATTTGTATAACTGACATTGTAGTGCGGTACCAATGGAATGCTGCACAATTGAGGTGCCGACCCTTGGATAAAATGTTAAACTGAGATCCCTTATACCCATCTGTGGTTACTGTCTAGGTGGAAGTAAAAGATCCCATGGCACTCATCAATGAAGTGTAGGGGAGTTTCTCCAATGTCATGGCCAACATTCCCATATCAATAAAACAGGTCCATGTAACCCACCTCCCAGGATGCAACTCAAAACAAGCTATCACAGCTTAGTGTGCCTATCCTGGTCAGAACATTCAGTAAGCGGAGCCAGGTTTGGGAGCATTTGGGAGCCGGGGCATTCAGTCAATCATGGGCTCCACAGTGGGCACTAAACATTGAATAATGAAGGTGGTGGGGCACCACTACTCACGCTGGGGTAGCCAGGAGGGGTGACCACCCCCCCAGCTCCGCCACTGAGAACATTGTAAATATATAAATTACATTCTTTAAAACTTTAAAAGCCAAAGATTTAAACCTTTGATATTCTATATGTTTATTTTAGGTCAGAAGAACTATAAGTGTTCAGTGTGTGAAAAATCTTTTACACAGAAGGCACATCTTGCTTCCCACATGGACATTCACACAGGAGTGAAGAACTTAAAATGTGATTTTTGTGATAAGATGTTTGTAAGGAGGCAGGACCTCAAGCAACACATGCTCACTCATACACAGTAAGTACCCAGAGTGTGCAGGCTGCTGCTCCAGTGTACGTGTAATGAAATACCAGTGTCTTTACACATCGTTTGGACACTTAATCATTATACAGCAATCAAAACATTTATTTATTTTGAAAGTTTTACCAGGAAAGACATACTGAGCTGATAAAAACTTGTTTTCAGATGCACCCTAAGGGATGGGGATAAGGAGTAAGCCATACAAGTTGTGCAAAAGAAAATAACATACTATACAGTGCAGTAGTAATAAAAATAAATACGATACAATGAAAATACATTGCAATAAAAGTAAAATACATTACAGTTGCATACTCTTGCTATATAAAGGCAGATAGGGCAACACAGAACTTGCATGGAGTGCTGAAATGCCTGGCACCTTCCCTCTTGCCATGCAGGCGACTCAGGTTCAGGAACAGATGCAGATCACTCAGGAGCTGACTGGGAAGGGAGGATTCAGCATCTTAAGTACAGTGCTTCTCCCTCAGGGAGGGGGGTACTTGCATCCGGCTAGGTGGCTGCCACCTGGAGGTCCTGCGTAGCAGTGCAGCAGGACATCGGAAAGAAGCCCCAACTATTTTACATGGTGGGGGGCATTTCTGCAAAGGCAGAGCTCACATGTTATTGCATGGGCAGTGGGCCTGGGGAGAAGCCCCAGTCCCCCACAGGTCCCATAACAGCAACTGGGCTTTCCAGGACATGTGGCAGAGAAGGGCTGGAAAAATGGTAAAGTCACAGGGGAGCTGGGTTATGGGGCTGGTGGGGGGACCAGTCCCAAAAAGGGCAGGTCGGCAGGCAAGAAGCCAGAAATTACTTAACGAATGATGTAAAATAATGTAGCTAATGATGTAAAACAGTGTAGCAAGGTACAAGTTCAGTACAGTACTGGGAGCAGTCACCAGTTAAGGAACAGATTACTACCACCCTGACTGCGAAGGTGTGAGAGTAGTCCATACCAGTACAGTAAGTAGGTGCAGGAGCAAACTTTACCAGATGTGAATTACTGACAGGAGCAGTTTTAAAGCCACAGAGACTGTGGCCTAGAGTGGTAGGTAGGTGGGAAGTTGCTCACAGCCGGGGTGAGGGATGTTGGGGGCATCAGCAAATCATGGATGGGGGGAACACAAGGGTCATGGGTCTGGTACACTCGCAGGATTTGGTAGTAAAGTTACAAAGAAGGAACTTGAAAGAGTAGAAAAATGAGGCTGATCAGACAGAGGAGGACAGGACCAGAGCTTAAGAAAATGATACTTGGCCCCCAGCGGTTTTCCTGGAGGGGAGCAGAGGGAATGGGAAGCAGTGATCTTCTTCGTGGGTATCGCAGTCATCAGGTAACGCCGTAAGAACCTTTGCTGTCAGTGAAGGGGAATCCACACAAAGATTTTCAGCAGTACAACTGGGGCCGCCCACGCCATCGATGGCCGTCAACATCACCAACTCTATATAGACATGAGCAACCTGGTTCCCTCCTTGGTTTTTTCCTGCCATCAACTCGCTCGCATGGTTCTCCGTAGGAGCTCCATTGCAGTATTTGTGCCTTTTTCAGCCTACGGCTTTTTTTAACTTTCCTTTTATAAATCTCTTTTTTAAAGAGATTCCTCCTTTTTGGTTATGTCGAAAGTTAATCCTTCTACTTCTCTCTTCCATCGCTGCCACACGAAAAGAAGATTGCTTCCACAGACTAACACTTCATCTGTGTGTGCTGTCTTGGGTCTGACCACAGAGTTTCTGACAGTGAGCTCTATTAGAAGTTTAACCAAACAACATTCCAGCGATGCAAGAAGGCTCTTAAAAAATTCCTAATGGATCAACAGGCAGCCAGCCAGCAGGGGTCCTCCGGGGTCCTGGCCTCTCAGTTGCCGACCAACTCTTTGAGCTCCCAGGCCCCCATGGCCCGAGACAAGTCCTCAGGAGGGGGGGAGGTCACAAAAAGACCGAGACCGTGACCGCCCCCCTCCCCCACATCGATCTCACTCCCTGTTGGCTTCTCCTTCTTCTGGGGGATCTTCCTCGGCTGAAGCCACACCAATGAAGAGAACTGCTGTCCAGGTCTCTGTGCCCACCAGACCCATACCAACAGCACCTCCGCCCGATTCTCAGGGCGCCCATCAGTCAACCTCTGGGTCGTCGACCACTCTCCCGTCGAGACCTGCCACTTCTCCCATTAGGGCTACAGGCTCATTGCATTCTCAGGACATAGCAGGTGGGTTGTCGACACCTGTGCCATCGAGCCCCCCCCCCCGTCGATGTCCACTGTCAACTTGAATGAAATCTTGAACAAGTTTATCAATGTGCTTGTGCAGTAGCTTGGCACCTTAAGCAGGCCCCTTTTGCTGATGCTGTCGATGGCAGCTTCGTCACTGATGCCTGTCCATCGGCCCCAGGAACGCCCGATGCCAGACCCAGATATTGAAGAGGTCAACATCGAGGAGAAATATCTCCCAGACCTCATTTTTCATGATGCTGTGGAGGAAGAAGAGGAGGTGATCCTACTTTCTGACAGACATACAGCCTCTTCTGTCAGTGAGGACCCCATAAAGCATACTCCCAGGTCTCCTCCTGAGGACCCCACATTTTTCAATGTGATGAAACAACTGTCCTTAGCCATGGGCTTTCACACTGAGGAAGAGGATGCCACCAGAAAACATCTGGTGGATTTCCTGGAGATTCCTGAATTTCCCTCAGTGATCATTCCTCCAGTGCTCCCAGCCTTGAAGAATGCAGCCACGGCAGCTTGGCACAGACCAGACATGGTGCCAGCTGCCGCACAGGGTGGACAAACTCTGTCATGCCTCTCAGGGTCTCCCTTGTTATGCTGCCCAGCACAAGACTGACTCAGTGGTCATTAAAGCCGCTTATGACAGATATAAGGCACCTAAGCACCTTAGTTCCCTTTTCCCAGACAAAGAGTCTAGTAGAATTGACCTCTGGAGTAAAAAAGGTTTGTGCCTCCTCCACGTTAGGTTTGAGGATTGCAAACTATCTTGTCACACATGGTAAAATACCAGAATGCCAGCTGGAAGTAGGGCAAGGCTGCAGCCCAGGCCCTTCCAGAAGGCTGACGTGGTTGCCACGGGCATATGCCTCCATCGGCCCTCCTAGCCGGGGGTCGAAATTAGCATAACCAGCCTGTTCCCTGTGCAAGTAGGAAGAGGCTGATGCATGTAGTTTTTTTTCCTGGCTTGCACCATAGTGCATTTAGCTTGTGGCAGATTGAAATGGTTTGGCTACGATACCATGAGGCATCACAAGGGGCACTGTGCCGAAACTACATGCAGACTAATACTTTTTTTCTGGTCACGTCGTGCGTGTGCTCACGTGCCACTGAGGAGAACTTGGGGAATGAGCACTGCAGCACGGCGGCGTCTAAGAGGGAACGCCGAGGTAGGAGGAGTGTCCACAGAGAAGAAGGCAAGACGCGATGGTGCCAGAAATTGGGAGGAGACAGGAGAAGAAGGCAGCTGCAGTTGAAAGTAGGCTGGTACCAGAGCTGAGACCTGCTAAATATTCATGTCCCTTGTTGGAGCTGCAGCGGTGATTGGTCTTGGTTTGAGAAGGGGTTGGGACCCAAGGAGTGGGACTGGGCGGTCCGCAGGATGCGCATTGTTTAAAACATGCCAATTAGCCGGCCTGCTGGAGCAGGGTGCCAACCTGCGATGCCGGAGACCCGGGTTCAGGAACGTACCCAGGACGTTGAAGGGAAGGGGGGGAGAAGGATTGTGCGTCCAACAACTGCTCTCCTTCTCCAGGGGGAGTGTGGTAGAGTGTTCACTGCTATATGGACACCTAGCGGAGGTTGAGTGTACTGCAACACCAATACCAATACGATCAGAGGCGGGGCGGACGCTGGCCGTCATTGCAGATCCCCACCCCCATACATCGGAGAAAAACACCGCTGCCTGCCGCCTTGATGAAGCCTGCTCCTCCGCTTCGATTAGCTCTCAGGCCAGCTCCCTGACCTGTCCTGTTGATTGTGGCACTTAGGGCCAGTGCCGCAACCTCGCCCTGGGGGTTAAGCCAAGGGGGGGGGTATCGGGGAGTCACGACCAATGTGGGAGTGGGAGCAGAGAGGTCCATGACCGGGCTGAGGTACCGGCGATAGGTGGCACGATAAAGCATAAGAAAAAAAAATAAAATAAAACATGTCAATCAGGGATGGAGTTGTGGGCTTGGGGTGGGGATGGTCTCATCACAGAGCAAGCTCAGACAGAAGGTGGGTCCTCCTACTCCTAGTGGCTTGACTGGCATATAGCATGCAGTGTTAACCTTATTGTATCACGTGAATCTTTCTGTCACCATTGTATCACGTGAATCTTTCTGTCACCCTTGTGGTACTATAAGGTTCACATAGGCATGTGCATCTGTTCTAACTACGCAGTTTTGTGGAGCAGTCTTACTTAATCCCTCACAGTGTGTGGGTCAGACGGTCAGTCCCAGATAGAACACTTGACAAAAGCACAGTCTCCTCCAGTCCAGTACCAGTTACAGTAGTTTCTTTTGTCCTGTGTCTAAATAAGTGAGGGGGGAAAAAAGCTTGGAAATCATTAACAAAAAAAAA
The DNA here is from genome assembly GCA_016271365.2 of Neoceratodus forsteri. Taxonomy (NCBI): domain Eukaryota; kingdom Metazoa; phylum Chordata; order Ceratodontiformes; family Ceratodontidae; genus Neoceratodus; species Neoceratodus forsteri. Next base: position 1,515,661,071 of record CM028131.1, read on the forward strand.
AAAAAAATTCCAGTAAGAAAGAGTGTGTGTGTGTGTGTGTGTGTGTGTGTATGTATACTATAAATAAACCATTTAAGCAAAGGCTGCCAGTGACCATTTCTTCATTGTTTAATAACATATTAGAGTGCAGTATTTATTTTGAATGTTGTGGCCATGAAGATGGTGTGTGTGTGTGTACACAGAGATAGAGTGTGTGTGTGTGTGTGTGTCCAGGATACAAAATATAGGATAAGAAATATTTAAAGGAAATATACTCTAAACTGAACTTCACTGTGTTCACTGAGATAAGCAGTTTCTTTATAGTTTTAAATATAGATTTAGTCTTTGCCATATTGCTCTTTTTAAGAACAGATCCAAAAGCAAATGATTTGATACATTTTGTTAGACCAACATAGATGTAACAAAAAGAACAAAGTGCTTTAGCTTTCAGACCAACCCAGTCCTTCCTCAGAAGCCTAATGACAGTTATTTAGAAAATCCCATATTTTTAACACCCTTTTTTTTCTGCATGGGTGTTAAAAGTATGGGATTTTCTAAATAACTGTCATTACGCTTCCAAGGAAGGGACTCGGTTAGTCCGAAAGCTAAAGCACTTTGTTCTTTTTGTCACATCTATGTTGGTCCAATAAAAGGTATCAAATCATTTGCTTCTAGATCTGTTTATAGTTTTATAACATATTAGAATGTAGTATTTATTTTGAATGTTGTGGCCTTGAGGATGGTGTGTACAGAGTGTGTACGTGTGTGTTTGCTGTACCTCTATATTTTTTTCCCAAAAAGCATAGTAGAAATGTCTGCTGATTGCTACATATTCAGTCTGGGTAGTTCACTGAAGACCTGGCATATGTCTGAGACAGTGCTCAGATAGTGTCTTTAGAGGTTAGAAAAACTGTAAATTAGAGATTTATCAAATTGGCAGGAAGGAAACTCCATTGAGCAAGCTCATTTACAAGGAGGTCTTGAGAAACGAGTAATGTGCAATGCACATATAATAAGCCCAGCTTTCTAATCAAATCAAATCAAACTTTATTTTTATAGCGCCTTTCAAAACCAAGGCGCTGTACATAAAACCAAATACATAAAAATAAAAATAAAACAAGAACATTAAAACAAATCATCCATGATTAGGGAAAGCTAAGCTAAATAAATAAGTTTTTAACTCAATTTTAAATCTATCGACAGTGGGGCATTCTCTCAGCCAACGAGGTAGAGAATTCCACAGGGTGGGCGATGAAAAAGCGAAGGCACGAGAACCAGATGTCTTCAGTCGTACCCTGGGAATCTCCAGCAATCCCTTGTTGGTGGAATGGAGAGGACATGGGGCAGCAGGGTACCAGGAGATCTTGCAGGTAACCGGGTCCCTGATCATGTAGGGCTTTAAAGGTTAGCAAGCCAACCTTTTTTTTTTTTTTTTTTACTATCATCTTTATTTCATTTTTACTTACAATCGATTGTGTCCAAGCAATAGGAGCAAAAGGAAATCAAGAAAAGGTACTTACAGAAGTCCTTCTGGTCACAGTACATGGAGTGCTCCAAAAAATTAAGGCTTAATACCAGGGAGGTTAGAGTTCATTGTCCATTTGTCCATGGAGGACCTAGAGAATTCAGAAGGACCCCAGATTTGGGATAGCTTCACTTCGTAAAGAGCTGTTCAGTAAGGTCCTGGGTGTCAGACAGAACAGTGGAAGTTCAAATACATGAAATGGACAACAAGTGTACTATTATCTCTCGTCGGTTCTAGGGCACCCAAACCCAAACCTGGGAGACCATAGGAGGCCCCACGGGACCCATGCAAAACAGTCTCCCACAGCAAAAGGGGGGGGGGTGTTATTACCCTATGGTACAAAAGTTGTGTCCTTAAGCATATAGTAAAAAAAGCCATCTATTTCATCGGGAGCTAAATCTTTCCTCCCTACCATTTAAACTATATGTTATCTTTTCCAGCTGGTAGGTTTGTTTGGTTATGGTCCACCAATCCCGCAATGTTGGGATCTTAGGAGACAACCACATTTTAGTGATGGCCCTTTTGCCTGCTGTAAGCAGGATAGCTAGGAGGTAGTGGGTATCCTGGTCCCTAATGCCCCCGGGGAGAATTAACAAAATAAGTGTGTGTGGGGTTAACTGAAAGGGCCTATCAAATAGTTCTTGAAGCTCTGACTGCAATGAACGAATAAATGGTTCCAGTTTAGGGCAAGCAAACATTATATGTGTGAGGTGATTCGCCACCAAACAGGCAACCAGTGCAGCTCGCGGAGCTCAGGCGTAATATGACTGGTTCTAGAAGTCCCAGTCAAAAGCCTGGCCGCCGCCTTCTGCACCAGCTGCAGGCAGCGGATATCAACCCTGGTAGCCCTAGGTAGAGGGAATTGCAGTAATCAAGACAGGTAGTGACAAAGGCATGGACCAGTGTTGGAAGATCATCTGGAGGAACCAGGTGTTTCACCCAGGTGATATTCTTCAGATGGTAAAAAGAGGATTTGACGACAGCTGACACCTGAGATTTTATCAAAAATAACGCCCAGGTTACGCACCCGATCCAAGGTAGTGAGCGACATACCACCAAGTAATAAGCCTGATGGTTGTCCAGCCCCCAAACCCGCCCCTGGACGACCTGGGTCCACTACCAGCACTTCAGTCTTATCCAGATTCAGTCTCAGCCAGCTGGAACTCATCCAAAATCTGATCTCAGTAAGGCAATTATTTAGCATGGAGAGTGCATCATCCTGTCTGGGCAGAAAGGACATATACAGCTGAGTATCATCTGCATAGCAGTGAAAACTCAGACTGTATCACCTGATGATATCTCCCAATGGCAGCATATACACTGCAAACAACATAGGAGCTAAAATGGAACCCTGCAGTACCCCCACAAGGCAGGGAGTGAGCACCAGAGGAATAAATTCCAGTGGCAACTCTCTGAAACCTGCCCGTGAGGTAAGAATGGAACCATTTAAGGACTGTACCAGACAGCTCACGAAAGAGCCGCAGGCGCTCCAGCAGCACACCGTGGTCTACAGTGTCAAATGCAGCAGAGAGATCAAGAAGGACCAGAATCGTACGTGCCTTTCGATCTCTAGCCATTAGAAGGTCATTCAGTACCCGAACAAAAGCAGTATCTGTGCTATGCTTCTTCCTAAAACCAGACTGGAGAGTATCATAGACATTGTGAGTTGTAAGATGATCATCCGATTGCAACGCAATCGCCTTTTCAGTAACCTTACCAACAAATGGCGGGTTAGAGATAGGCCAGTAGTTGGCTAGACAATCTGTATCCAAGGAGGGTTTTTTAAGGAGTGGTCGAACGACCGCCTCCTTGAGGAGGTCAGAAAGACCCCCCAAAGACTTCCAGACAATGTCAGCAAGGATCGGGCAGTTAACATCTACACATTCCACTAAAAGGGGTGTAGGACCTGGATCCAAACTACAACTGGTTGGGCGCAATGTTTGGATGATCTTCCCAATGTCAGTGAACTCCAGCCGACGGAAATCTGACCAGATAGACCGAGTGCATGCCACTTCCTGTCGACCACTGCAGTCCCTCATCGGAGAGGTCGGACCGATGCCAGACCTGCTTCTGGCAAACTTACCTGCAAAAAATCGAGCGAACTCCTCGCATCTCAGCTGAGAAAAAGCTTCTCTGGGTTGGAGACGGATTGGACTGCACAATCTGTCAACAGTCTGGAAGTGCTGAGCCGGTCGATTCTGTGCGGCAGAAATCTCCCTGGACAGGAATTCTGCCTTCTTACGGGTTATTTCTGATTGATAGCCATCATAATGTGCCATCAACCTAAGCCTTTCAGCATCATGGCCGGACTTCCGCCAGGCTCTTTCCATTCCTTTGGCCAACTCACCTAAACTCATTGAAGGAGCCATCAAACCAAGGGCTCCTTGGGCGAAGGGTGAGAGGCCGAACATGAACAGGAGCAGTCTTGTCCAGAGCGTCTCCCATAGCCTTATTATAGGCTAGTATGAGATCATCTGGACTCATGCATTCACCTGACAAGCCCACTAGGTCCAGTACCGCCAATAAGTCACTAGGGTTAATGCCCCTTAAAGAGCGGTACTGAACCATCTCCGTAGGGGCAGACCTATTAGGGGGAGCCCTAAAGCTGAACCTTATGGTGTGATGGTCAGACCAGCTGACTGGTTCCACCCCCAAATCAGCAATCTCCATACCCAAAAAAAAGATCAGACCCCTACATGGGTCGAGGAGGTAACTACCCGTGTTAGGCCCAGCGTCGTCATCAGCTGGAGGAGATTTTGACCAAAATGCGAGGGTTCGTCATCGACCCAGGCATTGAAGTCCCCCAGAACTATCAATCTGGGGGACCTCAACACCATGTCAGCGATGAAGTCTGCTATCTCCTGCAGGAATTCTCCACCATCTCCTAGTGGACGGTAGACGAGGAGAATCCCGCAACCTACACCCTCTCCCAGGATATATTCAAAAGATCTGGTACTTCCCAATAGCACATCCACAAGGCCCAGCTCAGTCTTAAACATAATGGCCACACCCCCGCCCCTACAATCCAACCTTGGACGGTGTATCACCGAGAACCCAGCTGGAGTTGCCGAGGCCAGTACAGTGCCTGGATTTTCATCCAGCCAGATCAGTTGATCCAACCAGATCAGCTATAATAGCTGTCTTGTTTTTAATAGATCTGGCATTGCATAACACCGCCACGGTGGGATGAGCTGTTGGGGAAGACCTCGGCACCTGCCCACTAAGGCCGGAGCCCTTGTGTATGGGGACAAAACAAGAATAACCTCTATCCTGACTCCGTTTCGCCCCAGGGTGTCTCCTGGACCCCACAACTCCAATCCTCCCTCCCCTTTCCTGTCCCCCACCAGGCCCAGCTCTCCACCTTCTTTCACGCTTCCTAAGTATGCTCAAAGCACGACACCTAAAATAGGTGTCGGATGACAGTGGGGGGCATTCAAAGGGACATAATTCCCTGAGCCTGGTGGGGGAATACTGCCCAACCGTCACTAAACCTCCCCAACACATTATAAATAAAACCAGATAAAATAAAACCCACCCCAAATAAAATAAGTAAATCTAATCTTAATAACAATACTAAATTAAATACTTTTTAATAGCTAATAAAATATATCAAATGTCTTTACCCCCTTCTTAAATACCCAAATAATTCACTCCTCCAATCTCTCTCTCACAGAGGGGAGGGGTGATAAAAAAATAAAATAATAATAAACAAAACAAAGACCTACCCACTCTCAAATAACCAGATAATTCACTCCTCCACTCTCTGTCACAGAGTGGGGGGAGGGCAAAATAAAATCCCACACACTGTCTCTCACACATTGGGAGAAAACAAAATATATAAACAAATAAAACACCAAACACTTAAAATTAACACTTATTCAAAAATAAAAATAAAATACTAAAACAAAAAGTTGTTTGATTTCTCAGTTCATTTACAAATCCCGATTAGTCCAGCACTTCCCAGTTACAGACAACTTAAAGCTCCTATTGTCCTTTAAGGTAGATGAATATGCCCTGGAGCTCACGCCTGAACACTACAGGGTGCCACACAATTAGGCAGTTCAGTTATGGAGTACCATACTTTATGCAATTCACTTTCAGGAGCACCACTAGTTGAGGCAGTTTGTTCAAGCACAGAGGCAGAAACTAGTTCAAATAGGGGGTATCAAATATTTTAGGCACTCTTTTAACAGTTACAATTAGGCAGTCTCTTATGGTGGTACGAATAATCACAAATCCCAAGGTGCAGTCCGAAATCAGCTTTGAAACTAACACAAAGAACTCACATTCTGGAATAGTTTGTAATCCAAAACGATTCCTTGATCTACATGTCCCACCACAGCCGCTCCTTACACTGGCTGTGACCCACACAAGCTGAAGGGAGTAAGGCAGGGTGACAATAAGACCACCGTCCTGCTTCACCAGTTCTTCACCCCAGCAGGTATCGGGGCTGAACTGCAGACCAGGCATTCGAGACGCCAAATCCACAGCCTGTACTCAACTAGCACTAGGAGAGTTCCCCTCCCCCCCCCCAGTCCCCGAACCTCTCCCCAGATCCGCTCAACACCACGGCTGCTCACCAGCTGCCGCACAGCTGAGCGGAAGTGCTGCAGAGATGGCCCCCCAACAGCAGCAGCTCTAGAGCACACCACTAGTTCAAGGCCAGGACCAGGACAGAACTCCCCCAAAACAATTCACCAGCATCTATTACCAGACCAGATCGCTACCAACTCCACTCCTTCTCTCCACCAGCACAGTCCGACTGCCAGAAACGGACCAGTCTTCGCTCCGCCATCGGGACTCCACACCCTGCTCACAACGTTCCCCTCAGCAACCAACATCCGAAAAACTCCAGGTAATGGTTTTTGTCTTTTGTTTTAAGGGAAATATATACATGGAGTAGGGTAATTTACAAGGTTAAGACATTGTGGAGCAACAGTCATGCATACAGCTTCACAAGGGAAAATATATACATGGAGCAGGATAATTTACAAGGTCAAGATATTGTGGTACACAGTCAGGCATAAATGGTCAGGTAGATGGCACGGTTAGCAGTAGGCAGTAATTAAAACTTTCAGTGATAAAAGTAGCGATGAGGAAACCTGGAAATGATGGTATGGGATTATAAGAGAGAGAAGAGAAGGAGGAGTTAGCCGTGAGTAACAGGGAGGAGGTGTAGAGTAAGGTAGGCCAAGTAGGGACAATAGTGGAGAGAGGGGGAGCTTGTGCTGTCAAGAAGATTTGGGGGGGCTCTGAATGGTGGAGAGGAGGTGGGGTGGGTAGGTAGGCTATGTAGGGTAGCTGTTTTAAGGGTGGATAAGGAAGAATAGTGTGGAAGACAAGTAGGGTAGTGGTCAGGTAAGTAGAGATCGAGGTGTGGGGGTGTAGTTCTGGTAAGATGGGATGGGGAGGGTAGGTGAGTCAAGGTAAGTATATGGGAGGGGACCTTAAGTGAGGTAACCCATGACAGTGATGAGAGAGGATGATGGCAAAGTAACAGTGTAGATCATAACGGTCAGTAGCATTGACAGGAGTCACATAACTTGCTATCAAGTAGTTTTTTGAAACTGCGCAGTGGGAGTAGCTGATGCAGCTTAAGGATAGACTAGGCTTTGTTCCAGGCCACTGGTAGGGCATGACTTAGGGCCGAGCCCCCAGTGTGGGTGCGGATGCTAGGAACCTCCTGCATGTAATGTAAGTGGTACTGCAGAGTGTGTATAAGGAGGTAGTTCACCAGAAGAGTATTTATGTATGGGGGGAGCTTTAGCAAGAGGACTTTATATAGCCAGGTAAGGGAGTGAGAGAGCCGTCTAGTAGCTGATGAAGTCCAGCCCAGTGAGGCATAAAGGTCTCAATGGTGAGTGCGACGATGAGCATTTGAAAGGAAACATTGCTCTGTAGTATAGTGTATTCAGTTGGTGAAGGAGGGGGCCTGAACAACGGCCATAAAGGATAATCGCATAGTCTAGGAGCAGCACAAAGGTGGTCTGGAGCAGTCAAAGTCTGGCATCAATAGTAAACAGAGATTTATTCCTATAGAAAAATCTAAGTCTGTGCCGTAATTTCTTAGCAAGGGATGTGATATGTGCAAAGAATGTTAGATGTTGGTCTAGATCGCAGCCTAAATATTTGAAATTGCTAACTACCTCGAGGTTGTCTTAAAGAAGGGTCTTTATAGGGGGCAGGGATAATAGAGCCCTTTGAATGGCAGTTTGAAGGTTGGAATGGAACTACATTACCTTTTTTTTTTCTGCATTTTAAAGAAGTTTAGACTGAGCAAAGCTGAGCTGGAGATGGTCAAATTCTGACTGGAGCTCCAAGTGGGCTTCGGTTGCCGAAGGTTTGGATGCATATATATTACTGTGTCATCCACAAAAAGGTGCAACTTTCCTTTGTTTATGTTGTTACCAATGGTGTTGATGTATAGCATAAATAGGAGAGGACCAAGGATCGAGCCTTGTGGTACGCCTCTCAAGAGAGGAAGGAGTGGGGAGAGGGAACCACCTGTTTTCACTTCTTGCATTCTATTTGTCAAGTAGCTGTTGACTCATGGCATCTCTGAACCCACACTTGCATGGTTCATCAGATTTACATGAAGCATCCAGAAAAGCATTTTTTGCCCACAGTATAACCCCTGCAGAGCAGCCATTAATAAAGATTGTCCAGAAAAATGGAAGAAAAAGAATTTGAGCAGATGAGTTCTTTTTAGAACAACTTTTTTCTTGCAAAAAAGGCACAACCATTTACTGATCTAAAAGATTAAATAAATTTATTATGAGTGAATGGGGTGTCAGTCAGTGAAACCTACTGTAACGACAAACAAGCAAGAGTATTCACAGAATATATTTACAGAGATAAAATGGAAGATCTGATACATTGGTGAAGTCTCAAGATTTCTTTTCCATTCTGTCAGATGGCTCAATAGATAAACGTATTACTGAAAAGGAGGTAGTGTATGTCCGCATCTTGGAAAAGGGCATCCCTGTCACTAAATTTGTGGCACTTAAACCTCTAGACAAGGCAGATGCAGAAAGTATAACATTAACTTTAAAACATACAATGGAAAATGATCTCCAAATACAAGACTTGTATGATCAGCCTGGTGGCGCAGAGGGTTGAGGCACTGGCGCCTTACCTCATGCCACACCAGCGACCTGGGTTTGGGAACGGACCTGGGTCATCGGGGGTCGGCAGGGGAAGGAGAGGATTGAGCATCCACAGGACTGCGCTCCTCTCCTCTCCTGGAGTGGGTTCCAGGATCGCTTCGCTCTGCAGCAGCCCCCGGTGGAGACCAGGAGCACTGCACAAAAAGCATCGCAATTTGGGAAGTACCAGAACATGAAAAAAATGCTCTGTATTGGCCGGAAGACGGCATCCAGTCTACCAACACACCCGGAAGACTTCCTCTGGGCCGGCAATCTCAGCAGCACCCAAGGCTGAGGAAAAATATAGCATACTGGGCTGCCCCAACCGGTGCCTTCCCCCTCAGAAGAGAGGGACCCACTCGGTGAAGGGTAACACCGAGCTGCCTCGAGGTAGGCTACAATGTGAGGTGAAGGGGCTCGGGGGGGGTTAGAAGGGGTGCTGGTGACCTTGGATGCCCGGCGAGAGGTGGATTTAGTGCACGGAAGGGAGAAAAATAGATCACACAAAAAAAATTCAAGACTGGAAAAATAAATTAGTGGCCTGCTGCTTTGATGGGGCATCAGTCATGATGAGCAGTAAAACTGGAGTAGCCACAAGACTGAAGGAAGAGGCAAAACTTTTAAAAGTGGTGCATTGCTGTGCACATAGACTTGATTTGGTCACTAAATATGTGATTAAGGGAACACCACTGTACTCCACAGTGGAGAATTCGCTGTCCTTACTGCACGGCTTCTGTAAGCACTCTGCTTTAAACTGGACTGGCTTACAGGCTGTGGGGCAGGCACTGGGCATCCGGGTACTGTATCCTGTAAATACTGGAGGAACAGGGTGGCTGCCACACCACCAGCGTACTGTGAAAGTGCTGCAGGCAAATTATCCAGTCATTGTTACACACCTGGGGAATGTGTCAGTAAACGGCACAGGGGATAAAAGAGAAAAGGCTACTGCAGTCCTGAAGCAGATAAAATCACAGAGAATATTGTTCTTCATCAACTTCCTAGAATTCTACATAGCAGTCATGTCCAGACTAGCTCTGACATTCCAGCAAAATAACTTAACAGTAGACTCAGTGCAAGCTAAAGTTCTTTCTCTCATGACAAGACTGAACTCTCGCAGAGTTTCAGAGACTGTTAATTGCTTTGACATAGGGATCAGCCTCGTGGATGGTAAGCTGCATTACAAAGGTGTGGAGCTTGGTTCATTTGGTTCAGCAAGACGTAGTAGATCAGATCCTTACAAGGATGCAAACACTGCGAAGAGCGACATTGTGTCTGTTGTGAAGAAAGTACTGGGCTCCACCCTAAATCAAATGGAGAATCGTTTTTCTGAATTTGTGAATGATCATGTCATGACAGAAATGGAAATTTTCAACCTGTCTAACTGGCCTAATTCTGTTTCCCTGGCGGAGTATTACAGTGATATTCTGGAACCAGAGGGGAACAGTGCTGTTTCAGCAGTCTTGCAGTGGTCAGAACTGAAAGCATACGTCTAGACCCTAAATGCAGCTTACTATTCACCTTTCTATTCCACTACTATGTGGGCTAGAGTTCTTTCTGAAGAAAGGGATGACTTTAAAGACATTCTTTCACTGCTTAAAATATTTTTTCTCATTCCATCTTCTAGTTCAGAATGTGAAAGAGGTTTCTCTTTAATGTCATGGATGAGGCATGACTGGAGGGCAAACTTGAGACCAGAAACTGTGTCTGCTTTAATGGCAGTCAGTCTGAGCAGTGACACAGTGTCCACGTACTCGCCAGATAATACCATAGCTAGGTGGTGGTCAGCAGGAAAGAGAACAAGGAGACCTCAAACAGCACCTTATGGTGCCTGAAAAGATACAGGAAAAGCCTAGGAAAGTGAAGAAGACACTGATATGTAGAATAGTACTAAATCCATTTTGTATGTGACGATTCCAGAATCAATTTTTTTTTTCATCATTTTGTCCACCAGTGCAAGTAACTTGACCATAGTGCATATAACTTTTGCCACCACATGTACCTTGGTGCAGGTACCAAAAAAAGTTAAGTTCTTCCCCTGCTGCTGGCTCAGAGTATCTGAGTTTGCAGCTTATCTACAGCAAAAAGTGCTTAATCCCTTTTCAGTGGCACCAGGCTGTTTGGCGCTGATGTCCAGGACATCATAAATGATCTGCAAGTCTCGGGCAGGGTCCTCAAATCTATCCACTACCTCTACCATACCAAACCAAAGTGTAGAGGGTGGCCTTCTTTTCGTAAACAGAACAATAGGCCTGGGACAGCTCCCCGTCCCCAGAGAAAATGCAGAGCCCAGTCTCCCTTGACTGCTCCCTCCAGTGCTAAAACAGCGGCCAAAAGCCCCAGAAGTGAGGGACCAGCCCCTGTGCTAGCTCTGCCTCTGCTTGACTCCTTGCTGGTCCCTCCTGCTCTGGTCCCAGACCAGGAGGCGATAGTCGGAGGTCGGTTCTCCCTCCATCTGAATCCATGGAGAACCATGATGTCAGATGCATGGATTCTGCACATCACAGAAAAGGATCACATCTTGGAGCTCATCGAGCAGCGTCCAGAAACCCCAGCTCTGCCCTCCTCTTACCCTCCAGCTCATCTGTTCTCTGGGAGGAGGTGCAGTCCCTTCTGCGCAAGCAGGCCATCGAGCCAGTGCCCAGGCATCAGAAAAACAAGGGATTTTACCCCAGGTTTTTCCCTGGTTCCCAGAAAGACTGGAGATCCAAGGCCTATTCTAGATCTGTATGACCTCATTCTGTTTGTCCAGTACAGGAAGTTCTGGATGGTAACTTTGCCAGGTCTAATGCCCCTCCTCAGGACAGGGGACTGGCTGTGTTCACTGGATATGCAGGATGCTTATCTGCACATTTCGGTCTTTTCTCCTCACAGGAAGTTTCTCCGTTTTGCCTTTCAGGGCAAGCATTATCAGTTCAAAGTGCTGCCCTTTGGCTTATCCTCTGGGCCGTGAGTCATTACCAAGTGCTTAGCAGCGGCTACAGCAGCTCTCTGAAGGGAGGGACTGTATGTCTTCCCTTATCTGGATGATTGGCTCCTGAGGGCCCTGACCAGGGAACAGCTTTTGCCTACTCTGGAGCGAACTCTCCAGCTCTTCCACTCTGGGCATTACCGTCAACCTACCCAAGTCGGTTCTAGTACTGTCCCCAAAGGTTACAGTGTATAGAGGTGGTTCTGGACTCGGCCCAGGAGAAGGCCTTCCTGCCCCAAAACAGGGCAGAGTACCTTACAACCCAAGCACAGGAATTTGTCCAGAGCCAATACATTCCTGCCAGGGTTTATCTAAGATTGCTTGGCCTGATGACAGCTGCCATACCCACCGTTCTGCTGGCCAGGCTCCATATGCATACCCTCCAGAGGACCCTCCGGGTACAGTGGTACCAGCGCATGGACAAATTAGACCAACCAGTCCTGGTCTCTTCCCCAGTACACAAGGTACTGCAGTAGTGGATCTACACCCCTCGATCATCTGTATCTCTGATCCAGGGTTTCCACCCAACACTATGTATTTGTTTTCTGTCGTACCTCGGTATGTTTTTGTTGTGCAGTTTCATAGTTCTTATGTAGAGCCTTTGCAAGGGAGTCTGTGACTCAAAGGGTTATAATTCTGATTCTTATCAATAAACACTGGACTCCTTGAATCTGCTCCAAGGCATTCCATTCCAGATCTCTTCCCCACATCAGATCCTGACCACAGATGCCTCAGGTCTAGGCTGGGGAGCATACCTGGGTCCCTTCCAAACCCAGAGTTCCTGGTGCCAGTGGGAAACCTCCCTGCATATCAGTGTCCTGGAAACGAGAGCGGTGCTCGACACCATGCAGGCCTTTTAGGAACACCTTGCTCTGGGTCAGCTGCTGGTGCAGTTGGACAATCTAAGCATAGTATACTACATCAACAAGTAGGAGGGGGGACTCAGTTGTATCCCCTTTGCAGGGAGGCCATGAGAGTGTGGTATTGGGTGTTACATCACAGTCTGGCACACTTCTGCGGTCCACATGCCAGGCGTATTAAACAACTTGGCGGACAGTCTCAGCAGAACTCAGTCCAGCATGCATGAATGGGAACTTCTCTTATGTGTCGCTGAAGACTTGTTTAACAGATGAGGTCGTCAAAAGTTGGACATTTTTGCGTCCCCACTCAACGCAGAACTGCCCAATTTCTGCTCACTAGATCCAGGGCCTGGAGTTTTCTGGTGAGACGCATTGTCCATCTCTTGGAGCGGGAGGTTTCTTTATGCATTCCCGCCATTTCCTCTGATTCAGAGGGTGCTAAGCAAGTTGCAGATGGAGGGGGCCACCATGATACTGGTGGCTCCATTCTGGCTTAGCCAACTATGGTTCCCTCTCCTTCAGCAGATGGCAGAGGAACCTCCGGTCCCTCTACCTCTTTGTAGGAATCTGCTGACCAGGCTCAGGGGACCCTGGTCCATTCCAACCTCAGGTCCCTCCATCTTCATGCCTGACTACTGAGAACATAGCTATTGCCAGGTTTGGGGTCTCTTAACAGGGTAGCGGACGTCCTAGTGGCCCTAAGAAAGCCTTCCACTCAAGCCACGTAGGCCATGAAGTGGAAGCGATTTGCCATCTGGGCTGCCAGACATCACTTAGACCCTTTCACCTGCTCGGTGAATCATATCCTGGCCTACCTGATCTCATTTTCTGACTTAGGCCTCCAGTACTCTTCCCTCAGGGTCCACCTTTTGGCTATTTCTGCTTTTCATGAGCCCGTGGGTGACCACACATTTGCTCAGCTGGATGTCTCCTGTGCCTTCCTAAGGGGCATCGTGCATCTGAAACCTCCAATCCATTCCCCTGTCCCAGTTTGGGACTTGAATTTTGTTTTGAAAAAATTTACCCTGTCTCCTTTTGAGCCAGTCACAACTTGCGATTTGTGCTTTCTCTCTTGGAAAGTGCTATTTTTAGTTGCAATTACTTCTGCTCAAAGAATTTCAGAGCATCAGGCCCTCTGGTACGAGAAGCCTTATTTGATTTTTCACAAAGACAGGGTGTCTTTGTGCACAAATCCTAAGTTTCTCCCCAAAGTGGTTTCAGAGTTTACACTCAATCGGTTTATCCACCTTCCCATTTATTTTCCGGAGTGTGCCAATCCAACGGAAGCACTGCTTCATACATTAGATGTGCATAGAATGTCCAAGTACTACCTGCTTAGAACTACGGAGTCCTGAAAGTCGAGGCAGTTGTTTCCTTCATACCAGATAGAGGGGGCATTTCTGTTTCTAAGCAGTGTTTATCCAAATGGTTGGCTGATTGCATTACAACAAGTACAGCTAAGAATTGTCTGGTGCTGTCAAAGCTCATTCCATCAGAGGAATGGCTACCTCGGTGGCTTATTTCCATGAGGTCTTAGCCACTGACATTTGTGCGGCTGTCACCTAGAGCACAGTCCATGCTTTCACCAAGCACTGCAGTCTGGACATTGCCTCAAGAGCACGTGCAGGATTTGGCAGGGCTGTGTTACAGGGACTCCTGTCTTAAGTTTATAGAGGGCCATCCTCCCAGACCATCTGTTATGCACATGTAACTGCTTGGGACTCATTCCTGCAGTGTTACCTGATGACTGAGATACCCCTGAATAAGAGCAGTTATGCAATAACTTACTGTAACAGTAGAACTTTGAGGGGATCTCAACGATCAGTTGTATTTTCCCTCCCACCATCCCCCTTCTTTGAGCTCCTGTCTAGGAATTGGCTGTCGGGTGTATCCAGTCTTTCATTTAGGTCTGGGCACCTCTTTCTCTTCTCGGTTCCCCATGGTAAGAGCCTAACTCCCTTAGTCTCTGAAGAGAAAGGACTGAGGTGGAAGTGGTGCCGCTCATGCCTATATAGGGTTGGTGACGTTGATGACGTGGATGGACCCAGTTGTACTGCTGAAAATCTTCATGTGGGTTCCCCTTCACCAACGGAGAAGGTTCCTACAGTGTTACCGGATGACTGAGATCCCCTCGAAGATCTACTGTTACAGTAAGTTCTTATGTAACTGTTCTTTGTGGAGGGGTAGGAGGAAAGGGGGGGTATAGGAGAGCGGAAAGGTAGAGAGCCAATCCAGAATTTGGAGGTGAGAGGTGTCTGGCGTCAAGGGAACGGAGGAGTAAAGAGAACAGTGATCTGTACGAGAACGGCATGACAGCAGAATGAGTGAAAGGGGGGGTCCAGTCTGGGAAAGGGTGGACTTGGGAGCTGCGCCGTAGACAGTCACTGTAGTTAAAGATTGGGAGGATCATCTTTGTAACTAGTTCTTGGTGGGCTGGGAGTGGGTTACTGGTTTTGTTTCTATCCCAAACAAATCCCTTGTTTACTCTTGTTATAATAAACTAACAGCTGTGATATGGTACCAGGTGAATATAGCGCAGACAGAACTGCGCATGGAATACCACGTGGAACATATAGTGCGGTGCAATAGCGTGACAGGGTACAAAACCCCGCAAGGCACATATGTTGCACATGGTTGTGTACCATTGCGCATTGGTGGTGGGGAGGAGTGACGTGGAGGTCAAGACCTCTGTTGGGGAGGTAGTCCGCTGAGCTGCCACCATGGCTCAGTGGGATGAGCCGCGGCAGTGCAGGGTCGCTATGCGTCTGTGGACCGGGGCGCGAATCCCGGTCCCAGACTTTTGCAAAACCGCATTATGCGGTTTTCATTTTTTCTCCCCCATTGGTGTTTCTCTTTGTCCCCATGTTGAAACCTCCCCCCCCGGAGTTGATGATATTAATAGGGGGTGGGTGCGGAGAAAACAAGCCATTGGATTGTTTCAGCATTTTGTTACAGCGGTAGCAATGTATTCGCTGTATTTACAGCGTGGTACATTGCTGCACTGTTTTGTCATGCGGCATCATGACCCTGTACCTTGTAATACGCCTCTTGGTGATCCATCCCCAAACGCATCTCTGTTCAGAAAAGAGCGAATATACTTGGACTGTGTTTCTCACTGCTCTGATGCCTTTATGTTATGTAATGGCCTGGGATATTCAGCCAGAATAACTACTGTATTGCTAGATGCATGCTAGTGGCCAGAAGATCTCTGAAATGTGAGCACTTAAACAAATTTTCAGTGGCTTGGCCAGTGATAGTCCTTGGTATTCCCCAAAGGAACATATTCTGGTCAGAGTCAACATGGCTGCTATGATCCTGTAAAAGGACATTGTCCACTTAAAAGTGTCAAAGTTATGAGTGTGCCTTGTACACTGTACCTTCCCAGATTTATTCCCCTGTGTGTGCTGTGTAACTGACTGTGGAGTAGTCTCCAGTTTATTTTCACTGGAGATCTAATGTTTCTCAAATTCCCAGTATATACAGTATCTCCTGGTGAATTTCTGTTAATGGCGTATCTCTCAAATTGTTGGCACTGCAGTTCAAGTGTTAGAGTGACTGCAAAGTTCAGAGGATTCTTTCTTGAGAAGGAAAGGGCCAAGCCCTTTCTGATTTGGTTTCCCTGCAACATTCTAAGATGCCCCATTGAATTTCTCCCCTGGCATGGGAAGGATTCTTGTTTTAATTAAACAGGCTAATTATCTCCTCGGGTTGTGTCACTTTCATTGACACTTGCACTTCTTACTTGATACGTGATCAACTCAGTCTTTTGATGGGCAAATAATTTCAGTTTATGATATGCAGAAACATTAAATGATTGCTATTTTATTACAGTATTTAATTTACAGTTAGTTAACTCAGGACATTTAGCTCTGCTGAGGCACAGCACCTGGTTTACATTCGAGTTCTGTTTCTGTTCAGTGTTACCAGTTGTGTGGACAGGAGCATGGAGGGGTCAGTGGACTTCATCAAAATCACTAAGTGAGCCAGTAGTTCTGGTGGGATTTGAACCTGTGTTTCCACATGTCTAGTTGCTATGCTCTAACCTTCAGACTGCACTACCTTTCTAGCAATTAAAGTTAGGAACATCACCCACTGAGGTGTCCTGTAGCTAAAATATTGGGACATCTTGTGTGTGCTGTGAGGTACAAGACAAAGTTGTGTGCCTTTAACACCAAAGCAGTCCTTATATTTCTGAATGATGGGATGTCTATGTATGGGTATTACAGTATATGTAAAACAAAGACTAAAAATGATAAACAATCATCCCAGTTAAGTGGAAATAACTGGACACAAGCAGGCAATCCTCAGCCAATCAGATTACTGGACTTTTCAAATCTGTTTCATACTGCTCCGCTTTTTCCTGACTGATAATAGTGTGTAGGGCACAGACACTGATACTGTGCAACACTTCATCAGACATGGAAACGCAGTCTCAGACCGCTGTGGAAACCGACACCTTTATTTGTGAAAAGTTTAATTATAATTTAGCCACAGAGTATTCTGAAGTTCTAAAGTGCAAGTTTAAAACACCATCTCCATATGTTCATTACATTTTTGCATGCAAGGTGAAGGTAAGCATACTCACTGCACACATTTGTGACCAGCTTTATAAATACCTGTTCCAAGCTTTCTGCTCTTTTCCACCTTTTTTCATGAAAGGGATTTTGGTATTTTAATGGGAAAAGGCACATATGCGTGCACATATACACGATGTTTAGACATTTTCTCTTATATTTTATAGTTATTCTGTATTTCTGTTATTTC
Organism: Neoceratodus forsteri; assembly: GCA_016271365.2. Classification (NCBI taxonomy): domain Eukaryota; kingdom Metazoa; phylum Chordata; order Ceratodontiformes; family Ceratodontidae; genus Neoceratodus; species Neoceratodus forsteri. The sequence continues at coordinate 1,515,678,312 of CM028131.1, forward strand.
TAGTCTTCATTATTTTAATGGAATAAGATCCTTGTCTTCTGGAGTCGATCTGTTCTAAGTCTATGCAGAAGTCACAAGCCTCTGTCTGTGATGTCCTAATTATTTCCAGTGCTTCAAACTGTGATGTGACAAACATCCGATTATGATTTCAGAAAATGACCAAGTAGCAAAAGCAGATGATCTCTAGGGGACAAGGATCATGTTTCCATGCACATTAATAGTGAAGAAAGAGTGTAGAGAAAATATAAAATTATGAGTTTAGGTTGCGTCTAAATATTGTAGTTTTCAAGCCTTACTGTAAGTGGCAAACTTAAAAGTTATGTGGATATGCTTATGTTTTGAAATTGGTTCACACATTGTCACTTTGCAGTCAGTTCATAAATTAGAAAATAATCTTGTGTGTTTTTTTTAGTTTGTTTTTTTTTTAAATCCTATACAACCTTTCTGCTGAACGCATCTTACAGGACCTTACGCTACTGGGTGGGTCAGCAGCTGGATAGTATATGTGCAAAACGGAATTCTTTGACTGCACTCCTATTTCCATGTGGAATAAATACGGCATAGGACAGCTTTGATGGGTAACATGAGGGACATCCTTCATAATGTGAGACAGTTGAGAGCTATGGGCCCTGTTTTACAGTTAAGCTTGAAGTCGCATCATCCAAGATACTGTATTAAGAAATTATGTACCAAGAAGAAATCCCATGCCGCCATTCTCTGACTCTGTTTTTCATGTGCTAACTTTGGACTTCAGAACAGTGCTGCACACACTATATAAACTATAGAATGCAGCACAAATAGACAAAAAGCAAGCGTGGGATGTTTAACTTATTTAAGGAATGAACTTAAAGCGCTTAGACAAGGATCCTAAAATGTGACATGTACCTTCTCAGTCCAAGGGTCTCTTATCCCCAGATTTCATGAAGATCCTTTTTATTATGTTTTGAGATATTTATGGCCAAAATTTCATATTTCTGCCTAAGCTACCTCACTATTGGTTCATTTTGGGGCTTTAATTTAAAAAACAAAGTAATTTATTTTTAAGTTAATTGTGATTAATTGGTCACTTATGCACATTAAAAAAAAAACTCACCAAGAAAACTAAGTAAAACTACACATAGACTTTTTTTGTGCCAAACTTTGAGACGACCAAAATTAAGGTAAGATAACTGTTTAATTTGATGAAAGTTAAGGATCACAGTTTAGTGTGTGTGAGGGAGAGTTAGTACGCGTTATCCAGTATATGTTAAAAAAGGATAATTAAAGATAATTGCTTATCTTTGACTAAAAATGAAAATCGTCCTACAGGAATCCTTCACTTTTACTTTTTTTTTCTGTACAATCTTGGTGTAGCATATTTTTAATACGATAGATGTTCTAACTGGTGAGCTCTTTTAGAACTGAGAGTTTCACCCGGGGGGGGGCAAAACAATGGAAACATTAGAAAACATTACTTCACACAGAGGATGGTTAACATGTAGAATATCTGGCCTGATGAGGTTGTGGAAGTTATAATCGAGCAAAGCAGGCCTGTAACACACTCTGAGCAGGGTTGGAAATTTTTCTGAGCTGTTTGGATGCGTGTCAGTAGTCACATTTGATATAGTCACTGCCATGCGGTAATAGGGGTGAACAAGATGGGCCCTATGTCCCTTCTATTGCCATAGTACTATGTTTCTATGAGAGTCCCCACCATCAAACCATAACGCAGAGTGTAATGTAAGTCAGCAGTTGGTGGATTCTGGTTTGATTTTGCTCCTACTAACAAGCCAGGAATGCTCCCTTGACTTGGCTGCGGCGTGGCAGGGGTGTGTTACAGTGCCGTTTTGTGAACAGACTCATCCATGTGTGCAGGCATCATTGAACTCTGGTGGTCCAGTGGCTCACTAACTCTCTACTCCAGTGACAAAGTCACAGTTCATTATGGTGGCCCCATGGACCCCTCTAACATCATTTTCCATATCTCTGGTTGTCCAGTGGTCCCTCATTGTTAGCCCAAGAGTTATCCTGTATCTGTTGGTGTAGTGGTGTCTTTGAAAATGCGCAATGCCTGCTAGACTTCTGTGCCTAGTCAAGGCACTGTCACCATCACCACTGCACCCCCGCCCCACCACCACCACCTGAGTTTTACCTGGAGAAGGTGCAGGTGGCAGTACATTTGGATGTAGCCTTGCTGGCCACTTTTCACAATGCCTGTACATTCTTTTCCAACCTTTTTTGAATGTTGTTTGCAAGTGCTAAAAGAAGGTAAGATGAACATAGCTTGATACCTTGCCATGACATTTGTGACACTAGTGGTCACACTGACCACGTAGCAACAAGGAAGACTTTGTTTGCAGGGTTGTAACACTGAAAGTAAAAATAAGGTACATCTCTGACCTCTACAGAAGATCAAGCACTCTAGATCCTGTCCCCCCTGAAAATATTGAAGTGGTCTAGGAGAGAGAGAGAGATTTCTCACTCTATCCCTCTGGAGGATTGGTTACAGAAATTGAGAGGGCTGACGGGTGTCCTCCTCCCCTTCTTGGAGAGAAATTTATTGAAGGATCCTAGACCATTTATTTCGGACTTCCACAGTTACAAAACACTTTCAAACCACTAACACTGCAGACTGTTGGCGAGCTTGTGGGGGAGTGAGGCCCCACTGATATGTATTTTGGGGTTGCCAGAACGTTTTGAGGTTCTGGTCTGGAGTCGTGGAGGCAGTCCAGCAGATTCTACAAGTAGAGATCCCAGATAATTTTACAGACTGGGTACTAGGAACCCCTACAGTAGTGGGACTACGTTCTTTCCAGCGGAGACTCGCACTCATTCTGCTTGCGGCAGCCCAGAAATGTATAATTGGTTTCAGAAAGACCCCGGTCCAGAAAGAATGGTGCAATAGGGTGCACCAGATTTATGAGCTGGAGGCTCTGACTGCCTGTTTACATCTCCAGGAGGAAAAACATAGGGAGAGCTGGAACCCATGAACTGTGGGTAAAGGGCAGGAATATGAAGGGCTCTCCTGCCTAAGGAAGGCGGAATGGACATTGTCCCCTGACCATTTGTTGGGAATATTCTGAGTGTACTTCAAGTGACTTCTCCCCACATGGCCTCTTTTAGACAAGTTTTAATGTAGGATAGGAAGGCGGTGCATCTCAAGGTTTATATAATGATGGAGTTTTATGGTTGTATATGTATTTTTTGATTCATATTACTTAAGTGTAAAAGGAGTACAAGTAATGATTGTATCTTTTTACTGCATAAATTGATGTGACAGATATAATTCAATTCAATTTTTATTTTACCAGAAAATACACCATTATGCTGACTCATGTGCGGGCTCATTTACAAGGTGGTCCTGGAAGGACGCAACATGAAGAAGATTACAAAACAGCATTAGATACAGGATAAGGACAATACATATTTACAATGCATAGGTAATCTAGAGATAACATTCAGTATAACTAGCAATACAATTCATGAATCATAGAGGAAGCATGAACAATAAGATAGGTCTCAAAATCACTGGAAAGGCAATTGTGAGAAGAGAGGGATGGAAGGGTACTCGTAAGGATTAGTGGTTTAAGAAAGGACACAAAAGGTAGACACCACGGTGATAATGGCAGCAACCTGCTAGAGGAAGACAAGTGCTGGGGTGCTGGTGCAGCAGGACACACAGAGTTTGTATTACTGAGTATGAATAGCAGTTACAGGTTTCCTTCAGTGATTGTCTCAGTAAGGTTTTAAAGATGTGCATCCCAACCATTTGCATGAGTTTCAAGGATTTTTGGAGAGTATTCCAGAGGGGAGGGAGAGCATGGCTTAGAGATGAGGCACCGTAGTGGGTATGTATCCTAGGTGTATCAATCAGGATATACAGTATGAGTATTTTCTGATCAAGTAGACACTTGGAGTGCATTTGCAAAGATCAGAGATAAAGGGTGGAAGCTTATTGGTGATGGCTGTATGAGCACATAGGGAGGCATTTTTCAATCTCCTAGTGCTAAGTGAAGGCCAGTCAAGTTGTACATAAAGGGAGCAGTGGTGGGTACTGAAAAGAGGCCAGTAATAAATTGTAATGCTCTGTGGTACAGAGTATCCAGCTTGACTAGAGCAGCTATGGTACAATGACTGTAGATAAAATCTGCATAGTCAACAAGGGGGAGAAAAGGCAGGCCCGGTGGCGCTGAGGGTTGAGGCGCTGGACGCTACACCTTGCACCACGCCAGCGACCCAGGTTCGGAAACTAGTCTGGGTCGATGGGGGTCAGCAGGGGAGGGAGAGGATTGAGCGTCCGACGACAGCTCTCCTTCCTGGGGCGGCTGGGGTTTGCCCGGTGCACCAGTGGAGATCGGGGCGCTGCAGTGGCCAGACAGCACAATTAGGATGCGGCTGGACGTCGGAGGGTTGCTGTGCGCTTGACGTCAGTGGTGCCCACACAAGGGAGGGGGGGAGCAGGGAGAAAACGGAAAAACCTGGTTCCAGGGGTAGGCGACGGCACCAATCCCCCATGCCCACGACCAAGTCTGATTCTGCAGACCTTCGCGGATCCTCCACCTGGGGCCCACGTCTGCATCTGGAGTCTATGTGTGAGAGCGTCCAAGGTAGAAGGGGCAGCCCCACCCCAGAGGGGTTAAGCTGGGGGTGCCAGCTGGAAGGCAGGGTGGGGAGAGGAAGGTACGGTTGGAGGGGACTTCAGGCAGGGCAGGAGCAAGGTTAAATGCCTGAGAGAGGCTCCTGGGACCGTGACCAAAGTAAAGAGAGTTAGGAAAAAAAACAAGGGGGAGAAATGTGGTCTGGATTAATCTTACTTTATCCTTGTAAGTAAGCAGATGTTTGATTTTGAAGAAGAGGCCTAACCTCTGTTTTAATTTTTTAGAGTTCCTCAATATGCATGGTGAAGAATGGCTGGAGTTGAGCCATAAGCTCAGATATTTGAATTTGTCCACTACCTCGAGTGGTTCCCCTAAGAGGGTCAAAATCTGGAGCTTGGCACTTGTGGTGCTAATATTCACCACATGGGTTTGAGCAGCAGTTTCAGTTCCAGGAGATTTTGTTGCAACAGGTTAAATTCATGCTGCAGCTCTTTGCAAGCAAGCTCGAAGGTAAGCTTGGCAACATAAAGTACTGTGTCATCCTCAAAGAGATGGATACTAGCTGCACTAATTTTAGAGTCGGTGTCATTAATATGAATCACAAATAAAAGAGGCTCCAATATAGACCCCTGCAGAACTCCTATATGCAGTGTTTTAAGGGGGGAGAGGTCACCTTTGACTTTGACCTGGTGTAGTCTACCTACCACGTAGCAAGAAAACCACTGCCAAGCCATGTCGTCAAGACCAATGGTCATGCAACATAAGAAACAAGTCATGGTCTACAGTATCAGATGCTTGCTCAGGTCCAAGAAGAGTTCGCTGATATGGTTTTTTGTGTCTAATGGCGCTTTCGGTAACCTGGTTAGTAAATGTTCTCTCTCTGTAAAATGTTGTACCTGACTAAATGTCTGTTTACTGCATCCCGGGTTGCCCCTGAAAAAGGGACCTTCAGGGCTCAGTTGGCCTACCCGGAAAACAAAATTTAATAAATAAATAAATAAATAATGTGACTTACCACTCATTTGTCACCTTAGCTAAGGCAGATACCGTGCTGTATTTGGGTCTGAAGCTAGACTGTAAGGGACTGAGTATATTGGAGGTCTCCAGATGCTCTCTTAATTGAGAGTTAACCAGTTTTTCAAGTAGTTTAGATAAAATGGGTAGGAGTGATATAGGCTGGTAGTTGTTAAGATCACAGGGGTTACCAGACTTAGAGTGGAATAATATGTGCGGTTTTCCACACAGAGGGGAGAGCTCCTTGTGTAAGGGACAAGTTGAAAAGATGGACAATGGGTGATGTCAGGAAGCGGTAACCCAGGTTTTAGAAGAGTAGCTCAAGGTGATCAGCTCCAGTGCTTTTTTAGTGTCCAGGGACAATAAGAGGTCCTAAACCTGCTTAAAAGAAATTGGGCTGAAACTAAACTTGGATACTGTTCTGACAGCTTTTTGGGGTGCATGGCACGACATTATTACAGGGTTGTGTGAGAGTTTGCTTTGCAGGGAGGTATCAAAGGCTAGTCCAGCACTGGCAAAATGCTTATTTAGCTGTTCTAGGATACATTGTTTACTAGTAAAGGTGTTATCACCAGTAGTAATCTTAGAAGGCAGTGATGCTGAGGGACTGTGCCCTTCTACAGTATTTCTCTAAGGAGTTGGCAAAATTTGGCCTGCCTTTTTTTGCCTAGGCCTGAACCACGACACCGCCGCCTGTTAGCACTGTTGGGCGTTCAACTCCCGGACTCTGATCTGCTGCCAGAAGGCCCTTAAGGTGCACCTCATCAAGCAGGAGCTTGCCGCCATGCTGGCCCAGCCAGCAAGGGAAAAGTCCCTCTTCCTCCTTGACTGTCTCCACGGCTTCCACCTCAAAGACCTGCAGGGACAAGAAGAAGGACTCTGGGAAAGCATTCGTCCTGGGACAAGGATCGAGAAATGTCCCAGGGACGCTCCCGCTCCAGGTCCCAAATGCATAAAAAGTCCTCCTGCAGCACATCTCATGGGGGATCGGACCATACTTCCAGGCCTACCCTCCCTCCTTCAGGGCAGGCTCCAGCAAAATCCTCTGCCCTTCCCTTAGCGTCGGGGGCTTCGGCCTGCTGCCCAGCATCCCTGAAGGCGCAGGCAAATCCTCCTGCGTTGTCCTCCACCTCAGGGACTGGGACCGGTCACAGACAGGGCGGTGACGTTTTAGCTGCCGTCTGCTTTGTCTAGATGTTGGTGACGTCCAAAGCCAGCCCTGGACCAGTCCCGCCATCAGGGGCAGGCATTGGGCCCATCAAAACACCCGACACGTCCACCCTGGTCTCCGGTTACTTCACCCCAGACACCTCTTGGACACATGGCCTCTTCCTCATCGAAGTCACCGTCAGCCACAGGAACGCCCACTCGGACATCGGCTCGGACGTCACCATTTTTGCCGCCAGCTCATTCCGCATCCCCTATAGAGGTGGACTCCCTTCAAGGGAGATCTTAGCCAGCCAACCGCGTATGTCAGGCGAACCCCTCTCATCGGCCCGGTCTCCTACTGTTCCACCACCCCGATCACCCTGACGATGGCTACTTCGACACCAAGTGAGCCAACACCGGCCCCTCTACCCCGGCTGGTCTGTCGGCTCCACAGTTTACTAAAGATGAAATACAGCTATTCTCGTTCTGGTGGAGTCAGGTCAAGCAGGACCTGCTCCCACCAAAAGAAGCAATTACAGTGGAGCCAGATCTGACCCAAGCCACCGAGTCCACCAACAAAAGAACACGCCCAGCTCAGAGGACTCCCATGGCAGACCCCCTCACAGAGGCCAGCGTCACCGCAGGTTTCGGACTCCTGAGCCACCACTGTTGCTATTCTCTAGCTGACATCGGTGCAAGGGTTGTCGGCCACTTAGCCGTCACTCTAGCTTTTCCTCATCAGCCTCTTCAGTGGACTCTAGTGAGAGCTTGGAGTCGTTGGGCTCGGAAAGTTCTCACCCAAAGAGTTGCCCTTTTTATGCTGGCAGTAGGGACACTCCCAGGTCGCCTCCTGACAATCCCATCATTCATGGACGTCATGAGGCACGTCCAGGCCACCAATGGATGGGGGAAGGAGGACCTGGATCCCGAGCGGCGAAGGCTGGCTAAATACGTGAGGCAAAAGAAGCCAAAGCCTCTAGTGGTCCCTCCTTTGATGGACATGTTCCAGGACCTAACAAGGCTCACCTGGAAACATCCGTTCTCCACCTCTGCTGTCTCAAGGAAATCAGATGGGCTGTGCAGAGCCCATAGGAAGGAGCCTTTTTTGGCAAAACACTCTTCTGTGGACTCTATGGTCATTACGGCAGTTAATGATAGATCAAAGAAGCTGAAACACCTAGTACACAGCCTCCCAATCAGGAGTCCAGATACACTGACCAGATGGACAAGAAAGTCTATTCTACATCTACCTGCTCCATCCGGTCACTTAACTTTCTTACACATATGGTTCAGTACCAGAACGCCTTGTGGGAGAAAGAGATGGAAATAGCCCAGGACCTTCCGGACTTGGTGCAGAAGTCTGAGCTCCTGGACCTTTTGAAATCGGGGTCGGATGTAGGCACATGTATTGAGGGCCTCATACGACACTGCAGATATGGCAGCCAGAGCAGCAGCTTCCGGCGTTTACCTCCAGCACCACGCCTGGCTTAGAGTCTCAGAATTCTCCCAGAATCTGCGGTCAGGCATCCTTGACCTCCCTTTTAAGGGTTTGGTTCTCTTTGGAGATGAGACTGAAAAGCTCATTGCTCATCTCCATGAATCCAGGAAGTCCATTTGGTCATCCAAAAAATGTATAAGGGGGACAAAAAATTATGTAGGAAATGGCCCCTTCGGAAGACCTCAGGTCAGCAGCCCCGAAATCAGCCTCAGCAGAGGGGAGGCAATAAAAGAAAGGCAACCTCCCAGACTCCTGGTAGGTCTGCCTCTTGCACCACAAAGTCCTCCCAGGCCCCTCTGCCCACTCCCGGATTGACAGAATGACTCCTTGCCCGACCCCCCCTCCTCTGATGGAGTCAGTAGGGGGATCACTTCTTCCTCTACCTAAAGGGATGGAGCAGCATAACATCACACCTTTGGGTGCTGCAGCTCATAGAGAAAGGCCATACTGTGAAGTTTGTGCAGATGCCTCCAGAAACTCCACCAGTGTCCTCCCACTATCCTACTCCTCACATTCTGCTGATTGAAGGGGAAGTTCAGGCCCTCCTTCAAAAATGGGTAATAGAGCCAGCTCCTCCTCCCCCATCCCAGCACAGAAGAGGGTACTATTCACACTTTTTCCTAGTGCCAAAAAAAATCCGGGAGATCTTCATCCCATCCTGGACCTCAGCTGTGTGAACCAGTTTATAGAATACAAGAGGTTCCGGATGGTGACGTTTCCAGGTCTCATCCTCCTCCTCCTACATTGAGGGGACTGACTCTGCTCCCTAGACATGCAGGACGCATACCTGCACATTCTTGTATTTCCAGCCCACAGGAGGTTCCTGTGCTTCCTCTTTCAGGATCACCACTACCAGTTTCAGGCCCTGCCTTTCAGCCTGTCCTCCACTCCGAGTCTTCACCAAGTGCCTTGCAGTGGTGGCTGCGGCTCTATGACACAGGGGCCATTAGTCTTCTGCTACATAGATGACTGGCTTCTGATGGCTCCCACAAGGGATCAGCTGATTTTGCACTCTGAGACACCTTTACGCTTTTCCGAGAGCTGGGGCTTACCCTGAACCTTTCCAAGTCATCCCCAAAGCCAAGTCAAAGACTCCAGTTCATAGGAGCAGTTCTGGATACCGTTCACGGCAAGGTCTTCCTGCCTTCAGACAGGGAGGATTGCCTTCGAAATCAGGCATGTCTGGTGTCTTTGGCTCATCAGGTTCCAGCTCGGATCCTCCTAAGACTCCTCGGCCACGTGGCGGCAGCCATCCTTATGGTTCCTACGGTTCCCCAGCACACGAGGGTCCCTCAGAGGATGTTCAGGGTACAATTGGACCAGGGGTCTGATGACCTCGACCAGCCAGTTTGAGTGTCAGACCCAGTTCGCAGGACACTTTCCTGATGGCTCAACCCCTCCAATCTCTTGGCAAGGGTTCATTTCCGGCAGGAGCCCCCGAGGCAGGTTCTCACCACGGACACCTCTGGTTTAGGATGGGGAGCTCATCTAGAGAATGGGCAGACCCAGGGGGTCTGGTGTACAGAAGAGCAATCACTCCATATCAGTGTACTGGAGATGCACCCAGTCCTGAATGCGTGGCAGGCCTTTCAAGCGGACCTCTTTCTGGGTCCTGTTTTGATCCAGTCGGACAATAGGTCAGTAGTGTTTTACATCAACAAGCAGATGGGAACTCATTCGTAGCCCCTCTGCAGGGAGGCAATGAGGGTATGGTACTGGGCTCTGGAACACCACCTAGAACTCACCACTGTTTATGTTCCAGGCATCCAAAACGTCTTGGCGGGCAGCCTAAGCTGGTCTCGGTCCAGGGCTCACGAGCAAGAGCTTCTTCAGTCAGTCACAGACTAGCTCTTTGACAGATGGGGCTGTCCAGAGTTAGACCTTTTTGCGTCCCCATTCAACGCCAAACTGCCCAATTTTTGCTCGCTAGATCCAGGGTCTGGAGTTTTCTGGTAAGACGCATTGTCCCTCTGCTGGACAGGGAGGTTCCTTTATGCCTTCACTCCCTTTCCTCTTCTGAAGCTTCTGGTGAAGGGGGGCAGAGATGATTCTCCTTGCCCCGCCTTTGGCCTCGGCAAATTTGGTTCCCACTACTGCAGCAGTTGGCAGCGGAACCTCTGCTTCCTCTGCCTCTTGGCTCACACTTGCTGTCCTAGGATCAGGGCATACTGGTCCATCCGGACTTCAGGTCCCTGCATCTTCTTGCGTGGCTCATGCAGACTTGGCTATGGATAGGTATGGGGTTTCTCAAAAGGTGGCAGATATCCTAGTGGCAGCCAGAAAGCCCTCCACTAGATCCATTTACACTATTAAGTGGAAGAAATTTTGCTTCTGGGCTTCCGCACGCCAGCTTAATCCTCTTTCCTGCCCTCTGAACTCCGTGCTCGAGTATCTCCTCTCTATACGAGCAGGGCCTGAGCTGTTCCTCTATTAAGGTGAATTTATCATCCGTTTCGGCATATCATGCCCCAATAGAGGGAACCATCACTTAGCTGGACATATCCATACTTTCCTGCGGGGCATTCTACACTTAAGACCTCCCATCAGAGATCCCATTCCCACTTGGGATCTCCTTTTTATGTTGGAGAAACACTCCCCCCATTTGAACCAGCCACGGATTGCGAGCTCCGCTTTCTGTCGTGGAAAGCGGTATTTTTAGATGCCATTACTTCCGCTCGAAGAATTTCAGAGCTCCAAGCTCTAATGTGTAAAAAGCCTTATTTGTTCTTTCTGATAGGGACAGGATATCCTTATGCACAAATTCTAAGTTCTTGCTAAAGTGGTGTCTGAGTTCACTCTTTTTTTTTTTTTTAGAACTTTAGTTTTTATTGATTTTTTTCTCATTAATATCCGTATAACAGTGCATGTGAAACACAGTTGATTCAGAACAGAGTCAGTCATACAGAGGGATAAGTATGAGAAGAGTAGGAGTGATACAGTCTGGAAGTTAAAAGTCAATAGAAGTACATGAAGTGATACAAATACCATGTAAGTAAGTAAAAATTTATTTTTAAGCGCTTTTCAAAACCAAAGCGCTGTACAAATGGACAGGCAATTAGAATTTACAAACTTAGAACATCAACAACAATAGTAACAGTACAATCACAATAAAATCACTCTCCATATGCTTTTAAGAATAAATAAGTTTTTAATTCCGACTTAAAACTCTCGACGGTCAGGCAGCTTCGTATCCGACGAGGTAGAGAATTCCACAGGGTGGGGGCAGCATAAGAAAATGCCCGTGCCCCAGATGTTTTTAAATGAACCCTGGGAATCTCTAGCAGTCCCTCGTTGGCGGATCGGAGTGAGCGAGATGGACAGTAGGGAATAAGGAGATTTTGAAGATACTGCGGTCCCTCTTCATGTAGGGCTTTGTAGGTCAGTAACCCGACCTTGAAAGTGATCTGCCACTGAACCGGCAGCCAGTGCAGTTCGCGCAGCACAGGTGTAATATGACTTCTCATAGATGTCCCAGTCAAAAGCCTGGCTGCTGCGTTCTGCATCAGCTGCAAGCGGCGGATATCAACCCCCGGTAGCCCTAGGTACAGGGCATTGCAGTAATCAAGCCGAGAGGTAACAAAGGCATGGACCAATGTCGGAAGGTCAGCCAAAGGAACTAGGTGTTTTACCCAAGCAATATTCCTAAGATGGTAAAAGGAGGATTTGACAGCGGATGACACCTGAGATTTCAGGGTCAAACCGTCGTCAGTAATAACGCCCAGGTTACGCACCCGGTCTGAAGTTGGGAGCTGAGCACCATCGATCCATATGCCCGAAGGAAGCCCAGCCCTACAGCCCACCTCAAGGCGACCTGGTTCCACCACCAACAGCTCAGTCTTATCGGGGTTTAACCTCAGCCAGCTGGCACTCATCCAGTCCTTGATCTCGGAAAGACAGCTGTTAAATATAGAGACTGCATCTTCCTGTCCAGGACTAAAGGACAGATACAGCTGGGTGTCATCTGCATAGCAGTGAAAACCCAAACTGTATTGCCTAATAATGTCTCCCAATGGCAGCAGATAGACAGCAAACAACATGGGTGCCAAAATGGAACCCTGCGGGACCCCACAGGGCAGGAGGACGGTATCAGAGGAATAAATTCCGGTGACGACCCTCTGTCTCCGCCCCGTGAGGAAAGATCAAAACCATTGCAGAACTGTACCAGACAGTCCGCAATAGAGCCACAGGCATTCCAGAAGCACACCATGGTCCACAGTATCAAATGCTACAGAGAGATCAAGAAGGACTAGAATAGTACAAGCCTTTCGATCTCTCGCTATCAGAGATCATTTAGAACCGGACAAGGGCAGTCTCAGTACTATGTCTTTCCTAAATCCTGATTGAAGAGTATCATAGATATTGTGATTTGTAAGGTGGTCATCCAGTTGTAGTGCAACCACCTTTTCAATAACCTTACCCAGAAAGGGCAGGTTAGAGACAGGTCTGTAGTTGGCTGGACAGTTTGGATTCAGTGAAGGTTTTTTCAGGAGTGGTCGAACGACCGCCTCCTTTAGGGGATTGGAGAAGACCCCCTGCTCCAGAGATTTCCAAACAATTTCAGCAGTGATCGGACAGATAGTATCTACGCAACCTAGTAATAGTGGCGTAGGGCGCGGATCCAAACTGCAGCTGGTTGGACATACAGTCTGGACAGTCCTCACAATATCCATGAATTCCGGCTTACCAAAGTCAAACTAGGTGACACAGGTGTTTGTTTCCCCTTGCCGATCACCACAAACCCTTAAAGATTGAGCCTGGCCGATATCCGACCTAATGCTGGCAATCTTATCTGCGAAAAACTGAGCAAGCTCATCACACTTTATTTGTGAAAAATCTCTTCCAGACTGTAGACAGAGTGGACTGCACAGTCTGTCGACAGTCCGAAAGAGTTGAGCTGGTCGGTTCCGCGCAGCAGCAATCTCCCTGGACAGGAATTCTGCCTTCTTACGGGTTATTGCCGATTGATAGATACTGTACCATAATGATACATCAACCCAAGTCTGTCAGCATCCAGGCAAGATTTCCACCAGGCCCTCTCTAGCCTTCACCCCACTCTTCTCAGTTCCTTCAAAGACTCATCGAACCATGGAGTCTTTGGGCGCTGAGTGAGTGGGCGAACAGGAACAGGAGCAATTTGGTCCAAGGCCTCGCTCACCGCCTTATTATAGGCAAGAACAAGGTCCCCTGGACCCATGCTCTCACCCGAAATACCCGATAGGTCCAGTACCGCTAGTAGGCCCTCTGGGTTAACTCCCCTTAAAGGGCGATACTGGACCATCTCCGTAGAGGCAGGCCTATTAGGGGGTGCCCCAAAGCTGAATCTTATGGTGTAATGGTCTGTCCACACATTCGGTTCCACCCCCAGATGCGTGACATCCAAATCCAGTAGGTGAACCATCTGAGAAACAATCAAGCTGCCAGTAATATTCTCTGTGTATTCCCCAAATCTAATATATTCTTTATACCTGTACATCATGGTATGAAAAGGGGGTAATGCAGAGTTGCATATATTACCCATTTTGCCACCTAAGTTCAAATGAAGTGTCTGGTTTTAATCCCCTGGAGGAAAGCTTCTCTAACATATAAAGTTCTCCCATAATCTTGAACCAATCATGGGGCATGGAGGGGGCACTTCTACTCCGTAGACAAGTAATAACCTTCTTCGCAGCCAAGATATAGGTCACCAGGAGAGACCCCTTTTGGACATGAAGTCCCTCAGGGGGACCGTCAGGAGGACCAATTCAGGGGTTATAACTACCTCTTCTCCTACCAAATCAGCCAGAGCTGTTGCTATTTCCCGCTAGAACCAGAAGTCATGGCAGTGGCCTGCCTTCACCTCGCCACAGTTTCTCCAGCATTTCCCATGAGGGTCACCTGTTATCTTGGCTACTTTAGCCAGAGTATTAAAAAAATCCATTCCTCATTTTCCAAGAAAATTCCCTCCAACAGGGGGCAAGAGGGACCCTCAGAGAAAGCTTAGTGTATTTGCTCCTATCCTCCTCTGAGACCAGAATCTCTAATTCCCTGTTCCAAGCCTCCAGGATTGAAACGGATTCCAGAGAGAGCTCCTGTAGTCCCCCATACGTCACTTCAATAAGGTGTGGCCATTGTTGCCCCTTCAGGGCTGCAATAAAAAGGTGTACTATCATAGGAAGTGGTTTTGGCAGGGCATTCCTATGAGGACCCCTCTGAGTTAAAAGGTCCCTTAATAAGACATATATCGTGAGGTCAGCTTGCTGGATCCCATATATTTCCTGAATCTTGTGAAAGGGAAGAGGCCCCTCTGGCTCCATTACTTGAAACAGGAATTTTAAGCCCTTCCCACTCCACTGCTCCAATATCTGCAGTGTTTGGGGGAAAGGAGAAAGCATCTCTGACTTGATAAGCTTCAGGAAATAGGAAACTGTCTCAAAATCCTCCGAGGTCTGTAGTCTATAGTGTACCAGGTCTCTAAATTGGAACGCATGCCCTGTAGGTAGGTAATTGGCCCAGCCGAAAGACAGTTTAGGGAACAGACAACTGGGAAGGAATCCTGAATTTGGTTGCGGGTTTGGTCTAAAATCTTCCAGGGGAGGGTATATGCTGGGTTGCTCCACTGCATAATACGAACTAGGACAGTGGCCTGAGCATATTTAAACAAATTAGGGAGGCCAGGCTTCCCCTGACCTTGGGAAGTTGTAAAATGGTCCATCGAATCCGGGGTCTTTTACCTCCCCAAACAAACCTGGCCAGGGTACGGTTCCAAGATGTAAAGTAGGAAGGGGTAGGAAATATGGATATAGTTTGAAATGGGTACAACAGTCTGGGCAATATATTCATATGGATAAGATCAATCTTTAGATAGAATGGGAGATGGAGTTGGGACCATTTATGAATGTCACCTTCTATTCGTAGAGTAAGTGGCTCGTAGTTTAAAAGGAGTATATTTTGGACATCTTAGGGGAGGGTCACCTCCAAGTACTTAATTTTGGTGCTCCGCCATCTAAAGGGAAACCGGGCCTTTATATTATTTTGGGGGTGGAGTATAATGAAAAGAAATAACTTCTGTTTTTGAGGAGTTTATTCCATAGCCCGACACCTGTGCAAAATATTCCAGAATGTCCCAGAGAGCTGGAAGAGATTTGTCAGGGTCGAACAAGGAAAGGAGGATGTCATTGGCATAGAGTGCCAGTCTTCAGTCCCTTTGTCTGACCCCAACTCCTAAAAGGGCCTGGGGGTCTTGGATTGTCATCGTCAGGGCTCTATGTAAACTGTGAAAATAAGTGGAGAGAGAGAGGGCATCCTTGTCGTGTGCCTCTCTCAAGGGCTATCGAGGTGGAAATCTCCCCATTAAGTCTAATATAAGCTTTCGGAGAGGTATACATTCCCTTTAACCACTTAATCACCTCCTCAGGGAAACCAAATACCGACAGGACCTTTCAGAGAAATCCCAGAAGACCCTGTCAAAGGCTTTGTAAGCATCTAGGCTGATCAGTATGGAAAGGGAGGGTCTCCGGGACATGTGCTCCATTAAGTGTATGGTTCGTTGAACATTATTGACTGTTTGCCTTGTCCTTAAAAAGCCAGCCTGATACAAATGAATCAGGCCTGGCAAAATGTCCTCCAGTCTGCAAGCCCATATGGACATGTAAAGTTTGTAATCACAATTGAGGACTGAAAGGGGTCAATATGAGTCTGTTGTTAACATAGAATTTGACGGCAGATAAGGACCACTTGGTCACCTAGTTTGCCCATTTCCCTACCTGATGGATAAGTTGCAGATTCTAGTTAATCAACAGCTTACTTCCTCCTACCCCCACTAGAATTGCCTTATGCCTGTCCCATGCATTCTTGAATTCTCCCACTGTTCCTGACTCCACAACCTCCTCAGGAAGGCTGTTCCATGCATCCACAACCCTCTCTGTGAAAAAATACTTTCTAACATTACCTCTGAGCCGTCCCCCTCTATCTCCAAATTGTGCCCCCTTGTTCTTGCACATCTCTTCTTCTGAAAGATACTACACTCTTGTACTTTAATTCTCTTGAGATACTTGAAAGCTTCTATCATGTCCCCCCTCTCCCTCCTTTCCTCATGGGTATACATATTAAGCTGCTTTAGTCTCTCCTCGTATGTCTTCTGGTGCAGACTCTGCACCATTTTGGTTGCCCTCCTCCGAACAGCCTCCTAACTCTATCTATGTCTTTGCGGAGATGGGGTCTCCAGAATTGCACGCAGTACTCCAGATAGGGTCTCACTAACTATCTGTACAGATGGATAACAACTTTCTGTTTTCTACTGTTGATGCCTCTCCCTGTGCATCCCAGTATCCCCCCAGCCCTCCTTACTGCCTTCTCACATTGCTTGCCCACCTTTAGGTCATCTGATATAATTACTCCTAGGTCTCTTTCGATTTTTGTTGTTATTAACTCACCCCCATTGTGTTCTCTTCCCCAGCTGCATTACCTTGCACTTCTTTGCATTGAATCTGAACTGCCACATATTTGACCATTCCTCCAACCTTGTCAGGTCCCTTTTCATTCTTTCCACCCCACCTTGTGTATCAACCCTGTTGCAGATCTTTGTGTCAGCTGCTAGTTATCCTCCTTTCTTCACTGTGGACTCCGTTTACTATTACCCTTTGTGTCCTGTAGTTCAGCCCGTTTTTTATCCAGGCTACCACCTTGAGACCCGCTCCAAGGCTGGCTAACTTGTGTATTAATCTTTTGTGTGAGACTGTGTCAAATGCCTTGCTAAAATCTAGGTTGGCCATATCCACAGCCCTTCCCTGGTCTACTACTTTGGTCACCCAGTCAAAGAAACCTGTTAGGTTCATCTGACATGACCTTCCTGCTGTGAAACCATGCTGCCTTGGGTCCTGTGCCCCACTGGCCTCTAGGTACTCAACAATTCTTTCCTTCAGAAGTGATTCCATAATTTTCCTTTCCACTGGAGTCAAACTAACTGGTCTGTGTCACAAATTCGCACAACCGGTCAGCCCTCTACTCCCAAAGTGCCAACCTGTGAGCGTAGGATTTGTGGACAGTTAATAGTCCAAGGTAACCCTCTTGTCTGTTTTGTGGGTTTGAGTCACCTTAGTCTCAAGTTCTGGAGGGATTCAAACTGATAACTTCTTGTTAGCGTACCTAATTATCAGGCTCAGATAATTCTGTCTTCGGGGGGCCAGATATCTTTGCCTATGGGCACCTAACCAGGTCTGCAAAATGAACCCTTAGAACTCTATGCAAGACCTTAAAGAACTCTATCCGTTTCCCAGTTTGGTATAACAAGCTCATACACAGTGTCAACTATAACCTTCAAAGCTTCGTTTATGAAAAGAAATTTCAAGGCACACCAGGCAATTTCCATTTTAAAATATATATCTTTACTTTAAAATAGAAAAACAGTAAAATTACAGACCAAAATATTCCAAAAACGAACAAGTCATTAAACAAAACAGGTTTAAACGTGCAACCTACATCTCCTATCCACAGAATACTTACCTCCTAACAGTGCTTGATATTGCTTCTTTAGAGTCAGATAAAAATGTGACACTCTGTGAAAATAGAATCATAGTTTTAAAGGCTGGATTCTCCATCCCCTTTTGGATGAGGTCACTTTACTCCTCCCTATCAGGATATATTTAAAAAAATATTCTCTATAGGAAACAGGATATCCTTATAAGGCAGTAAGATCCTGTGACCTCAGCATACTCAGTTTCTCAATAACTCTTTGATGTAAAAGGGTCTTTCTGATCTTCAGAGACCTCAAAGGCTCTTTGGTGAATTGCTGGCTTGCCTCTGACGACATCCCCCCACACATGCATATTGGACTACAATGCAGTCTGGGACCTGTACATCAAAGGTCTCTGTGTTGAAGTGAGCTGGCTTTCTGGGAGACACCCAAAACATAAGCATGCTTCTTCCATTATGACACCTAGTGCAAAATCAAAGGATTTCCCTGATGACATCATGAATGGCTAATTTTATTTCCTGGGATCAAAGCAAATTAACAAGGTAATTGCATTTTAGAAATCTGCAGTTTAAAATACCTCCTATCCTTTGAACTTATCCCTGGTTTGTTTGTTTTTCTGATGTGTCAGTTCCAGCAGAACAACATGTTCTCTTGACACAGTCCATCACACATTGTTTTATATTTACCAAAAATGATACAGGAATCGGAACCAGCTGTCCAAGTGTGGCAGTCTATAGTTTCAAACAACATGAAGTCTTGCTGTATTCTGACAGTAGCAGTGAGTCCCAACCTTCGAGCTGCCCCGGAGATGAAAGAGTTAACTTTCCATGCCAGGCATGGAACGCTGAGCTCGAGCTCGGTTGAGACTCTGTCTGTTGCTGTTTAAACTCAAACCATCAGATTCTTTACTCCGCCTCACTGAACAGTCGCTCCAAAGATTTCTCCTTCTGCTCGGTTCAGTTTGTTGGTTAAAGTACCATTTTTCTCGGTTTTCGACCGAATTTAAACCGCAACCTGTCGGTTCAGTCTGTCTGTGGTATTCGTGAGTACTAGATAGGTTTTATATTAATTCTATTCTATGTGGAACTTGTAAACGGTTTATCGGTTCAGTTTGAACCGATCAAGTTGTTTAAAAATCCTAAATTGTACTTTTAGAGTGTGGTTACCGGTTCTTATCGGTTCTAAAAAAAGAAACAGATTTTATTACGTTTTTTTCCACGACCCGTGACACGGTCAGGAACCGATAAGAGGGTCTTGCCTGGCGGATTGCCATTAAAAGGGTAAGTTTGGTTAGGACTGGCACAATGTCTGAGAAACCCAAAAAAAAACCGGGCCACTGGGTTTCAACACTTTAGTGTGTGTGGGGAAGTCTTTGCTAAGGCTGACCCCACACCACCTGTGTTATTGTCTGAGGGTTTGACCACCTCAATGCAGACTGCCAGATTTGTAAAATTTTCCTGCAGCTACCCTAGAAAAGAGAGTTGGTAGGCTCAGGAAAGGAGGCCAAAAGTCAGCTGAACCGGATGGCCAGCCCAGTTCGGTTCAAACCGAACCAGAAGAGTGCCCTCTGACCAGGCGAGACTTCTTCGAGCAAGGAGATCCGACTCTGAGGAGTCGGTTCCAGCAAAGAGAACTAGAAAAGAAAAATCAGCTGGTGTGGAGCCAAACTTTCCTCTCAACCGCTGAAGAAATAGCCAAAGCGATCAAAATTGTCCAGTCACTTTCCCAGTTCCGACCGAACCGGCACCATCAGGGAGGCGCCGTTCGGTCGGTTCCACCGGTTCAAGATTATGATTTAGAGGAGTATTATGAACCGAAGAGGAGTATGAGGAAAGTGAATGTGGATTTGAAAGTCTGGATGTGCCCATTGACCGGACATCTCCCCAGACAGACCTTCAGGAGTGTCTCCTCCTAGGCTTTCAGTCCCTTCTCATTTCATGTTTTATAAAAGTGGCTGAAACCCTCCAGCTTCCTATGGAAGAAGCTGTGGATGACCAAGAGGAGCCTGACTTTGTGGAAATGATGGATATCCCAGAGTCTAGGAGGCTGTCTATTCCCTTACATAAATCTTTTGGGAAACAGACATTTAAAATTTTAAAGACTCCTAACACTATACCTCCTGTGGATAAGAGAATTGACAAGAGATATGCATTGTCAGGCTCTGATACGGAGTTCCTTACACAACAATGCAGCCATGTTGGGGTAGTGCAGGCTGCAGCCTGTGACAAGGCAAATATTCCCTTGGCTTCACACCCCCCAGACAAGGACTCCAGGAGGATTGATGCCATGGCAAAGAAACAATACATGGCAGCATCCTTGGGACTCAGGCAGGCCAATTATATGGCTTATGTTGCTAGATATCAGAAATCCAGATGGGACACTGTCATGGCTTTAGCAAAACAGGTCCCGGCCAGCTGCCAAGGCTGGAGCAGGTGGCTGCTGATGGTATTGAGGCATCCAAGGTGCAATTCCATGCTGCAGTGGACTCAAATGATGTGTCATCAAGAGTCATGGCTACATCTGTGGCACTTCGCAGAATGGCTTGGCTCAGATGTACTAGCCTGTCACAGGATACCCAGACTAAGACCATGGATTTTCCTGTTGTTGGTAATTCTTTGTTTGGGGAGCAAACAGAGAATTACATGAAGAAAATGGACGAGTATAGGACCACCTACAGGAGTGCCCAGGCCAAGGAAAGGCAGGCCACTCCTCAAAGGCAGCATCCCAGGGGCAGGCCTTTTCACAGGCCTTTCTACCAAGCCTAGGCCTCCTCTTCTGCATATGCTCAGAGGGGGTTCTTTAGAGGGAGAGGCAGAAGGGGTACCAGCAGACCTGCTTCCACCCCTCAGCCAAAACCCCCTGCCAAACAGGCACCCTGATGGGTTTGCCAGGGCCGACTCTCCACCACCTGTAAGGGGGCAGGCTGGCTTACTTTGTCCAGGACTGGAAGTCTCTAACATCAGACAAGTGGGTCCTGGAAGTAGTAAGCCAGGGACTGGTTCTCAGCTTCGAAAAGATTTCCAAAGCTGAGAACCAGATCCTTTCCACCTGCAAACCCCTCAGAGGCACTTGCCCTAGAGGCAGAGGTCTCTTCCCTCCTAGCTCTCAGAGCTGTGGAAAGGGTTCCACCCCTACATCAGGGCAAAGGGTTGTATTCCAGGTACTTCCTTACCCCAAAAAAGACAGGAGAATGGCGGCCCATCCTGGATCTCAGATACTTAAACAAGCACCTGTTAAAACCAAAATTCAAAATGGTGACTCTGGGAATAATTTTACCCTCTCTAAGGCCAGGGGACTGGCTAGTAGCCCTGGACCTCAAGGAAGCCTACTTCCATATTCTCATCAGAAGCTCCCATCGAAAGTACCTCAGGTTCGAGCTGCCCTCAGGCCATTACCAGTTCAGAGCAATTCCCTTCAGACTAACCTCTGCTCCAAGGGTGTTCACAAAATGCCTGGCAGTAGTAGTTGCTTCTCTAAGAAGGCAAAGGATTGCCATCTTCCCTTACCTGGACGACTGGCTTATAGTAGGCCAGTCCCCAGACCAAGTCAAGTTACACTTACAGATAACTCAGCAACTGCTCACCTCATTAGGTTTCCTTCTGAATCTTTCAAAGTCAGTTCTAGAGCCTGTCCAGCTCCTCACCTTCATAAGCGCAGAGCTAGACACAGAAAAGGCCAGAGCTTTCCTTCCCCTGGACAGGGCAAGGACCCTTATCTCTCTGGCCTCCTCATTCACCCTGCAGGTGTCTCGACCAGCAAGGCATTTTCTACAGCTCCTGGGGCACATGGCTGCTTCCACAGCAGTGGTACAGGGAGCAAGATTTCAGATGAGGGACATCCAGTTCCATTTGAGAGCCTTTTGGTCTCAAAGGAAGGACCCTCTGACCAAATTGATCCCAGTAACTCGAACCCTGATCCAGGACCTGCAGTGGTGGCAGGATCAGAGCAATCTGAGACAAGGAGTCCCCTTTGTTTCTCAGTCCCACTCTTTAATCCTTACTACAGATGCCTCCCTCTTGGGGTGGGGGGTTCACTTGGGCGACCTGACCACCCAGGGGTTGTGGTCCCCTTAGGAATCTCTGCTTCACATCAATCTGTTGGAACTCAGAGCAGTGTTTCTAGCACTTCAAGCTTTTTCCAAATCTGTTCAGAACAAAGTTATCCAGTTCAGAACAGACAATACCACCACAATGTGGTCCATCAACAAGCAAGGGGGCACTCGGTCTGCGGCTTTGTGCACAGAAGCAATGAAGTTGTGGTCTCTGGCTTATTCCCTGAACACCTCCCTCACAGCAGTTCACCTCCCAGGCAAGGACAATGTCCTGGCAGATGCTCTCAGCAGGATATCCCAGGGCCATCACGAATGGTCACTGGATCCCCTGGTCTTGGAGGTGATTTTTTCCAGATGGGGCACCCCACAGATAGATCTTTTTTCACAGCCCCAGACAATCACCAACTCCCCCTTTTTTGCTGCAGGCCCCCAGTGTTGGGCTCAGTCTCCCTGGATGCCTTAGTTCTCAGTTGGGAAGGGAAGTTCCTGTATGCCTTCCCCGCCTTCCCTCTCCTGTTCAAAGTGCTAGTCAAAATCAGATCTCAACCCTGCAAGATGATCCTGATTGCTCCAGACTGGGCCAGACAGCCTTGGTATCCACTTCTTCTGTCCTTAGCAGTCCATCTTCCCCTGTGTCTTCCCAGGAATCACAACCTGTTAACCTGTGCTCAGGGGAGGGTTTGGTACCTGAATCTCAAATCTCTCAATCTCAAGGCCTGGCTCTTGAAGAGTTAGAATTTGCTGATTTACACCTCTCCCAAGGCGTAATGGACATTCTGAAGGCTTCTAGGAAACCTTCCACCAGGGCTACTTATAATTCCAAGTGGAAAAGATTTTCCATATGGTGCTCTGAGAAGCATACTTCCCCAGAGTCTGCTGATCTGCCCGCAGTCCTTGATTATATGGTCCATTTAAATAGCTTGGGGCTTAGACCAGCTACACTGAAGGTGCATCTTTTATCTCAGCAGGTAAGCCCTCTTCTCTTTCAGCTCACCCTGTATTCTCCAAGTTTTTCAAGGGATTGCTTCACACCAACCCTCCTTTCAGGGACCCTGCTCCTGCTTGGGACCTTAATGTTTGCATTGCTCAGCTTATGCAACCCCCTTTTGAGCCTTTGTCTTCAGCAGAGCTGAAGTACTTGACTTGGAAAACTGTGTTTCTGGTAGCCATCACCTCTGCCAGACGCATAAGTGAGTTACAAGCTTTGTCAGTGGAACCTGATTTTATCTCCTTTCATAGAGATAAGGTGGTCCTCCAGACTAACAGGAAATTTTTGCCTAAGGTGGTTTCAGATTGCCACCTTAATCAATCTATGTCTCTTCCTGTGTACTTCACTGACCATTCCTCCTCTGGCGAGAGGAGGCTCCACAGTTTAGACGTGAAAAGAGCCCTTAGCTACTACATAGAACGTACCAAGGGTCACAGGTTTGACTCCCTCCAACTGTTCCTCACTTATGGTGAAGTTGGTAAAGGGAAATCTGCCACTAAAAGATCCATTGCCAGGTGGAGTGTCTCTTGTATCCAATTTTGTTATGGAAAACTGGTAGGTTCCACCCTCAGGCCTGAGGGCTCACTCTACCAGAGGTACAGCTGCTTCCTGGCTGCTGCCGGGGATATTCCTATCTTAGAGATATGTCAAGCAGCTACCTGGAAAAGCAGTTCACACTTTTACCAAGCATTACTCTCTGGACATCCAGGCTGGGGTGATGCTCGGTTTACACAGCTGCTTCAGAGCCTATTTCCTAAGTAGGTTCTGTCCCTCCTCCATGGAGGTACTGCTTGTAGTCTGCTACTGCGGAATACAGCAAGACTTCATGTTTGAAGAAAAAATTACTCACCTTAGTAATGTTGTTTCTTCTAATGGAGTCTTGCTGTATTCTGACCCCCCCCCCTGCCTGCCCCTCTCAGAACCTCTGTTTTTGGGATGTGGGTGGGCATTGGCAATGTTGGCACTCAGTAGATGCCCACCTTGTTGTTTCATCCCCTTTTCTTGGGTGAATTGGTGTTGTGTTTTTCATTTTTTGGGTCTCCTGACTTGAGTCTTTGTTTTGGGACCAAAAAATATGTCTTTATGTTAGTAGCCAGTTGGCTAGTGTAGGTTTACAGCTTCCACACAGAGCCTTAGTGAGTTTGCTCGTAAAGATCTGACGGTTTGAGTTTAAACAGCAACTGACAGAGTCTCAACCGAGCTCAAGCTCAGCGTTCCATGCCTGGCATGGAAAGTTAACTCTTTCATCTCCGGGGCAGTTCGAAGGTTGGGACTCACTGCTACTGTCAGAATACAGCAAGACTCCATTAGAAGAAACAACATTACTAAGGTGAGTATTTTTTCTTCTTGCCTCTGCCCTGCTCCCGCTTTTGTGAAGTGGAATCACATTTGCCCTCCTCCAGTTCTCGGGTACCACCCCATCCTCCCATGATTTGTTAGAGAGTAGTCAGTGGTGTTACTAGTTCTACCCTTAGTTATTTTAAAATTTGTGGGTGAATCCCATCATGCCTCATTGCTTTGTCCACCCTCAGTTTCAAGAGTTCTTTCAAAACCCTTTCTTCTGTGAATGGACTGGTATCGACCCACCTATTCAGAGTTTCTCCCTTGTTTGGTTTAGTTACCTCCCCCTCCTCTTCCATTGTGAATACTGAACAGAAATATTCGTTCAGTATCCCTGCTTTTTCACTATCACCCTCTGCCCACATCCCCACCCCTTTATTAAGTCTCTGTATCCTTCCCTTGATCTTTCTTCGCTCCCTAATGTACCTATAAAAGGTTTTATCCCCCTTCTTAACAGAGTTGGCTATCTTTTCCTCAGTTTGTGCCTTTGCTATTCTGACTGCCTTCCCTGCCTCCTTCTGCTTTAACTGATAGATCTCTGTCATGCTCCTTCTGTGTTTCCTTATATTTCCTGAATGCTATCCTTTTCTCCTTAACCATCCCTGCCACCTCTTTTGAGAACCATAGTGTTTTTTTCCTTCATTTTGTTTTGTTGATTTGCTTCACACAAAGGGTTGTTGCCTCTGCAATGGCTGTTGTGATTATTCCCCATTGTTCCTTCACCCCTCCTCCTTGCCCGTTTGCTAGCGCTTTTCTGAGGCACTCTCTCATTTTCCCAAAGTCAGCCTTCCTAAAGTCCAGTACTCTTGTTTTTGTATGGCTTGACTCTATAGCTGTGTTTATTGTGAACCACACTGTTTGGTAGTCACTTGTTCTGAGATGACTACCCACTTCTAAATCTGAGATCCTTTCTCCTTCCCCATTTGAGAGTACCAGGTCTAAGCTTGCTCCCTCCCAAGTGGGTTCCAACACTAGCTGTCTTGAGGCATGCCCCCTGTAGGGCATCAAGAATGGCCCTGCTTTTGGATGTTCCTGCAGCAAAGGTACTCCAGTTAACATCTGGCATATTCAGGTCCCCCATTAACAATATCTCCCCGTTTACTGCCATTTTAAGGATGCCTTCTATCATTTCGTTGTCCATTTTCTCCCCCTGAGATGGGGGTCTGTACACAACCCCCATGCGGATTGTGGTGCCATTTCCTGTCTCCAGGGTGACCCATAGTGACCCATAAACTTCTTGTTTACTCTTTAGTTCTGTTGCTTTAATCTCTTCTCTTATATAGAGAGCTACTCTTCCTCCTCTTTTACCCACCCTGTGCCTCCTATAGACTGTGTATCCTGTTATGTTGACATCCCAGTCATGGTTCTCTGTGTACCATGTTTCAGTGACTGCCACAATATCCAGGCATCCCTCTTCCATCAATGCCAGTAGTTCAGGGAGATTGTTGCACAGACTGTGGGCATTGGTACTCATCACCTTACATTTATTTTTTGTGGCCTTACCCCTTTTAGCCCCATCCCTATCCTTACCACCTTTTTCTGCATTTATCTCTGTCCTGCTCCCTACTGACTTCTCTACCTTGGTGTTTACCTCTCTAACTACTGTGTTTTGTGAGGGGAGGTTGGGATTTCCCTGCTCCTTTTCAGTGCTTCCCCCCTTGGCTAGTTTAAATGCTTGCCAATGAAGCATTTAAACCTGTCATCTAGGATTCTGTCTCTCCCGAATAGATGCAGACCATCGCGCCAGTATAAGCCTGCATCCCTCCCGGTGGCTCCCCTGTCCCCAATGAAGCCAAATCCCTGAGCTCCACACGTTTTTCAACCATTCATTGAATCCCATGGTGCGGAATACCTTAGCATCATCCTTGCCATAGACAGGCAGCACCTCTGAGTAGGTTACTGTACATGCTACTTGTCTAAGGCCCCTCCCCAACTCCACAAACTCTTCTTGCACCGCTCTGATCCCATTCACAGCCAGGTCATTTGTCCCTAGGTGGACAATGATATCCAGTTCCCTCCCTCGTGCAGCTGCTCCCGTGATCCTGAGGATTTGCTTCCTGTCCCTCTGAGCCGTGGCGCCAGGCAGGCACCTTACCTCCCTATCCCCTTCCTTCCCCACCTCTGCCCCCCTAATGATCGAGTCCGCACCAGGAGTTGTTTCCTTCCCCTATGGGGTCTCGTGCCACCCTCCAGTGGGTCTCCTTTGTGGAGGTTCCCAGCATCCTCCTTGGTCTCCACTGCAGGTGCCTCCATAGAGGAACCACTCTTTGCCAGAACAGCGTAAGAATTGTGGAGAGGTACAACTGGAGGGATGTACCTCTGTTCCACCACCCTCTCCCTCCCTCCCTGAGCCCACCTTGGTCCAACTGCTCCTCTTTCTTGGCAACCTCTGAGGTAACGGTGGTGGCCCTGGTGGTCCCTGGGTGGGGGAGAAGGTTTCACGAATCCTAGCCAGGTCAGCCTGGAGACGGGCAACCTCCTCCCTCAGACCAGAGAGGTGCCTGCAAACAGGGCAGCACCGCAGCCTCCAGAATGTCTCCCGGAACACTACTGCCCCACAGCCATTGCACTGCACCACTCTCATCTTGACTTATTTTGTGTCCCCTCTCCTCTTGCTTTGTATGCTTACTGTCTCCTCCCTCTACGTATTTTTACACTTACTTTGGTACTGCCTATGTGTCCTTACAACTCTCGCCCTTCCTGTACTGGGACAGGAACTTCCTGTAGTCTTCAGTAGTCTCCTCCTTCCGTGCTTGGATTCAGACCTCCAGCAGCCCGAGGAGTTATTTTTAGAGTTCCTTCAAGGTTGATGAAACTTGTGTCTCAGTGATCCTTGCCGTCCTTCCCTGTAGCTCAGGAGGAGAGCTAGTAATGTTTATTTCTCCGCCCTTTCTTTAGCTTTACAAGCTGAATAGGCAATAATGTCTCTCCTGATTACTGCCTTTAATGTATCCCATACTAAGATGGGAAATGGCAGAATTAGGTTATCAAAGAATATTTGGGGTATATGGATGAGTTTGCATCTGTTGAATAAACTCGGGGTCTGCAGGTGGGAAATGTTGAGCCTTCATAGAGTACATTACTTGAATGTCCCCAGGTGAACTTTCAACAAGAGGGTGCCCGGAGTTCACTCTTAACCAGGACATCAACCTCCCAGTTTATTATCCTGAGTATTCCATTTGGGAGGAAGAGTTGCATACGCTTGATGTGCACAGAACGCTTCATTATTACTTGACCTGTAGAGCTCCTTTTCGTTCTGCTGATCGGTTTGTTTGTCTCCTTTGCCCTCAGATCTCAGGGCACCCCAGTCACCATGTAAATGCTCTCTAAATGGTTGGTGAACTGTATTGTTTTTTTGCTATAACAAGGTACAGCAAGCCCCTACTGGGACCGGTAAGGGGTCACTCCACCAGGGAGATAGCATTCTCTTTCACCTCTCTCCGGATCATTTCCGCAACAGATATCTGTGCAGCAGCTACCTGGAGCTTGGTTCACACCTTTGTCAAGCACTACAACTTGGACATTACTTCTAGACGCACAGCCAGGTTCGGACTGGCAGTCCTTCAGGGCCTCCTGTCCTAAACCCTTAGTTGGCAGACTAGTCTCTAGCCTCCTCCTGGACTTTTCCCATGCTGTGCCTTTTCTCTTTACTGCTTGGTACTCACTCCTGATGGTTATCGCCTGCTGCAAGAACTTCCACTCGAAGTAAGATAGTACAGTTACGTAAGAACTTACCATAACAATAGGTCTTCAAGAGGAGCTCTTGCAGCGGTGCTTCTTCCTCCCTCCCTCCTCCTCCCCTCCCCGGTTTGAGTCTGCCTTTACTTTTGGCGAGAACCTGCGATTCTCCTTCTGCTTCAGACTGTGGGTCTCCAGCAGGAGAACTGAGGTGGGGCCAGGGACTGCTCCCTTTATACCATTGGCTGATGGGGCAGGCCGACATCGGGGGCGGTTTCCACTGAAAACTGCTAGCTAGAAGGTTTCCGTGGGGTCCTGGTGCCTGATGGCTCAGTCCTGATGGTTATTGCCTGCTGCAAGAGCTCCTCTCAAAGATCTACTGTTACAGTAAGTTCTTACGTAACTGTACTTTTCTGAATACATAAGTATAATGCTGGACTGCATGTAACAAATTAAATGAGTGGAAATTCGGAAACCTCTCTTTTTGACATTTCCGCGCTGTCTGCATTACACAAATATTATGAAGCAGAATAGTTGCATTTCAGTGAGTTCTAGTTCAGCACCGTGTCTGTCTGCAAAGACCACACACAATCCAAAGCTATAATAGTATCTACCATTTGATCAACAATATTTAATAACTTAGACAATTGCTTCTGCTGTTCCTGCTGCTCAAAGTATCTAAACAAAATCAGTCACGATTTAGGATAATTACATGTCTGAAGAATTGTGTACGTTCCTGTAAGAGCAATAAAATGAACCCACTGACCCACCAGACTGACAGCTTCTGTCCTGTCCCTCTAGAATGCTCGTGGACACATTGGAATGGCACCGACCTACCGAATGCCCACTGACATTCACTAAAAATACCACCAACAGCTTAATCTGGTTCAAGGTCAGTTGGCATTCATCTGTATTCCCTTCTCCCAGGTTGTGCCTGAAAATAGGGAGAATTTGTCCCCAGCTCACTAGAGTTGTCTCAAACCTTCTGGAATGCCCACTTCCTACTCCCCAAATGTTGTGCAAATTAAATTTAGTACTGCCTCCCAAAACAAAACCTAGAGGAAAAGTACACAGTGGGGGGTGAGATACTAACAACAATGGAAAGGGACCTGTGGTTAGTCATATCAGATGACCTAAAGGTGGGCAAGCAATGTGGTAAGGCAGTAAGGAGGACTGGCGGGATACTGGGGTGCAAAGAGAGAGAGGCATCACCAGTAGGAAACAGAAAGTTGTTATCCCTCTGTACAGACAGTTGGCACAAGGCAATGCAGAACACATCTGTAAAAACAGAAACTTGAACCTCCCATATTGCATAGGATTACACATCTGGAATTGTGGAACTAGCCACGGTGAACACACAAAATCTCTCCTCGAAATGACACTAGACCAGACTTAGAACAGTTCCCATATGACACAGGATTAGAAATCTGGAATGTGGAACTAGCCACTGTGAAAACACACTGGAAAAGGCACTAGGCCAGTACTTAGAACATCTCACATATGGCATAGGATAGGAATGTGGCACACTGGCCATGATAGAGCACTTGAGGCTCAAAAGTAGAAAAACACCCACATACAAGGGGTAAGTGTTCAGGCATTGGCCACATGCACTAGAAGAAAACATGTGCCCTTACAAAACCCGAAGTGCTGAACTAGCACATTTAACATCAGGAACACCACTGGGGTATAAGGTTAAAGCCCTGAACAAAGGGCAAATCGCATATGGGACATCCACTATTGTCAGCAAACTTTAAAAACACAGATCTTCTGAGAAAGTCCTCACAGAAGTTGGGTGAAAGGGTCCCTTTATCAGAGTGTCACCCCACAGAAAAAAGGCAGGTACATATCCTGGGTAACTCAGTCAGAATCTACTCGCAGGTTGTGCACCAAAGGCAGCCTCACAAAAGTCCAAAGTTGGATCAGGGGATTGCCCCTAAAATCCTCTGCAGTACCCTTCATCCCACATGGGATAAAGGCACAGGAATCCCTGAAGATGGTTTCCACCACTTCCCAAGTCAGGAAAGGATGTCCTCCACTAGGGTGAGAAAAACACACTCCACACACTGTAGCTCAATCACTGAGCTGCTGCTGGGACTCACACCAACTTGAACTGAACTTCAGAATTCTAAAACTCCCCCACTCACAACATCTGTGACTTATGTTGTTGCAAGAGTTCTAAATGACATCACCTCTCAGCTGAAACCAAAAAGCAGAGAGGGACAGGGTGAAAATCCATTTAACTAGATAATCACCAGCTGCCTTCCCTATCTAACACTAACACTGACACTGATGGGAATTATTTAAGAGGTCTCTGAAAAGCCACTTATTTGCACTAGCATTCGGATAGATTATTTTATGGTCATTTTATTGTTTTATGTCATTATTTATTATAGTTGATGTTTTATTCTTGTTATGTATCAGCGCTTTGATTTATTGAAGAGCGCTTTACAAATGAGATTTTGATTTGATTTTAGTAACCCCAGGGAACTGGGGAATTACACTCACCCCGAGCCAGGTAAATGACTGTCCGCAGTCATTTCTCTACCCGGCACCAGGCCATCCTATTCTTTGTGTTACCTACGGGGAGGTAGCACTACTTCTCCCCTACCATGTGCCAGGCACAGGCAGGCAAAACTAAAGGCACAGAGGCCTACGGCTGAAACTTCAGCCTGTATTCTGTGATCTATCTATGGAAAGTCAGTGGCTCCAAGAAACTGCCTGAAGCATGCCCTAATAGACCAGAACTGTGGTCCCCTGTTGCAGGTAAGGACCACAGCCTGTCTATCCCCCTAGCCCTCTAGAAGAAATCTATCTGACCAAGCTGCCCACAGGGGAATCTTCCCCCAAACCCAGGGCACCAGCAAACCAAAAACACCAGGAAACAGAACATTACAAAGCATTACATTTCCCACACTTTCCCCACATACACCTGTGAAGGAAAAAAAACTGTTAACACCCTGTTAAGAACAACAATTCTAAAACTCTACGGAAAACAAGAGGAACTCGGCGGAGATCTCATTCCTCTTGTTTTCTTCTCTCCTTTTCTTCCACAGGAACACCTGAAAGAGAAGAAAAATACAAAACCACATTTTGCATACCACACAGTGTCTAAACCTCCATCTGAACACTAAAGAATCCCAAAAATATTTTTTATAGAAAAGTACAAAAGTAGAATAATAGAAAACAAATAGAGAATAATGGATGGGGAAGGATTTGATATGAGAATTTAATGCACACCTGAGTTGTGGGATGCTACTTAAATCCTGAGGGCGTAGCCGAGGGTTTATCAAAAGCATCCCACAATTGGTAAAATTCTCATATCAATACCCTCCCCATCTTTTATTTTTATACTAACAGGCCAGCATTTTTTCTCCAACAGTTTGTGAAACTGTTTGGCCCTGCCCACATACAGAATGTTGGCCAATGAGGAAGCAGCATAGTTTGATTGGCATGGCTCATGAATGTCATAACAACCAGCCGGTTGTTATGGAAAATATCAACCTGGTCAGTACATTGAGAGAAATTACTGACCAGTTATTATACATGTATACAGCACATTTTGAGGAATGGAATGCCCTAAAAGTCTCACACTAGTGACAGAATGTTGTTGCCCGAGGGCAGGGTCCATAAAAGTCTCTCCTGGGCCAGAGCCCGCTGAAGTACAGTCCTGGAACAGAGCAGGGCCTGAAAAGCATTACAGTCCATGGGGAGAGTCTTTGAGGACAGTTCAAACAGTTTATGGTAGTCTGCCAGATGTAGGGTTTATATAGAAAGATGGGTCTTACCAGTTGTTTGAAGACCGATACAAGATCACCTTACTTCTCCAAGCTGAAGACTGTCACCAGTCAGGCAGCATCTCTGGATACAGCTGGGTTGATGTCCTCTGGGAAAACAGGCGATGAAACAGGAAAACAGCTGGGCTGAGATCATCTTAGAAATCGAACCATGGAACAGGAAAACAGCCGGACTGATGTCATCTGAAAGGCTAGGTAATGGAAATGGGAAAACTCTGCTGGGCTGTTGAATCTGGACGCACCTGGAAAATCCTGGAACACTAGTAGAGCTGCATCTTCTTCCTTGGATACTGCTGCTGGATGGCAGACACTTTGCTGCCACTGTTTTTCTTCCCTCAGGGCATGCTGGGAATATTCACAAAGGAGTGGCACCATTAAGGGTAATACCACTCGGGATGAGGAGTAAAAACTGTGACACCATCTGGGCATTCGTAGTTGATGTTATGGAATGTCTCATTCAAACAACATGAAGTCTTGCTATATTCTGACAATTGCAGTGATTCCCAACCTTTGAACTGCCTCGTAGAACAAAGAGTTAACTTTCTATGCAGGGCATAGAATGCTGAGCTCGAGCTCAGTCGAAGTCTCTGTCTGGAGTGTTTTGAGCTTAAACCGTCAGATTCTTTACTCTGCCTCATTGAATGGTCGCTCCAGAGATTTCTCCTTCAGCTCGGTTCTACAGTCGGTTAAAGTTTCAGTTTTCATCTTTTTTTTTTTTTGTATTATCTATTTCTAGGGACATGGATATGTTGTTCATCCACACTTATTGGCAGGTTCCTTGCCGCTTTAAATCTTGCCGGAAGGTCTTCAAGCTAGCTCCTCCCACCCACCCGGGTGGTAAAACTCTCGGCTCCGCCCCATGACGCCAGATCTTCCTTACCACTTGGAAGCTCAGGTTCCCTCCTTAACGCTCTGCGATTAAGCTTTGGGGCCTAATTCTTCGACTTTAAAAATTTTCAAAAACTTTTACCACTTGGTCTTCTTCCCTCATGGCTGCGATGGACCGTCGACTCCGGTTTTGGAGATGCCCTTGCGGGCAGAAGATGTCTCGGGCCGGATCGCACTCGCGTGCGTTTACTGCCTAGGCCAGGTGCGACCGCAGGCCTACGAACTGTGCTCATCTTTCTCGGTCTCGTCCTTGAGGATCGCGCTGCCGTCTCCAACTTAGGCGCCCGAAGGAGATTTCCCGAGTCAAATCCAAGGAGGCCCGACTGGCGGTGTCAGGACTGCCGGCTCCGCCAGAACAACAGGCAGATGATGGCCCTCGAGGAGGGCGGCTCATGCCGTTACATCTTCGGCTGCGGCATTCGTTCCGCTCTCGCTTGGGTCCTCCTATTCGGCTTCTTTTAAGGAGCTTTGCTTGACCCTCTCTACCAAAGGCGAGGGTCCATCTTCTTCTGGACCGTTTCATCGGTCAAAGAAAAGTAAGGGTAAGTCCCATCGTCGACGCTCTTGGGAGCGGGAAAGATCTCCCTCCCCTTGTCGACAGTCGACTTCGGTCGAAGTTTCGGCTTCAGCCACTGGCTTCACGGTGCCCCGTCAGGCCAGGTGACCCGAGACTCCGCCCCGGCGTGGTGAGATTTTCTCGACCGTTAGAGCGAGTTGTCAGCTGGAGCTTGAAATTCCCTCCTCCCGGTTCCCCGGCGAGATTGTGGATACCGTTAGCTCATCTGTTCCTCTGGTTCCCGAGCCGTCGGATTTGTCAACCGAACCGAGGGGATTGCCGATCCTTGGCTCCCCGCCGCGCCGACCTCGGCCTTGCCGAGATTCTCGGTCTCGGACATCTTGCGGTCTGCTCGATCCACGTCGACACAGGCGGTCTCGGTCACCAGCACCCATGATGGCAACGTCGCCGCTCTTCCTCATCTTCCTCCTCCTCGGACGAGGAAGCTTGACGCAAAGTTGCTTGAAAATATGAGGAACTTATGTGGCAACAACTAATTTTGGCTGGAAACAAGTCGGCTCAGGCCTCTTCTCCGACCATAAAATGGTTGTCACCGGGACGGCGAAACAACCCCTCGCGGTGGTCGAAGCCTGTTTCAGGCGGTTGTTCGGTCTACTCCTGCTGCCCACAATACCGGTGGAACCGCCTCCGCCTCAACCGACAGTCGGGGCCCCGACAAAAAGTTCGCAGCCGGCTCATGGCCTTCCCCATAGGCTGTCGGTCACCCTCACTCCCGATAAGCCTCGGCACGTGGAGGGTGGCGTGGGCTCTAGGCAGCTATTCAACGACTTGTCTGAGTCGGACGACGACTCCTCCCTGTTTTCCAAGCGCCTAGACTTGGAATCCTCTGGGGCAGTCGATGGGCGATAACCCTCCGTCCTTCCTTGGACTACTCAGGCTCATCTCAGAATCCACTGGGATGAAGCTCGAACCCGTGTCAAAGCGGGCTGAGATATCCCTCACTGAGATTCTGGACCGAGGGATTCTCCCTACGGAGAGCCTTTCAGTGGCTGAAGCCATTGTTGGCCCGGCCCTGGAATTGTGGCAGCGTCCGGCTTCCTGTCCTGCACCTTGGCCAGGATGACCAGAAAGTATCGCGGTTCCCACAGGCTCTCTGTCCGGCTTTTCCGAACACCCTCGGCTGAGGGTTGGTCACGGACAGTGTTTTCTCAGCGAGCGGAAATGCCAGGGATGTGGACAAACCGCCCGACAAAGAGTCCAAGAAACTGGACTATACTGGGGCGGAAAGTGTATGCTGCTTCCTCCCCGGCCTCGTCAGGCCAGTTCGGCCGTCTTGATGGCACATTTTTCCCATGCCCTGTTGGGCTCCCTGGATGAGGTCGTCCCTCATCTTCCTGCGGACCTGCAGACCACAGTTAAGCAGGTGCGGGACCAGGGCAGTAGCTAAGCAGCAGCTCCAGACTGCGCTGGATAGTGGAGATTCTTGTGCCCGGTCAGTGGCGGCGCCAGTGGCTATGCACCGGCGGGCGTGGCTGAGGATATCCACTTTCACCTCGGATACCAGCACAAGCTCACGGATGTTCCTTTCCTGAGAACTGACCTCTTCAGCCCTGGGTGGAAGGTCCTCAGAGGATCGAAAAGTCCAATGCCACCTTGGACTCTGTAGCCGTCCGGCGCGGAGGACAAGGGCCGTAAGCCCCAGCCTAAGCCCTTTCGCCCTCTGCTCCGCTCTTGGACCGGCCCAACAACGTCCAGGGCCAGCAGGCTGAACCTTGGTATTCAAGCCCAACCGTCAGCTTCCTCTAATAGGAAGCAAGGAGGAAAGAGCCCTGGTGGTCCCTCGGCGGTCCTTCCTCCAAGCCTGCACAGTGACGGGCTGGGGGTGTAGCCCTCATCCCGTCCACCTCGCTATAGTTCCCCATTAGAGGCCAGCTCCAGCTTACTTCCTTTCTGCCTGGTCGCTGTTACCATGGACAGGTGGGTTCTGGAGGTGGTGGGAGGGAGGCCTGCCTCTGGAATTGAGCAGGTTCCACCCTTCAGAGCCGTCGCCCCAAGGGGGCTTCAGGAATCCCAGACTCTCTGAAGGCTCGTCGAGCGACGACAGCCCTTCTCCTTCAGAAAGGGGTGATAAAGAGATGAGGACCCCCATCAGAACCGGGTTCGTGTCCAGGTACTTCCTGGTCCCGAAAGCGGACGGGGGCTGGCGCCCATTCTCGACCTACCACGACCTGAACAAGTTCCTAAGGTCTCGAACCTTCAGAATGGTCACTCTGGCTCAGATAATACCATCTCTGGAACCACGGTGTGTGGTTTTGTTCTCTGGACTTTCAGGGCCAGCGTTCTTTCCGTCCCTATCCATCCATCTCATCAGAGATTCCTCCCTTCAGGGGCGGAGGGATCACTTCGAGTTCAGGCCATGCCCTTGACCTCTCTCAGCTCCAGGGTCTTCACCAAGTGCATGGCAGTGGTGGCCGGCATTCCCTCTTGACGCCGAGGTCCCGGGTGCTACCTTACCTGGACGATTGGCTGATAGCAGCCCCCTCCAGGTCGGAGGTGGAGCGGTCCAGGGATCTGGCCCTCCAGGTTTGCTCTCAACTCGGCCTCCTGGTCAACGAGGCCAAGTCGGAACTCGAGCCGAAGCAGGTGATAATTTTCATCGGGGCAGAGCTCGACTCTCTTCGAGCCAGAGCGCGGCTCCCGGCGGACAGGGCCGAGGTTCTTACCTCCTTTGCCCAATCATTTCTGGTTGGGCAATGGCTCCTGCCGGGACTTCCTACGACTGCTGGGTCTCATGGCGGCCTGTACCAGCGTGAGTCCGTTGGGCACATTGGCACATGCGTCCCCTCAGTGGGAACTGGCCAGCCAGTGGTCTCAGCGCGCGATCCTTTGGACCAGCTGTGTGGATGACCAGGAGATGTGGAGCAGCTCTCCAGTGGTGGACCGTTCCTTCCATCTGCAGGAGGGTATCCCGTTTGTCTGCCCGGCAGCGGTCTCTCTAACGACTGACACATCTTTGATGGGTTGGGGTGCCCATCTGGGGAATACCGAGTGCGGCCTCTGGTCCCCCGGGAGTCGATGCCATATCAGCCTGCTGGAGCTCCGTGCGGTCCGCCTAGCTCTCACCGCCTTTGCTCCCTTTTCTCCGGGGTCAAGTGGTCCGGGTCCAGGCGGACAACACCAGCGACCATGTACTATCTAAATCGCCAGGCCGGGCGCGCTCCATGCTATTATGCAAAGAAGCTCTCCGCATCTGGTCACCCATCAACAGCCTGGGCGGATCTCCTGGCCATTCACGTGGCAGGAGCCTCCAGACACCCTGGCCGATGCCTGAGCTGGATAGGGGCTGCATGCATGCAGTGGTCTCTCCTGCGGAGATAGTACAAGACCTGTTCTCCCGCTGGGGCACACCTCTGGTGGATCTGTTTGCCTCCAGGGAGAACGCGAAGCTGAGGCTGTTTCATGCCCGCCCCCCTCAGCAGGGCTCGCTGCAGGGGGATGCCTTCTCGAGGCCGTGGACCCCGGGCCTCTTTTACGCCTTTCCCCCGTTCCTGATTCACAGGGTCCTGCACAAGCGAGGAGGGACAAGGCGCAGGTGATTCTGATAGCCCCAGACTGGCCTCGCCAGTTCTGGTACCAGATCTCCTCAGTCTCAGCTCCAGGACTCCGGACAGCTTCCAGCTCGCCGGACCTGCTCTCAGTCAATCAGGGAAGGTGTTCCATCCGGACCGTCAATCCCTACCTGATGACCTGGTGTTCCTGGTAGCTAGAGTTCCAGACCTTGGGTCTTTCCGACGAGGTCCTCAACGTCATTGAGGCGTCCGTAAGGAATCGACCAGAAAATGCTATGCCTTCAAATGGAAGAGGTTCTCCATTTGGTGTCGGGAAAAAGGTTGGACCCTTTCTCATGTCCTGGCAAGCATTTTGGACTATTTATGGTCCCTTTCTAGTCAAGGGCTTAGGTCGACGACCCTTAAGGTGCACCTGGCAGCCATCTCTGCTTACAGGCGCGGGCCGGTCAGCAGTCAGTGGCGCAGGAAAAAGTGGTCGGGCGCTTCTTTAAAGGCCTTGATCACATTTCCCCTCCAGTGCGGGAACCCCCACCTCCGTGGGATTTACTGCTGGTACTGGCAAAGCTCATGGCAAGCGTATTCGAACCAATGCACAGGTGTGGTCTCCCCACCTGTCGTGGGAAGACCGCCTTCTTGGTGGCTATCATCAGCCAGAAGGATGGGAGAACTCCAGGTGCTTAGCATCGAGTCTCCTTACCTGGTCTTCCACAGGGACAAGGTTGTCCTCACGCCCCACCGAAATTCCTTCCGAAGGTGGTGTCGGAGTTTCACCTTAATCAGGTGTTGACTCTGCGGTGTTCTACCCCAGTCACACCTGGAGGTCAATATAGGCTCCATACTCTGACCTAGAAGGCGCCGCTTATTATAAGGAGCGCACGGCAGAAATTCGGGGAGAGGTTCGCCAGCTGTTTGTCACCTACGCTGAAGCCGCACCTGGCAGACCTGCAGCCAAGCGGACGATAGGCAGATGGGTCACCTCCTGCATAAATCTCTGCTATGAGTTGGCGGGCATGGAGCATCCCAGAGGGATAAGAGCTCATTCTACCCTCCATACTGCTGCATCAGTGGCTGCTTCCAGGGATGTCCCTATCCAGGAAATCTGCAGGGCTGCTACCTGGAAGTCAGCACACACCTTTATTTCCCACTACCACATCGACCTTGAGTCACGCCGGGATGCTGGTTTTGGGGCCTCGGTTCTCCAATCTCTGTTCCCCAAGTAAGTATGTAGGGGGTGTGCGCCTTGCCTCCCTCCTCCCGGAGAACTGCTAGGAGTCTGCCAATAAGTGTGGATGAACAACATATCCATGTCCCTAGAAATACAGGTTACTCACCTGTAACAGGAGTTCTAGGAATGGTATATGTTGTTCATCCACACGAACCCACCCGACTTCTCTGGCTTGGCGACAACCTGAGCTTCTCCAGCGGCCAGATCTGCGCGTCATGGGGCGGAGTCGAGAGTTTTACCACCCGGGTGGGTGGGAGGAGCTAGCTTGAAGACCTTCCGGCAAGATTTAAAGCGGCAAGGAACCTGCCAATAAGTGTGGATGAACAACATATACCATTCCTAGAACTCCTGTTACAGGTGAGTAACCTGTATTTTTCTGCCCCCATGCTCGCTGGTCCTCCACTTCTTCAGGCTCTGACAAGTTCCCCCGACCTCTTCTGTCCTTGCCCGGCCCTTTTCTAGTCCCCAGATCGCAGTAGACCCCCGGGATATCCCAGTGTATCCCTTCACCTGGCGGGTCCCTCTCCTCCGAGGGGGTAGCCCCAGTACATCCTTCTAGGGCCCGGGGATGCTGCTGAAGAACAGGAAGCACCGGGAAGGTGCTGGAGGCCCTTAGGAACAGAGAGCCGTCATCCAGAGGGCCAGCGAGCGATTTTTCCTGGCTTTCTGTCTTGGGGGTAGCGTAGTGACGTCACGGCATACGCCGCCGTCCGCTCCTCCCCCCAGTTAGTATTGGGCCGTGCATCCTGTGCTACTTCCAGCCTCCGCAAGGAGCCAGCAGGCGCCGGGCTGGTCCACTGCCCTCCCCCTGGAGAAGGAGAGCCATCCTTGGGACGCTCAATCCTTCTCCCCCTGGCCGACCCTCCAGTGACCCGGGCTTGTTCCCGAACCCGGGTCGCTGGCATCGCAAGCGGAAATCCAACTGCTGCGCCGGTGGGCCAGCCTTCATCGGTTTTTTAAACTGAAAAAGTTATCCGCATAGTTGATTCAGTCTCTACCTGTGGTGCCATGAGTACTAGATAGGAATTGTTGTTTTTTTCTGTGTGGAACTTGTAAAAGTGCGGCTCGGTTCGGCTGAACCGGCCATTTCATAGTGAAATATTGTGTTTTGTGTGTTTTACTTAGAGTGTGGTTACCGGTTCTTATCGGTTCAAAAAAAAACATGTTTTAGTGCGGTTTTAGGAACCGATAAGGGAGTCTTGCCTGGCGGTTGCCATAAAAAGGGTAAGTTGGTTAGGTTGGCCACGTCTGAGAAACCCAAGAAAAAACACGGGCCCACTGGGTTTCAACACTGCAGTGAGTGTGGGGAGGTCTTTGCTAAGGCCGATCCCCACACCACCTATGTTAATTGTCTGGGGTTTGACCACCTCGATTCAGACTGTCAAATATGTAAAAACTTTCCCAAATCTACCCTTGAGAAGGAATTAGGTAGACTGAGGGAAAAGGAGG